>JAUDYJ010000014.1:4893472-5493472 GCA_030761175.1 Masticophis lateralis
AAGGGAAGGAAGGAAAGGAAGCAAGGAAAGAAAAGGAAAAAAGAAAGGAAAGGGGAGGAAAGGAGGGAAAGGAAAAGAAAGAAAGGAAAAGAAGAAAAATCAGCTTCTGCAAAGAGAGCCTATCTTACCCTACCTAACTAGAGCCGTTGGGAATATTGTAGCCCTGAATTGCTAGAAGATCAAAACCACTTGCGGTGGAAGAGGATATCACCCTGTTCTTCATGGGTTCTCCAGAGAGCATTCTACATCTTAACGGTTGCAAGTTCTCCATCTCTGTTGGCTTTGATGAAGAGGTTGGGCAGCCAGTTTTAGAGGATGGCCAAGTAACTTTTCCTGCAGATGACACAGGCTTGGAGGAGATGTTCCTTGGGGTTCCATCAGCTCCTCAATTTATGGATGCAGCCTATTTAGCCATTGGCAAACAACCATTCGAGGCCGGCCATTGTTTTATTGAACCTCACATTGGCACCAAACAGGAAAAAAAATATGAACTCCATTTGGACTGCAGTTCCTATATTACAGAAAATAGATTGAACTTCTGCTTGGCTCAACCAGGAATTAAATATCTCTTGGATGTTTTCCTTTTTATTTCCTAATTAGGGCCCCAACTTTCGGAGAATAAATTCAAACCATTGGCTGCGGTCAGCCTCATAAAGGATCTCATTATGATATAACTGCTCCAAAGCCGTGGCGATGAGTTATAATTATTTTTCTTCTTTCTTAATTGGGCGTCTGTCTCTCTTGTTTCCAAATATGGCTGGAAAACAAAATGACTAATTGCAGGAAACTTTGATTTTCTTTTTTAAAACCTTGACATGCAGGAAATGAAACTAGGCAGCAAACGCTGCCCCAAACAAACCTCAGCAAAACTCACATACTGAAAGCATTTTTAGTTTTTTGCCATGAGGGTGACGTGGGGGGCAAGGGCAGATTTTATGCTCAGGGTCCAAGGCAGCCTTTGAAAATATTGGCTTAGGAAAGTTGTACATGTAACTCGGGCATCCTTTGGCTGTGTGTGTGTGTCATAAAAGTCACTTTGGCAGTTGTGTGTCATTGAATCCCCATCAAATGCACCTAGAATTCTAGTCTAGTCTAAGTAAAGGTAAACGTTCCCCTCGCACATATATGCTAGTCGTTCCTGCCTCTAGGGGGCAGTACTCATCTCTGTTTCAAAGCCGAAGAGCCAGCGCTGACCGAAGACGTCTCCGTGGTCATGTGGCCGGCATGACTCAACGCCAAAGGCGCACGGAACACTGTTCCCTTCCCACCAAAGGGGGTCCCTATTTTTCTACTTGCATTTTTTACCTGCTTTCGAACTGCTGGGACAAGTCATGGGAGCTCCCCCCATTACGCGGCACTAAGGATTCGAACCACTGAGCTGATGACCCTTTGGTCGACAAGCTCAGTGTCTTAGCCACTGAGCCACCACATCCCCTTAGTCTGGTCTAGTCTAGTCTAGAGTCTACTCTTCTCTGCTTCTCCTTCTCCCTTTCTTCTTGTCCTCCCTCTCCCTCTCCTTCTCTCCTCTCCTTCTCTCCCCTTCTCTTTTCTCATCCTCCTCTCCCCCTCTCCTCTCCTCTCCTCTGCTTCTCCTTCTCCTTCTCTCTTTCTCCTATTCCTGTGATGGCGAACCTATGGCACATGTGTGAGAAGTGGCATGCAGAGCCATCTCTCCGGGCACATGAGCTATCGCCTGTTGTTTTTCTGGATTCCGGCGCATCAGCCAGCTGGACTTCAGGTGTGCGGAGGCACTGGAAACCACAAGAGCAGCCACCCAGTGGGCATGCGCACCGGCCACCTGGTCTTCCGACTTCTGGTGTGCATACGTGTGTGAAGACCAGCTGGCCAGAGTGCATGCACACACCAGGAACTGGGAGATCATCTTCCCAGCACGCACATGTGCACTGGGCTGCTGCTTTTCCGGTTTCCAGCACGCATGTGCTGAAAAGGTTCACCAGCACTGTCCTCTTCTCTTCTCTTCTCTTCTCTTCTCTTCCCTTCCCTTCCCTTCCCTTCCCTTCCCTTCCCTTCCCTTCTCTCCTATACTCTCCTATTCCATTCCATTCCATTCCATTCTCTCCTATTCCATTCCATTCCATTCCATTCCATTCCATTCCATTCTCTCCTATTCCATTCCATTCCATTCTATTCTCTCCTATTCCATTCCATTCCATTCCATTCCATTCTCTCCTATTCCATTCCATTCTCTCCTATTCCATTCCATTCCATTCCATTCCATTCTCTCCTATTCCATTCCATTCTCTCCTATTCCATTCCATTCCATTACCTCCCATTCCATTCCATTCTCTCCTATTCCATTCCATTCCATTCCCTCCCATTCCATTCCATTCTCTCCTATTCCATTCCATTATCTCCCATTCCATTCCATTCTCTCCTATTCCATTCCATTCCATTCTATTCTCTCCTATTCCATTCCATTCTCTCCTATTCCATTCCATTCCATTATCTCCCATTCCATTGCATTCTCTCCTATTCCATTCCATTCCATTCCATTCTCTCCTATTCCATTCCATTCCATTCTCTCCTATTCCATTCCATTCCATTCCATTACCTCCCATTCCATTCCATTCTCTCCTATTCCATTCCATTCTCTCCTATTCCATTCCATTCCATTACCTCCCATTCCATTCCATTCTCTCCTATTCCATTCCATTATCTCCCATTCCATTCCATTCTCTCCTATTCCATTCCATTCCATTCTATTCTCTCCTATTCCATTCCATTCCATTCCATTCCATTCCATTCCATTCCATTCCATTCCATTCCATTCCATTCCATTATCTCCCATTCCATTCCATTCTCTCCTATTCCATTCCATTCTCTCCTATTCCATTCCATTCCATTCCATTCCACTCTCTCCTATTCCATTCCATTCTCTCCTATTCCATTCCATTCCATTCCATTCTCTCCTATTCCATTCCATTCTCTCCTATTCCATTCCATTCCATTCCATTCTCTCCCATTCCATTCTCTCCTATTCTATTCCATTCCATTCCATTCTCTCCTATTCCATTCAATTCTCTCCTATTCCATTCCATTCTATTCTCTCCTATTCTCTCCTATTCCATTCCATTCCATTATCCCCCATTCCATTCCATTCTCTCCTATTCCATTCCATTCTCTCCTATTCCATTCCATTCTATTCTCTCCTATTCTCTCCTATTCCATTCCATTCCATTATCTCCCATTCCATTCCATTCTCTCCTATTCCATTCCATTCTCTCCTATTCCATTCCATTCTATTCTCTCCTATTCCATTCCATTCCATTATCTCCCATTCCATTCCATTCTCTCCTATTCCATTCCATTCTCTCCTATTCCATTCCATTCTATTCTCTCCTATTCTCTCCTATTCCATTCCATTCTCTCCTATTCCATTCCATTCCATTATCTCCCATTCCATTCCATTCTCCTATTCCATTCCATTCTATTCTCTCCTATTCCATTCCATTCCATTATCTCCCATTCCATTCCATTCTCTCCTATTCCATTCCATTCTCTCCTATTCCATTTCATTCTATTCTCTCCTATTCCATTCCATTCCATTATCTCCCATTCCATTCCATTCTCTCCTATTCCATTCCATTCTCTCCTATTCCATTCCATTCTATTCTCTCCTATTCTCTCCTATTCCATTCCATTCCATTATCTCCCATTCCATTCCATTCTCTCCTATTCCATTCCATTCTATTCTCTCCTATTCCATTCCATTCCATTATCTCCCATTCCATTCCATTCTCTCCTATTCCATTCCATTCTCTCCTATTCCATTCCATTCTATTCTCTCCTATTCCATTCCATTCCATTATCTCCCATTCCATTCCATTCTCTCCTATTCCATTCCATTCTATTCTCTCCTATTCCATTCCATTCCATTATCTCCCATTCCATTCCATTCTCTCCTATTCCATTCCATTCTCTCCTATTCCATTTCATTCTATTCTCTCCTATTCCATTCCATTCCATTATCTCCCATTCCATTCCATTCTCTCCTATTCCATTCCATTCTATTCTCTCCTATTCCATTCCATTCCATTATCTCCCATTCCATTCCATTCTCTCCTATTCCATTCCATTCTCTCCTATTCCATTCCATTCTATTCTCTCCTATTCTCTCCTATTCCATTCCATTCCATTCTCTCCTATTCCATTCCATTCTCTCCCATTCCATTCCACTCCACTCCATTCTAGTTTCTACTCTATTCTATTCCTTACTTAGAGTGCTAAGTTGTTGAAAAGAGACATGACCCTTCCCTGGCTGAAAAACAGCTGCACCTTGCTAACCCCAGGAACCCTCTAATCTAACCAGCGCTTCCCGAAAAGCAGACCCGTTCCGATATTTCATTTCCCTTCCTCCTGAAATCTATATAAAAACATTTCAAGTGCTCTCTGCCAATATTAAAAACACTCCAGAAGGCGCACACATGCTGCAATTTTGAATTATTGCTTCCCGGCACACATATATATATTTCCCCTCCGCACATAAGTCTTTGGTACACAATATTTTTGATGTGTTTTTAAAAGCAAGAATCATAGCAATTTAACAATGCTGCCTTGGCAGCCCGCACATGTTATGGCTTGGAATCTCGGCGCTGTTATGATTCTCTGAGTGCGATTTCTGAATTATTAACCTTTCATAAATACTTAGCTGGAGCATTAATGGATTTACAACGGCTGGGTTCAGAATGGATAGCCGCAGACCGATTAAGGTACATTATCTTCTGAATAGAGAACCAGGTGACACAACCACAAGCAAGAAGAGAAGAGAAGATAAACCAAAATACAATACAATAAAAAAAGAAGTCAGCCCTGAATGCTCGCCTTGTTTGGGATTGCCACTGGCCTCCCTGTAAATCACAGACAGTGCTCGACTTATGTCCATGGCAGTCGTAAGCTGTGATAGTCGTAAAATGGGTCGCCCCTGTGACTGAACCCATTTGTACATCCTTGTCTTATTTTTATCATCTAATGTTCAGTTTTGCCATGTCCTAGGCTCCCATTCTTGACCTAACAGATGAAATAATTCTCTCCAGCAAAACAAATTTTCTTTAATCACCAGGAAAGATAGGTGATGATTGATATAGAGAGCACTAACAATAGCCCTTAAGATATATATACTGCTTCACAGTGCTTTGCAGCCCTCTCCAAGTGGTTTATAGAGTCAGACTATGGCCCCCAACAATCTGGGTCCTCATTTTACTGACTTCAGAAGGATGGAAGGCTGAGTCAACCTTGAGTTGGTCAGGATCGAACCGCTGGTAGTTGGCACAATTAGCCTGCAATACTGCAGTCTAACCACTATGCCACCACAACTCCTATACAGATTGTAGATAGAGATAAGTGACAATAAATAGACATAGTAGATAAATAGAGATAGATAGATAGATAGATAGAGAGAGAGAGAGAGAGAGAGAGAGAGAGAGAGAGATAGACAGACAGACAGACAGACAGACAGACAGACAGACAGACAGACAAACAATATAGATGGATAATAGACAGGCAGTTAGATGATGAATAGATAGGTAGGTAGATGAAAGATAATAGAATGATGATATAGCTATATAGCTATTATAGACAGGTAATAGACAATAGGTAGGTAGATAGATGATTAGGTAGGTAGGTAGATTTAGATGGATGATTAAGATAGTGTGGATGGATAGATTGGATAGATAGATAAATAGTGAGTGAGTGAGTGAGAGAGTGATAAAGATAGAGATAGATAAGATAGATAGGTGGATGATATAGATGGATGATAGGCAGGCAGTTGATAGATGATGGATAGATAGGTAGCTAGATGAAAGATAATAGTGATAATGATATAGCTATATACAGTAGATAGATGGTAGGTAGGTAGGTAGGTAGGTAGGTAGATAGATAGATAGATAGATAGATAATATAGATGGATGATAGACAGGCAGTTGGTAGATGATGAATAGATAGGTAGGTAGATGAAAGATAATAGAATGATGACATAGCTATATAGCTATTATAGATAGATAATAGACAATAGGTAGGTAGGTAGATGATTAGGTAGGTAGATAAGTAGATTTAGATGGATGATTGATAGATTAAAATAGTGTGGATGGATAGATTGAATAGATAGATAAAGAGTGAGTGAGTGAGTGAGAGATAGAGATGGAAATAGATAAGATAGATAGGTGGATGATATAGATGGATGATAGGTAGTTGATAGATGATGGATAGATAAGTAGCTAGATGAAAGATAATAGAATGATAATGATATAGCTATATACAGTAGATAGATGATAGACAGGTAGGTAGGTAGGTAGGTAGGTAGGTAGATAGACAGACAGACAGACAGAGAGTGAGTGAGAGGGATGGATGGATGATTAGGTATGTATGTAGGTATGTAGGTAAGTAGATAGATGAAGAGAGAGAGAGAGAGAGAGAGAGAGAGAGAGAGAGAGAGAGAGAGAGAGATCAATCCATAGATAAGTGATGGATAGATGAAACTGAGACAGACAACTGATCTCTACTTTCCTTTTTTCCTTTTTCAAAAGGAAGGGCAGGACTTTTGAAAACTTCATATGGGAAAAAAAAAAAACCCTGACAGTGTCAACATCATCAGATGACTGAGATTAAAGGTTGGTTAGTTCGATTTCACGACGGGATAATTCTAGCCCATCAACCCATTAAGATCTGACAGCCATTAAGGTGTAAATTTTCTCTCTCTCTTTGGAAGAATAGAGGCTAAATTTCCTCTCTTAAGAGGACAGTCGCTTTATTACCTAATAGGCGGAGGATGAAGGGCTTTAGTTAGGCGCTCAGAGATCTGACTAATAAAATAGATATTGTAAAATAGAATAAAACATCCTTTTCACAAACTGAAATGGGTTCCGGATTGACACCAAGGGTTGGGTTCATAACTCAGATTAATTTATCAGGATATTGGCTTTATGTGATGGCGGGCTTCACATAAGTTAAGTCCTTAAAACAGTTTGTTTAATGACTGTTCAGAGTTACAATGGCACTGAAAAAAGTCAGTTATGACCATTTTTCCCACTTACGTCCGTTGCAGTATCCCCCATGGCTACATAATCAAAATTCAGATGCTTAGCAACCGACTCATATTTATGACGGACAACTGCAGTGATTTGCTTAACAGCTGTGGCATGAAAAAGTCATACAATGGGGCAAAACTCACTTCACAACGGTCTCGCTTGGTAAAGAGAAATTGAGGGCTCAATTGTGGTCGTAAGTAGGAGTGGTGTGCTGGCCTGGAGGTGGCGGTCTTGCCTCACAATCAGGAGGCTGTGAGTTCGATCCTAGAATTTTTTTTTTAATTTGATTTATATGCCGCCCTTCTCCGAAGACTCAGGGCGGCTTACAATGCGTTAAGCAATAGCCTTCATACTTTTGTATATTTTTTATACAAAGCCAGCTTATTGCCCCCCACAAACTGGGTCCTCAATTGACCTACCTTAGAAAGGATGGAAGGCTGAGTCAACCTTGAGCCTGGGGAGATTCGAACTTACAGTAATTGCAGGCAGCTGAATGTTAATCACAATGCTTTTAGTCTGCTGAGCTACCAGGCTCTTATCATATATATCAGATAGAGGCAGATATTTCTCTCTCTGGGCACATTGAAAATATATCTGCTGAACAAAACTCCGCTCTGGCAACAGGAAAGGCAACTGGCCAGTAAACACTCAGCTCCATTCAGTTGCCGGGATTCCACCCCGCAAGGGATTACGGGGTCGTTAAAAGAAGAAGAATTGCGGCCGTAAGTCAGGACCTACCTGTTTACTGTATGCAGGAAGATAGGCAGCTTCTCTTACCGCTGGATTTCTGCTACTGTGAAAACCTCTCATTTGAAAAATATCAATTAAGGCATTCTGAAGCAGTGCAATTCGGGGGGGGGGGGGCTCCATTCTCCGATTTGTGGCCGACGGACCCCCAAAAGTTCTTTCTCGCTTGATTTATTTCCCAATGAATGATTAGCAGTCCAGAAAAAAGGACTTGAAAGGCAGAACGATATTTCAGCTACATTAAATCAGCCACTGAATCCGAAAGCATCGAGGATGCATTGCCAAGGTATTTCTTTAATTAGCCATAAAGTTAATTGGTCAGGCTTTCAGGGGAAGAGAAGGGGGAAAGGAGACCGATCCAGAACGTGGTAAATACCGTTTCCCCAAAAATAAGACATTCCCTGATAATAAGCCCAATCGTGCTTTTGAGTGCATGCGCTAAAATAAGCCTCCCTCCAAAATAAGTCCTCCCCAAAAATATTTAAACGCAGAGCTGGAAATCAGGTAAGACGGCAAGAGGAGCCCCATCTTGCTCCACGCACCCCCAAATAATAAGACCTCCCCGAAAATAAGGCCAGGCGCTTATTTCAGGGTTCAAAAAAATTATTATTTTTGGGGGGAAACACGGTATATGGATCTTGCCATATTTACACACTCAGAGAGCAAAATTGTGCAAAAAGTTGCAAGGTTCACTTTGTTCCTGGGATCAGAGGATGGAGTCTGATCCCAGCAAAAATAGAGGCTGTCTGCATTTAGCGACTGTCTCGCACAGCGACCCTTAATCATGATGGAGATGAAAATGTTAACTTTACCAGCAGTCCTTTCATTGATGATCTTCGCAGGCCAGCCAAGCGAAGAAAACTTGAAGGAAGATGGTAAGCGCAGTGGGGTTAACAGATTAACAGAGTTGGAAGGGATCTTCTAGGTCATCTAATCCAACCCCACCCACCCAGGCAGAAGACCCTACCTACACCATTTCTGACAGATGGCAGTCCAGTCTCTTCTTGAAAGCCTCCAGTGATGAAGCTCCCACAACTTCCGAAGGCAACTTCTGTTCCATTGGTTGATCGTTCTCACTGTCAGAAAATTCCACCTTATTTCCAGGTTGAATCTCTCCTTGGTCAGTTTCCATCCATTGTTCCTTGTCTGGCCTTTGGGTGCTTTGGAGATTAGCTTGACCCCCTTCCTCCTCTCTGTGGCAGCCCCTCAAATATTGGACGACTGCTATCCTGTCTCCCCTGGTCCTTCTCTTCACTAGACTAGCCATGCCCAGTTCCTGCAACCGTTCATCGTAAATTTTAGCCTCCAGTTCCCTAAGTTGTGTTTGGGCTTCACTTAGTGACCTCCTCACTGAATGACCAAGTGGCCAGTCTCACTGTGGTTGCTAAATGAGGATGACATGTAGAACAAAGTATTCCCACCAAGGTATGTGTAACACCAAGTCATGTTGTTCATACAATATTATAAAATATAAATAGACCAATGAAGATAAAAATCGTACAAGCTTCTTAGGTTATTACAGAGGAGCGATAAGTGTCTGTCAGTAATGATTATAGATGGAAAATCTGTTTGAAGAAGTTATGGTATTCACTGAAGTTTCCGTAGTGATCCAGGCCCAAGTAAGTAGTAGGAAAATCAGTCAGTGAAAAAACAAACTTTATTCGAACAGCTGAGAATGACTTCATTCCCAATGTCGTTCAACTAAATTAAAGCAAATTCCCCCCAACACAAATTCCTCAGTCCTATCGCAAACCTTGGTCCAATTAGGCAAACTGCTAAAGGCCTTTCTCGGCAAATGTTCAGAAGTCACAGATACAAAAATAAATACAAGACGTAGATGAAGAAGACGAAGCTACCAATGTTGTTTTCTGGCAAAGCCCAAATGCCTTTGCTGGTCTGTTTTAAACCTTATGGGAGGGGCCAATCATCTCTTGGCCCTACTCCAGAGTTGTCCTCTTTGCTTGAGCTGCTCTTGCCTTCTGCGCAATTCTTCTCATGCGTGCATTAGGAACAGTTCCTCCTGTTCCTCTGCCTCACTCCTATCAGTCTCTGGAGGCTATGGAGTTCGCACCCCACTCCCCGATGGCCCTGGCCCCATCTCTGCCTCTGACGCAGAGCCCTCCTCCGGGCCTTCCCCAGCCTCCAGGACTGGCCCATGTTCTTCCTCAGCCTCATCGCTGTCTGACTCCACTGCCAGCTCCTCAGGCTGCTGGCGGACCACAACGGTTTCTAGTCCTTATGAACTCTTAAAATAGCTTCCAACAGTGCTGTAGCCAACATCGGTTTCTTAAGTACCGAGTTTGTTCGCAGACTTTTTCAGCTTGCAATTTAAAAAATGACTGAATTTGGAGAGGAAAATCAGGAGACAAACCTTTTTTTAAAATTTATTTACACAAGGTTCACATCACAAGGTTTTTGTAAACAAGTTTAAAGGAAGATACTTGATATTTTTCAAAAGAGGAGAGAAGGACTGCCTTCCCTCCCTGCTTAAGAATTAAAGGGCAATTCTCAGGATTTTTTTAAAAAACAAAAATATGAGCAAAGTTTCTTCCTTCCAGCGACTTTAAAACTCAGTGCAAAGAGTTGGTTAAAAGGGTTGCCAAGTCAAGTGTGAGTGTCCGAGACAACTTGGGAAACATGAGCAGATGAGAAATTGAGAACTTCGTTTGCATTTTCAGCTCTGATTTCAACCCATATGTCATTTTAAAACAACCCTGGGAAGGAAAGTAGGGAGGGAGGGAGGGAGGAAGGAAGGAATATAGGAAGGGAGGGAAGGAAGGAGAAAGAGGGAGGAAGAGGAAGCAAGCAAGGAAAGAATATAGGGAGGGAGGAAGGAAGGAATATAGGGAGGGAGGAAGGGAAGAAGGAAGGAATATAGGGAAGGAAGGTAGGAAAAAAGGAATAAAGGAAGGGAAGGAGGGAAGGAGAAAGAGGGAGAAGGAAGAGGAAGCACGCAAGCAAGGAAAGAATATAGGGAGGGAGGGAGAGAAGAAGGAAGGAAGGAATATAGGGAAGGAGGGAAGGAAGATAGGAAAAAAGGAATAGAGGAAGGGAGGGAAGGAAGGAAGAAAGAGGGAGGAGGAAGAAATATAGGGAGGGAAGGAGGAAGAAAGGAAGGAGGAAGAGGGAGGAGGAAGAAATATAGGGAGGGAAGGAGGAAGAAAGGAAGGAGGAAGAGGGAGGAGGAAGGTAGGAAGCAAGCAAGCAAGGAAAGAATATAGGGAGGGAGGGAGGGAGGAATATAGGGAGGGAGGAAGGAAGGAAGGAAGGAAGGGAGAGAGGGGGGGAAGAAGGAAGGAAGGAAGGAAGGGTCAGGAAAGAGGCAAAAATGATGCCAAACCAGTTTCACACTCCCAAATAATTGCTAACATAAAACCAAAACAAACCTTCCCCCAGAACCTACAGTAGCTTAAAAATATTCTTTATTGTCTAACTAGACCTCTTCATAGCTTGAACTAAATCACTTATGATCCCCAGCCATAACGCCCAAGCCGTTGGTAGAGTTTTAGAGTCCTACCCTTGTGGACTACCGGTGTCTTCGCATGTGTGTGGGGGGGGAGAGAGAGAAGGTTCAATGCACAGCAACTCACAAACCTTCCGAGGTTCGTACCTACGTATCTCGGAAAAGCTTCCAGGGGAGAAGCAAATGATTTCCTAGCCAGGATCTGACGTTATCCGTTATGCAGTTCTGTCCGTCCATCACACTGGAAGGGACGCTGAAATGCTTCTGGGTTCGTTATTTCGGATTCCAACGGTGGCATGAGCACACGGGTGGAAAGAAGCCTCTGAGAAACCTAGTGACCTTCGATAACGTCTGGCCTACATCACAGGATGCAGCCTGTAAAAGTAGTTTGCTAGCATAAGGCACTCTCTGCTTTAGCAGGGGCAGGGGGGGTGGTAGTAAAAGCGTGGGGGAGGGGGCAACCTAGAAGTCAAAAATCATGCAAGTCAAAAGAAAAATGCCCCTCCGGATGACTGTTTCCTGCTGGGTCAGCAACATCTCCCGATGCCCCCCTGACTTCGGTTGTCTTCTGGTTATGGATCACGTCAAGTCCGTCCGGCGTTCGTCCTCGACTTCTGGCGGTCGTATTTGACAGACACGATGAGGAAAAGCAGCAGAGTGACACCCTGGATGACCGCCAGGAGGAAGAAGTAGTAGTTTAAATGGCAACCGTTGATGTTCCCTGCGAGGGAAAAAAAATGAGAGACGGAGTCAGCAGCTGAATGGAGAACAGAAATGAAGCAAATGCATTTTTTTTTCCCCTGTGGATGGAGACTGGGAAGTTAGGACGTGGCCTAAACGGAAAGAGGTATGATTTAAGGCAAAGTTGGGACTTACCTAAGAAGAGAAGAGGAGAGGAGAGGAGAGGAGAGGAGAGGAGAGGAGAGGAGAGAAGAGAAGAGAAGAGAAATGATGAATTTTAATGGGTATTTTAGTCTTGGGGTTTTAATAATACGGCCAAATTATTGAATCTGTTTTAAATTGTTGTAACTTTTGTGTCTATGTTGTTTTATTATGGGCGGTGCACTGCCCTGAGTCCTTTGGGAGAAGGGCAATATAAAAGTTTAAATAAATAAATAAATAAATAAATAAATAAATAAATAAATAAATAAATAAATGAATGAATGAATGAATGAATGAATGAATGAATGAATGAATGAATGAGAGGAGAGGAAGATAGAAAGGAAGGAAGTGAAGGAAGGAAGGAGAAAGAGATGGGAGGGAGAGGAAGAAAGGAACGGAAGGAAGGGAAGCAACAAAGGAAGGAAGGAGGGAGGGAAGGAAGGAAGGAAAGGAAGAAAAGGAGGGAAGGAAGGAAGGAAGGGAAGAAAGGAAAGGAAAGGGTGGGTGGGAGGGAAGGGAGGGAGGGAGGGAGGGAAGGAAGAAGGGAAGGAAGAAAAGGGAAGGAAGGAAGGAGAAAGAAGGAGGGAGGGAAGAAAGATATTGTTTTCCCGGCATTTACAGCCAAATCAGACCCCACTTCAGCCCAATCAAAAGGTATTTCCTTTGCTTAAGAAACTATCTGAATTTTGTCAGTTCGCCGGCAATACCCCTGCATCAACATGAAGCCTCTTTTCCTTGCAAGCATTAATTCAATTAAACCCATTTTTTTTTAATTGGGAGGTGAGAACCGCACCAAAGCTCTTCTACTTGACACTTTAAAAACAGTATGTATATGTGTGTGTGTGTGTGTGTGTATATATATATATATATATATATATATATATATATATATATATATATATATATATATATATGTTTTTAATATTTTAATATTTAAATATTTTAATATTTAATATTTTAATATTAAAAACATAGAAAAATAGCTTGTCGGCTATATGATACTGTCTGGATGGCCCATGAGATTGGGCTGAAAGGCAAAAATTGGAGATTTGTGATATCTCCTCCATTCGTGGTAATCCAGGATGACTTAATACAAAAAACATACATATATATATATATACACACACACACATACACATATACATATATACATATATATTGTTTTATATATCCCCTGAAAAGCACGGGGGCTTAAAAAACTGCCACCCCCCCCCCCCATTTTTTTATGGATCAGAGTGTGAATGCCATAAAAATCTTTTTCTCTCGCTCACAAGGCAGAACTAATTTTAATTGTTTTAGAGGAGAACGCTGGCTGGCAATTTCGGGCTCTTGCAGATCCGTGAAGGAGAGGGGATTTGAGCCAACACCGTGAATGGAGAAGGGATCAATTCATTGGGTTAAATCATTGGTCATCGAGTATTTATAGGGCTGGTCTTGCTGAATCAGTTCCTGAGAAGGTCCCAATAATTTTTATGCCGCCCCCAAAATGTTCCCCATGTGCTTATTTAGTGAGGTAGAATGCTTCCCACGCTACTACAGTAGTGGTCAAAATTGTGGAAACCTTTTGGGGAAAAGTGTATTTTTGAGGTTTAATGGCTAATAACACCACTTTTTTGAGAGTTTCAAGATCATCCTATTCCACTGCTGGAATGGCCTGGGAATAGCCCAGACTTTCACCCAATGGAAAATCTATGGAGCTGATTAAAGAAACTTGTTAGTCAGAGGCGACCCAGCAATAAAACCCAGTTAATCGAAGCCATCATTCCATCTTGGTTTCACATTAGAACAGCTGCAGAACTCAAAGACTTGGTTCACTCCATGGGAAGAGGTTGTAAGGTTGTCATTCATGCTAAAGGTTACTCAACTAATGATTAACAGACACAGTGATCATTTCTATGTAACTCGTTTTTTTTATGGTGATAATTTTTGTATATCTCGTTTTTTCTACGTGTTTGACTTTTCTTCTTTATACTGTAAGTGCCACTCTAATAGCAAATCCTTCATAAAAGTTATTGCATTACATTCTTGATTGAATTATCTTTCCATTGATATATAAGTTTATGGTACTACTAAAAAAAAAAGCACTATTATTAGCTAGTTTTAGAAAATACACTTTCCCCCAAAAGGTTTCCATAATTTGGGCCACTACTGTAAGTTGGATCTCACTCAGCATTTTCACCATGAGACAGTGGTTCTCCAAGATTTCAGAGGAGGATATGTTGGAGAATCTGGGGAACCACTGCCTCCCATGGTTGTAAGTCAGAGGACTCTTTGCAATAGAGGATTTACAACCATGGGAGATAGTTGTTCTCCAAGATTTCAGAAAAGAATGTGGTTATTACAGGGACTTCTTGATTTACGATCAAGGAAGATAGTTATTTCCCAAAATATCAGAAAAGAAAGTGTTTATAGTGGGTAGCCCTTGACTTATGACCATGGAAGACAATTGTTCTCCAAGATTTCAGAGGAGAATGTGTTTATTATAGCTTATCCTTGACTTATGACCTTGGGAGACAGTGGTTCCCCAAAATTTCAGAGGAGAATGTGTTTATTACAGAAAGTCCCCGATCAAGCATTTGCTAAAAGGGTAAACTTGAAGTTGGTTTTCTGCCTGCATATTTTTTTTTTAAAAAAGAAAAATCTGAGCCAATAGATAACTGACCCAAATCCGTGTGGTTGCTCATCCAACCGATTGATTTGAGGGACACCAACTCCAGAAGTCCCGAGCCCACGAAAGACCCGATTCCAGAAAAAAAGAAGAAGAGACCCATTATTGCACTTTGCATCGATTTCGGAGCCGCTGAGTAGGCGAATTCCAAACCTGGGAACACAAAGACAGACCATGGTTAGTTCACAAGCTAACTTCAACAGAAAGTTAGCTTCTGTTTCTCTGCCTCGAATCTCCCAACCCTTTATTTCATTGGGAGTTGCAGTATAAGGAGCAAAGCCTAAGTCGCTCTCAGGATGATGGTGAAGCAATGGATTTTCCGGTCATTTAAAATTTATTTCCCTTTTAAATTTGTAAGGTTTTTGACTGCAGCTCAGAATCTGATCAATCCCAATGAAACTCTTGAACACGAGGCAACCAATAATCAGTTTTATTTCTGATCAGAATGCAAAACCAGGCAACCTTTTATCTCCCACCTTAAACAGAACAAGGCAGAGAGAAAAAGCAGAAGCTGCCACTCAAAAACCTTTTCTCAAACTTCTTACAGTTTACACAGATCGTCACCGTGTTAGAAACGTTAATTTCATAGCCATTCGTTCATGCAAACTTTGTGATTTTCTCAGCGCTCTGAAAACAAAGGATCTCAGAAAGGAGGAAAAAGAAATACATTTTCTGGCATGTAGCCCAGAGTTTTGTTAGGCGTTGCTACTGTATCTCACATTAGGTTGCTGAGAATACACATTTTAAGTTACAAGCAAGGCTAACTTGGCAGCCTGGGGCAGCGGTCACCACTGGTGGCCTACAAGAAAATTTTGGTGGTCTGCAGAAAATTTTTTTGCATTTTCTATATTGCACTAAATCAGGGGTCCTCAAACTACGGCCCCTGGGCTGGATACGTGCAATGAACGTTTGTGTTGCTGCAGAGAGTCTCCCCCTTCGGGGTCTTTTTGTGTGGGTCGGAGGGGGGCAGAAATTCTGATTTGGAGACTGATTCAGCCTCCTGGTGTGGGGCTTTGGGCAAAGGCTGGAGGGAAGTGCCTCTGGTGGCGAAGAGCCGGAGGATCTTGTTCCAGTGGGACTGCATCATGGCCTGGAACTGGCTGACCATCTCAGCCCACTGAGCCTCCAGGCACCGGTACCTGGCCTTGCACTCCTGCAGGTCTTCCCTCTGCTTGGAAAGCCTATGCTCCTAGTCCTCAGTGAGGTGCTTCTGCTGTGCCTCCTTCTCAGTCAGATCCAATTTGAACTGAGCCAGCTGTTTTGCCAAATCTTTCTCATGGTGGCTGCTTAGCTCCAGCAACTGCTTCCAGTTGGGACCCCAAGGAGCCTGGGCGGGGAGGCGAGGAGTGGCTGGGAGGGGAGGGGTGAACAGAGGCCGGTGAGGTGCCCCTCGATGTGAGTGACACCGAGTTGACCACGCCCACCCAGTCACATGACCACCTAGCCACGCCCACCCATCCAGTCATTAGGCAGATCGTATTAGTGGTCCGCGGGATTTAAAATTATGAATTTAGTGGTCCCTGATAAAGCCTCTAGGCCAGGGGTTGGGGACCCCTGGCCTAGAGGCTTTATCTACGCAGACAGATCATTGGGTTACAACGGAGCTTCTCTCAGCTGCAAGGAGTATCAAAAGTTGAGTTAGGTTACACACTGTACATGCTCTGATCCTTTCAAATTCATTTGCCCTGCAGGTTTTATATACTCTTAACTTTATGGTGTTTGTGCCACTGGACAAGGACGTTTTTGGCGTTTGTGCTTGGAAATTAAAAAAATTTGGGCTTGGAACTTTAAAAAACGTGGCAGCCTCTGATGTCAAAAAACGAAAGCGCCAGGCCCAAAACGCTGTGCAGATTTTTCCAAATTTATTTTCCAAAGCATCAGAGGGCCAGGAGAAGAAACAACAGATGGAAACTCCATCAAGGGGAGAAGAAACCTGGAATTGAGGAAAAACTTCCTGACAGCGAGGACAAGTAACCGGTGGAACAGAAGTTGCCACCAGAAGCTGTAGCGACTTCATCACTGGAGGTTTTTTAAGAAGCGACTGGACAGCCACTTGTCTGAAATGGTTTAGGGTCTCCTGTTTGAGCAGGGGGCTGGATTAGAAGACCTTTTAAGGTCCCTTTCAACTCTATCCTGATTCTTGAGTTGTGGGTGCTCCATCACTGGAGTTTTTCAAGAAGAGATTGGACAGCCATTGGTCACAAATGGTGTAGAACCGGGATGGCAAACCTATGGCACGGATGCCGCAGGTGGCACACGGAGCCATATTGGTGGGCACGCGAGCTCAGTTCTGGCGTGCATGCACACATCGGCCGGCTGATTTTCGAGCCTTTTGGGCCTACCGGAAGTCAGGAAAAAGGCTGTTTCCAGGCTCCGCAAGGCCTCGGGGGGTGGGGTGGGGGAGCCATTTTTGCCCTCCCCAGCCTCCTAGAAAGGCTCTGGAGCCTGGAGAGACTGAAAAATGGGCCTTCCGGTAGGACCGGAAGTTAGCAAATGGGCCTTTTCCGACCTCTGGAGGGCCTTCAGTGGGGTGGGGAAGGCCGTTTTCATCCTCCCCAGCCTCCTAGAAAGGCTCTGGAGCCTGGGGAGGGCGACCTTGCCATCACATGCCAAAAGTGGGGGGGAGCGCAGGGGGGGGGGTTGCACACGCATGCGCGGGGGCTGGGTCGCATAGAATTGTGGGTGTGGGCACACGCACGAGCGCCCCTCCTGCACTCCATCCCACTTTTGGCACACAATGGGAAAAAGGTCAGCCGTCACTGGTGTAGAATGTCCTGCTTGAGCAGGGGGCTGGATTAGAAAATCTCCAAGATTCTGTTCTGTTCTGTTCTGTTCTGTTCTGCTCTGCTCTGCTCATTCCATTCCACTCCAATTTTTTCTGCATCCCAAACCTCTGAAAATTCCGCCCCCTCTTGCAGCCAGAACTAACGAAGTAGACTTGAGCAGTGACGGGATTCAGCCGATTTGGGCAAATTGGTTGTTAAACTGCTGGCTGGCCCCTCCTCTCCCTGCCCCTTCCAGGAGTCCCATGTGCCCTGTTTTTGCTCCCAGGAGGCTGCAGGGAGGCCTACTACGCCCAAAATTGGGCAGGTGGTGGCGTCTCTCTCCCCCTCTGTAGCCCCTTTTTGCTCCTGGGAGGTGCAGGAGGCCGAGTGCTGCCTGTCACACCCCTGGCCACGCCCACCGTGGCCACGCCCACCCAGCCAGTCATTAGGGCAGAAGACCGGTTGTTAAAATTATTTGAATCCCACCACTGGACTTGGAGAGTCGTTGATCCATTGACGGCCTCCCAAAACGAGCTCTCTTTTCCGGTCGAGGCCTCTTCAGAACTCAGAGAGAAGCAAAACAATCCCTTATTTTTCTAAATCCGAATCACCCTGGGCAAGAAGAAGCCAAGAACGTGGCTTGTTCCCGACTGAAAGGAACCAAAGGATAAGGAACGGGAAAGTCTTGTTCTCAATCCAGATGCCTCTGGAGGCCTCTCAAGCAAATGGCCAAATTGCCATTTCAAATGTTTCCAGAGGGGGGGAAAAATAATTCAATGTTAAGAGTGGAAAATAAGGGCAGCCGTTGTATTGAATTTTAATGAAACCTAAATACCAGGAATGCAATTGTTCTTGTGTACCACTCGTGTTTTAAAATGAGCAACACACAGAGAAGAATAGGCACGACACTCAAAAGTTGCACGTTCCTGCTTTAGGGAGGTCACCTTTTGCAGATCAGGTGTTTAGTTTGTTTATTGATTGGTACCCGGCTCTCATTGATTTTTATGGGGAACTCAAGGGGGTGAACATTCCTCTCCTCCTATTTTCCCCCCACAACAACAAACTTGAGTAGTGAGTTGGGCTGAGAGAGAGGGACTACTAGCCCAAAGTCACCCACCTGGCTTTCATGCCTAATATGGGACCTCAATTTCCAATCTTTTGCTGTTTCTCAGTCTCCTAGTGATGGGCCAAAAACAAGCACAGCCAGCTTTCATGTCCAAGGCAAGACTAGAACTCCCGGTCTCCTGTTCATTGGCCCAAACTCACCCAGCTGGCTTTCACGCCTAACATAGGACCACAATTCCCAGTCTCTTAGTGTTTGGCCTTAAGTCACCCAGCTGGCTTTCATGCATAAGATGGGACTAGAATTCCTAGTCTCCTGTTCATTGGCCCAAACTCACCCAGTTGGCTTTCATGCCTAAAATGGGACCTCAATTCCCAATCTTTTGCTGTTTAGCCCAGTCACCCAGCTGGCTTTCATGCATAGGATGGGACTAGAACTCCCAGTCTCCTGATGCTTGGCCTAAAGTCACCCAGCTGGCTTTCATGCCAGCATGGGACCAGAATTCCCAGGTTCCTGTCCATTGGTCCAAGGTACCTAATTGGCATTCCTGACTAAAATGGGACTAGAACTCCCAGTCTCTTGTTGATTGACCCAAAGTCACCTAGCTGGCTTACACGCCTAAAGTGGGACTAGAACTCCCAATCTTCTGGTGATTGGCCCAGTTATCCAGCTGGCTTTCATGCCTATGGCAAAATTAGAACTCGCCATCTCCTGGTGATTGGCCCAAAGTTACTCAGTCAGCTTTCATGTCTAAGATGGAACTAGAACTCACAGACACCTGCTTTCTAACCCAGAGCCTTAACCACTAGATCAAATTGGCCCTCTGACTGTTGGAACTACAGTTGTGGCCAAAATTGTGGAAACCTTTTGGGGAAAAGTGTATTTTTGAGATTTGATGGCTAATAACACCACTTCTTCTTTTTTTTTTTTTGGAGTTTCTAGATAATCCTATTCCACTGCTGGGATGGCCTGGGAATAGTCCAGACCTTCACCTGATGGAAAATCTATGGAGCCGACTAAAGAAACTGGTTAGTCAGAAGCAACCCAGCAATAAAACCCAGTTAATAGAAGCCATCATTCCATCTTGGTTTCACATAACAGCTGCAGAACTCAAAGACTTGGTTCCCTCCATGAGAAGACGTTGTAAGGCCGTCATTCACACTAAAGGTTCCCCAACTAAGGATTAACTGACAGGGTGATCGTTTTTGTATATCTCATTTTTTCTGTGGTGATAATTTTTGTATGTCACATTTTTTCTACGTGTTTCACTTTTCTTCTTTATGCCATAGCTGCCATTCTAATAGCAAATCCTTCATGAAAGTTATTGCATTATGTTCTCGATTACATTACCTTTCCATTGATATATCATTTTAGGGTACTACAAAAAAAAAAAAAAAGCACTATTATTAGCTAGTTTTAGAAAATACACTTTTCCCAAAAGGTTTCCACAATTTGGGCCACTAGCGTAGTCTTCACCAGACCTTGATTGGCATTTTTCTCCCAGGTCCTCCTCTGCAATATTTGGTTTCTAGACTCAAAAAATGCCCAACTCATCCCCGTAAACCTGGAGGCGAGTTTGTCACTGCTAGCAAAAACCCACAAAAAAAGGGCCCCGGAGAAACCAAACTATTCAGAATCGGTTGGGACCCCACGGCGAGAACATGGCTATGATTTAATTAGAAGACGAGGCGAAATGAGGGCTCTGCGAAAGAGCGAGAAGCTGGCGGCTTTTTTTTTTTTTCCCTAATGAACCCAAAATGTGTGTGAAACGGAGCAGAAAATGAGATTTTATGGCCCCGCACACACCTCCCATTTGCAGGTTGCACCAGGAAAGTTGGAGGGGTGGAGAGGAACAGAGAGAGAAGGAAAATCAATCCCTGGTGATGAGCCTTGATAGTTATGCAACTAGCAAAGAGGCCTGGCCTTGTTTACTCAAGCCAGGAATTTTCTAAAAATCCACCGAGAACAGCCTAGACCAGAGGTCTTCAAACTTGGAAGCTTTAAGACTTGTGGACTTCACTTCCCAGAATTCCCCAGTTATGCTCTATGTCAAGAGGTCTTCAAACTTGGAAGCTTTAAGACTTGTGGACTTCACTTCCCAGAATTCCCCAGCAAGCTATGTTCTATGTCAGAAGTCTTCAAACTTGGCAGCTTTAAGACTTGTGGACTTCAACTCCCAGAATTCCCCAGTTATGCTCTATGTCAAGAGGTCTTCAAACTTGGAAGCTTTAAGACTTGTGGACTTCACTTCCCAGAATTCCCTAGCAAGCTATGTTCTATGTCAGAAGTCTTCAAACTTGGCAGCTTTAAGACTTGTGGACTTCAACTCCCAGAATTCCCCAGTTATGCTCTATGTCAAGAGGTCTTCAAACTTGGAAGCTTTAAGACTTGTGGACTTCACTTCCCAGAATTCCCCAGCAAGCTATGTTCTATGTCAGAAGTCTTCAAACTTGGCAGCTTTAAGACTTGTGGACTTCAACTCCCAGAATTCCCCAGTTATGCTCTATGTCAAGAGGTCTTCAAACTTGGAAGCTTTAAGACTTGTGGACTTCACTTCCCAGAATTCCCTAGCAAGCTATGTTCTATGTCAGAAGTCTTCAAACTTGGCAGCTTTAAGACTTGTGGACTTCACTTCCCAGAATTCCCCAGCAAGCTATGTTCTATGTCAGAAGTCTTCAAACTTGGAAGCTTTAAGACTTGTGGACTTCACTTCCCAGAATTCCCCAGCAAGCTATGTTCTATGTCAGAAGTCTTCAAATTTGCAGCTTTAAGACTTGTGGACTTCAACTCCCAGAATTCCCCAACCAGCTTTGCTCTATGTCAAGAGGTCTTCAAACCTAGCAGTTTTAAGACTTGTGGACTTCAACTCCCAGAATTCCCCAGCAAGCTATGTTCTATGTCAGAGGTCTTCAAACTTGGCAGCTTTAAGACTTGTGGACTTCAACTCCCAGAATTCTCCAGGTAGCTATGCTAGCTATGCTGGCTGGAGAATTCTGGGAGTTGAAGTCCACAAGTCTTAAAGCTACCAAGTTTGGGGACCCCTGGCCTAGACCGTCCAAAAATCTGGCTGCTTCCCTTGAGTAAAATCCCGGTTCTCAGGCCAGGCCAGGAGTGACTGGGAGGAGAGGGCGAGGGGTGGGTCCAGCCAGTGGTGGGATCACCCGACAGGGAGCCACAGCAGAGGGCCCAAAGAGCCACATGTGGCTCCGGAGCCTCAGGTTGCTGACCCCTGGGGCTAGGGAATTAAATAGACCGAATGAAAGACGATTAAAGGGGGGCCGTTTTCCTGTCACACAAGGCGACACGGCAAACCAACCTGCAATGCTGGCTAAGATTTCGCTGATCCCGATCAGAATATACTGAGGGACCTGCCACCAGACGGACATGTCGGCTGCATGGTAGACGGCCGTCCCAATCTTCTGATCAATGGTTTTGGTCTTGACTCTCCTCAGCCGGTCGCTTTCCAATATTCCTGGAAGGGAAAGCGCACAGGAAATGACTCGCAATCAGCAACATCCGCCACAGTGTCCCTGACCTCACATGCGGGTACAAAGCATTGCAGTTTTGATCGCACGGTTGCGTCTACCCACGGCGCTCGCCCCGATTGGTTATCCTGTTTCCGATCAACCCGTGCAGTGTAATCCAAACCATCAGAAAGGGAATAAAGATGGGTTTAAACCCATGATGGCCAACCTATGGTACACGTACCACAGCTTGCACGCGGAGCCCTTTTTGCGGGCACGCGACTCGTCGCCTAGCTCAGCTGTACCACGCATGCGTGCGCGCCTCCCGCCAGCCAGCTGATTTTTGGGATGCCTGGGGGAAGTGCATGCAGGAGACTCATGGGCATGCGCGGGGATCATGCGCACATCCATGGGGTGGGCAGGGGGAGCGCGGGGAAGTGTGGCGCCTCCCGCGGCCCATTTTTAACAGGGGCAGGGAGTCGCATACACGTGCATGTGGGGGGAATTGTGCGCGCATGCACAGAGGGGGTGCATTGCATTATGGGTGCCGACACGCACACGCACGCTTTCGGCACACAACGAGAAAATTTTTAGCCATCACTGCTTTAGACCCCTATAACAGGGAAACCCAGAGAGTGGTGCGGTGGCCTAGAGGTGGAGCTCTCGCCTCACAATCAGGAGGCTGTGAGTTCGATCCTAAGTTGAGTGCAGATATTTCTCTCTCTGGGCACGATGAGAATATATTCAGTTATAGTCAGCAGTTATATTCTGCTGAATATAACTCTGCATTGGCAACAGGCAAGGCATCCGGCCAGTAAACACTCAGCTCCATTCAGTTGCCCAGATTCAAGTCCGCAAGAGATTATGGTTCATTAAAAGATGATGATCATGAACAGGGATCCCCAGTGTCTGGGCTGCGGCCCACTAGTGCTACTTACCTCCAGTACTGGTTTGCAATGGGAGCATGCACGCTTCTGTGCATGCACAGATCGTTAATGCTGACATCTGGGCGGGTGGGCTGAGCCTCCCGCCGCTGTTACTACTGGTTTGCAAGAACCGGACCGAACCAGAAGCAATTCACCACTGCACTAGTGGACCGTGAGCTGTTTGCAATCGAGCCGCAGAAACAGCAGGCGAGCACGTTTAGGTGAGCTGCATGCACGCACGCACGCAAGCCACTCGTGGAAAGGGAGCTGCGCATGCGTGCACACATACAGGCACATGCTAGCTGGACTCTTGTACAGAATTGACCCCTCTGCCCCATCTACCCCCACCCCCAACCCCCGCCTGACCACAAAGCTGGGATGGTTGGGGAACTCTGCCCGATATTGCCCACAGATGTTAAACCACTGGTGGCCAGATTAGTTTATGCGAAATTTTGGAAAGATAAAACCATACCACCAGAGGAAACATTAATAAACAAAATTTTAGAGTGCGCAGAAATGTCAAAATTAACGAATGAGCTAAATAACGATGAGGAATCAAAACACTATGTAGTTTGGGAAAAGTGGTATAAATGGCTACATAACAGGAGGAAAACATGATTTTAAGGTATGTTTATTTCTTGCAAGTAAGAGTTTGAAATGTACCTGATATATTCTTTGTAATTATGTACAAACACTGCACATCTGATTGTAGGAGAGATTTGATGTTTTTGTTTTTTTTAACAACAAAACTAATAAAGTATATTTAAAAATAAATAAATAAACCACTGGTGAAGATTTCAGGATAACTGGACATTTTGGTTGGCCAAAGCAAAGCGTTCTCCCAACATTTAGTGACGGCCTCGTTTTGCAACCGTACGAAGTGAACGACAGTGATGAAAACGGTCACGCTACAACCAAGGCTTACACGGATGGCCTTCGCAGGTAGGAAGTAAGGCTGTAAGCGCAGCCTCGGTTTCACTTAACGACCGCTTCGCTGAATGCCCAAGTTGCCGGGCCGTTATAGGACAGCAAACCTAATAGCTAAAGTCGTTAATTAGAGCAACCCTAGAAATCGAATGGCTATTAAAAGTCGTATTTCTGAGCGGAGATCTAAAACATGACACCGGTGGTATCCAGCGGTGCCACTCCATAAACCATAATCCTGGGCCTCACCTGCAGCGAACGCAGAGCACATGACGAAGAACATCCCAAAGGCGATTCTCTTCAGCGAGGAAGGAAGGAGCCCCTTCCTCTTCAAGATGGGGTCCACCACTTTGTCTTTGAGGGGGATGAGGATGAGGATCAGCACAGCATCAAACATGGTCAGCCAAGCCGCGGGGAACTATAAAATATAAATATTTTATATATAAATGTTTTATAAATAAATATATCAATATAAAATAGGATTCCACACTATTAAAAAAAAGATGTTGAGACTCCAGAAAGAGTGCAGAGAAGAGCAACGAAGATGATTAGGGGGTTGAAGTCTCAAACATGAAGAACGGTTGCAGGAACTAACACCACTATATAAAGCCCTAGTAAGACCACACCTAGAATCCTGCATCCAGTTTTGGTCACCACACTATAAAAAAGATGTTGAGACTCTAGAAAAATTGCAAAGAAGAGCAACCAGGATGATGAGGGGACTGGAGGATAAAACATACAATGAACGGTGGCAGGAACTGGGCATGGCTAATCTAGTGAAGAGAAGGACCAGGGGAGACATGATGGCAGCCTTGCAATATTTGAGGGGTTGCAACAGAGAGGAGGGGATCAGGCTATCTTCCAAGGCACCTGAAGGCCAGAGAAGGAATAATGGATGAAAGCTGACCAAAGAGAGATTCAACCTAGAAATAAGAAGGAATTTTCTGACAGTGAGAGCAATCAACCCATGGAAGAGAAGTTGCCTACAGAATTTGCTGGAGCTTCATCACTGGAAGCTTTCAAGAAGAGACTGGACTGCCTCTGTCAGAAATGGTGTAGGGTCTCCTGCTTAGGCAGGGGGTTGGACTAGATGACCTACAAGGTCCCTTCCAACTCTGTTATTCTGTTAAGAACTGTGGTGGGGAAACAGAGAGGAAGGCAACAACCCAAATTCAACCCTCTAGTCCTCAACATGAGACCTCTGTTTTGTGCAGATAGCCATTGTGTAGCTCGGTGAGGCACCTCAACCCAATGTCAGCAATGATTAATGTATGTGAGAGTACAGAACCTACTATAGCAACAGCACTTAGAGCTTTATACTGCTTCACAGTGCTTTACAGGCCCTCTTTAAGCAGTTTACAGCATCAGCCTATGGGGCCCCAACAATGTGATCCTCGTTTTACCGACCTCGGAGGGGTGGAAGGCTTGAGCCAGTGAGAATCAAACTCCTAGCTGTAGGCAGAATTAGTCTGCAATACAGCATTCTAACCACTGCACAGGAAGGAAGGAAGGAAGGAAGGAAGGAAGGAAGGAAGGAAGGAAGGAAGGAGGGAAAAAAAAGAACAATAGGAATAGTCCTTAGACTTATATACTGCTTTACAGTGCTTTCCAGCCCACTCTAAGCTGTTTACAGAGTCAGTCTCTTGCTCCCAACAATCTGGGTCTTCATTTTACCCACCTTGGAAGGACAGAAGGCTGAGTCAACCTTGAGCTGCTCAGTATCGAACTGCTAGCAATAGGCAAAGTTATGGAAGGAAGGAAAGAAGAGAGAGAGAGAGGGAGGGAGGGAGGAAGGAAGGGGAAATAGCACTAGCAATAATACTTAGATTTATATACCACTTCATAGTGCTTTCCAGCCTTCTGTAAGCAGTTTACAGATTCAGCCTCTTGCTCCCCAAGAATCTGGGTCCTCATTTTACCCACTTCGGAAGGATGGAAGGCTGAGTCAACCTTGAGCCAGTCAGGATCGAACTAACAGCAGTGGACAGTGTTAGCCTGCAATACTATATTCTAACCAGTGGGTGGGAGGGAGGGAGGGAGGGAAGAAGGAAGGAAGGAAGGGAAGAACAATAGCAGTAGCACGTAGACTTATATACTGCTTCACAATACTTTACAGCCCTCTTTAAGCGGTTTATGGAGTCAGCCTCTTGCCCCCAACAATCTGGGTCTCCTCATTTTACCCACCTCGGAAGGATGGAAGGCTGAGTCAACCTTGAGCCGGTCAGGATTGAACTCTTGGCAGTAGGCAGAGTTATGGAAGGAAGGAAGGAAGGAAGGAAGGAAGGAAGGACAATAGTACTTAGACTTATATACCGCTTCACAGTGCTTTTACAGCCGTCTCTAAGCAGTTTACAGAGTCAGCCTCTTGCTCCCCAAGAATCTGGGTCCTCATTTTACCCACTTCGGAAGGATGGAAGGCTGAGTCAACCTTGAGCCGGTCAGGATCGAACTGACAGCAGTGGACAGTGTTAGCCTGCAATACTATATTCTAACCAGTGGGTGGGAGGGAGGGAGGGAGCGAAGAAGGAAGGAAGGAAGGGAAGAACAATAGCAGTAGCACGTAGACTTATATACTGCTTCACAATACTTTACAGCCCTCTTTAAGCGGTTTATGGAGTCAGCCTCTTGCCCCCAACAATCTGGGTCTCCTCATTTTACCCACCTCGGAAGGATGGAAGGCTGAGTCAACCTTGAGCCGGTCAGGATTGAACTCTTGGCAGTAAGCAGAGTTATGGAAGGAAGGAAGGAAGGAAGGAAGGAGGGAAGGACAATAGTACTTAGACTTATATACCGCTTCACAGTGCTTTTACAGCCGTCTCTAAGCAGTTTACAGAGTCAGCCTCTTGCTCCCCAAGAATCTGGGTCCTCATTTTACCCACTTCGGAAGGATGGAAGGCTGAGTCAACCTTGAGCCGGTCAGGATCGAACTGACAGCAGTGGACAGTGTTAGCCTGCAATACTATATTCTAACCAGTGGGAGGGAGGGAGGGAGGGAGGGAGGGAGGGAGGAAGGAAGGAAGGAAAGAACAATAGCAGTAGCACATAGACTTATATACCGCTTCACAATACTTTACAGCCCTCTTTAAGCGGTTTACAGAGTCAGCCTCTTGCCCCCAACAATCTGGGTCCTCATTTTACCCACCTTAGGAGGACGTCAACCTTGAGCCTGGTGACATTCGAACTGCCAAATTTCAGGCAGCCGGCAGTCAGCAGAAGTAGCCTGCAATACTGCATTCTAACCACTGCGCCACCGCGGGCTCTATTTACAGAATAACAGAATAGCGGACTTGGAAGGGACCTTGGAGGTCTTCTAGTCTGACCCTACGCCATTTCAGACCAATGGTTTGTCCAATCTCTTCTTAAAAACCTCCACTCTTGGAGAACACCCTCAGCTTCTGGAGGCAAGCTGTTCTACTTTGCATTTATCCCTATGGCCTAGTGGCTTTGGAGAACATCTGCTCAATCCTTGGTGCCGGCCAGCCAACTTCCCAGAAGCTAAAAAACAAAAATCCTGTCAGCAGAGAAAATAAAATCCCCCCCCCCCACTCCAGCCCATTTCTGACATGCAGAAACTGTAAACTCATTAAGGACCCGTCTTCATCAACCCACAAGCGGAGAAGAATGACAGTTTTATGAGGGATCGTAGGTTAAAACATCAGCACACATGATCCGCACAGCAAAATTGTTCCTAAAATTGTTATTTACAGCAACCCAGAGCTGGGCTCTGCACTTGCCCTCTCTCTGTTGTCTCAAGACCTTCTGCAGATGCCCTGCTCTTCATTAAAATTTCCACCTTGCAAGATTTTGACCTGGGTCAAGCCAATATATCCTTAGTCGCTTGCAGAAGGTGACTCCCTCCTCTGTAATCTCCGGGAAAAGTTCAAGAGGGGAAGGGTGAAAAGTCCCAATTAAATGGGAAAACGGCCAAGATCTCCGATTTTTTTTTTTTGAAAACCACGATAACTCTAATGATTAAATATTCATGCCGGATAAAAATGCACCAGGAATGCTGAAAATGGGCAAGATTGGGGTTAAGGGATAGGTCATCTGACGGAACAGGCATTCCAAATGAATTTGGGGTGGCGGCGGGAGGGGAGACGGGCCTCTCCAATTGGAGATATGTTGACCTTCAGTTTTGCGGATTGATCTCTGGGCTTTCACGGAGGCTTCAGGACCACAGGCAGACCCGAATGGACATATGGAAAGGGGTTTGGAAACCTTTCTGTTTTTAGCACTGCAGCAAAAAAACAAGAGACCGCCTTCCGCCAACGACGGCCTCCCACCGTCCAATAGAGGGACTCCTCAAGTTGCCGTCGTCTGTGAACTGCCCCCGGGATACGCATGATCTCCGACCTGCGTACCTTCCGCCGTGTCCTTAAGACCCTACTTTTCCAGCAAGCTGGACTAGCGTGATCAGAATCCTGACTGGGTGTTTTAAATCGTTGGGTTTTTAAAATTGAGGAGCCAAATTATTTAATTAGTTTTAATTCATTTTAAATTTTGTATACTTGGTTATTTTAATATGGCTGTGCACCGCCCTGAGTTCTTCGGGAGAAGGGCGGTAGAGAAATTCAATAAAATAAATAAATAAATAAATAAATAAATAAATAAATAAATAAATAAATAAATAAATAAATAAATAAATAAATAAATAAATAAATAAATAAATAAATAAATAAATAAATAAATAAATAAATAAATAAATAAATAAATAAATAAAAGTCCATGTCAGCTTTGGAAGCCATATTAGGCCGGAAGCTTCCACGCTGCCACCTTCTCCTCATGTGTGGGAAAGTAGGAGGGAGGATTTAGTAGAGGGGTTGTCCGTAGAGATAATGGCATTCTTCCTGTCGGTCAAGGTCAGGGCGATCCTGCATCAGGAGAAGGAGTGGTCGGAGTGCTGTCTCAAGATGGGGTGGATGTTGATTGACTGAGGGGGTTTTTGATTTACTGAGGGAAAACCCGGACCTCTCAGATTTGGGTTTTCCCAGATGTGCCAGTTTACCAAAGTTCTAGGAAATAGAACTTTGAAAAATGCTTGCTTCAGAGTTTTTACTTGGAGTTGGGGATTTTTTTCTGGAACACTGACAGACCAATTACTTAAGCTAGTTAGAAAACATAGAACGTAGAAGAGGGTAGGAAGAGACCAGCTTGGAGGTCATCTACTCCAGAGGTCTCCAACCTTGGCAACTTTACAGCCTGGCGGACTTCAACTCCCAGAATTCCCCCGCCGGCTTTGCTTCTGGGAGTTGAAGTCCGCCAGGCTGCAAAGTTGCCAAGGTTGGAGACCAGGGGTAAAATCTACTTCTCTTCCCTACCGGTTCGGAAGTGTGCACGCCATCCTCATGCCTGATTTTTTACCCTCTGCACATGCGCAGAAGGCTTTGCCCATGCACAGAGGGTTAAAAACCAGGAAGTTAACAATGTCTGGGTGGGTGAGTGGAGCCTCGCGCTGCTGCCGCTATCGGTTCGCCGAACCACACGCCACTGCCACTACTGATTCGTGCAAACCGGACAGAACTGGCAGGATTCCACCACTGTTGGAGACCCCTGCTCTAGTCCTACCCCTTGCTGAAGCAGGAAACTCTCCCGAAGGACTCAGGGTGGTGTACAGCCATGTTAAAAAAATAACAAGACAAAATTTAAAAATCATTTAAAATAATTCAATCATTTTTGGCCGAATTTAAAACTCCCAACTAAAACCATTTTAAACCATTTTAAAAAAACCCAATTAAAATCATTGTCCCATCAGACCGGCTTGCTGGAATAATAGGGTCTTCAGAGCACGATGGAAGGCGCTGAGGTCAGGGATTCTTCGTATATCCAGGGGCAATTTGTTCCATAGGGCAGGAGCTCCCACAGAGAAGACTCTCCCTCTGGGAGTCGTCAGTCGACATTGTTGGCCAATGGCACCCTGAGGAGGCCCTCTCTATGGGAGCGTATTGGTCGGTGGGAGGCTATTGGTGGCAGAAGGTGGCCGTGTAGATATCCAGGCCCTAAGCCATGGAGCGCTTTAAAGGTGGTAACCAGCACCTTGAGACGCACCCGGAAGACCATCGGGAGCCAGTGCAGCTTGCGCAAGAGAGATGTTACATGGGAGCAACGAGTCACCCCTATTATCACTTGCGCAGCCACATTCTGGACCAGTTGGAGCCTCCGGATGCTCCTCAAGGGGAGCGCCATGTAGAGAGCATTACAATAGTCCAGACGGGAAGTGACAAGAGCGTGAGTGACCGTGCGTAAGGCATCCCGGTCCAGAAATGGGCATCGACTGGAATAGGCATAGCAACAGGTTAGCCAATGGGGACTGTTTGGATAGACATGGTTAACGGGCAGGGGTGGGTTCTACTTACCTTTACTACTGGTTCACTATGGGGCCACGCGTGCACTATCGCAAAACATCTGTGCATGCACAGAAGCATTTTGATGACTTAGGGTCAGTGGGTGGAGCCTCCCGCCAGTTTTCTACAGAACCGGTGCGAAACAGGGGCAACCCACCACTGTTAACAGGTCAGCCAATGGGGACTGTTTGGAAACTGAAACATAGTATTTGTTTGCATGGGGCCGTAAGAGACAGTTTGGAGCCTGGGCGCGGCTTAGACTTGCTGAACTGTATATAAGAGTTGGTTTGGCCTCTGTAATGAGTGCCTCCGTACAATATATTAGCCTCTGTATCTCTCTGCTCTGTAATGACTTGCTTCTATGAATATTGCTTCTGTGCTCCTGGTTTTGTATGCTGACTTCTGATGTATGGTATTGTATATAAAGAAGATTTCTTATGTAGGTGAATCCTGCAGAATTACTTAATTGTGCGTCTGATTGTCTGTGATGTAACAAAACTCCGACAGGAAGTCATTCCACTAATTGATTGTTTTCACTGTCAAGAAATTTCTCTTTAATTCTAGGTTGGATCTCTCTTTAACAAGCTTCCATCCATTCCTTCTTATCCTGCCTTCAGGTGCTTTGGAGAATAGGTTGACCCCCCCCACCCCACTTCTCGGTGGCAGTCCTTCAAATATGAGGTGCTGATACCACTCTATAAAGCATCAGTAAGATCACACCTAGAATATTGCATCCAGTTTTGGTCACCACACTATACAAAAGATGTGGAGACTCTAAAAAGAGTGCAGAGAAGAGCAAGCAAGAGGATTAGGGGACTGGAGGCTAAAACATACAATGAACAGATGCAGGATCTGGGCATGGCTAGTCTAATGAAGAGAAGGACCAGGGGAGACAGGATAGCAGTCTTCCAATATTTGAGGGGCTGCCACAGAGAGGAGGGGGTCAAGCTATTTTCCAAGGCACCCGAAGGCCAGACAAAGAACAATGGATGGAAACTGATCGAAAAGAGATTCAACCTGGAAATAAGGAGTTTTCTGACGGTGAGAACAATCCACCCATGGATTGTTGCCTTCCAGAAGTTGCCTTCTGAAGTTATGGGAGCTTCATCACTGGAGGCTTTCAAAAAGAGACTGGACTGCCATCTGTCAGAAATGGTGGAGGGTCTCCTGCTTGGATAGGAGGTTGGATTAGATGATCTACAAGGTGCCTTCCAACTCTATTAATTTCTGGAAGACTCTCTGTGTGTATAGATGTAGTTTGTTGACAGCATTTGGTTTGCAAGGGAGAATTATGTTATAAGGTAAGGCTGGCGGTTGCTCCATCCCTGGAGGTTTTCAAGAAGAGATTGGACAATCATTTGTAGGGAATGGTCTAAAGGTCTCCTGTTTGAGCAGAGGGCTGGACTAGAAGATCTGAAAAGTCCCTTCCAACTCTGTTATCCTGTTTTCACTGTGTGGCTCACCGTGTGGGCATTCGTGGTGCCGTTCGACGTGCTGTTGGAAAATTGTGGAATTCTCAGGTGGAGGCTCTGGAGGACGTAGGTGGTCTGCATCTGTGAAGTCAAAAGGATTTATTGCTCAGAAGTGTTTACAAAACCCTGAAGGATCAGCCCTTCTTTGTCAATCTTAGAGGTAGCTGACCAACCAGGTCATAGCAATAGCACTATGCATATAGAGTTATATACCGCTTCACAATGCTTTTACAGCCCTCTATGCAGTTTACAGCATCAGTCTCTTGCCCCCAACAATCTGGGTCTCATTTTACCCATCTGGAGGGCGGTTCAGAATTGAACTGCTGGCACTGGGCAGAATTTGCCTGCAGTACTGCACTCTAACCACTGTGCCACCTCGGCTCTTTTGGGACCACGGTTGATCCACTCACCTGGAAGTAGACTGTCCAGTACGGGATGAGAGCCAAAAAGACGGGGATGATTTTGACCAAGGCCTTGACGTCTTCCACTTTGTCTTCTCGGAAAGGGCCCCCCTGGGAGGCCTTGGCCGCTTCAAAAAGGCTGTCCTTGGAAGGCTGAGACGGGTGAAGGATCCCTTGGCTGCCCCTTTGAAGAGAAAATGAATTTATTCCGTGGTTCCTTCTCAGCTGCATCACCCAAAGACTTTGGAGCTGGGCTTTTTATTAAAGGCGGTGGGTGCCAAATATTCAGGGGTGCCAAAGGCGAAGAATCAGTTGACTCAAAGAAGGAGTGGGATGGGGACATACTAGATTAAAGACTGCCTTTTTGTTAGGGTGCAAATCAAACTTTGAAATTCTTTCAGATTGAAGGCAGGGTTGTTGCTTTTTCTGGAAAATGTCCAAAGGCTTGCATGAACTTTCTGAAATGCTCTGTATATGATGGGGTGAGGTGGGGTGGAAAGAGAGGAAGGAAGGAAGGAAGGAAGGAAGGAAGGAAGGAAGGAAGGGGGAAGGAGGAAGGCAAGGAGGAAGAGGGAAGGAGGAAGGAAGGAAGGGAGAAAGGGGGAAGGAGAAAGGAGGAGGTAGGAGGAAGGAAGGAAGAAGGGGAAGGAAGGGGAAGTAGGTGGAAGGGGAAGGGGAAGGAAGGAAGGAAAGGAGAAAGAGGGAAGAAGGAAAGGAGGGAGGGAGGGAAGGGAAGGAAAGGAGAAAGAAGGAAGGAGGGAGGGAGGAAGAGAGGAAGGAAGGAAGGAAGGAAAGGAGAAAGAGGGAGGGAGGAGAGGGAGGGAGGAGGAAAGAAGGGGGAAGGGGAAGGGAGGAAGGAAGGAAAAGGGGGAAGGGAAGAGAGAGAAAGTGAAAAAAGAAAGGGAAGAGAAGAGAAGGGGGTGCTATATTGTAGAGTAACCGCCCGTCCAAATTTTAAAGTGCAGTTTTAGGGGCCTTCAAGAACCACAAACGCACACAAAGAAAACAGAGGAGCTGGGCAAAAATGCCTATTAGGGACTATTCACTTTCAAGGCCTCCCAAAGCCCTCCCGTGAATCCCAAGCAATGCAAACTGAATGCACACCCAGATTCCTGTTTTTACACCCACCGAGTCTCTTCGGGTCCAGCCTCCTGGGAGAAAGACACCCCCCCCGGCCCCCCAGCCTTCACTTATACCTACCTAGGGCCAGAAAACCGCTCTGGCTGTTTTCGGTTACAGCAAGAATAAGCCAGGATTCTGAACATGTCGGTGAAGGCACTGCCGTCCGGCGGCTTGGTGATGAACACGCTCTGGCCACACAGGAAGACCACGAAGGAGACCCCGATGCAAACCGCAGGGATGATGTAGCCGATGGCGAAATTGACGTTCTGCTGGATGTACGCGATGCCTCCCAGGGACAGGATGGCTCCCAAATTGATGCTCCAGTAAAACCAGTTAAAGAAACGCCGTGTGGCTTCCGGGCCTCGATCCTTCACCTAAAGATTGTTTACCCAGGGAGAAGAAAACTCTATGAGAAATTTTTTTTTTGCTTTAGTTTCTTGCTTTATACATACATACATACATACACACACTAGCTCAAGTGTCAGCAACCTGCAGCTCTGGAGCCGCAAGTGGCTCTTTGGGCCCTCTGTGTGGCTCCCTGTCGGGTGATCCCATGACTGGCTGGCCCCACCCCTCGCCCTCCCCTCCCAGTCACTCCTCGCCTGGCCTGAGAAGGTAAGGGAGACAGTGGGTGATGGAGAAGTGGCTGGAGCAGACACAGAGAGAGGGGGAGAGGGGGGAGAGGGGGGAGGGAGGGAGAGAGAGATGTCAAAAGGGTTTCATGGTTCTCGGTGTTTTTTAACAACCAGTTCTCTGCCCTAATGACCGGCTGGGTAGATGTGGCTAGGAAGTTGGGGGGGGGGGGGGGGGTCATATGACTGGTGTAAGTGAGTGACGTCGAGTTGGCCACGCCCACCCAGGTTCTGTGGCTCCTGGTGTTTTCTTTTCTGTGGGAAACGGGTCCAAATGGCTTTTTGAGTGTTTAAGGTTGCAGACTCCTGCGTTACCTGATAACCCGGAATTGCCTGGGTATTTATTTATCCCAATCCTGCCTTTAAAGGGATTATTTACATTAGCAGGCACCTCTCTGACAACTTGCACTATCTTAACAGAACTTGAATCCAAAATGCACACTATCACTGTCAAAAGTACTGTGATTTGACACTATAGATATAATTCATTCCTTTTCATTTCAGTGGCCCAGGCATTCCAGAGTTATGCTGGAACATCCACACACCCCGAGAGGTTTTAGGGGGGATCTTACCCACCCCACAATATTTTTTCCCCAGAGAGTAAGTCATCTGTGTACCAAGTTTGATTGGTACATATATGTATCCAGAGAGAGAAGGGGGGGGGGGGAGAGAAAGAGAATCCTATATTTAGGCAGATGCCTTGTCTGTCTCTCTCGAAGGAGCATTTTAATCACAGGGGATCCCACCTGCAGTGGGAACATTTTAACAGGCGTCATTTTCATAATACTACAAAACGAAACCAGAGATATTTCAGGAAGCAAACTTTGAAGGAGCAGGTGCAAATATTTGCCTCTCTAAAAAGCAACCGAGAAATGCAAAATAGAATTCCATTTTTAGTCCGTAGAGAGCAGAGTTTTTCAACCTTGGACCCTTTGAGGATAAATGGATTTGCAGCTCCCAGAACTCCAAACTAGGCACGGAAAGAGTGAGAAAGAAACTCAAGGAAAACTCACTTTGATTCTATTTGGTATAAGGGGAGGCAGAAGAAAGTTTTGGCAGATTTTCAAGATTTTGTTCTTCTATCCTAGATGTGGATGTCAAGTCTCAGAATTCCCTAGTCAGCTTTTCTGGCTGGGGAATTCTGGAAGTTAAAGTCCACATATCTTAATGTTGCCAAGTTAACAACATTAGAATTGTTAACAACATTAGAATTACAACCAATTGTGGTTGTAATTCGAGGACTACTTGTATTGAGTGAATTAGAGAGAGCTCTCTCTAATTCACTCAATACAAATAGTCCTCGAATTACAACCACAACTGAGCCCGAAATGTCTTGCAATGTAAGTGAGTTAAGTGAATTTTGTCTCATTTTATGACCTTTCTTGGCAGTTGTTAAGTGAATCATTGCAGTTTTTAAATTAGTAACACAGTTGTTAAGCAAATCTGGCTTCCACTTTGACTTTGCTTCTTTTATTGTATTACACCCTTGATTAAAATTATGTTTCCATTGATATATAATTTTATTGGTACTATTCCATCAAAAAAAGTATTGTTATTAGCTAGTTTTAGAAAATACAGTTTCCACAAAGATTTCCACAATTTTGGCCACTATTGTAGCTTTACTAACACATCCTCATCCTGATCTTAACTAGATAAGCAGGGGTTGACACCAGACAAACAAACAAGCACGCAGGAAGCACTACCCTAATCAAAGAATCACCAAGGAGAATCATCAGCACACCCCAATTGGTGGCTCTCCGTAGCTGGCTGAGGAATTCTGGGAGTTGAAGTCCACATATGTTAAAGCAGCCAAAGTCGAGAAACATTTGAGAACAGAGAATAAGTCACTGTTTTGGGGGGACTGAATGCCCAGCAGCTGTTAAAGGGATATATCTATCCACACAAGACACACTCTTGGCCCCAAAGCCCCATTTTTCATGACTCATTGGGGCGGCTGCTCTATGACACAGCTGCGAATGAAAAGCCACTTCTGTGTCTCGCTCTCTCTCAAAAAAAGGAAGAAAATAAAAAATTCAGAACATTCCTCCTGTGCCAGCTGAATCATCCCGAGACTTGTTTTGCTGTGTTTTTGGTTCAATGATGCCATCCCAGCTTACATGAAGCCAACCTCCTTAACTAACAGGGCTTGTTCGTGGCCTCATTAAAAGGTCCAGTTTCGGTCTGGGAATCTGTGCCAACACAGCTGGATGAAGACCAAGCAGAGCATCGCTGCCCTCATTCCTAGCCCTCTCTCTTCTGGTTTGCTTAAAACCCTTCAAAGAAAGGAAGCCCCCTGGTATTCGGATATGTGTAGCCATCTTTCCTTTTCACAGTGCCCCGGGTTTTAAAATCTAATCTATACTGTATATATAAAAGCGAAATCCACTCACTCATCACAAAATCTCTAGAACGGTAAAGCTTATGAACTTGAAATTTGGCACTTACGTTTCTCTTGGTTTCTAGGTGCTCGCTAAGAATGCATTTTTCGAAATGACCATCAGATCATTAGATTTTATATACAATGTATTAACATGCTCTGATGCTAAGGAGAACATATGTTCTACTCCCCCTCCCCACCTGAAAAGAACTCTGTTCCAACTGCCAGTTGCCTCACATTCCGTTACCTCAGTTCAAACTGGCAGATGTTCCAGTCCTTCACTCAGGGGTGGTCCTTAAGCACTAAACGTCGCTACCTTACCAAAATGTCTACACCTTCCATCTATGGAACTGCTTCTGAATGAACTCAAGGCGGCGGGAGAGATATTCCCTTATGAGTTTCAATCACCAACCACCACTGAGCCAACAGATTGTGAACCGAATTTCTCCTGCATACATATGATCCCAGCCCAACTCACTTCTTACACTGACCTCCTCAGTTCAGATGAATCTGTTCCCTCTACTATAAAACCAGTTAAAGGGGGGGAAAATCACGGGAAAAGATTTACAGATGCGATTAGGAAAACCCCAAGTAAGGGAAGCTGCAAAAAAAGTATCGTCAAAGTCAACCTGAAGTCAATAGAGAGGCTGTAAAAAAGGATGCATCTAATAACCCCTACGTTAATCAGGCAGCTACAGCTAAATTTGCCAACATTCGAAGTGCAGGGGCAGATCTACCACAGGAAGTATCATGGCAAGGCCTCAGCAGCAGCCTTCATTTCTCCAGATAGACTTCGTTGACGATGATGACAATGAGGGACATCCGTTTGTGACATTACTCTGGTTAGTTCAATTTATCATGCCCAATCATAGTTTCTTAGTGAAGCACGGGTATCCAGCTAGTAAATAAATAAGATTAAGGGGTGGGTAATTTCAGAGGGAAGATGGCATTTTGCATGGCATATTAAGCATCTGGACTCCTAGATATCAATCCGCCATTGAAAATCTGGCCCTCGTTAGGATTAGGATCACACAACCATAATCCAGGCACTTGGATTATGCCTTTACTTAGGTTGCTTAGAATAACAAGGTTGGAAGAGACCTTAAAGTCCAACCTCCTGCTTGAGAAGACCACCGTATACGCCACTCCCACCCCCAGTGGACAAATGTACAATGTTTGCAGTGTGTTGGGGGTCATATGGTCCCAGCCAGCTTCCAACAAGCAAAGTCAAAAAAAAAAAGGGGGGGGAGGAGTTGGCAGGTTGTAGTCGCATGTCCCACTTAATGATCATGGCAAAAAAAATGGAGTACGGTCACACGATGCCTCCCTTAATGACCACACGGCTTAATAGCAATAGCACTTAGATTTAAATACCTCTTCATAGTGCATCTGGCCCCCAACAATCTGGGTCTTATTTTACCAACCTTGGAAGGATGGAAGGCCGAGTCAACATTGAGCTGGTGAGAATTGAACTGCTTGCCGTCGGCAGAGTTAGCTTGCAATATTGCAGTTTAACCACCATGGGTGGGTGGGAGGAAGGAAGGAAGGAAGGAAGGAAGGAAGGAAGGAAGGAAAAGGCAATAGGATTTAGATTTATATACCGCTTTACAGTGCTTTACAGCCCCTCTCTAAGCAGTTTACAGAATCAGCCTCTTGCCCCCAAGAATCTGAGTCTTCATTTTACCCATCTCTGAAGGATGGAAGGCTGAGTCAACCTTGATCCGGTGAGAATTGAACTGCCGAATTGCTGGCAACTGGCAGTCGGCAGAAGTAGCCTGCGGTACTGCATTCTAAACACTGCACCATCACGGCTTTTAATGATGATTTTTCTGGTCTCTACTGTGGTCTTAAGTCGAGGACCACCTGTTGCTGGGGGCCAAGACAGACTCCCTGCTTTGAGTTCCTGGAGAATAAGCAACAAGCGAATATACAAGGATTCCCTTAACCATAATGAATTAAGAACCGTTAGTGTCCCCAGCAAGATGTAGAAAGATTTTTGGATTTCTCATCCTTTGCCATTTTTATATTTCAGATCGGTTTCATTTCCTCGCAGTGATGACAACTGAATTCAGAACTATGAGAAGTCAGGGTTGTTTCTTTTTAAACTCACCATGTGTCAAAGAGAAGAACAGGAAGCAAACTACTAAATTTAAAAGAGGAACTTGAAAACAGCTGGGAGAACAATGAAAAAAATCCTCATTTTCAGCACGCTGGGATGAAATCACTGCATTGCTCAAGTCTGCCTATTTGGAATCAGGCGTAAGTGTGTTTTGCAGGTATAATTAAAACAACATCAGGAAAATGAAAAGAGCCATACATTCATTTTTGAGAGAACAATGAAGGTGTGTCTTAACAAACTTTGGTTGATGGCAAGGGTGTCCAATCTTGGCAACTTTAAGCCTTGTGGACTTCAACTCCAAGAATTCCCCAGCCAGCATCCTTTAAGATTGGTGGACTTTAACTCCCACAATTTCCCAGCCAGCATGCTTTAAGACAGGAGGACTTCCCCAGCCAGCATGCTTTAATTCCCCAGAATTCCCCAGCCAGCATGCTTTAAGATGGGTGGATTTCAACTCCTAGAATTCCCCAGCCAGCATCCTTTAAGATGGGTGGACTTCAACTCCCAGAATTCCCCAGCCAGCATCCTTTAAGATGGGTGGACTTCAACTCCCAGAATTCCCCAGCCAGCATCCTTTAAGACGGGTGGACTTCAACTCCCAGAATTCCTCAGCCAGCATCCTTTAAGATGGGTGGACTTCAACTCCCAGAATTCCCCAGCCAGCATCCTTTAAGATGGGTGGACTTCAACTCCCAGAATTCCCCAGCCAGCATCCTTTAAGACGGGTGGACTTCAACTCCCAGAATTCCTCAGCCAGCATCCTTTAAGATGGGTGGACTTCAACTCCCAGAATTCCCCAGCCAGCATGCTTTAACTCTTGTGGACTTCAACTCCCAGAATTCCCCAGCCAGCATCCTTTAAGATGGGTGGACTTCAACTCCCAGAATTCCCCAGCCAGCATGCTTTAACTCTTGTGGACTTCAACTCCCAGAATTCCCCAGCCAGCATCCTTTAAGATGGGTGGACTTCAACTCCCAGAATTCCCCAGCCAGCATCCTTTAAGACGGGTGGACTTCAACTCCCAGAATTCCCCAGCCAGCATCCTTTAAGGCGGGTGGACTTCAACTCCCAGAATTCCCCAGCCAGCATGCTTTAACTCTTGTGGACTTCAACTCCCAGAATTCCCCAGCCAGCATCCTTTAAGACGGGTGGACTTCAACTCCCAGAATTCCTCAGCCAGCATCCTTTAAGATGGGTGGACTTCAACTCCCAGAATTCCCCAGCCAGCATGCTTTAACTCTTGTGGACTTCAACTCCCAGAATTCCCCAGCCAGCATCCTTTAAGATGGGTGGACTTCAACTCCCACAATTTTCCAGCTAGTATGCTGGCAGGGGTGGTATTCAGCCGGTTCGGATCAATTCACCAGACCCGGTAGCGGAACTCACCCAGCCACCCACCCCGGCTCTTTGCCATTTAGGCACATTTTTGAGGCCAGGCACAGGCGCAGAAGGCACATGGCCAACAAAGCACATGCATGGATTGGGCACATGTGAGCGAAGCGAGAGAGCGCGCATGCTCACATTTGCGAACTGATAGGGAAAGTAAGTAAATACCACGCCTGTATGTTGGCTGGGGAATTTAAGTCCATGGGTCTTAAAGTTTCCAAGGTTGGACATCCCTGGTTTACATCTTAAGCAAAGGTGAAATCCAATTTTTGTCCCTACAAAAATCCAATTTTTGTCCCTACATGGGCATGGCTTGGTGGGCATGGCAGGGAAAGGATATTGCAAAATCTCCATTCCCACCCCACTCTGGGGCCAGCCAGAGGTGGTATTTGCTGGTTCTCCAAACTATTCAAAATTTCCGTTACTGCTTATCCAGAACCTGTCAGAACCTGCTGGATTTCACCCCTGATCTTAAGTCAACAGATATAGTTGATTGATAGGAAACAGAAATTTGATTTCATTTGTGAATGCCATGAAGTTAGAGTTGACTCTCAGTGACCATATACATAAATGTTCTCCAGAAGGGTGTCTTCAAGAATCTCTTCCCATGGTGGCCCTATCATCATTGTAACTTGAGTCCATCCATCTCATCTTCTCCTTCCCTTTCTTTCCACCTTTTCTAGCATCTGAACCTTTCTCCAGTTTCTTCACATAATGTAGGATAATTTTAGCCTGATCATTTGCGCCTTGAGTGAGAACTCTAGATTGATTGACGAACCATTGCTTGTCTTGGTTATCCATGGCCTTCTCGGCAATCTTCTCCAATCTTCCAAAGTTCAAATGGGTCAATCAATCCTCATTCCTCAAAGTCCAAGTTTCAGTTCCACAGAGACAGATCTTCCAGATGTTGTCGAATTACAAATCCAGAATTCCTTGCTATCAGCCAGCTGATGAGTAAGGCCATATCAACATCATCTGGAGAACCAAACCCACGATAGGCAAGTTGTTATGTGTGCGTTTTCTGGAACAAACCTTCCCCTTTTGGTGTCACATGTCTGATTGGTCACAAGGCAACAATTGTGTGCATTTCAGGTCAGCGCGATTAGCACAGAGGAAGAATTATATAGAAATTTAGCACAACACAGCGTAGTAAGCAAGAGAGAGAAATTGGGAAGAATACTGGGAAGTTTAAGAGGCCAATTTCTTTGTCTCAATAGAACACAAATGGTTTTTTTTTTTAATATACTCAGTCGACTGCCTCTAGAAAACAGTTTGGTACATATTTTTCAGGAAGTCAGTCTCTACTTTTCGCAATCTGGTGGAAGCCAAATGACTACCACGATCCCAAACTACAGCTGTTTTAGCCACCTAGAAAGTTATACAGCTTAAACAAGCTGAACGTAAAGTTGTAAACGTATCTCAGAGACATCAGAACTGGGGAAGAAGGATGAGTTTGCAAGAAACAGATGCTAATATCCCCAAAAAGCAGAGCAAGCACATTCAGGGTACATGGAAATCTACTATTAACGAGGACAATTTGGTCTAAAGAGCAGCTGAAGATTCCAATTTTAAATCTGGCCTACTCAGAAATATTTCTTAACCCTCCATCGTCCAAACCAAAGTCAAGAGAACAGAAGAAACGGGATCTGTTAAAGGAGATCTCACTCATAGGACACGGTTGAAGGACAGAAGAACTGAGAAGAAACTACCAAACATTTCTTTATCTCAGATTTCCTGTGTCTTCTTCTAAAGCAAACAGTAGACTGGCTCAGGTCATTAGTTTATGGAGATAACGTACTTATGTCACACACAAACTCAAATAAAGCAAGGGAGCAAAGCCATCTCAGCGTTCTTGAGCGAGACATCCATTCACACCACACTTCAAAGGTAGCTTTTCTTCTGGTGTTGCTTAGCTCATTCATGGCCCTTAACTCTTGAATTTTCCCCTTTCTTGGGCCTTTCCTTTCCAAGGTATCTCCCGATATGAAGAGCCTTTCCAACCAACTCTGAGACTCTTCTACCACGCACCCAAATTTGGTGGTGGAGAGTCAAAGAGGAGGAGACAATTGATAGAAAGGACCATCATGAGGAGTAGATATGGGAAGCTTATCTCAAAATCCACAAAGCCACAGATGATGGGAGGAGAACCAAGAAAAAACTCAATCCTCTGAACGTCACAAGCAATAAACCAGGATATGATAGGAATGAGTTGATGTGGTGGGTCTCACCCTTAAAATCAATCACTGCTCATCACTTGAAGGCCAAAAAGCTGCAAACCATCACTTGAGGCCATTGCTGCATTAGCTCAACATTGTCCACTCCAACCTTGTTTGAACTGTTCGTTGTGGACAAACCTATGAGTTGATGGGTCCAACAGGGTTGGAGAAGGTTGCTATAAACCATTTTCCAGATGCTTCTGCAGCTATGTCTGGAAATGGGAAAGATGATCATAGATATCTGGAGTAAAGGTAAAGTTTCCTTCGCACATATGTGCTAGTTGTTACCAACTCTAGGGGGTGGTGCTCATCTCTGTTTCAAAACTTGGATATTTTACGTGCTTTCAAACTGCTAGGTTGGCAGAAGAGGGGACAAATAACGGGAGCTCACCCAGTTATGCGGCCCTAGGGATTTGAACCGTTGAACTGCTAACCTTTCGATCGATAAGCTCAGCATCTTAGTCACCATGCCCTTTCATATCTAGAGTAGGAATATCTAGAGTAGGAAGTCTCTATTAATTAGCTTCCCACCTCCAGTCCCCAATTAGTGCAGAAATTCCTTATAAAAGCAAGCCAAGGATGGTCCAATCTCTCATGGAACCCATCTTAAGAAACCACCTGTTTTCCTACTTAACTATGGTGTTTTGGCAGGGACCACATCTCCGAGAAGATCTAAACCAACCAACCAACTAAGGACAAGGACAGACGTGAAGCTGTTCAATCTGTTGGCTTGGTCACCCATTAGACAACCCAACCCAAGGCTTTGTTAGAGAAGAAGACAATGAAGGTTACTCCACCTGATCAGCTCCGAAGGGGGTGATGTTGGCCTTCACGGAGCCCACGCTCAGCCCAACCAACACCAAGCCAACATAGGTGGCGATGAGACAGTAACGCTTGGTTCCTTGTGATGGGCACGGGGCAGACGTGGTATTGCTCTGCAGAGGCGACGAGCAGTTGTCAATGGGCCACGGATGAAGCTCTCCGCAGAGCCACTGACGGCTGGGAGCGATGGCCATGGCGGGGAAAGCCAGCATGCCCAAGAGATAGACCGCCATGCTGACCAAGATGGTGGGGAACTTGCCCAATAGGGCATCAGCCAGCCAGCCCCCAAAAGGGGAGACCAGGTAGGTGATGCCCATGAAGAGGAGAAGGGCCTGGCTGGCTTGGGCGCCTTCCCAGTTGTAAGGAGTCCCATTGAGGAAGAGCACCAAGTTTGAGGTGATGCCATAGAAGGCCACCCTCTCCAGCAGCTCCGCTAGAAGCACCGCAGCACACGCCAAGCGCCGTCCATGGAAGACGTTGGTCGAAGGGAAGGAGACAGACGACCGAGCGTTGGGCTCTAAGAGCGGGCTCCTCTCGTTGGACTCAGCCTCTTGCATTGCTGGTTGGCCAACTCCTTACTCAACTTCTCCTGTTGGGTGGCCCAACTGAAAAATATCTCCCCCTAACTAACCCTTAAGTCCCACTCCAATGTCCTCTCTCTTTAGGGATCAAGGAACCTTTGGGGTTCCCCTACTATCCTCACCCAGCTTTGGCACCCTCCTCCAACCCTTCCTCCCTACTACTCCAGGCAACTTCCAAGCGCCTCGGCTGCTCAAATCCCCTCTTAAGAACTAAAGAACGAAGGGGGACGTGACTTCCAAGAGCCTGACTCACCCCCGTACCCCAAAACTTTTAAATTAAACCCCCCACTTCTAAACCTAAACTCTTCCCCAAGTGGGATTCGAACCCGTAATCTCCCGGTTTCGGGGGGCTCTTCAGAGCCGGCGCCAGATTCTCTCCTCCCACCCCCCGCCCCACACCTCGCTAGAAAAGCCTGGCGCTGGCCGCCGTTCTCAGAGCCTTCTCCCACTCCCGCCGCCGTTCTCTGCCGGCCGCCGCTTCGCCTTCTTGCTTGGGAATGCCCAGGTTGTTCTCTAAGCCCGCCTCTTTCGGCCCGGGCCGCGCTCGCCGATTGGCCGCCGCGCGCCGTCACTCACGGGCTTCCCCCGTGATTTGCAAAAGGAGGCAGTTCTTCCTGCTTCTCGTTTCGCTTGCAAAAAATAAAGCTCAAATTGCAAGCGCGCGTTTAAAGGGTGCAATTCGGAGTCGGGCCGGATCAGAGGCGGTTTTATTCCACTTTGGAGTGATTTCCTTTCTCGTTCTATATTTCTTTGGACTTTATTTTTATTTTTTATTTTGGGGGGGGGGGGTGGGATCACCAAGAGAGAGTCAACAACAGAGCACGCCCAAAGGGAGTCATGGGTTTTTGTCACGTGCAACCATGTTGCAATGCTTCAAAGCATGCTTTGGAATGGGGTCGGGGGGAGTGCCGTGGCGTTGCGTGCGTGTGCTTGGCTCTCTTTGCACGCACGGGTGTTTATTTCTGTCCGGAGTGACCGGCTTTGGGCACACAGATGGCCGGAATGAGGGTAGCTGGGCTTCCACCCAGCTGCTGTTTGGATAGTCCCCAAATTTCGCAAAGAAGTGAAACTCTTAATGGGACTTTCATTCATTTCTTGCTGTGGGCGCAGTTTGTTTCTTTGCTATCTGGAATGGGGAAAAGCAGATGCGGTTTCAGGTTTTTTTCTAAGGATCCGGATTCCAGCAGGATTCTACGAATTTGGTAATAATTAAGCAATGCAAATCCAATTGCTTTATGAAAGCCAGCAAGCAATGAATCTCAAATCTAAAAAGGAAGTGAATATATACACCTATGCAAATATACACAGCACTTAATTGACAAGTTTGGGTAGATAACGAGAAGAATGAAATACCAAGTAGAAATACAGGAAGAAAAAGTACAATAGTAGGTAGTAGAATAACATGCAACACCAGTCAGTAAATAAATCAGAATCCCCAGTAGAAAGAATTGCACCATTCAGAAGTCTGGTAACTATTTTTTTTCCTGGAGTCTGAATCATTGTTATTGTGAGATTATGTTTTTCTCCGCACAGATTTTGAGGCACAATCAATCCAGCTTTCTCTACCCTGAGCATTTCCGGTGATGTTGAATTGCCATGCCGATGTTGGCTGGGGATGATAAGACTTTGTACTCACAGCCCCCAAAGTGTTTTATCTTTTTGGATTTCTGCTAGAGAATTCAAAGCCTTCCTTCTTGAGATGTCAGATGATAAAGCCACTTCTTTATATTTCAAGAGATAAGTCGAAGAGATCTTGCTTTAAAATCAGAAACTAGCTGCTATCTCTCTTCTAGGGGGAGGAGAAAAAAACTCCTCAAATGCAGATAGTGTTGAGACTGAAAGAGTTTTTAAGGAAACTCATCAGGTTTCCAGTTTCTTTCTGACATCTGTCAGTCACGAGAGAAAACCCTGCTTGCCTTTGGACAGGAAGTTCATTGACAACTGCAGCTGAAAAATATTCACGCTACTGTTATCAATTTAATTTCTGTTTCCACTGCTTAAGTTGGTTTGAGAATAATAAAACGTTTCTGCTGCTAAAGAGACCTGAAAGGGATTGAGGAATTCAGGAACTGTGGGATTCTGGGTGTTGGAGTCCACACATCTTAAAACCAGAGACGCTGAGGAACACTAATCTAGGCTATTAAAAAACATCTCTGCAACCATTTATCTCAATACAATATTTCTTCTTAAGAGACAATAAAGAGCACACAGTAGAATATCATCTACTTAATATAAGGCACTGCTTTTTTCAATGTCTTTGAATTAGATCTCAGACTCATGCACACATTCTGCAGTCTATATTACTATCTGCCTCTCCATCCATCCTTGTCTGTCTCTCCATCCATCCATCATTGTGTCTGTCTTTGTCTGTCTGTCTGTCCATCCATCCATCATTGTCTATCTGTGTGTCTCCATCATCCATCCATCATTGTGTCTATGTCTGTCTGTCCATCTATCCATCCACCATTGTCTATCTGTATGTCTCCATCATCCATCCATCATTGTGTCTGTCTATGTCTGTCCGTCCGTCTCTCCATCCATCCATCCATCGAGATGGACTAGATGACTAGCGGGGGATTGGACTAGATGACCCACAAGGTCCCTTCCAACTCTGTTAATCTTTAATCTGTTAATATTTCCATCCATCCATCTATCCATCATTGTCTGTTTCTATCTCTCTCTCCATTCATCATCCATCCATCGTCTGTCTGTCTGTCCATCTGTCTGTCTCTCCATCCATCCATCTGGACGGACTAGATGACTAGCAGGGGGTTGGACTAGATGACCTACAAGGTCCCTTCCAACTCTGTTAATCTGTAATCTGTAATATTTCCATCCATCCATTATTGTCTGTCCCTGTCTCTGTCTCTCTCCATCCATCCATCCATCCATCCATCCATCCATCCATCCATCCATCCATCCTTCATTGTCTCTCTCTTTCTCCATCCATCCATCCTTCATTGTCTCTCTCTTTCTCCATCCATCCATCTATCTATTTATCTATCTATCCATCCATCCAATCAGATCTGTGTGCCGTTCATCTCGGCTGGAGGGAGCTTACAAACAATAAAAAACCGGTAAATTTTTTTTTAAAAATGACCATGGGAATAAATGGCCGCAGTTAAAAACATCAGCGTCCCCATTAAGCGGAACGGCATAGCCGCTCACCTTGTTGCTTGGGAGTGAGGGCCCTTTCCTTACGGCGGACCGCTGCAGCCGAAGGGAGCGGGACCATAGAGTCGCGGCAAGAGCGGAAGAGGATTCCCTGGCTTCCGGTGCCTGGAAAAGAAGGGAATGAAGCCGCCAGGGACCTCGCCGGAAGTAGGGCACAGCTGCTAAATCGCCATGCGGCTTTTGCTCTTGGCTCCCGGGCGAGCCCAGACGGGCAACGGGACCACCGCCCGGAGGATCCAGTAAGTGCCCCCCTCCTCCATGCAAGGCTTTGCAACCCGCCAGGCTGAAATCAGCCCGGTGCAAATCTATGCAGCGCAATTAAGATAGGGAGCAGGCGGGAGTTCGTCCGGTGCAGCTGGCCAAGGCTGCAAAGGGTGGACCAGTGGCCGCAGGGGATGCTCAGGACACCTCCCAGTCCGGAGTGGAAAGGGAAGCCCGTGTTGCTGGCTGGGTTCACACGATCCGCCAAACGCGGGTCGAGGAGACTTAAGCAACTGGGCTACACCTGTTGAATGATTGCCCGCTTTAAAAAAAAACAAAGCAAAACTCGGTGCATTTATGAGAGTTTAATCTGCAATGGGGGAAATCGGATGGTGGGAATGTAACTTTTTGTGTTTGTTTTGTTATTCTGGCTACTTCTTTTGTGTCCTTGGGTGGTGGTTTTTATACTTTTTATACTTTTTAGGTGGTTATTTTGTCCTCTGGATACTTCGTATCTTCTGTATTAGATATGCGTTTTAACCTGGATGTCAAACAATGTGTGTTTGTGTGGGTGTGGGTGTGTAATACACCCATTTTATAGGAGGTGTTTGGATCTTAGCTTGGCCCATAGGTGCAAACATGGCATTCTCTCAAAAGTTCAACTTTTGAACTTTGTTGAAGAACGCGTCTGAGCATGTTGTAGGCAGACAAGAAAAAAAGTCAAGGGATTATCAAGCAAATTCTCTTCCCACGCAGCTTCTTGAAAGTCCAGCTTTTACTTCCATAGAGGATCACAAGGAATATCACGTCTTACATGAGAATGGAATTTTTTAAAAATATTCCTAGTGGGAAAAAGTTAGATTAGATTGACAGCGTTGGAAGGGACCTTGTAGGTCATTTAGTCCAACCCCTCGCCCAAGCAGGAGATCCTACACCATTTGTGACAGATGGCAGTCCAGTCTTTTCTTGGAGGCTTCCAGTGATGAAGCTCCCACAACTTCTGAAGGCAACTTCTGATTGTTCTCACTGTCAGAAAATTTCTCCTTATTTCTAGGTTGAATCTCTCCTTGTTCAGTTTCCATCCATTATTCCTTGTCTGGCCTTCAAGTGCCTTGGAAAATAGCTTGACCCTCTCCTCTCTGTAGCAGCCCCCTAAATATTGGAAGATGGCTATCCTGTCTCCCCTGGTCCTTCTCTTCACTAGACTAGCCATGCCCAATTCCTGCAACCATTCATCGTATGTTTTAGTTCCATTGGTCAATTACAATCCATGCTGGTGGGAAAACATTTGATGCAATTTCTGGAAATCTCAGGAAAATTCTTTTGGCTGCTAATATCTCTCCTGAGTCTCATTAGGAAATGAGTTTCAAATCGTTGGCAATTTGCAAGCCTATTCCTTTGAGCAAGAATGTAAATCATGGTTATTGGTACAGTGGAAAGAAAGAAAAAAATTCTGATTTGTGTTACAGTGGAATTCCTGTTCCCAATTTTGGTTGTACTTGGAAGACTACCTGAAGTAGAACTTCATGGCCTTATTTCCCCGCAGAAATTAATGCTAATATCCTGTCTTTCTTTTTTTAAAATTATTCCATCTGCTCCTGTTTTCCAAAGAGATCATTTACAAGCTGCTGGGCATTTGTGTATCTTGAAGGACACCTCTGATTATGAGTCCCCGTTGGCAATTTCAACTCTCATCTCTTCGGAGAAATTGGAGGCAGCTCTGGGCATCCATCTCTTTAAAGCTGGAAAGCTTCTTCAAGGTAAGATAAAGTCTTTTGGTTACAAAAGGAATGGAAAACAGTGTTGTTGTTTTTTGACAAAAGTCTAAGTAGCTTTTCTAAAATGTGCGGTATAGTGTTGGTAAGTCTGTTATAACTGGGCTGCAATAATATGCAAACCCCTAGGTGGAGGCAGAGACCTAGTTTTCTGTACTACTCTGCTACCCTCTACTGGTTATGTAGAGGTTTTGCACTGTGGATCTGTTCTTCCGCCTAACCATAGGCCCAAATCTTTTCTATTGAGATGAAATCTCCATTTTAGCAGGAGAATAAGCCCAGGATTCAACAGAAGCCATCTGTTGATTGGTCCTCTCCAAAAAAAATGCTTTTAATTGGCATTTCAAGATCGGTGACTTATTGTTTTCATGTCTGCCTGCATCCCCCGCTCCCAACTTGCTGATGTCCAGAAATGCTGGACCATCTGACCAACCTCTGCAGAAAAGCGGACATTGGAGAACAGCTGGTAAAATAGGTCACAAAATTCCTCTGACAGCCAGTTCTTGACAGTTTACCTGATTCCTTTTTAACAAGTGAACTCGTTCTACCTAGAATTTAAAAGCAGCCTTGTTCCTAATTAGCTGCCATCACCGCTGCTGTTTGTTAGCTTAATGGAGTGTAAAACTGCCCAGTTAATTGTTTCTCCCCTCCCCTTCCACTCTTCTAATGCACTTTTTTTTTAAAGGAGGAGTTTTATAATTTTGTCAGCATCACTGCTTTTGAGCATCACTGCTGGCAGCAGAGGGATTCTTGATTTGAAAAAGCACAATGCAAATTGTTCTTCTTTGTAACAATAAGGCTGGCAGGTTAGAAGAGGTTTGAGAGGATGGGTGGCTTCCATTTGGCCAAAGACAATCTGAGAGATGGTTTGTGTTGGATTTCTGTTTGAAAAGACCACTTAATATGGCTAAATAGCAAGAGCAAAAACACTTAGACTTATATACCGCTTCACAGTGCTTTACAGGTCTCTCTAAGCGCTTTAAAGAGTCAGTCTATTTTCCCCAACAATCTGGGTCCTCATTTTACCCACCTCGGAAGAATGGAAGGCTGAGTCAACCTTGAGTTGATCAGAATTGAACTGCCAGCAGTGGGCAGTGTTAGCCTGCAATACTATATTCTAACCACTGGGAAGGGAAGGGAAGGGAAGGGAAGGGAAGGGAAGGGAAGGGAAAGAAGGAAGGAAGGAAGGAAGGAAGGAAGGAAGGAAGGAAGGAAGGAAGGAAGGGAAATAGCAATAGCAATAGCCCTTAGACTTATACACCGCTTCACAGACATTTTCCAAGTTGGACCAGTTCTCCAGGATATGGGCTCCTACTTTGGGTTGGACTAGAAGACCTCCAAGGTCCCTTCCAGCTTAGGAGTTTAGCCAAATATTGTTTTGAAAAGCAATGGAAATAAAGAACATGAAAAAACTAGTTTCAGTAGATTGATTAATAGCACTTAGCAATAGCACTTGGACTTATATACTGCTTTCCAGCCCTCTCTAAGCGGTTTACAGAGGCAGCCTATTGCCCCCAACAATCTGGATCATTTAATCCACCTTGGAAGGATGGAAGGCTGAGCCAACCTTGAATTGGTCAGGATCGAACTCCTGGCAGTTGGCAGAGTTAGCCTGCAATACTCCTTTCTAACTACTGCACAGGAAGAAAGGGAAGGAAGGAAGGAAGGAGAAAAGGAAGAGAAATAGCACTCGCCATAGTCCTTAGACTTACATTCTGCTTCCCAGTGGTTTACAACCCTCTCCAAGGGGTTTACAGAGTCAGCCTCTTGCCCCATGTGTGCCCCCCACCCACAAACTCCATTTTCATTGGCAGAGGGTCGCAGGAGGCCGTCCCAGCCAAAAACGAAGCTCGGGAGCCTGTTTTCGCTGGCAGAGTGCTCAGGCCACAGGCGCCCCCAACACGAGTTACATCAAGCTGGCCACACCCATCCCGCCCCCCCTGCCCCCAAGGTCAAACACAAACCTGATGCAGCCCTCAATGAAGTCGAGTTTGACACTCCTAGTGTAACTCAAGGAGGAGACCCTATACTATTTTAGATAGGTGGCTGTCCAGTGACTTCTTCCAAACCTCCAGTGGTGAAGCACCCACAATATCTGGAAGCAGGCAGTTCCACTGGTTAATTGCCCTCACTGTTAGGAAGTTTTTCCTTAATTCCAGGTTGCTTTTCTCCTTGATTAGTTTCCATCCATCGTTTCTTGTCTTGCCTTCTGGTGCTTTGTAGAATAATTTGTCCCCCTCTTTTTTCTGGCAACTCCTTATATACTGGAATACTGCCCTCATGTCCCCCCTAGTCCTTCTTTTCATTAAGCTAGACATACCCATTTCCTGCAAATATTCTTCATGTGTTTTAGTCTCTTTGGAAGGGTTTCAACCAACACTGATCCCAGAGTTAAGTTAGGTTGACCAAAGGGAACCATCTGTGCCACTGGATTAAGAAGAGCTGTTGAAATTCTCCATTTTTCAGGAAGTCCCGTTCCTTTTGGCATTATCTTTGGAGGCACGGATATTAATGAAGATGCCAAAATTGAGGAGAAGGCCAAAATTATGGAGAAGGTATTGGATGAAGCCAGGTAAAGAAATGTTCTCTTACTCCTTCTTATTGTCATACCATGAATCAATTTCAAAGAAATGTTCTCTTACTCCTTATTGTCATACCGTGAATCAATTTCAAAGAAATGTTCTCTTACTCCTCCTTATTGTCATACCGTGAATCAATCAACATCTATTTGGATCTTTGTCCCAAAATTGTTTTTTTTTTCCAAAGGGCCACTGGACTTTCTCGGTGTTTTCTTTGAAAGCCTTTCGCTTCTCATCCAAGAAGCTTCATCAGTTCTTGGATGAGAAGCGGATCTAAGAAAGTCCAGTTGCCTTTTTGGAAAAGCATCTTGGAGACAACCATGATCTGGATGAATGAGAATCTCCAAATATGGGAGAAATTATGAAATAAAAATTATAAACTGACAATGTCTGTATCCTATAAAGAAAATATGTATAAAATGTTCTATAGGTGGCATTTGCCACCAGCAAGACTGGCTAAGATGTTTCCAAATACCGCATCGTTTGCTGGAAATGCAAACAACAAAGAGGAACATACTACCACATGTGGTGGACATGTCCCAAGTTAAAACAGTATTGGAGTAAAATTAGATTACAATTAGAAGAGATAACCAAACAACATATAGAGATGAAGCCAGAAATATTTTTATTAGGAATACTCCCAGGTCTTACAAAAAAAAATACAGTATTTAATTATTCATATTATCACAGCAGCAAGAATAATATGTGCACAGAATTGGAAAAACAATAATATACCAACCAAAGATAATTTGATTAGAAAAGTTTTGGAATGTACAGAAATGGACAAACTTACAAAGGAGATAAAAGAAAAAGAGGAAACAGAAATATTATATAGTGTGGGAGAAATGGTATGAATGGTTAGAGGAGAGAGATAAAAGGCAAGGAAAGATCAAATAAGGAAGATATAGAAGTAGAAATGTAATAACAAATAAGAGGAAACAAAAATGCAGATTGTAGAAATGAAATTGTGTACACTGTTATTTATATGTATGTATCAGAGGTGGGTTTCAGCAGGTTCTGACCAGTTCTGGAGAACCGGTAGTGGAAATTTTGAGTAGTTAAGAGAACCGGTAGTAAAAATTCTGACTGGCCCTGCCCCCATCTATTCTCTGCCTCCAAGCTGATCAGGAGGAAATGGGGATTTTGCAGTATCCTTCCCCTGCCACACCCACCAAGCCATGCCCGCCACACCGCTCCATGCCGACAAAGCCACGCCTACAGAACCGGTAGTAGAAAATGTTTTAAACCCAACACTGGTATATATGTAAATAAATCAATATTAGAATTATATGTATAAAGGATATATTGAAATAAGGGAGAAGAAGAAATGGATAAGTAAGAAATGTTTTACCGATGCGAAATAGTTGGAAAGAAAAAATTGTTAAAGATTCTTTTTTTTTTTTTTTTTTTTTAAATGTTTAATTAAAGAAGAAGAGAGAGAGAGAGAGAATCTCCATAGTGTGTTTGGACCTTTCTTAGGCTAGAGCAGAGGATCAGTAAATCAGCCTTCTTCAAGACCTCATCTTGGAAAGTCCTCAACTGTGGACGCTTGGATGGTGGAATCCTAAGATTCAGAGCCCGTTTTGTCAAAGGCCCCGTTTGGGGGAACTTCTCTGGATGAGACCCCAATTGCTAAAAAGGATCCCGTTTGCTGTGAACACAAAGATCTTGAGTTAGATTGTGCTTTTGTGCATCACGTTCAGAAGTACTTTCTTCTCCATGTCTCTAGGTTTGCAGTGTCCTTCACCGAAGCCATGAAAGAAGCAGCTGCAACATATTGGGTAGGTGTGACTCGGGACTGGACTGAGTTTTTATTTTTTGTCTCTCTTTTTAATTGGCTTCCCCTTGCCTGTGAACTTTTTTTTAGTTTTGAGCTTGAAGTTGTTCTGCAAAGATTTTGCTTACCTGGCTTAAGTCATGCTAATCCTTCTCCTCCTCCTCCGGGACCTTCAGTAGTAAAAACATATTTGACATTCATGTGAAAAGACAGAAATTGATCAGCTTTGAAGCTACATCTCCTCCTCCTTCTTCTTCTCCTCCACCTCCTCCTTCTCTTCTTCTCCTCTTTCTCCTCCTCTTCTTCTCTCCTCCTGCTCCTCCTCTTCTCCTCCTTTTCCTCCTCCTCCTCCTTCTCCTCCTTGTTTTTTTTCCTTCTCCTCCTCCCCCACCTCTTCTTCTCCTTCTCCTCCTCCTCCTCCTGCAAGATATCTCTTCCTCCTTCTCTCTCCTTTTCTTCTCTATCAACACATCAACTTGAATGGGAAACAGCTTTCCTCCTCCTCCTCCTCTTCTTTTTATTTATTATTTATTTATTTATTTTATTAATCGAATTTCTATACCGCCCTTCTCCTACCGGACTCAGGGCGGTGAACAGCCAGTTTAAAACCAATAACAATATAGTAAGTTAAAATGTTCTAAAAGTCCATATAAATTTAGGCTGAAAATATATCAATAAAACACTAAAACTCTAAAAATTTAAATAATTTAAAATAATTTAAAATTTAAAATATTTAAAAATAGGAGGGATCAGGCAAGTCCGGCAAGTTGGAAGAAATGAGTCTTCAACGCCCGACGAAAGGTCTGGAGGTCAGCAATAGTTCTCAGATCTGGAGGGAGATCGTTCCAGAGGGTGGGGGCTACCACAGAGAATGCTCTCCCCCTGGGGGTCGCCAGCCGGCACTGTCTGGCTGACGGCACCCTGAGGAGGCCCTCTCTGTGGGAGCGAACCGGCCGGTGGGAGGCAATAGGTGGCAGAAGGCGGTTCCGTAAGTACCCTGGTCCTAAGCCATGGAGCGCTTTAAAGGTGATTACCAACACCTTGAAACGCACCCGGAAATCAACCGGCAACCAATGCAGCTCACGCAGGAGAGGTGTCACGTGGGAGCGCCCTGTCGCTCCCATAATCCCCCGCGCGGCCGCATTCTGTACCAGTTGAAGCCTCCGGATGCATCCCAAGGGGAGCCCCATGTAGAGAGCATTACAGTAGTCCAAGCGAGACGTGACGAGCGCCTGAGTGACTGTGCGCAGGGAGTCCCGATCTAGAAAGGGGCGCAACTGGCGTATCAGGCGGACCTGATAAAAAGCCCCCCTGGCCACAGCCGTCGTATGATCCTCTAATGACAGCCGTGGATCCAGGAGGACGCCCAAGTTGCGCACCCTTTCCGTGGGGGCCAATGATTCACCCCCAATAACCAACGATGGAGTCAGTTGGCTATATCGGGACGCCTGCATCCACAGCCACTCAGTCTTGGAGGGGTTGAGTCGAAGCCTGTTTCTCCCCATCCAGACCCGCACAGCTTCAAGGCACTGGGACATCACTTCCACGGCATCGTTGGGGTGGTCTGGGGTGGAAATGTACAGCTGAGTATCATCAGCGTACTGATGGAATTCCACCCCAAAACCACGGATGATCTCACCCAGCGGCTTTACATAAATGTTGAACAGAAGGGGCGAGAGGACCGACCCTTGTGGCACCCCACCTCGGGGTCGACCGCTGCCCCCCTGTCAACACCGATTGCGACCGGTCGGAGAGGTAGGAGGAGAACCACCGCAGAACGGTGCCCCCCACCCCCAATCCCTCCAACCGGCGCAACATGATACCATGGTCGATGGTATCAAAAGCCGCTGAGAGGTCTAACAGCACCAGGATAGAGGAGTACCCCCTACCCCGGGCCCTCCAGAGATCATCCACCAACGCGACCAACGCCGTTTCGGTGCTGTAACCAGACCTGAAGCCGGACTGGAGCGGGTCTAAATAGACAGCTTCATCCAGGTACCGGGGGAGCTGCCGCGCCACCACACTCTCAACAACCTTCGCTAAAAAGGGAAGGTTGGAGACAGGACGATAATTTACCAAAACAGCCGGGTCCAGGGAGGGCTTCTTGAGGAGGGGCCTCACCACCGCCTCCTTCAAGGCAGGCGGAAGGACACCCTCACTCAAAGAAGCATTTATGATCTCCTGGAGCCAGCCTCGTGTAACCTCCCGGGAGGCCAGCACCAACCAGGAGGGACACGAGTCCAACAAACATGTGGTAGCGTTCAGTCTACCCAGGATCCTGTCCACGTCCTCAGGAGCCACAGGATCGAACTCAGCCCAGATAACACTCTCAAGACTGGGCTCAGTCACCTCGCCCGAACTAACCCAGTCAGAGGCCAGCTCATCCCGAATCTGAGTTATTTTATCATCCAGATATTGAACAAAATCCTCAGCACGACCCTGCAAGGGGTCCTCCCGCGCTCCCAGGTGAAGGAGGGAGCGGGTCACCCTAAACAGGGCGGCTGGGCGATTATCTGATGACGCAATAAGAGCGGTGAAATAATTAGATTTCGCCGCTTTTATTGCCACTAAGTAAGTCTTAATATAAGCTCTTACTAGTGTTAAGTCGGATTCAGAGCGACTAGCCCTCCAACCACTCTCTAGGCGTCTTTTCCGGCGCTTCATCTCCCTCAGCTCCTCGGTGAACCAAGGAGATAAGTGAGTTCGGCGCCGGGTCAGAGGCCGCAAAGGCGCGACCCGGTCCAAGGCCCCACCGGCTGCCCTATCCCAGGCAGCCACCAGGTCCTCAGCCGAGTCGCGTGTCAGTGTCTCAGGAAATGGCCCAAGCTCCGTCTGGAACCTATCAGGATCCATCAGGCGCCTGGGGCGGAACCACCTAGTTGATTCCGCCTCCCTGCGATGGGGTGTAACGGTCAGAAAGTCGAGACGAAGGAGCGAGTGGTCAGTCCATGACAAGGGTTCAGCACCTATATCCCCAATATCAAGACCACTCAGCCACTGACCAGAGACAAAAACCAAGTCCAGGGTGTGTCCACCAATGTGAGTCGGGCCCTGAATTACCTGGGTCAGGTCCATGGCCGTCATGGAAGCCATCTCAGATGTCTCGCCGATAGATGGCAGGTTGAAATCCCCCATAACTATAAGCTTGGGGGTATCAACCGCCACCTCGGCTATAACATTGAGAAGTTCGGGCAGGGTCGTTGCCACGTGGCAGGGAGCCAGGTACGTGACTAACAGACCCATCTGCCCACCGGGACCCCATCTCACAAAGGCGGACTCACACCCGGCTATCTGAGGTACAGTGGCCTCCCTCGGACCCAGACCTTCCTTAATAATGACCGCTACTCCCCCACCCCTGCCCTGGGCTCTCTTTTTCTCCTCCACCTCCTCCTCCAAGGTATCTCTTCCTCCTTTTCTCCTCCTCCTTATCAACACATCAACTTGAATAGGGAACAGCCTTCCTTTCTTCCTCCTCCTCCTCCTTCCCCTCCCCCTCCCCCTCCCTCCTGGTTCCTCTGGCTCTCACCTTTCTCCTCTTGGCAAACCATGGGCCAACTCAAATTTCTGCAAACCTCATTTTATTCATTTTTGTGCTCGCATCTGAACACATGCACCCAACAGCTCTCAGCCGTTGTACCTCCCCTGCCCCACAAATCAGCCTCCCAACCTTGCAGAGTTCAGATTGCAACGACAGTCAAACCATCTGCCATTCCGAAGTCCGCTTTTTAGAAACAGGTGGGTGCAAGCAGCCCGCTAATTTGGGGGGCTTACCTGTGCATTGGCAAGCCAAGGTAAAGAGCCGCTGGGAACTTGGATCTGCAACCTGAACGAAGCTAGAAACACAAAGCTTGAGGCTGGGGGAGCTAATTTAGGCTTGTGTCTGGCTTGAAAGGGGTATTTTGCAGGCCTACCATAAAAAGACAGATTTGATTCAGCAATGCTGGAGACGGGAGGAGAATGGGTTTTTGTGTAAATACAGTATTTGATAGCAATCACGGACAGGGCTTTAATTTATTTTGATACCTTCAAAAAGAAATACTCTAGATAAGTGCCCTCTTCTGCTATGATTCTCTGCCTTGAAAACAAATTAAGCCTCTTTTGTGGGCAACCTTCCCCCTCCCCCCCCCCAATCTCTCCGAATGGCGGCCTTCATTAACTGTTTTTGTTCCTTTTTTCCTTCCTTTTGATTTTTTTTTTTAAACCTCCGTAATGATGACGGTGGGGGTTTGTCATTTGCCCAGGAAGACAAATAAGTCTAATAAATGGTAAAAAAATAATGCGGGAGAATGACTAGAGAATCTCTCTCTCTCTTTTTTTTCTTTCATTCTCTTCTTTTTCTTTCTGTCTCTTTCATTATCTTTCTTTCTCTGTCTCTATCATTCTCTCTCTCTCTCTCTCTCTCTCGCCACTCTCCTTCTCTGTCTGTCTCTCCTCTCTCTCTCTCTCTCTCTTTCTCTCTCTTTTTTCTCTCTTTTTCTTTCTCTCTCTCTTATTCTTTCTGTCTCTTTCATTATCTTTCTTTCTCCTCTCTCTCTTCTCTCTCTTTTTCTTTCTCTCTCTCTCTCATTCTCTCTTTCTTTCTTGCTTACTCTTTCTGTCTCTTTTGTTATCTTTCTTTCTTTCTCTCTCCTCCTCTGTCTGTCCCTCTCTTTCTGTGTGTGTGTGGGTGTCTTTCTCTTCTCTGTCTCTCTGTCTTCTTTCTTCTCTCTCTCTCTGTCTTCTTTCTCTCTGTCTTTTTTCTCTCTCTTCTCTCTTTCTCTGTTTCTCTCTCTCTCTCTCTTTCCCTTTTTCCCTCTCCCTTAAAAATCTGCTTCGCTAAAAACCTGATAATTGTATCAAGTTACAAAAATTGATTGCTGCTTACCATAAATATTGATTGAAGCTCATTGAAGTCTGCCGGGTCTGATTAGCTTCTGACGTCACCTGACAAGCTGCTTTTTAAAAGGGGTAATTATAACCAGAAATCTAGGCAGCTTCACCTTCTTGGCTGTGCCTTTAGACTGCCCAATTTTTAAAGCCAGCATTGAGATCTTTATTTATTCCTTCCTTCCCTTGAATATATTTCTGAATGGCTTGCATAGGATCAAAGCCCAAAATGACCCCAAATAACCAGAAAAACAGATAATCCTTGACTTACAATCATTCCTTTAGTGACAAAGTTAACAACAGCACTACAAAATGGGTTGTAGACCCATTTTCCACACTTAGCACCATTGGAGAATCCGATGGTCATGTGATCAAAATTCAGACGTTCGGCAACTGACTCGTATTTATGACGGTTGCCGTATCCCCAGATCATGTGATCCCCTTCCGAAGTAGGTAAAATGAGGACCCGGATTGTGGGGGCAATAAGCTGACTTTGTATATATATAAAAAAAGAACACTGCTTAGGGAGGGCCAAAAACCCCACTAAGCAGGTATATACAAAAGTATGAAGGCTATTGCTTAACGCATTGTAAGCCGCCCTGAGTCTCCAGAGAAGGGCGGCATATAAATCGAACCAATAAATAAATAAATAAATAAATAAATAAATAAATAAATAAAGAATAGATTAGAATAACAAATTTGGAAGGGACCTTGGAGGTCTTCTAGTCCAACCCCCTGCTTAGGTACCCTGATACCCTTGGATAACCATTTGTCTGAAATGGTATAGGACAGTGATGGCTAACCTTTTTGCTGTCGCATGCCAAAAGCGGAGAGAGCGCAGGGGGTCACACATGCGCATGCCCACACCCATAATTCAATGCCCCTCTGCGCCCTGTGCATGCGTGTGACCCCCGCGCTCCCCCACACATGCGCACACAACACCCCCCCCCCACACACACACACACTCCATTTTGGGCCTAGCAAGCCTCCCTGAAGCCTCCGGAGGCCGGAAATGGCCTGTTTCCAGACTTCCGGTAGGCCTGTTTTTTGCCCTCCCCAGGCTCCAGAGGCTTTCCTGGAGTCTGGAGAAGCCGAACACAGCCTCCCCTGGCCCCCTAGAGGCCCTCCGGAGGCCGGAAACATCCCATTTCCCGATTTCCGATGGTCCCAGAAGACGCGTTTTTCACCCTCCCCAGGCTCCAGAGGCTTTCTTTTCCCCGCTCCCCCAGAGGCTGAAAACGCCCTCCCGGAGTCTCCGCGTGAACCCGTATTTACCTGGCATCCAAAACGGGCTGCGTGGAGACTCTTGGGTGGGGAGGGGCTGTGTGGGTGGGGCCAGCCGAAAAGCAGTCTCAATTCTTTGACGGTCAGCCTTCCTTATGGTCCAACTTTCACAGCCATATATTGCAACTGGAAAAACCATTGCCTTGACTATACACACTTTCCAAAGTGTACTTGTGTCTAATTATTTTCCACCTGCCTGAATGGAGGGACTTTATATAGATGGCACCTTCCTTTTAAGAGGGGCGACTGGGGGGCAAGGGATCCTGGATGAATTGAGGGGAGCAATCAGGATGTATCTTGCAGAGAAAAGAATCTTGTTCGTTCGTTTTTGTTTGCCTCTCTTTGCACATATTTAGTTTAGCAATCTTTGAAATGTGAACTGTTTTGCAAAAGATTGCCATGCCCCTTTGGTTACAATGATTAACCTGCTTTCTCCTGTGTTTATTGTTTGTTTGTTTGTTTTTATTATTATTAATTTGCAAAGCCTCAAAGCAGGAATAAAATCTGTGTCCAGGCTCAAGGTAAGTATTTTTCAAAATCCTCTTTCTGCCCCCTTGGAGAACTGTTTCCTATTTCTGTCTTTCTCCCAAATGAGAACCGACCACCTGCTGTCTCTTGAAGCCTCTTATGGGTTAGTTGGGGTTTTTTTGCGTAAAACAAGAAGAAAATGATCTTGCGATCTCTGGAGGATTAGGTCAAAAGGATTGGAGAGAGGTTAAAATACATTTGTACTTTTAACAGCTGTGGAGAATATTAGAAGCCACTTCTTTCTTTCTTTCTCTTTCCTTCTTCCTTCCTTCCTTCCTTCCTCTTTCTTTCTTTCTTTCTTTCTTTCTTTCTTTCTTTCTTTCTTTCTTTCTTTCTTTCTTTCTTTCTTTCTTTCTTCTCTTTCCCCATTCCCTTCCATCCCCTCTTTCTTTATCCTTCCTTCCTTTTTTCTTTTTCATTCATTCATTCTTTCTTCTCTTTCCTCATTCACTTCCTTCCTTTTTCTTTATCCTTCCTTCCTTTCTGCCTGCCTTCCTTCCTTCCTTCCTTCTTTCCTTTCTTTCTTTCTTTCTTCTCTTTCCTCATTCATTTCCTTCCTTCCTTTTTCTTTATCCTTCCTTCCTTCCTTTCTTCTCTTTCCCCATTCCCTTCCTTCCTTCCTTTTTCTTTATCCTTTTTTCTTTTTCATTCATTCATTCTTTCTTCCCTTTCCTCATTCACTTCCTTCCTTCCTTTTTCTTTATCCTTCCTTCCTTCCTTCCTTCCTTCCTTCCTTCCTTCCTTCCTTCCTTCCTTCTTTCCTCACTCCCTTCCTTCCTTTTTCCTTCCTTTTTTTCTTTTTCATTCATTCATTCATTCATTCTTCTCATTCACTCCCTTCCTTCCTTCCTTTTTCTTTATCCTTCCCTTTCTTTCTTTCTTTCCTGCTTTTTTTTTTTTTTTTGCTTGCACTTTTTGGCTTTTTCTTTGAGTTCTTTCATTTTCTTTCTTCTTTCTTATATTACTTTGTCTTGGTTTTTATGTTCTTGTTTAAAGTTTTGACGTGCATGTTTGATTTATTTTCCTTTATTCTTTTTTCCCTTCCTTACTTTCCATTAGTTTGTCTTCATTTTTATCTTCTTGTTTAAAAGTTTCAATTTTTAAAAAATGATATATCAAATGAAAACAACCTGCTGAAAAGCTTGCCCTGGCATGCTTTTGGGGGGGGGCAGTTGAACGCATGACCTCAAATTTACTCTTATTTTTAGGAATCGTGAGCTTTCCGAACAGGCAGCATAACTGGGCCGAATTTCTGCAGAGGGCAGGTAAAAATGCATACAAGTATGAAATGTTCCAGAATCTTTAGTAAAAGTCTTTCTGAACACAAATCTCTTTCTCTTTGGAGATCTGGGAAGGGAGAGGGAAGAGAAAGGAATGGAAGAAAAGGGGGCAAGGGAAAGGAAAGGAAAGGAAAGGAAAGGAAAGGAAAGGAAAGGAAAGGAAAGGAAAGGAAAGGAGGAAGTAAATGGATCAGGAACAGAATAAATGAATGAGAAAGGGAAAGGAAGGGAAGGGAAGAGGTAAATGGATGGGAAAGAGAATAAATGAATGAGAATGGGAATGGAAAGGAAAGGAAAGGAGGAAAATGGATGGGAAAGAGAATGAATGAGAATGGGAAGGAAAGGAAAGTAGGACAGAGGGAAGGGATTAAATGGATGGGAAAGGGAAGGGAAGGGAAGGGAAGGGAAGGAAAGAAAAGGAAATAAATGAGGAAGGAGAAGAAAAAGGAGTAGGAAAGAAAAGAGAAGGAAAAATGCCTATAAAACCATCACGGTATCTCCTAACACTGTTTACCCAAGTTTAAACAGAAGTCCTCCTCACCACACATGCCCCATCCATCCCCTTGCCATTTTGCTGAAACAAAACCTGGGGAATTGAATTCAGAGCCTTCCGTGCAGAAATCCTCTTTCTCCACCAACCGGGAGGAAGGCTGATTGTTTAGTGGTAAAAAAAGGATTTAAGGTATTCTCTCTGAAGGTTCTGCAAAAGAGGTCATACCTCCCTCACTCCCCCGCCGGTTGAGTAGTTTATCCCTCCTGTACGGTTGGTTATCCTTAAGTCACACACCTCTGTTATATCTTGTGGCTTGGCCTCTGCATATCATGCGTTTCGAGCTGTCAGCGGTTCAAGGACTGAGAAGCCTGGAAGACTTTTCCTTCAAACTGAAATGCTGGTGACAAGTAGATAATTCAAAATTTCCATAGAGTGCGCCGTAGACGGGCACTGGCTCAGCTTTCCCTCCGCCGATCTTGGTGATTCCCCGATTTGTCGAAACCAGAGACGGCTTCTTTTTCAGAAGGGTGTTTTTTTTTTTTATTTGATTTATATGCCGCCCTTCTCCGGAGACTCAGGGCGGCTCACAGTGCATTAAGCAATAGCCCTCATACTTTTGTATATTTATACAAAGTCAGCTTATTGCCCCCACAAACTGGGTCCTCAATTGACCTACCTTTGAAAGGATGGAAGGCTGAGTCAACCTTGAGCCTGGTGAGATTCGAACTTACTAATTGCAGACAGCTGGAGTTAATCACAGTGCTTTTAGTCTGCAAGGTTGAAAAATGCGAACGGGATTTATTTATTTATTTATTTATTAATCAAATTTGTATACCGCCCTACTCCCCGAAGGGACTCAGGGCGGAGAACAGCCAAATAAAATACAATGACATACAAAAGTTAAAAAATATTTAAAATAAATTAAATAATTAGGCTGAAACAATTTAAAATCTAATTATATAAAACAATTAAAAAACCCATCTTAAAACCCATTTATAAAGGGAGGTTTAAGCCAGACCAGCCTGATGAAATAGGAACGTTTTTAGGGCACGGCGGAAGGTACGTAGGTCCTGTAACCTCCTTATCTCAGGGGGGAGCTCGTTCCAGATGGCAGGTGCCCCCACAGAGAAGGCTCTCCCCCTGGGGGCCGCCAGTTGACACTGTTTGGCTGACCGCACCCAGGGAGCCCCTCTCTGTGGGAACGGACTGGTCAGTGAGAGGCTATTGGTGGCAGAAGGCGGTCCCGAAGATACCCTGGTCCTAAGCCATGGAACGCTCTAAAGGTGGTAACCAAAACCTTAAAGCTAGAGTCTATGAACTAGAGTCAATGGGGGAAAGCCAGATTCACCAAACAACCCCACGATTCGCTTACCCACCACGGCCGAAAGGTCATAAAAGCAGGGGGGGCTCTCACTTAATGACCACATCCCTTAGCCACAAGACATTCCTGTCTCAATGGAGGTCATAAACTGAGGACTGCCAGCTATTTTCACGTCTTAACAATGTTCAAAGCTTAACTGGACCCTGCGATCAAGACCAGAAAAATCCACATTTATATTCAAGAGAAATCCGATAAAAGGTCTCCTACCCGGCTAGGTGGCTCAAGTGGCTAAGACGCTGAGCATGTCAATCAGGTCGGCAGTTCGACGGTTCGAATCCTTAGTACAGGTTTCCTGCGTGAGCAGGGAGTTGGACCAGATGACTTCCAAGGTCCCTTCCAACTCTTACTGTTACACAGTGGTGGGATTCAAATAATTTAACAACCGGTTCTCTGCCCTAATGACCAGCTGGGTAGGCATGGCTCGGTGGTCATGTGACTGTGTGGGCATGGCCAACTCAATGTCACTCACGTTGATGGGTGCTTCGCTTTAGCTGTTACAATGTACTAAGGGTTAACTAGAAAGGCAGTTTCTGTAAGCAGGGCAATAAAGATTAGGCTAGAAATACCGCCAGAATGTTTCCTTCCTGCCTTCCTTACAGGATTAGCTCTGTAAAGTGGAAAAAAAACAAAATAAGATTTCTTCCAACAACCGGTTTTCCGAACTGCTTAGAAAGTTAACAACTGGTTCTCCCGAATAGCTGCGAACTGGCTGAATCCCACCGCTGCTGTTACATCACTACAACATGACCCATCAATCAGCTGCGGCTCCCAATGTCCCTTTCCAGGCTGATGGGAATTGTAGTCCACGGGTACCAACCCCTCGCCTTGGACGGAAGATGCAAAACATTTCCAAATTGATCCCTCCCCTCCCCCCCCCAAGTTTGCCTATCTCTGCTGTCCTCGACTTACCAAAGTTCGTTTAGCGACCGCTCCAAGTTACAAACGGCACCAAAAAAAGGGATTTGTGACTGTTTCCCACACTTAATAACTTTTGCAGCCTCCCCAGAATCAAAATTCCAACGGACTCCGATTTACGACGGTTGGCACCACCCCGGGGTTCACGTAATCTCCTTTTGTGACCTTCTGACGGGGGGGGGGAGCCAGATTCACTTAACAGCCAGGTTAATAACTTCACCACTGTAGGGATTCACTTAACAACGGTGGCCAGACAAGTCGTAAAATGGGGCAAACCAGGGGTGAAATGCTCCCGGTTCAGAGAACTGGTAGCGATGGCGTCGCAAGGCTCTGCCCACCCAACTGGTCATCATCATTTCCTGGTTTTAACCAGGAAGTAACCTGTTTTTTAACCCTCTGCGCATGCACAGAAGGCTTTGCACATGGGCAGAGGGTCCGTCCGTACACGGCGTATGCACTTCTGAACCGGTTGGGAAGGTAAGTAGATTTTCACCCCTGGGGCAAACGTCATTTCACAAATGTCTCCCTTAACAACAGAAAGTTTTGGGCTCCATTGCGGTTGTAAGTCAAGGAGCGCCGAGCATATTTTCAAGAGACGGGAAAAGGAGGGTTGTCAGCTTTGAAATTCTCACAGGTTGTGTTGCTGCGTGCTTGTGAAGGACGACAAAGGAAAAAATAAGGAAAGGTCAGCCCGCCGCAAAGAATTCCTCGTTTTTTTTTGAAAACTGCAGCTTTTTGCTGCTGTGAATACAGTTAACAAGTTACCTCTACGGAAGGAGAAGGAAGAAGAAGAAAAAATCAACGTAGGTTAAAATTGGAAATGATTTAGACCTCCGCCGAATATTAAAATTGCATTAAGGGTAATTTTGGCTTCTTTGCTATCAAGCAGAATAGCTCTGTGCTTTATGGAGCACTAAGGATATTTTGATTATGAATCTGGTTTGGTTTTTTTTTTTTTTTTTGTTTCTTCTTCCAACCCTTCTTTTCTTTTCAGCTCCTGTTTGGTAATTGAGCTATTTGGACTGGGGTTTTTTTCTTTTTCTTTTTTGCCCTTTTCACGTTTTCTCTCACTCGCTTTCTGTCGTCTGCTGCTTTCTACTGTTGCCTGGTTCCGACAGAAGCTTAATGAGGTGGTTGCAGATTCTACAGAAAAGCAGAGCCATATATATATATATATATATATACACTCTGTGTGTGTGTATATATATATATACACACACACACACACATCCTCTGTCTCTCCTTCTCTTTCCCTCCCTCCCTCATTCTTTTTCTCTCTCCTTTTTCTCTCCTTCTCTTACTCCTTTTCTCTCTCATTCTCTCCTCTTTCTCCTTTTTTCTCTCCTCTTTCTTTCTTTTTTCTCTTTCTCCTCTCTTTCTTCTTTTATCCCTCCCTTGTTCTTTCTCCTCTTTCTTCTTTCTTTCCTTCTCTTTCTCCCTCCTTTTTCCCTTGTTTCTTTCTCCTTTTCTCCTCTTTTTCACTCCTCTCTCTCCTCTTTCTTTCTTCTTTCTCCTTTTCTCTCATTCTCCTCGTTCTCTTTTTCTCTTTCTCCTTTCTCTCCTTTCTCTTTCTCTCCCTGTCTCCCTTTCTCTTTCTCTCCTTCTCTTTCTCTCTTTTTCTCTCTCTCCTTCTCTTTCCCTCTCCCTCATTCTTTCTCTCCTCTTTCTCTCCCTTGTTCTTTCTCTCTCTCCTTCTCTTCCTTTTCTCTCTTCCTCTTTCTCTTTTTTCTCTCTTTCTCTTCTCTTTCTCTTTCTCTCTCCCTCTCCCTCTCTTTTCTTTTATCTCCCTCGTTTTTTCTCTCTCCTCTCTCCTCTTCCTTCCTTTCTTTCCTTCTTTTTCTCTTTCTCTCTTTCTGCTTTTTCTCATTCTCTCTCCCCTTTCTCCTTTTCTCTCTCCTCTTTCTCTCTCTCCTCTCTCTCTTTTTTCTCTCTCCTCTCTCCTCTCTTTTCTTTTATCTCTCCCGTTCTCGCTCCTTCTCTTTCTCCTTCTCCTTCTCCTTCTCTTGCTCGCTCTCTCTCTCTCTGGATTGGGTTTTAATTTCTGAAAAGCAATATTGTAAACCTGGACTCTGGGCCCCCACCGGTGATATTTAGGAAAGATAAACAGACGGCATTGGCGGAGCTGGTTTTTGGTTACTGATCAGCCCTCGTGTTTTATGCCAATCTTGAAAGAGATTGGTGGGATATTTGTTAAAAAAACGAAGTGGTGGACAGAGGAAACAGCCACAGAAACCTTCCCTTTTTCCTTTTTTTCTTGTTTAAAAGGTCACCACAGAGAGAGAGAGAGACCATAAAAACAGAGAGGATGGTCGTATCTTTTCCAGTTCAGTTCTTTTTGCAAAAAAAATAATAAAAAATATCCCCTGAATTACTTGTAGCATCTACTGTGGATGGAGACATTAATAAAGCTGCTGGAATCCGCCTGGACTCGTTTTTATAACCTTCAGATGTTCTGCATCCTCGAGTTACAACCGTATTCAGCTCCGGCTGTTACGGTCGTAAATTGTAACAGTCATAACGCACGAGCGACGATGATTTTACATTGGGTTTTTTTTTCTCCATTTGTGGCGGTCGTTAAGTGAACGTCGTAAAGCAAATACAGCAGCCATGAGTGCGAGCGCCGCAGTCACAAAGCGAACCCGGCAGTTGTAAGTGCAAACCCATTGATTGGGGTATGGGAGGGGTTTTGCCGAAAACGGAGTAACCGACGGGTTTTGGCAAAAGCCATTTGGCCAATTCAGTCACGTGTCTGTGGGAATCTCCAGACCAGTGAAAGTGCGGTTGTGTTGCTGGAACCCTCCCCTAAGTGTGGTCACGTGACTATGGGGTGTGTGAGTGAGTGTGGGAACTTCAGATCTGGTTATAAATCAGGTAGGTCGTAACTTCAAATGGTTGCTAAGTGACTAGTTATAAGTCAAGGACTCCCTATACAGCAGAAATTCTGGTGACAAGTTAGGCCAGTGATGTCTAATCTATTTTTCATTGTGTGCATGCACACTACAATGTGCAATGTGCCAGCACCCATAAGGCAATGCACCCCCTTTGCCCATGCATCCCACTTTTGGCCTAGCAGCCTCCTGGGCCCAAAAACAGGGCCATGTGGGGGGGGGGACAGACCTCACAACCCCCCGCTCTCCATCCCCGCACTCCCCACAGATGCGCACAAGCTCCCCTTCGCATGCACTGGTGTCTCCCACATGAGCCCCACCCCCTGCACATCCCGAAAATCAGCTGGCTGGCGGGAGGCCCCTGCACCAGAGCTGGGTTTCAGCAGGTTCTGACCAGTTCTGGAGAACCGGATGCGGAAATTTTGAGTAGTTCGGAGAACCGGTAGTAAAAATTCTGACTGGCCCCGCCCCCATCTATTCTCTGCCTCCCGATTTGCAGCTGATCGGGAGGAAATGGGAATTTTGCAGTATCCTTCCCCTGGAATGGGGACGGAATGGAGATTTTACAGTATCCTTCCCCTGCCACGCCCACCATGCCCCCAAGCCATGCCACGCCCACCAAGCCACACCCAAAGAAGGAGCCTGGATAGCTCAACAGACTAAAAGCCTGTTATTAACATTCAGCTGTCTGCAATGATTGCAAGTTCGAATCTCCCCAGGCTCAAGGTTGACTCAGCCTTCCATCCTTTCTAAGGTAGGTCAATTGAGGACCCAGTTTGTGAGGGCAATAAGCTGACTTTGTATAAAAAATATACAAAAGTATGAAGGCTACTGCTTAACGCATTGTAAGATGCCCTGAGTCTCCGGAGAAGGGCGGCATATAAATCTAATTTAAAAAAAAAAAGAACCAGTAGTAAAAAAATTTGAAACCCACCACTGGCGTGCGTGTATGCGTGGTGGAGCTGAACAGGGTGACGGCTCATGTGCCCGCAGGGGGGGGGGGCTCTACAGGCCAGCTGTGGCATGCGTGCCATAGATTCGCCACCACGGGGTTAGACTGAGGCAGGTTGAATTGGTTAGTCTGAGCTGGTCATTCTGCCCTTGTTGATGCCACCATTGTTTTGTAAGAGAGAGGCTTAAAAAAATTCCACTTCTGCATTTAGCGGTTAAAATCCATTTCTATATTCCCCTCATTCCAGTTTTGAAGAGGCACCAGCCACATTCAAACATTTTTTTTTTTAAAACTTTTGCTTCCTCAGGAAAGGTGGCAAAATTTTCTTGGCTTTTCTTGATCTCTCCAGGCCTCCTTGAATGGTTAACTTTCCAAAATGGACTTTCCAGAAAGTCTCTTGAAAAAGTACCTTTCGGACCACTATGACCTGGATGACTGAGAATATCCATAGACATTTTCCAAGGTGGACCGGTTCTCCAGGATATGGGTGGTATAAGGGCTCCTATCTTGGGCTCGACTAGAAGTCCTCCAAGACCCCTTCCAGCTTAGCCAAAGATTTAGCCAAAGATTGCTTTGAAAAGCAATGGAAATAGAGAACATGAAAAAACTAGTTTCAGTAGATTGATTAATAGCACTTAGCAATAGCACTCTGACTTATATACCGCTTTACTGTGCTTTACAGCCCTCTCTAAGCGGTTTACAAAGTCAGCCTCTTGCCTCCAACAATGTGGGTCCTCATTTTACCAACCTCGGAAGGATGGAAGGCTGAGTCAACCTTGAGCCTGTCAGGATTGAACCTCTGGCAGTCCGCACAATTAGCCTGCAATACTGTATTCTAACCACTACGCCATCATGGAGGGAGGGAGGGAAGGGAGGAAGGAAGGAAGGAGAAAATGAAGAGCTACAGCAATAGATTTAGACTTATCTACCGCTTCATAGTGCTTTACAGCCCTCTCTAAGCAGTTTACAGAGTCAGCCTCTTGCCCCCAACAATCTGGGTCCTCATTTTACCGACTTCAGAAGGGTAGAAGGCTGAGTCAACCTTGAGTCAGTCAGGATCGAACCCCTGGCAGTCGGCACAATTAGCCTGCAATACTGCATTCTAACCACTACGATTACATTACATTAACCACTACATACATGGAGGGAGGGAGGGAAGGGAAGGGAAGGGAAGGAAGGAAGGAAGGAAGGAAGGAAGGAAGGAAGGAGAAAATGAAGAGATATAGCAATAGCATTTAGATTTATATACCGCTTCATAGTGCTTTGCAGCCGTCTCTAAGCAGTTTACAGAATCAGCCTCTTGCCCCCAACAATCTGGGTCCTCATTTTACCGACTTCAGAAGGGTAGAAGGCTGAGTCAGCCTTGAGTCAGTCAGGATCGAACCGCTGGCAGTCAGCACAATTAGCCTGCAATACTGCATTCTAACCACTGCGCCACTATGGCTCCTAATAAGGGGGAAGGTGTTGGGTTGGAATCAACAACTTGCAAATATTCCCAGATGGTTGATGGTGCGTTGACTTGACGGGGTCCTTGACCCTTCTTAATTTTCAGAGCAGCTCTGATCTTTTGAATCTTAAGAAGTTTCAATCATCCTTTCTCTACAGGGATTGCCCAGGACAACCAGAATGTATATCTTTTCGTGCTGATCTGTGGACTAAGGAGAGTCAAAGATCCACTTTATCTACTGGATGCTTTTTCAGGTCAACATTTTCCCATCCAACTTCCTAACCATACATTTGGCATGGATGACCCCCTACCAATGGCCATCTTTTTGGATGACTGGGAGGCATAATTTGAGGAGGCAGGGGGGCGCCTGGAATGTGATGGATACAGCTGTTGTGTCCATCTGACCAGAGTTTGGGTTTTCTAACTTCTAAATTTTTCTAATTGTGTGTGTGTGTGTGTGTGTGTGTGTTTCATAAGAACATTTGGGGAGGTGAATTCGCCTTTTTCCAGTCTCACTTGGTACTATGGAACTAAGAGCCTCTCAGAGGTGCTGTATCAGTGAACTGGGCAGCAAAATAAATTTAATCGATAGATTAAAAGAAAAATAAATTGCGCCACTTTCCTTCGAGGACCGAGAACACACAGGATTCTTGGTTATTAAATGATTTTATGCAAGGGTGAACATCTGACCATTGTGTTGAAGGGACAACTCAGGAGAGGACAGGACACCAACCATCATCCTTGGCCTATCTCCTTAATTGATCACATTACATTAAAATTAATGGCATTGGTTGAATGGTCCATTTGCTCGCCAGACAAATCTGAATTCTCCAGGTTCATTCTTTCGTTTATTCAGTTCCTGAAGCTGTCCACTTCAAGCAACCAAACACCAAATACTCATAAAAACAATTAAAAAGAGTTACAAGATAGTACAAAATTAAACATACAGGGCAACTGAGGGGAAAAAAATGCCATTATAGGCATCAATATAGCCAGGAAACAGGGCCCTTCATACTTAGATTGACGCTACGTTGGTGTAGCAAATGGTTTACTAATCAAAGTAGGTATAACTCTTCATGGGAGATTTAGTTGAGGAATTACTTGGACTTCAGACGCTGGGGGAAGCTTAGAGCTAACCAACAGCTGGTTGAAATGTTCCTTCTCAGGAACATAATCCTCCACCATTTGGGTCCAATGTTTCTGTAGGCATCTCCGGTATCTTCCCATCTCAGCTGGACTAAAATAACAACTTGAAATTGTTTCACCCAGCACCATCAGATTCTGCCACCAGTTATTGTTGTTGTGGTCCACCAGCGGATCTGGCAGCAGATTTGGACAGTGAGGAGGTTGGGGAGGAACATGGGCCAGTCCTGGCATCTGGGGAAGGCTCCGATGAGGGCTCTGTGTCGGAGGCAGAGAGGGGGTCAGAGCCGTATGCCAGTTATCAGCTGCCTTCGGAGTCAGACATCAGTGAGGCAGAAGAATAGCTGGAGCCTGTTCCCAGTGTGTGCATGTGCAGAGTTGCCAGCAAAGAGAACAACTAAAGAACAAGGGTCAACTCGGGAGTAAAACCACAGGTGGACGATGAAGGGCCCCTCCCAGAGGGAATAAAAGAGGAGCAAAAGGGGAGTGGAGTTTGCAGGAGACAATTAGTTCATTCCTGCATTCTTGCCAAATTATTGCAAGAGTCTGAAAGATATCAGCCTGGCCCCTCTCCAAGGCTGATAAAGGTTGGTAATTGTGAACTATCTCAAAAGACTGTGGGAGGGGAAAGATTTTGCTGGAGAGGAATTCACTGGCAATTAAATAAAAGGGGTTTATCGGGACGAGGACTCTGGCTTCGTGCTGCTGGGGGAGCCTAGGCCAGAACAATTGTTAGTCCATGTTACCATGCTTTAGTGTCACATTAATTTTAGTCTAACTAGAGTTGTCTTCTCTTCACTTGACAGAGTGGCATCGGGAAGACTCAAGGGTACATCTGCTCATTGTTGGACCTGCTGTAAGTTCTCTCCGTGCCCCCATCACCACTATAATTAACTCCACCCTCCATGCTCCTGGTTGTCCTTTCCTTCTCTTTCCTTCTATCTTTCCCAGCATTAAGCTTTTTCCAGAGAGCCAATTCTTTGCATAAGATTTATTTTAGTTTAGTTTAGTTAGTTGTACCCCACCTTTATTGTTTCTACAAATTGCTCAAGGCAGCAAACCTATTCATCCAAGACAAGTTTCTCCTCTTATTTTCCCAACAACAATCCTGTGATATGGGCTACACTGGGAGAGAGAGAGAGAGAGAGAGAGAGAGAGAGAGAGAGAGAGAAAGAGAGGTGGAATTAGAATTCACCATCTCCTGGTGATTGGCCCAAAGTTACCCAACCGGCTTTCATGCCCATGGTAGGACTAGAATTCACCATCTCTTGGTAATTGGCCCAGAGTCACCCAACCTGCTTTTGTGCCAAAGGTGATACTAGAACTCCCCATCTCCTGGTGATTGGCCCAGAGTCACCAACCAACTTTCATGCCCATGGTAGGACTAGAACTCACCATCTCTTGGTAATTGGCCCAGAGTCACCCAACCAGCTTTGGTGCCTAAGGTGGAACTAGAACTCCCCATCTCCTGGTGATTGGCCCAGAGTCACCAACCAACTTTCATGCCCATGGTAGGACTAGAACTCACCATCTCTTGGTAATTGGCCCAGAATCACCGAAACGGCTTTGGTGCCTAAGGTGGAACTGGAACTCACCATCTCCTGGTGATTGGCCCAGAGTCACCCAACCAGCTTTCGTGCCCATGGTAGGACTGGAACTCCCAGTCACCTGGTTTCTAGGCCGGCACCTCAACCACTAGACCAGACAGGCTCTCTTAAGATGCCCTGTTTCCTGTTTTATTACGCTGTCTTGATAAAACTCCGCTTTCATTTCAATGTCGAATCCTTGTCTTACCGCTTCCCGTTCAGCTACAGCGTGTCTTTCCCCCTTATTAATTTTTTCCCCCCCTTTCCACTCCGGTTCACTGTGAGATTTGAAAGCGAACTGGTGTGGAAGAGAAGATTGTGGAAAGGTACATAATCTAAACATGTATTTTATTTTTATTTTTTTCCCCCCCTTTTTCTGGCTTCTGATGCCTCCCTGCTTAGTTGAGACTTCAGGCAGTCCGCTTGTCAATTTTTATTTGCGTCAAGTTTCCTCCCAAATGAGTTGTTGAAAGTGCCAGAGGGAGCTGCCGGGATGTTACACATCCGAAAAAAAAAACTCTCAAATTTTCTCTCTTTCTGAGCATCGTCTTGCTTGTCAGGGGCAGGAAGGTTGGTGGGAAGGAAGAGAAAGTTTTTTTGGGGTGGGGAAACGAGTAAAAGAGCAAAGTTTTAAGTCCTCAAATTAGAGCATTAGACTAATTTCCTCTGACGTGAATGTTGGCATGGTAGATATTTGTGTTTTGTTTTTGAAATGCTTTATTTTGGCATCCTATCCTGAGCAAATGACTTCTTCCAACTCCAGTGATTTTATTTTCACAATCTGGAGCTTGTTTTCCTGGCGTGCAATCATTTGTGCGTTGCCGTCTTTTTTTCTTTTCTTTTTCCTGCTCTAGGCTGATCCAACCTTCGCCAAAGAAGTCGAGGAGAAGGTGAACAGGTAGGTTGCTGTAATGTGATAAGGAGATTATTTCCCCCCCCCCCCCCGAAGGAAACCTCTTGTTTATTTTCCTGAATTTCCTACACCAACCTTCTCTAATCTACTCTCCTCCAGAGGTTTGGAAGCACAACCATAAGGGCCTCAGGTATCTTCAGGCTATGATCTTTCCTTCCTTCCTTCCTCCCACCCTCCCTCCCTTCCCCTCTCTTTTCCTTCTTCTTCTCCTGCTCCCTCTCTTTCCTCTCCTTTCTCCCTCCCTCCCTCACTCCTTCTCATTTTCCTTCCTTCCTTTTCTCCAACTCATCTCTCCTCCCTTTCTCCTTCCTTTCTTCCTTCCTTCCTTCCTCCCATCCTCCCATCTTTCTCCTTCTTTCCTTCCTTCCTTCCTCCCTCCCTTCTCATTCTTCCCATTTCCCTTTTTCCTTTTCTCCAACTCATCTCTCCTCCCTCCCTCCCTGCCATCTTTCTCCTCCCACCCTCCCTCCCTGCCATCTTTCTCCTTCCTTCCTCCCTCCTTCCCATCTTTCCCTCCCATCTTCCCATTTCCCATTTTCCTTTTCTCCAACTCATCTCTCCTCCCTCCCTCCTGCCATCTTTCTCCTTCCTCCCTCCCTTCCTTCCTTCCTTCCTCCCTCCCATCTTTCTTCTTCTTCCCTTCCTTTCTTCCTCCCTCCCTCCCTTCTCGTTCTTTCCTTCCTTCCTCCCACCCTCCCTCCCATCTTTCTCCTCCCTCCCTTCTTTCCCTCCCATCTTCCCATTTCCCTTTTTCCTTTTTTCCAACTCACCTCTCCTTCCTTCCTCCCTCCCCTTCTCCTTTCCTTCTCCCTCTCCTCCCTCCCTCTCCTCTCCTTTCTCGCTCCCTGCCATCTTTATCCTTCCTTCCTTCCTTTCTTCCTCTCTCCTTCCTTTCTCCCTTCCTTCCTCGCTCCCTCCCTCCCTCCCTTCTTTCCTTCCCCACCCATCTCACTATCTATCCAAAGCAATTCTGGGCCACTTACTATGATTTCAGTCTCACAGAAATTTCGAGCGACCAAAAAAACCCCACTTGGGTTGCCTAGGCACTTGGCATTTGAGAGAGAGGCCTTGTGGTGTACGGTCAACCTTTCCAGCTCGGAAGCGATGAAAACTTCCCAGCTCGGAAGAAATGGCACGCGAAGGGGGAAACCCATCTCCTGCACAGGAAGATACATGGCGCGATGCCATGCCCGCTAGCCTGCTCATCCTATCCATCAAACCTTGCGTGGATGCTGGGAGAGCGGAAAACTTTACAGACAGGAGTCCCTCGTTTCGGATTCCACTCGGTCAAGAATCTCCCATCGATTCGACACGGGGGTTACGAAGAAGGCAGAGTCAGAAAGAACAGCGTTTAGACTCCCGCGTCGTCGGGCAGAGGAAGGAACCGTGATTAATAATTTAATATTCCCCCCTGCCTCCAGGGATTGGGAATCGCATTGCAACGTCTCTAGAAGATGGCAGGCGAGGTGAGGCTGCACTGGCATGAGACCGGTTGCTCTTTAAGGCTCCTGTTCTTAATTTCCCCAAGAAATCAATAACACCCTGACTAAGCGGTTCTTGTTGAAATAGGTTGGCTCTGTGCTTTCAGCTCTTGACATTTGGCGAGGCCTTGTGGCCCAGCCTCGGGAGAAACGGTCTAAATTCCATGTCATGCTTCAGAACACGCCTGCTAGAATCTCTCCAGGAGACAGCTTACCCATATATATGTGTGTTTGTGTGTGTGTGTGTGTGTGTGTGTTTCTCTTTAGCCAGGTTCTACCTACGTAAACCAAGGCTAAAGAGAAACACACATAAAACCTACGAAAAGGAAAGAAAACATATATATATGCATGTGTGTGTGTGTGTGTGTGTTTTTCTCTTTAGCCAGGTTCTACCTACGTATACCAAGTCTAAAAAGAAACACAGATAAAACCTACGAAAAGGAAAGAAAACATATATGTGTGTGTGTGTGTGTGTGTGTGTGTGTGTTTCTCTTTAGCCAGGTTCTACCTACGTAAACCAAGGCTAAAGAGAAACACACATAAAACCTACGAAAAGGAAAGAAAACGTGTGTGTGTGTGTGTGTATAATTAAAATAAATGAATTCACAGTTGACCTCTTCTAAGGACAAACATCTAAGAATTTAAGAACTGCAGGATTCAGTAAAAAAAAAGAAGAAAATGAGCAGTTTAGGGAAAGTTTATGTTGGACATTCCATAAAAACACAGATTTTTATTTTTTTTAAATGAAGCTTAAAATCATGGGAGAATTAGATGGTGGGGAATGGAAGGATTTACACTCCTTGCAGACAGCTCATCGTTTGCATCCTTTTGAAGCACTTGGACGCAGTGGTGAAATCTAAAATTTGTTATACTGGTTCTGTTGGCATGGCTTGGTGGAAGGGGGGTTAATGTGACTGGGTGGGCATGGCCAATTTTCTTTTTTTTACTTTTAAAACCATTTTTTTCTACAACCTCTTTGGCAAAGAGGTTGTAAAAAAAGTGCTTTCAAAAGGCTCTGACGATCCCAGCTGAGTTGCCTGATCAGTGGAGGCTTTTTTAAAAAGCCTCTGCCGATCAGGCAACTCAGCTGGGATCATCAGAGGCTTTTGAAAGAAAAAAAAATCTTTTTTTTTCTTTTAAATGCCTCTGACGATCCCAGCTGAACCGTGCGATCATCAGAGGCTTTTTTAAAAAAAAAACTTTTAAAAGCATTTTTTCGGCTGAAGAGATTGTAGAAAAAATGCTTTTAAAAGTTAAAAAAAAGCCTCTGATGATTGTGCGGCTCAGCTGGGCGGGGGGGGGCGGGCAGGGATTTTTGCTACCGGTTCTCCGAATCACCTGCCTCCATCGCTACCGGATCGGGTGATCCGGTCCGAACAAGGAGCATTTCAGCCCTGCTTCGAGGTTTATCTGTGTCCTCAGGGTCACCTGAGTAGTGCAAATGGTTCCTATAGTCTACATTTTTTCCTCTGGAAATCCATTCCTACTCCCACACCGTTCAAAGGGGGTTCATCCCAAATTGCACAGCTAAACATTTGTAGAGATTCTTAGTCATCCAGGCCATGGATGCCCCAAAGGTGCTTTTCCAGGGGGCAACTGGACTTTCTTGTTTTTTTTCTTTTGAGGATGTTTCGCTTCTCATCCAAGAAGCTTCTTCCCCTCTGACGTGGATAGTGGAGAATGGAAGGATTTTTATTCCTTGCAGACAGCTGGTCGTTTGCATTCATTTAGGGTCGTTGAGGCCACTTGGAGGGATACGACATCATCTATCTCCAGTCTACAACACAGTCCTTTCAGCCATTCCAAGAAGGCTCCACACCCATTTGCACCACTCAGGTGACCCTGAGGACACAGGTAAACCTCCAAGTGGCCTCAACGACTCTCTAAAAGGATGCAAATGACCAGCTTTTCTGCAAGGAATATAAATCCTTCCCTTCCCCACCATCCAAGTCAGAGCTGAAGAAGCTTCTTGGAGGACCAGTGAAATGTCTTCAAAGGCAAACCAGAAAGACCACTTCCCCCTTGAAGGAAAGCACCTTTGGGACAAGATGCTGATCACGGATTACTGTTCTCTGAGCTGGCTTACCTGCAAGAATTGATCCTTGGTAGGGACTTCCTACAGGTAATCTGGAATTTCATCCCTCAATCTTATGGAATTCCACCTCTCTCCTAGTTATCGTGGCCAAGGGGCAGAGATGGTGGGAGTTACAGGTAGTCCTTAAATTACAGCCATTCCTTTAATGACCAGTTTGACGTTATGCTGGCACTGAAAACAGCCATGACTGATCTTTGCGCTAAGGACCATGGCAGTATTCCAGGGCTGAAATGCTCCCGGATCGAACTGGATCGTGCGATCCGGGAGCGATGGTGGCAGGTGGTTTGGAGAACCGGTAGCGATGGTGGCGCGAGGCATCACCCACCCGCCTGGGTGTTGTTACTTCCTGCTTTTTAAAGGTTAAAAAAAAGGCTCTGACCATCGTGTGCCTCAGCTATGATCGTCAGAGCTTCTGTTTTATCTTTTTGCTATTTGCCCGAATAGGCTGTAAAAAGATGCTTTACAAAAGTAAAAAAAATAAATAATAATAAGTTGGCCACGCCCACCCAGTCACATTACCCGCCCCCAGCAAGCCACGCCCACAGAACCGGTAGTAACCAATTTTACATTTCACCACTGCAGTATTCCCCACGATCCCGTGACTAAAACCTGGGTGCTTGGCAACTGGCGTGTCCGTACAACTGTTGCAGTCGTGCGGTCTCCATTTGCAACTTTCCCACGATCGAAGCGAATGGGGGAAAGCTGGATTCGTTGAACGATGGTACGAAAAGGTTGTAAATTCAAGCGTGACTCACCTTAAAGACTTCATGCCTAGTAACGAAAGTTCTGGTCCCTATTGTGGTAGTAAGGGGAGGATTGCTTCTACCGGCCTTCCGTTGGAAGACGATTAACACGCTTGAATTTATTCCGTAGGTCAGATGGGGTCCACTTGTTGCCAGAAGTCCCCCAGGAAGATCTTCACGCCATTATGAAAAACTGTTTCGCCCTGGTTAACAGTTCTGTATCTGAAGGGATGTCAGCTGCAATTTTAGAGGTACGGTAATTCTTCCTTACTTCCTGGTGGGGAGAACCATGTTGGGCATTCCTCTTGGAAACCTGTGTACTCCTTCTGTTGATGTTCCTCGAAACTCTTGAAAGACATAGAACATAGAACAATAGAGTTGGAAGGGACCTTGGTGGTCTTCTAATCCAATTCCCTGCTCAAGCAGGAGACCTTATACCATTGCAGACAAATGGTTATCCAACATCTTCTTAAAAACCTCCAGATGGGATCTGGAGTTGTGGATGGGATGGCATCCACAACTTCTGGAGGCAAATTGTTCCACCAATTGATTGTTCTCACCGTCAGGAAATGTCTCCTTAGTTCTAAGTTGCTTCTCTCCTTCATTAGTTTCCATCCATTGCTTCTTTTCCAGCCTTCAGGTGCTTTGAAGAATAGGTCGACCCCACTTCTTCTTTGGGGCAGCCCTTCAAATATTGGAAGACTGCTATGATGTCATCCCCCCCCCCCCAAACCTTCTCTTCATTAGACTAGATACACCCTGTTCCTTCAAACATTCCTTGTACGGTTTAGCCTCCAAATCTTTTGTCATCTTTGTTGGTCTTCAAATAAAGCCTTTTTTTTCAAACAGACAAAGCAGTTTGAACTGTTCTGTGAAATTGACCAACAATGTTGAGTTTGCACTCCCCTGTTTGGCCCATTGACTTGGATCTTTATGGAGATCCAGAATACAAACACACACACAGAGAGAGACAGACAGACAGACAGACTCACACAGGGGGAGAGGAAGAAGAAGAGAGAGGGAGAGGGACAGAGAAATAAAGGAGGGGGAGAGAGAGAAAAAAGAGAGAGAAAAAGTAAGAGAAAGAGGGTGTGTGTGTGAGAGAGAGAAAGAGTGGAGAGAAAGAAAGAGAAAGAGAGGGAGAAAAAGAGAGAGAAAGAAAGAATGGGAGAAAAGGAGAGAGAAAAAGAGGGAGAAAGAGGGAGAGAGAAAGGGAGAAAGAGAGAAAGAAAGAGCAAGGTAAAGAAAGAGAAAGAAAGAAAGAGAAAGAAAGAAAGAGAGCGAGAGAGAAAGAGGGAGAGAAGGAGAAAGGGAGAGAGAAAGAGAGAAAGAAAGAAAGAAAGAAAGAAAGAAAAAGAAGAGAGAATGCAAGAGAAAGGGAGAGAGAAAGAGAGGGAGAAAGGGAGAGAGACAGAGAGAAAGAAAGAGAAAGAGAGAAAGGGAGAGAGAAAGAAAAAGAGAGGGGAGAAAGAGAAAGAGAGGAAGAGAGAGAAAGAAAGAGAGTGAGAGAAAGAAAGAGAGAGAGAATGCGAGAGAAAGGAAGAGAGCGAGAAAGAAAGAGTGAGAGAGAGAAAGAAAAAGAGAGGGGAGAGAGAGAAAGAGAGAGAGAGGAAAAAAAACTGCAGAGGGGAAAACACAACTGAAAATTTTTGCTCTCTAATAAAACCCCCCGAATGAAGTCGACTGTTGTACTGTTTAAATCAACCCTATTATTAAAAGTCAGTTCTGATTTAGTCTGGCAATTACAAGCAAGAGAGGCCAATTCTCCTTGGCTGATTTATCGGTTTCTTCTTCCTTTGAATTGCGGAACGGCTAAAGAGCTCACTGAACTGTGAACACCTCAAAGTTGGGGTGCCAAGAGAAAAGTTTTTAAAAACCAAGAAGAAGAAAGCAAGTCACAAAAGAACATAAGTTTCCACTTTCCTTTTCACCATCTTCAAAAGGTCAGAAAACCTCTCTGGATTTCCTACCCGAAGAAGCTGGAAATCAAATTCAGGAAGGTTTGGACAACGTTAAAACCTCTTTGCGCTCAGCTCCCCTCATTTTTTTAAACAAGACCCCCGAGGACCGGAAGCACAGTTTGGAAAGAAAAATAATCGCGACCACATAACCAGTTCCAAAGATTCTCCTGTGTAAATTATGGGTGGAGTGGAAAAAAAAAAATCAATGGAAACCAGCTTTGAAATGCAATTCTGTTGGTGCTCCAAATCCTTTTTTTTTTTTTTTTAATTTAGCCCATTTATTGCTGGATGGTCTGGCCTGAAATTATAAAGTTTGAATTTTAGATGTTGCAGCAAGCCGGGGCTAGTTAACTTTTCTGGTTTATAGGATAACAGAGTTGGAAGGGACCTTGGAGGTCTTCTAGTCCAACCCCCTGGCAGAAAACCCTACACCACTTCAGACAAATGGTTATCAACCTCTTCTTAAAAACCTCCAGTGCTGAAGCAATTACAACTTCTGGAGGCAAGTTGTTCCACTGATTAATTGTTCTGACTGTCAGAAAACTTCTCCTTAGTTCTAAGTTGCTTCTCTCCTTGATTAGTTTCCACCCGTTGCTTCTTCTCCTGCCCTCAGGTGCTTTGGAGAATAGCTTGACTCCCTCTTCTTTGTGGCAGCCCCTGAGATATTGGAATGCTGCTATCATGTCTCCCCTGGTCCTTCGTTTCATTAAACTAGCCATGCCCAGTTCCAGCAACCGTTCTTCATATGTTCTAGTCTGCAGGCCTTTGATCATCTTCGTTGCTCTTCTCTGAACTTTTTTCCAAAGTCTACTTGTGTCTAATTATTTTCCATCTTCCTGAGTGGAGGGACATCAGGGTAGCCTGTTTTCTTTATAGGTCTGCCTTCGTTTTAATTTTGCCCAGTTTCTCATAAACAATCTGGCTGACTAGGACAATAAAGCAGCTGTTATCTGCTCAGAAAGACCAAAGAAAGCAACCGGTGAAGGCAGGGGCCGTTTTAATTAGACCTGGTTCTCCTACCTGAGATGGCCAAACTCAGAAACGCCATCTGTCAAATGCCTGTTTCATTAACCAAAACTGCAGTTTGATCTGGAAGGATGTAAATGGAACTGCAGACCAGGGGGGATCTGGATGAAAAAAAATAAATAAGTGCTCCTTTGAACCCTTTTGATTAAAAAGAAGGAAGGGAAAATATAGGATATTTCAGGCCGTATTTATCCAACTTCTAGAGAATGGATTTATCTAAATGTAAAAGAGTAGGATGCGGTGGCTCAGTGGCTGAGATGCTAAGCTTGTCGAATGAAAGATCGGCGGTTCGGCGGTTCGAATCCCGAGTGCCGCATAACGGGGTGAGCTCCCGTGACTTGTCCCAGCTTCTGCCAACCTAGCAGTTCAAAAGCAGGTAAAAAATGCAAGTAGGAAAATAGGGACCACCTTTGCTGGGAAGGGAACAGCGTTCCATGCGCCTTTGGCGTTGAGTCATGCCGGACACATGACCACGGAGATGACAACGCTGGCTCTTTGGCTTTGAAACGGAGATGACACTGCCCCGTAGAGTCAGGAACAACTAGCACATATGTGCGAGGGAAACCTTTACTTTTAAAAGAGTGATGGCACAGTGGTTAGAGTGCAGTACTGCAGGCTACTTCAGCTGACTGCTAGTTGCAGTTCAGCAGTTTGAATCTCACCGGCTCAAGGTTGATTCAGCCTCACTCCCTCCCTCCCTTCTATGGTGTGCAGTGTTAGAATGCAGTATTGCAGATTAACTCTGCCAACTGCCAGGTGTTCAATCCTCACCGGTTCAGGGTTAATTTAGCCTTCTATCCTTCCAAGGTTGGTAAAATGAGGAGCCAGATTGTTGCGGGCAAGAGGCTGACTCTGTAAACTGCTTAGAGAGGGGCTGTAAAGTACTGTGAAGCAGTATATAAGTCTAAGTGTTATTGCTAGTTTCCTTCCTTCCTCCCTCCCTCCCCCCCTCCCTCCCTCCCTCCCTTCCATGGTGCACAGTGGTTAGAATGCAGTATTGCAGGCATATTCTGCCCACTACCAGCAGTTCAATTCTGAACTGACTCAAGGTTGACTCAGCCTTCCCTCCTTCTGAGGTGGGTAAAATGAGGACCCAGATTGTTGGGGGCAAGAGGCTGACTCTGTAAACTGCTTAGAGAGGACTGTAAAAGCACTATGAAGCGGTATATAAGTCTAAGTGCTATTGCTAAAGCCCATTGGAGAGAAAGTTTGAACATGAGCCACGAAGTATTTCTGATAATAATAACAGCACCCTAGATTCTTGGGACGAACTTGATGTGTATGGAGGCCAACACCAGTTAAAGAACTGGCAGTTGTGACATTACATTGTGGTGAACAAATGTCAGGACTCAAGAACCAAGAAACACATAGAGTTTCAAACTCTGCTGAGCAGTTTCCTTTATGTTCTTCACCTTCGGACAGAATCTTGCCAGACGAAAGTGATTCTTCCCACCATTAAAGATAGGATTAACAGGTTAACAGAGTTGGAAGGAACCTTGTAGGTCATCTAGTCTAACCCCCCCGCCCAAGCAGCGTTTCTGACAGATGGCAGTCCAGTCTCTTCTTGAAAGTCACCAATGATGAAGCTCCCGCAACCTCTGAAGGCTCAGTTGATTGCTCTCACTGTCAAAAAAATTTTCCAGGTTGAATCTTTTCTTGATCAGTTTCCATCCATTATTCTTTGTCTGGCCTTTGGGTGCCTTGGGAAATAGCTAAACCCCTTCCTCTCTGTGGCAGCCTCTCCAATATTGGAACATACGCTCTGAGAACTTCTAGAGAAGAGCCCTCTTAACTCTCTTCCTCCCAACCAAACTCTCTAAACTTTGCCGTCTCTTGGTCCTCCACAAGGCAGCCCTTCCCTCTTGGGAATCCAGATTACATTCCACCACAACGGATACATTTTGCAGAATTAGAAGAGTTCTGTCTTTATAATTTGGCCCTGGGATTTAATATTTGCTCAAGAGTTGAAGGAACAAGGAGGAGAAAAATATCAGTACACCCTTCTGAAAAGAGTGAACACCTTGTCAGCTGTCACATTCTAGCCCATCCAAATTACAGGTATTTTTAATCACACAGTCACCTTGCTCAAGGAAAGGACAACTGCCTTAAAAGGCCCAGGCATTTAGGGCAGTAATTGCGTACTGCATAATCCATTCAGGTAGGTTTGATTGGTACAAAGCCAAACATTCGCCTCCTGCCTTCTCCATCTGCCACCATACTTCCTGCTGATGTAGTAGCAGGATGTGGGCGTGCGTGTATGAAACAGAAATTCAGCAGATGAGTTGGATACAGATACAGATTAACAGAGTTGGAAGGGATCTTGGAGGTCATCTAGTCCGACTCCCCGTCCAAGCAGGAGACCCTACACCATTTCTGACAGATGGCAACCCAGTCTCTTCTTGAAAGCTTCCAGGGATGAAGCTCCCACAACTTCCAAAGGCCGATTAAATTAATGACTTAATCTTAATCTTTTTGGATTAAGGTACCTTTTTTCTCTGAAAACAATCTCTCACCCCAAAAGAGCTGATAATTTCAGCTCCCCTCTCTCAGAGATCCTAATACAGGTAGTCCTTGACTTCCATCAGTTCATTTAGTGACCGAAGTTACAACAGCACTGACTTACGACCGCGTTTTTTTTCCTCCACCCTTACGACCTACAGCAGTGATGGCTAACCTTTTTGGCATTCCGTGCCAAAAGTGGGGAGAGCATGGGGGGGGGTCATGGGTGCGTGTGCCCACATCCATAATTCAATGCACCCCATCCTCCCATGCATGCACATATGTTCCCCCCACATTTCCCCCTGCTTTTGGCATGCAATGGCATGGTGGGCCTGGTAGACCTGTTTTTCCCCCTCCCCAGGCACCAGAGGCTTCCTAGGAGCCTGGGGAGGGCAAAAACAGCCTTCCCCATCCCCCCGGAGGCCTTCTGGAGGCCAGAAACAGCCAGTTTCCCGACTTCCGGTGGGACCAAAAAGCCTGAAAATCAGTTGGCCAGTGCATGCATGCGCACTGGAGCTGAGCTAGGGCAACACTTGCGTGCCCACCAATATGGCTCCGCGTGCCATCTGTGGCACCCATGCCTTAGGTCCGCCATCACGGACCTACAGCATCCCCATGGTCAAGTGATCAAAATTCGAACGCTTTGGCAACTGGCTCTGGTGGCAGTGTCCCAGGGTCATGACTTCCTGACAAACAAAATCCATGGGGAAGCTTAAGGTTCACTTAACAACCACGCTACTAATTGAACCCACATCAGACTTATCTGCAAGGTCTCGGTTGTACCAAATGTGAGCCCTGTCTTTTCTGTGTTACAGGCGATGGATTTAAATGTCCCCGTGCTGGCAAGGAATATTCCAGGAAATGCTGCTGTAATTGTACACCAAACAACGGGACTATTATATATGAACCCCCAGGTAATAATTAAGTTAAAACATGCTGAGACCTAGGTAGGTCTGTCTATCTGTCTTTCTATCTCTGTCATCTATTTGTATCTATCTATCTCCCTACCTATCTATCTAATCATCTATCATCATCTAGACTCTCTCTCTTCTATCATTTACCTACCTACCTACTTTTCTATCTAATCATCTATCATCTATACATCTCACTCTCTCTTCTATCTATCATCTACCTACCTACCTACTTATCTAATCATCTATCCATCTCTCTGTCTACTATCATCTACCTACCTACCTACTTATCTATCATCTATCCAACTCTCTCTCTCCTATCTATCATCTACCTATCTACCTATCATCTCTTTACCTACCTATCTAATCTATCTATCTGTATCATTTACCTGTATATCTCTATCATCTTATCTGTGTATATATATCTCTCTCTCTCATCTATCTGTCTATCTGTATCATCTATCTGTACATCTATCTATCTATCTATCTATCTATCTATCTATCTATCTATCTATCTATCTATTCATCTATCCCTCCCTCTCTCTCCTATCTATTCTATCTCAGTTGTTTTGTGAATGAAATAATTTCATATTGGGAGCTGTCCATGACTTACGGTGCTGAAAGCCGACTTGGGGGTTAAGCTTTCAATTGGGACCTAATACTACCTCTCTTCCCCCCCTGGGTAGCCCACAGGATGTGTCACCTCCCAGATAATTTATAGCTCCACTACCATAATGAAAACCTTGATCTTATTTGTGTTAAGCTTTCCGAATCGTTGGTGGCACCCGGGTCACAGCTGTGAAAGTGCCTAACCACTGAGATTTTAAGTCCTCTGTATGTACGCTGCCATGAAGGTTCACCCCATCTCCTAATTAACCAGAGTGTGTTATTAAAACTCAGAAAGGAGGGTCGGGGGGGGGTGGAGGGAGGAATTACGGGGGAATTAATCCTGTTGATCCCATAAATTAGATTTCAGTTCTCCATCAATAATCAGGTACGTGCAATAACGCTCCGCTTTTAAAGAATAAAAATGCAGACCAAGATTAAATAAAACCACCAAGTGGAAAATACATTTTCTCCTTAAGCCTATTTTTTTTAAAACATGATGAATGCTGTTAAGTATAGTCAGGAAGTTAGATGTTCCTTTTTCATTAGTCTTTGATGTAACTACACCCCTTCTGGAAAAAAAATTGGAGGAAAATGTTGTGCTTAACCTATTCTTTACCGAAGTCAGTTGTTTCCCCGCAGGATTCAAGAATGAATCTTTTTGTTATAAGTTACAGCAGGTTTCTCTTGAATCTGAACATTATTATTTCGTTTTTAAGGTGGCCATGGGGTCCCAGGGATGAAGAGCAGAGAGAAAACAATATCCTACTTCAAATTTTGAATTTTTTTGTTTTTTGTTTTTGCAAATTGTCCTGGGAGTTGTGTTGCTTCTGATCTATCTTGTGATCAAAGTTGACGTTGGGTCAGATGGTGAGGTTCAAGAACCTTTTGAGAATTTTAGACAGGGCGGGTATGATCAATGCCCCCTCCTGCCAAGATCCACTATTAACAGCTAAGAATTCTCTTTTGAGAGAGAGAGAGAGAGAGAGAAGGAGAAAAAGAATGAGAGAGAATGAGACAGAGAAAAGGAGAGAGAAAAAGAGAGAGAAAGAGATAAAGAGGAAAGAGAAAAGGAGATAGAGAACAAGAGAGAACAAAAGAAAAGGAGAGAGAAAGAGAAGGAGAGAAAGAGAGAAGAGAAAGGAGAGAGAAAAGGAGAACAAGAATGAGAGAATGAGAGAGAAAAGGAGAGAAAGAAGAGAGAGAACGGGAAAGAAGAGAGAAAGGAGAGAAAGAAAGAGGAGAAAAAAGGAGAAAAAGAAGGAGAGAGAACAAGAGAGAAAAGGAGAGAAGAGAAAGAGGAGAGAGTAAAGGAGAATGAGAATGAGAGAATGAGAGAGAAGAGAGAGAAAGAAAAGAGAGAGAATGAGAACGAGAAAGAAAGAGGAGAGAGAAAAGGAGAAAGAGAATGAGAGAGAACGAGAGAGAAAAGGAGAGAGAAAGAAGGAGAGAAAGAGAGAAAGAATGAGAGAGAATGAGAGAGAATGAGAGAGAGGAGAGAGAAAGAGAAGGAGAGAGAGAGGGAGAAGAGAAAGAAAGAGGAGAGAGAAAAGGAAAGAGAATGAGAGAATGAGAGAGAAAGGGAGAGGGAAAAAGAAGGAGAGAGAAAGAAAAAGAGAGAAGACAGACAGACACTTTGGTCTCTTTGCTTCCTTTCCTCCATTCTTTCATCAGCCAGAAGAAATGGAAGAAATAATAACACCAATAGAGGGGAATATTGGTGCTCTCTGAGCTGGTTTGTTCTCCTGCAGATGTTCATGATCCAACTTGATTACATCCTGAGTGCTAGAAGGGAGTGGGGTTTAGGGATTAGAGGAGGAGAAAGAGGAGGACAAAGGAGAGGAAGAGGGGGGAAGACTGTGAGGTCCTTGATGCTCTCTGAGTTTGGTTGCTTTCCTGCCAATATGTCATGATCCAACTATGGAACATTACGAGTGTTGTTACTGATGATGTTACCTTGTTGGGTCAGGAAGAAAACCACTAATCTCAGAGAACTCCAAGGATCCAACACATTGAACTCTTATTTTGGGTTTTGGAAAACCATGTTGGGCAATCTTCTGGTAGAACATGAGTCTGGCATCTGCTTCCTAATCGGGTGTACCCTTGAAAAGAGGGCAGAGAGCTTTCTTAGGAACTTCTGAGAAGTACCGCCGTTATTCGTCATAGAACACTACTAATAGTGGCCCACTCCCTACCCTTCCTTTTCAGGAATTTGTCCAGCTGGCCAAAACTTTGATGAAGGACCCAGTTCTGTACAGAGAGATTGTAAGAAAGGCACATGAATATGTCCTGAAGCACCATTCATGGGAGAAAGAAAGGAAGGTCTATCAGAACCTTGTTTTGAGATTTCATGAATGTTCTTGAGTCCCCAACCACCGTGGTCAACCAGGTTTTCTTCATCTTAATCACCTGATTTGTCTTCATTCATGTTAATGTTATTGTCAGGGTTCCAAGTAACACAACGAACAAAAGAAATTATTATTGTTGTGATTTTGTAGATTTTGTTGTTCTTCAGAGTCAAAATATATATTATCCATAGCAGATGTCTACAGCCTGACAGCCTCCAGGTGCATGGGACTTCTGTTCCCATAATGCCCTACCAGTCATTACCAAAGGACTATGGCAACTTAAACTCAAACACATTACAGAACCCCAAGTTGAAAAAAATCCTAAATATACAATCAATCTAACCTTTATTGTTGACCGGAAGCACTTTATAGGTTTGGGGTTTTTTTGTGGTTTTTTTGCATGAAGCATAAGAAATTGAACTTATGATTTGTGGTTGGGATGATCAGAAGGGATAAATTATAGGAAAAAATAGTTATGCTGTAGCCCACAGAGCCAGAGGTTCATTTAGAATTGTTTTTATAACAGGTGAATTAAAGAAAATTGGAAATTATTTCTATATATTTTTGTCCTCTCTTTATTTTTCCACTTTTAATCGTTTCTTTGATCTTTCCTTCCTTCCCTCCTTCCTTCCTTCCTTCCTTATCTATATTGCTTTTTATCCTCTTTTAAAAATATTCTTGAAATTTCTATGCATCAAAATTGCATGCACATCGTGCATTAAATAAAATAAATCTGTCTGAATGAATGCATGGTTGAGGTTAAAGTAATAAACAGTGAATATCTGCATTGTTTGGGGTAATTTCTCCTGCATCTGTACATGGATATGCAGATACTCAGATTAGGCAGAGGTGGGTTTCACGGGTTCTGACCAGTTCTTGAGAACCGGTAGCGGAACTTCTGAGTAGTTTGAAGAACCAGTAGTAAAAATTCTGACTGGCCCCGCCCCCATCTCTTCTCTGCCTCCCGAGTCCCAGCTGATCGGCAGGAAATGGGGATTTTGCAGTATCCTTCCCCTGGATTGGGGAGGGAATGGAGATTTTACAGTATCCTTCCCCTGCCATGCCCTCCAATCCACGCCCACAGAACCGGTAGTAAACAAAATTGAAACCCACCACTGCAATTAGGGATATCAAGAACATCATATGAAGCCCTATCTAGAATTAAGCATCAACCTCCCAAAAAATTATCTGACTCATCGTTGCTATGGATTCCCAGCTTTCACCCAACTTCCGAAGAGCAAAACTCAAATTTGAACCTAGTCAGCCAATTTTTCAATCTGCAGCTGTTTCCACGAGGAAAGAAAGAAAAATGACAACTTTAAAGGGTTTTAAAAAACAAAACAAAAAAGGAGTTGCTTTTCTTGGCCCGAAGAACGGGGGATGAAAAAAATTTAATTTCCTCTTCTTGTCAGCTGCAGTTGCAGAAGTAGTTTTTACACACACACACACATACACTCTGTTCCTTGCGGTTGGTAACTGCATTTTTTTTAAATTAAAAAAAAAAATGAATTGGACTCTATTGGTCCAAAACAGCCAATAAAAAAGATGAATCCATCTTGAAAAGCAAAAGTAGATAAATGCTACCTATTGGAGTCCCTCTTTTAATGATCTCCTGCCGGTAACATAGCAAGAATTCTGGCCGGCGGGGAGAGGCGAAAACAACTCAAAGCCATCTGTTGAGCGAAGATCGTCTTCAGACCGAGTGATTTGATTTATTTATAAATTCCCAGGGAACGGTATAGACAACCTCCAAATAAAACAGCCGTTCGGCTGCGTTTCCTTAAATGATGCTCTTCTTCCTTTGCAAGTTCATTTGTATTGGTTACGTAGAGCGATTTCAGCTCTTCGGTGTATTATTCTCGACTTCTTAAATCCCTTAGTCATTACTGTAGTTCGATAGGTGTTGGTAAGATTTGTCTCTCACACACCCCCATCAAACAAACAAACAAAAAAAGCAATTAAAGGAAGATCTTGCGGCCCATAAATCTTAGTGCAAGCGTGATTCATTTTTCATTCACGGTAATACTGGGGAGGTTTTTTACGCTTAGAAGTTTCTGGAGTTCTGTTTTTCTTTTCTTTTTTTTTTTTAAAAAATTTGATTTATATGCCACCCTTCTCCGAAGACTTAGGGCGGCTTACAATGCGTTAAGCAATATCCTTCATACTTTTGTATATTTATACAAAGTCAGTTTATTGCCCCCACAAACTGGGTCCTCAATTTATCTACCTTAGAAAGGATGGAAGGCTGAGTCAACCTTGAGCCTGTCAGACTTGAACTCCTGGCAGTCGGCCGAATTAGCCTGCAATACTGCATTCTAACCACAAGGAAGGGAGGGAGGGAGGAAGGGAGGGAGGGAGGGAGGAGAAAAGGAAGAATTTTTTTTTTAAATTTGATTTATATGCCGCCCTTCTCCGGAGACCCAGGGCGGCTTACAATGCGTTAAGCAATAGCCTTCATACTTTTGTATATTTTATACAAAGTCCGCTTATTGCCCCCACAAACTGGGTCCTCAATTTACCTCCCTTAGAATGGATGGAAGGCTGAGTCAACCTCGAGCCTGGGTAGATTCGAACTTACAGTAATTGCAGACAGCTGGTCTTAATCACAATGCTTTAGTCTGCTGAGCTATCCAGGGTTTTTTTTTTTTTTTATGTTTTTATGTTCAATGAACCTCACTGATCTTGGCTTGGTTTCATCTGGGCTATCCTGGGCCTTCCGTGTTTGAATAAGAGAAGGATTAGCGGGTGACGTGATCAGCCGTCTTCCACAGGGGTGAAATGTAAAATTTGTTACTCCCAGTTCTGTGGGCGTGGCTTGGTGGTGGTAATGTGACTGGGTGGTCGTGATCAACTTTTTTTTTTTTCCAAAACTTTTCAAAGCATTTTTTTCTAATGCTTTGGAAAGCCTCTCTGACGATCAGGCAACTCAGCTGGGATCGTCAGAGACTTTTCAAAGCGTTTTTTTTTTAACCACCTCTTCGGCCAAGAGGTTGCAGACAAAAATGCTTTGAAAAGCCTCTGATGATCCCAGCTGAGCTGTGTGATCATCAGAGGCTTTTTCTTTTAACTTTTAAAAGCATTTTTTCATCAGAAGAGGTTGTAGAAAAAATGCTTTTAAAAGTAAAAAAAAAAAAGCCTCTGATGATTGTGCGACTCAGCTGAGCATGGGGGAGGGGGGGCGCAGGGATTTTGCTACCGGTTCTCCGAACCACCCACTCCCATCACTAGCGGATCGGGTGATCCAGTCTGAACCGGGAGCATTTCACCCCTGGTCTTCCAGTATTTGAAGGGCTTGTCACAAAGAAGAGGGGGGGGGGTCAAATTTAGTAGTGGGTTTCAAATCCCGCCGCTACCAGTTCGGTCGTGGACATGCTCATGCACACATGCAGCACTTCTGCATCTGCGCATCCACAGAGATGTCCAGGCAGGTGGGCGGAGCTTCCCGCCGCCGCTACCAGTTCGCCTGATCTGGGGCAAACTGGTACCAATCCACCACTGGTCATATTATTCTCCAAAGCACCAAACAAGAAACAATGGATGGAAACTAATCAAAAAGAGAAGCGATCTGGAATGAAGGAGAAACTTCCTAACGGTGAGGAACAATTAACCAGTGGAACTGCTTGCCACCAGATGTTGTGGGTGCTCCATCACTGGAGGTCTTTCAGAAGGGATTGGACTAAAAGACCACCAATAAACCTTTCAACTCTATTTCAGGCAGTCCTCGATTTACAATAGTTCATTTAGTGACCCTTCAAAGTTACAACAGAGCTGAAAAGGGGGGATTAGGATCATTTTTCACATTGCAGTATATCCTCATCAAAATTCAGATGCTTGGCCAAGGATTCATATTTATGACGGTCGCCGTGTCCTGAGATCATATGATCCTCTTTTGCAACCTTCTGACAAGCAAAGTCCATGGGGAAACCAGGTTCATTTAACAGCCGTGTAACTATCTTAACCGCTGCAGCGATTAGCATAACAACATCTGCAAGAAAGGTCGTAAAACTGGGGTTTGAAATTCACATAACAAAGCGCCTCGCTTAGCGAGAACAGAAATGCTGGGCTCCGATGTGGTCGTAAGTTGAGGACTACCTGTATTCTGTGTGTCTGCAGTTCTTCTCTAGGCTGGTTTTTCCAGTTGGACTACAGCTCCTATCTTCCACAGCGAGTAACGGTTATGGCAGGGAGGAAACTGCTGTGTACAATCCAGAAAGTCAGTCCTTGATGTGAAATGCCATCTATATCTATCTATCTATCTGTCTGTCTGTCTGTCTGTCTGTCTGTCTGTCTGTCTGTCTGTCTGTCTATATCTCTATATCTCTATCTCTCTCTATCTCTATCTATTTATATCTATTATCTCTCTATCTCTCTATCTCTCTATTTCTCTCTATATCTATTTCTCTATCTCTCTCTCTCTCTCTCTCTCTCTCTATCTATCTATCGATTTATATCTATTATCTCTCTATCTATCTCTCTATTTCTCTATATATCTATTTATCATCTCTCTCTCTCTCTATATATATATATATATTTCTCTATATATCTTATCTATATATCTATCTATATCTCTATACCTATCTATCTATCTATCTATCTATCTATCCCTCTATCTATCTATTTCTCTCTCTCTCTCTCTCTCTCTCTCTCTCTCTATATATATATATATATATATATATATATATATATATATATATCTTATCTATATATCTATCTATATCTCTATACCTATTTATATCTCTATATCTATCTATCTATCTATCTATCTATCTATCTATCTATCTATCTATCTATCTATCATCTATATATCTTTCTATCACTTTTCTATCTATCTTTGTACCTATCTATCATCTTTCTATCATCTATCTATCTATCTATCTATCTATCTATCTATCTTCTTCCTCCCTCCCTCCCTCCCTCCCTCCGTGTGTGTGTGTGTGTGTGTGTGTGTGTGTGTGTGTATCCTGGTTTCCTGGTGCAAAATGGTTTAAATAGATAGAATAAACTTATGTACCGTATTTAAATTCCACCTCACCCCAAAGAGCGACCTTGAGGCAGGGTTGAAGTTAGAACTACGCCCCCCCCCCGACACACATACATTTTTCAAGCTTGTTTTGTCTGCTGCAAAAATTACCATTCCGGCTTGTTTGTCAGTCCACTGAGCCCTCCTTTGCTCCTCCTATTTTTAGCAAGGCCAAAAGCTCTCATGGTGTTATAATTATCCCAATCAAATCCTTCAAGCTGGAAGGGGGGGAAAAAAACCTTACTCCATTGCATTTCTGCAAATCAGATCCAGGTGGACGTGATGGTTTTTTTCTCTCATGGAGCCGGGGTGTGGGGGGGAGGGAGGAAAGAAATTGCCAAATGCTTTTTTGGGGTAGGTAATTTGCGGGTTTTGCCAGAAGTGGGAGAAAGAGTGTTGGGCATTGTTTCTGGGGAATTGGTTGTTCCTCCATTCAAACATTTTGGGCTATGAGAGAGGGACTGGCTCAAAGTCACCCAGACAGCTTTCAAGCCTAAGGAGGAACTAGAACTCACAATCTCCTGGTGATTGGCCCAAAGTTACCCAGCTGGCTTTCACACCTAAAATGGGATTAAAACTCACAGATTCCTGGTGATTGGCCCAAAATCACCCAAACAATTTCCATGCCTAAAGTGGAATTATAACACCCAGACTCCGACTGAATAGCCCAAAGTCATCCAACTGGATGCCTTGGTGGCGCAGCAGATTAAAGTGCTGTTAAGTAGCACCAGCTGCCTGCCATTACTGCAAGTTCGAATCTCACCAGACACAAGGTTGACTCAGCCTTCCATCCTTCCGAGGTAGGTAAAATGAGGACCCAGATTGTGGGGGCAATAAAATGACTTTGTATAAAAAAGAACACTGCTTAGGGGGGGCCAAAAGCTCTACTAGGCAGGTATATACAACAGTATGAAGGTTATTGCTTAACGCATTGTAAGCCGTCCTGAGTCTCCGGAGAAGGGCAGCATATAAATTGAACCAATAAAAATTAAAATTAAAAAAAGCTGGCTTTCATACCTAAAACAGAACTAGAACTCCCAGACTCCTGATGATTGGCCCAAAATCAGCCAAACAACTTTCAAGCCTAAGGCGGAACTAGAACTCCCAGACTCCTGGTGATTGGCTCAAAATCACCCAGACAACTTTCAAGCCTAAGGCGGAACTAGAACTCCCAGACTCCTGGTGATTGACCCAAAATCACCCAGACAACTTTCATGCCTGAGGCAGAACTAGAACTCCCAGACTCCTGATGATTGGTCCAAAATCACCGAGACAACTTTCATGCCTAAAGCGGAACTAGAACTCTCAGACTCCTGGTGATTGGCCCAAAATCACCCAGACAACTTTCATGCCTAAGGCAAACTAGAACTCTCAGACTCCTGGTGATTGGCTTTTGTGATCAAGGCAGAAGTAGAATGCACAATCTCCGGCCCAAAATGGAGATGCCTAAAACGGGATTGGCACTCAGTCCTTAACTGGGTGCAAACTGGAACTCATCAACCCCACACCCTGCAAGCCACAAACCCAGGGAGAGTTGGCATCCAGCGAGTCACCCAAAGAGCGAAATGAAAGACAATTCTCTTTTAACACCCCGGCCGAGTTTTCACCCAGTCCTTCCGAATGCCACTCCCCGCCTGCCGAAAGGAATTTCAAAACTGGCGAATCTTCAGCGTCTCCGAGGTGCTCTTTGGCCGCAACCATAGAAACAGTGAGTAGCAAAAACACCGAGAAATGTAGCTTGTAGGTCGGGTGTTGTTGTGGAAAGGACATTCCCTCCTCCCCAGGGTACCCTGTTTGCAGACCATATGTTCCTCCTTCAGCTACATCCAAATGAAGCTAGGAGGCGCTCATTCTCGATTCATAATTTAGCATCGTAGGACATAACGAACGACGTTCAGCTGGGCTAAGGCGTATTACGCGGCAGCGTTTCTTTTATCGCTCTTCCCTCTGTTGAGAGCACGTGCCTCGTTTGAGAGGCACTATTTTAGGAAGCTACAGAAGCCAACGTACAGCAGAGCACGGATGGAGGAGGTGAGAGCTTCAACCAGGTGGTTAATTAATGGCTGCTGTCCAAATTAAGTAACACTCCGATGGTTATTATTATTATTTTTTTAATAATAATCTAGGCAGCCTATTTTGGAATTCTTTTTAACTCTGTGGTTTGAAATGCAAGGGAAGGAGCTGCGCGATTCAACTCTGGAGAGGGTGAACATCAGCCCGAGAGATGAATAATTTCTGACGCTTATGAAAGGGCGATTTTTCATTCTCTTTTCTTTTCCTCCCTTCTCTCCATCTTATATTTTCTGCAAAAGGAGGAGTGGCCTCTCCGTAGAACAACTAACTGACATGTCAAGCTGCTTTTTTGAAGAGAGGGTTTGGATTTCTACTGCTGCAAGGGAGGATAGCCATTAAGCTGAGAGTTTAAGGGTTTATCCCGGCAAGATACTGTCTATTGTGTGTAAGAAGAGCAAGAGCTGGACACCTGAATTGTTCTATGTCAGTGATGGCTAACCTTTTTGCCATCGTGTGCCAAGAGGTGGGGCTGGGGGGGGGGTCACGCACACATGCCCACACCCGTAATTCTATATGCCCTGTCCCCGTGCATAAGCGTATGACACCTGCCCCCCACTCCCTCCACTCCTGGCACGCAATGGCCCGGTAGATCTGTTTTTCTTTCTCATCTGACTCCAGGGCCTCTCTAGGAGTCTGGGGAGGGCGAAAACAGCCTTCCCCACTCTCCTGGAGGTCTTCCGGAGGCTGAAAACGGCCTGTTTGACAACTTCTGGTGGGACCGGAAGGCCCATTTTTTACTGTCCCCAGCCTCCAGGGCCTCTCTAGGAGTCTGGGGAGGGTGAAAACGTCTTCCTCACCCCCATGAAGGTCTTCCAAATGTCAAAAGAGCCTGGTAGTGCAGCAGCTTAAAGTGGTGTTAAAGTGACATCAGCTGCCTGCAATTACTGCAGGTTCAATCTCACCAGGCTCAAGGTTGACTCAGCCTTCCATCCTTTCAAGGTAGGTAAAATGAGGACCCGGATTGTGGGAGCAATAAGCTGACTTTGTATAAAAACGAACACCGCTGCCGGGGGGGGGAGGCGAAAGCCCTACTAAGCAGGTATATAGAAAAGTATGAAGGCTATTGCTTAACGCATTGTAAGCCGCCCTGAGTCTCTGGAGAAGGGAGGCATATAAATTATTTTTTTAAAAAAAATGCCAACTTCCGGTGGGACTGGAAGTTGTCAAACGGGCTGTTTTCGGCCTCCGTAGGACCTTTGTGGGGGGGGGGGGGCGCTGGGGGGCTTGGGAAGGCCATTTTCATCCTCCCCAGACTCCTAGAGAGGCCCTGGAGCCAGGTGAGCAATAAAAACTGGCCTTTCCCACCCACCCCCAGGCCTTCCAGGGGCAGGAAACAGGCTGTTTCCCTAATTCTGGTGGGCGCAGAAAACCCGAAAATCAACTGGCCATCACGCACATACACACTGGAACTGAGCTCGCATGCCCACTGATGCGTGCCATAGGTTTGCCATCATAGTTCTATGTCATTCTTAGGCTTTTCCCGACATTCCTTCATGTGTACTGTTCTAACTTAGGCTTCCTTAGAAAGTAAACAGCACAATCTTAGTCCCGCAAAACCTCTTTTATTTATAGTATACGACTGTAAATTACGTTGATTTACAGTCCGCAAGGCTTGTTAAAAGTCTTTCAGAGGAAGGTTATCAACCCCCACCTATCTCACGTGGAACGCTGCCAGAGAGCTAATTTTGAGATGCAGTGCAAGGCCAAACTTGGCACAGAGTCACAAACAGAATTCTCAAATCTTGAATCTGCCAAATTAACTAATTGCTTCCTGCAAAAGCTCACATCCCTTTCACTTCTCTTTTAAATTTTATGGGAGGGGACAATCATCTCCAAGCCTTACTCCCAAGTTGACCCTGTTTCCTTAATTGTTCCTGTCTTCTGGCAGCTCTCCGCATACACACACTGGGAATAGGCTCCCGCTGTTCTTCTGCCTTGCTGATGTCAGACTCCAGAAACTTTGGAGGCAGCACATAACTCCCAGATGGACCTGACCCCCAGTCTGCCTCCAACTCAGAGCCCTCATCCGAGCCTTCCCCAGACTCCAGGACTGGCCCACGTTCCTCCCCAACCTCCTCACTGTCCAAATCTGCTGCCAGCTCTGCTGGCCACTGGCAGGCCACAACATGTACAGTTCCATAACGCAACCTCGAGGTGTTTTTTTTAAAAATAATACCACCACAAAGAGGTGTTGTTTCAATACTAAGCTTTTCGTGCCTGGTGACTTTTCCCTACATTCATCCTGGCGCACAATCCCAATAAATTACAACACCCAGTCTAACGTTTAATTGTGGGGGATATTTAAATCTTGTCAATTAAGGGCTTTGCAAATTACCAGCTTCATGGTGGTTACCTTATTTCTCCTCCCTCGAGAAGTTGAGAAGTTGGTCACGATCAATAAATTAAAGAATGGCTGGGTTTCGCCTCCCTTTTGATGAAAAGAGAGAGAGAGAGAGAAAATGATAGCTCGGTTGTTTATTACCCTTATTACATTATCTGTGGCAGCCAGGCAGAGAGGAGGAAAGGAGTGAGCAAAGTGTCAGGATGCTCCGAAATTTAATGAAGTGGTTCCAAATATTAATAGAGCGACTGAATAATGGAAGTGCACATTTTCCAGTGTCCTCTGACAATAAGGCCTCCCGGAAGCCGGAGAGATGAAGATTGGCAATGAGAAAGTGCCACTCTGGCATATTGCAAGACCAGGGATACATTTGTCAGATATAAATATCCAGGGGATATTTAAATTTGTTTAAATTTGGTCATTCTTCAAGTCTAGGAAGGGAAGAAGGTGGGATAACGGTTGCTTCGATCCTTCACGATGGGCAATCTGGTTTTTGCTTGCTGGGAGAAACTTGAAATCAGCCGGTCCTTAATTGCTGGGATTTTTGTTAAGGCAAGGCAAGAATTCGGAATCGACTGGATAACCAAACCTGGGGAACAGATCTAGGATGGATTTTTCAAGGCTCGGGCTGATTCTGAAAGTGTGGCAGTTTCGTGTAAAGTCACCTTATGGTCCAAAGTCACCTTGAGTAGGGGAAATGGCATAAATATTTGAAGGAATGGAATGGAGTGGAGTGGAGTGGAGTGGAGTGGAATGGAATGGAATGGAATGGAATGGAATGGAATGGAATGGAATGGAATAGAATAGAATAGAATAGAATAGAATAGAATAGAATAGAATAGAATAGAATAGAATAGAATAGAATAGAATAGAATAGAATAGAACATGGAATGGAATGGAATGGAATGGAATGGAATGGAATGGAATAGAATAGGGAATGAAATGAAATGAAATGACATGAAATGAAATGAAATGATAAAATAAAAGAGTAGAATAGAATAGAACAGAATAGAAAAAACAAGAAAAGAAAAGAAAAGAAAAGAAAAGAAAAGAAAAGAAAAAACAAAACAAAACAAAACAAAGCAAAGCAAAACAAAACAAAACAAAACAAAACAAAACAAAACAAAACAAAATAACAGAGCTGGAAGGGACCTTGGAGGTCTTCTAGTCCAACCCCCTGGCTTAGGCAGGAAACCTTACACCAGTTCAGACAAATGGTTATCCAACATCTTCTTAAAATGTCCAGTGTTGGAGTACTCATAACTTGAATGGAATGGAATGGAATGGAATGGAATGGAATGGAATGGAAGGGGAGGGGAGGGGAGGGGAGGGGAGGGGAGGGGAGCGGAGGGGAGGGGAGCGGAGGGAAGGGAAGGGAAGGGAAGGGAAGGGAAGAGAAGAGAAGAGAAGAGAAGAGAAGAGAAGAGAAGAGAAGAGAAGAGAAGAGAAGAGAAGAGAAGAGGGAATGAAATGAAATAATAAAATAAAAGAATAGAATAGAATATAACAGAACAAAACAGAACAGAACAGAACAGAACAATATAACAGAGTTGGAAGGGACCTTGGAGGTCTTCTAGTCCAACCCCCTGCTTAGGCAGGAAACCCTACACCACTTCAGACAAAGGGTTATCCAACCTCTTCTTAAAAACTTCCAGCGTTGGAGCATTCACAACTTCTGGAGGCGAGTTGTTCCACTGATTAATTCTTCTCATTGTCAGGAAATTTCTCCTTTGGATGGATGGATGGATGGATGTGCTTTATCTCTATGGGTCTATGGATGGCTGAACCTCCTCTCACCAACATTGGCAGGACCAACTACCATATACATATTAACAAGGCACAAACTCAAAACTCCTTCTAGCACTGAAGATGTTCCCTAGGTGGGTCATGAAATGCCTGCAGGAAAACTGCCAGGCTCAGGAAGCACCAAGGACCCCTCAGTCCTCCTTCTCCTCCCCTTCTCCTTCTCCACTCCACAAATACCACTCCTTCCTAGCACTGATGTTGTCCCCTACTAGGGTCATGTAATGCCTCCAAGCAAACGACCAAGCTCAGAAAGGACTCCACAATTCAATCCTGAGCTACCGAGACACTCTTCTAGCGGAACAGAAATCTTCCTGAGACTTCATTTAATCCCACTTAACTTTAATGCATGATCTCTGGTGCCCCGTCTTCTCCGATGTCTTTCTGAAATGGGGTTTTTCAACAAGCATTAGGGAAATTAAACTCCTCAAGAGCTGTGGAAATCCAGCGAAGCTATTTTGAGCTCAAAGTGTGTGTGAAGTGAAAAATTTGCTGGCGATCAAATGCAGGAAGGGAGGACAAGGATGAAACAATCTCACCGGGTGAGCAAAAACCTAGCAAACTAAGGGGGGAGAAAAGGATTAAAACCAGCATCTAGCCAGGATGAATCTCTTCCCTTTTGCTTCTGCGAGGCTGAGTGTCATGCCCCTGTCAGAGCCTGAATCCGTGAGGGGAAATGAGCTGGGACTAGAGCTGGCTTCGTTGGCTTTGGAGGAAAATGGGGAAGGGCAGGGCCAATCAAGCCAGGGCCTTTCAGGATTAGGACAGCTGGAAGGCAGGGCGGAATGACGGCAGGATAACCAAGAGAGGCTAAGCAGCGAACATGAGAGACAGAACTCAGGTGATGACAAGGACCATCCCCTTCTGATCCTCGAACATGGAGAGTGGAGAGAAGGCGAGTGTCAGATCCTTAACATGATACTGCCATTCAAATGGAGGGAGGTGGGAACATGGGGATAAGTTGTGTTTTATAACCTTTTTCCTGGCGCCTAAGCACCCTGCAATATTCTCACCATTTGGGATGAAATAAGGATTGTGTCAGTTGGCTGAAGGCAGAAGAAGACCATGAGAACGGATCCTTATCTGGTTCTCAGGATGGCCATTACAATAAACATCTTCACACTTCTAGATTGGCTGAATCCACATTCAGACTGGAGGGATGGATTCCCTCCAGTCCGAATTTCTAACTGTGCAGTTTGGGAGGGAATTTAGAGTCTGCTTCGCCTGTTCTGCTATCACTTCTCAATAAAAGGTTCCTTTTGAAATACCACATTTCAAGAGTCTATATTTACTTGGGAAAGGAGGAAAGGCAGGTCCTTAGCGAGAACAGCGCAGACTGACCCAAATACTCAGGAAAAGAGCGCCTCGTCCCTTTTCACAAGGCACACCTGGGGACTGAGACTTAAGGAGGTGCTGTGGGGAAGGGCGTTTGTCAGGAACAAATGCTGAATTCCTGGAGTGTTGAGTGCCAACATTTGAACTTTCCTGGATTTCTTTCTTGATTTCAGGATTACTTGCCGTGCTTCCTTGCTTCCTGGACTCTTCAACTTGCCTTGCTGGATTTATTGCTTTGCAGCTGTGGTGTTCACTGTGTTGGGCTGGACTATTTGCAGCCAGAGGCTGCTTGAGGTCTCTGTGTGTGTTTGTCATCACTTTGTTCTGGGACTTGCCAGAAATGTGGGAGCGTTTGGGGAAGTTTGGAGCAATAAAGGGACGGTTTGAACTGCCAGCTGCCTGTGTTATCTCTATGTCATGCCCCGGGTCATCACACTGAGGTTTAATCTTTCTCCTCTTTGACCCTGACTCAAGCTGTGAGGACTGTCCCACCCAACAATTGCTAACTCAAAATTTTAGAGGTAACCAATGCTGCCTTTTTAGATCCGCATAAAAGCGAACAGACAGGCCTTGGTGTTGGATCTGAAAAGGAAGCCAAACTGCTTGGAACTAGGAATATTTTATTCAATTCTCCCAAAGCCTTTAAAAACCCAACCCAGGACCTACATTCCAAAGATGGTTGGTGAATGATAATAAAAATAGTAATAATTTTTAAAAAACCAGAATGCAAAGGTGGAGTCTGAAAACAACTCCTTTCCTTTTCATGGTAATGCCACCTTCAACATGTGCTAGTTATTAAAAATATAATGCAAAACCAATTCAGCTTCTGAATCTCCAAGAAGGTAAAATACCTAGGTAACTGACACTGAGGATGCCAGCTAGAACTGAGGATGTAATCTAGTTGAGTCATGAAATGTCTGCAAAATACAACCAAGCTCAGAGAGCATTAAGAACCCCAGAACATGTGTCCTCCTCCTCCTCCTCCTCTCTTCCTCTCTGCAAACCCTTCTAGCAATGATGATGTTACCCAGTGGGTCTATGAGAAAACAATCAAGTTCAGAGAGCTCTACAGACCCCAGAGTACTTCTCCATCTCCATCACCTCCTCTCCTTCTCCTTCCCTCCTCCTTCTCTTCCTCCTCCTTCCCTTCTCCTCTTCCTTCTTCTCCTCTTCCTATAGTCATAATAACATTCATTTCTCAGGGAGTCAAGGACATCTTGCCCTGCACCTGGAGGGCTTAACTAGGAGGCATCTCCAGTTGGAACTGTGCTTTTTTCTTTTAATTTGATTTATATGCCGCCCTTCTCCGGAGATTCAGGGTGGCTTACAGTAAAGTAACCTTCATACTTTTGTATATGTTTTATACAAAGTCAGCTTATTGCCCCCACAAACTGGGTCCTCAATTGACCTACCTTAGAAAGGATGGAAGGCTGTGTCAACCTTGAGCTTTGAACTGGTGTAATTGCAGACAACTGGATGTTAATAACAGGCTATTCAGCTGGTTGACCATGTGATGGACATGTGAGTGCTGGACAGGGACTTGGACTTTCCTTTGGGTGGGATGTGTCATATTGGCCACCAAAATGAGGAACTTCAAGCCTTGGAGTCTTCTTTCGTTGGGAGTGCTACTTGGAACCCAAACATTAACCCGAATCTCCTTTTAAAAATTAAGCCAGCACCCTGGGATCCAGGGTGCTGTCCAGGGTCCTGAGCCCTGAACGTCAACCCGAAACTGGGCAACGTGAAAACTCAGGGAAGATGGAGGCATGGATTCACCAATGACAAGATGCAAATGCCTGTTTATTGTGTTAGGAGAACAGACAGTTTGGCTGTGACCTTGAATTGCTTTTTAATTTTTTTTCTCCTATCGCTTTTCATGATATCAATAGCAACAGCACTTAGTCTTATATACCACTTAGAAGTATTTTCCATCCCTCTCTAAGCAGTTTACAGAGTCAGCCTCTTGCCCCCGCAACAATCTGGGTCCTCATTTTACCCACTTCGGAAAGATGGAAGGCTGAGTCAACCTTGATCAGGTCAGGATCGAACTCCTGGCAGTGAGCAGAGTCAGCCTGTAATAATGCATTGTAACACTGCACAACCATGAATGGATTTATGGATGGATGGATGGATGGATGGATGGATGGAAGGAAGGAAGGAAGGAAGGAGCAATAGCGCTTAGACTTACATACCGCTCCACAGTGCTTTTACAGCCCCTCTCTAAGCGGTTTACAGAGTCAGCCTCTTGTCCCCAACAATCTGGGTCCTCATTTTACCCACTTCGGAAAGATGGAAGGCTGAGTCAACCTTGAGCCTGATGAGATTCGAACTGCCAAATTTCAGGCAGCCGGCAGTCACCAGAAGTAGCCTGCAGTACTGCATTCTAACCACTACATCCCCATGGCTCACGATCCTGTCCTGTGTCACTACTGAAGAGGACATCACGGGCATTCAAATAAATAAATAATTAGGTAATAATTAAGCCAGTGCCTACACACACACACACACACACACACACACACACACACATATGTAGGTCTTTGGTTATTTGGGTGTTCTGCTGCATAGAATTGGATGTGTCTTGGCGATGTTTCGACGAAGTCTCATTCGTCGTCTTCAGGCTGGTGTTCTCGGCTTCGTGCTCCTGAGCACGAAGCCGAGAACACCAGCCTGAAGACGACGAATGAGACTTTGTCAAAATGTCACCAAGACACATCCAATTCTACGCGGGAGAACATACTTTCCCCAAGCTACGATCTGCCTTATCCAAATCTAGATCTTTTTTTTGCAGTCCTGATTTTCAGGGAACTGAGATTGAGTCTTAAGCCTAGTTCAAAGCATCTGTTGTAGCTTCTCATTGGAAGTTTGTTCTAGCCCTCACAACACACACACACACACAAAGACACACAACGGAACTCCACTTATAGCTGCAAAATACCTCTGGGATGCTTGTCTCTTTTCTCCCCGCATTGCTTCGTTTCTGTTTCATCCATTACCTGAACGAAGTGTGAAAGCATTTCCTGCACTTACTTACCCCAGCACTGAGAGTGTGAGAAGTCCATTTGTCTTCATCATTAGCAAGCTGGAGAAAAAAAACCCCCAAAGAATTACTCTGTTCCTCAAATGAATCTGTTGCTTTGCTCGAGTCCGTTGTCCAGATCAGTGCAGATGATGATTAACTAGCGTTTTGGGTGAGTAATCTCCAAAAGAAAAGACTGCCGTTTCGAGAGATCCTTTCTCTAAAGCATTAAGGTGGTTCCCTAGGAGAATCTCTGGAGATAGTCAGTCTTCCAAGTCATTGTTCTCTCAAAGAAGCTTTTTCAAAAGGCAACGGGACTGTTGGTTTCTGGAGGAGGGGGGGGAGAGGGGGAGGAAGAAGAAGAAGAAGAAAAGAAGAAGAAGAAGAAGAAGAAGAAGAAGAAGAAGAAGAAGAAGAAGAAGAAGAGGAGGAGGAGGAGGAGGAGGAGGAGGAGGAGGAGGAGGAGGAGGAGGAGGAGGAGGAGGAGGAGGAGGAGGAGGAAGAGAAGAAAGATGACTAGGAGGAGGAGGGAGGAGGAGGAGGAAGAGAACAAGAAGAAGAAAGACTAGATCAGGAGGAGAAGGAGGAAGAAGAAGGAGAAGAAAAACTAGACTAGGAGGAGGGAGGAGGAGGAAGCGGAAGAGAACAAGAAGAATCCCCCCCTATCAAATCCCCCCTCACCATCTGAAATGGCAGGGGGTGTTTCCAAAATGGGGAGTTAGAAAGGAGCAAAGAGAAAGGCGCTTGAGAAAGTTCAGTCAATCTTTCCTTCTCTGATCATCAAAGAAGTCTGTCATGACCTGGGGCACGGCACGAAGGCAACACAGCCGTAGTATGAATCCCTTTATTGGCACCAACTCTGCCCCCCAACTTCCCTTTTACGGCCTGGAGAAAAGCTCTCCCACAAACCTGCAGATACTCCAGTCCAAATGCTGTAAACCCGAAAGACAGCAATCAATCACTCCAGCAGGGCAAAATAAGAAGTCCCAGACGGGAAGAATACTCCCAGCAACACAGGATAGGCACACAGTAGCACGGCAGTGAGGAGGAAATGCTAGGAATGCAGGTCACAACTCTCAACACCGGATTAATTCAGAGTTTATTCACGACAAACGCCCCTCCTTTAAACTCCATCCCCAGGTGTGCCTTGTGAAGGGAATCGGGGCCCTTTCCTCCCTTGTAAGCCTTGCAACTCACGTTGCTCTCTTCTGCATTCTTCCCTGCGTGCCCTAGGATGAGGAGGGGGTGGGCCTTGGTCTTCATCTGAACCCCCTCTCCCTTGTTCTACCTCTCCCCTGCTCTGTCCAGCCTGACTTTGGCCTTCCGCTCTCCTGCTCTCTGTCAGCTGTTCGTCTTCCACTCAGAGTCAGACTCTGACAGGGGCATGACAAAGTCCATGAGGACACCTCAGAGATGATCCATGAATGAATCTAAAGGAATCTTAGGAGTTAGAAAGCAAGGAAACATATCTCCAAACTTGGAAAAACATCAAGCAGATATGTTGTTTCAGAGACCCCTGTAAAATCAGATCTTTACCAGGTTTGTTTGTTTGTTTGTTTGTTTACATTTCCACCTTTCCTCCCGGGGCAAATTATTTACTTACAAACACATTCCATCTTGCTTTCTGATCGGAACCAGAACAAGACAAATCTGAGAGTAGAAGGTGAGCTCTCCAATTTTGCCCCCCCCTTAAAGTTCTGTGCTGCCAAAAAGCTGCTGCAATTCTAAGGGAGGGGGGAATAAAAAGGATTCCTAAACACAAGTCTGAATGTGACAAATGGCCACAGAATTTTATTTAATTAAAAAAGTGGGAGCTTTTATATTCCCCTCGGTGAAGGCTCGCTTTGCGATCTTTCCTACTAAATCACTTAGTAAATCCTCTTTGCAAAAAAAATAAAAATAAAAATAAATAGAATGAAAGAAAATAGATAAATACATTCCACATTCTTTGGTGCTATTTCTGGAGAGAATTAAGAGAAATTAGAAGTACCAAAGTAAATCCACCTTACGATTTTGTTTCTGCTGGTCCTTGTTTGCTCAGATGTTCTCCTCCATCTCACTTGGGTTGAGATATGGCCTTCAGCTTCTCCATTTTTCCCTCCCACCCATCGTGTCCCCCACTCCCCCAAACATAAGAACCAGATGACAAACCTGAAATACTGAAAAATTAACCAGCTTGAAAACATCTAAACCATACATCAGGATTTACTTTTTGGGTCTTGATTTGGAAGGATCAGCTCAAAGAATGAGATCTTAATTGGACTTTTCCTTATTTAATTTTTTTTTTAATTTTCCCTTGTGTGTTGGCTTCAAACACCTCTCTACAAGTCCCATTTGATATAAATTTTTGTTATTTTGGGATTTTGATCGTACTCTAGATGTTTTCCACAAAAAACCCAACGACCCACACTTGGGTAGTGCACCAAGTTCTATTTCTCTCTCTCTCTCTCTCTGCTCCTCATCTTTGACTAGTATCTCAACGTAAAGGCAGAAAGGTGAGCGGGGGAGGGGGGAAAAAGAAGAGATAAGAAAGAAAACAAAATCTTTTTCAGGTGTATTGTTACACTTTTTCATGGAGCTGCTCCATGTAGTTCCTTAGTTCTTTACATTCCCCCAAGTCCATGTCTTGACAAACCCATTTGATATCGTCCTCACTGCTGTTTAAAATGGAGTTGACCATTGGGTAGCTACCATCTGAAGAGATGGTGGTGAAGGTGGTAAATTGGACACGTTTCCGTTTGGAGGTGGGTGAGGTGGCCTGTTCGTTCTTCTGCTCCTTCCCTTCCGGGGAGGTAACAGAGTCTGTGGATCGGAAGACTTGGCCGTTGAGGTTCTTCTGAGGATTGGCACTAAGGAGATATTTGCTTTCTTCTAAATCCATGCTCCGGTCAATGGCTGTGATGCATTCCTCCTGTTGGGTGGAGAAATTGAGGTGGTTCTCCAGCAACTCAGCTCTATTACTCAGTCCTACCCAGTCGTGAGAATGCCTCAGTCCTTCTTGCTCTTCAAACGGAGCCTGCTTATGCCTGTATTTCAAGGCAAAGGTGACGCAGTTAATGAGGAACACCAAGATGGCCAAGCAGAAGACACCTAGCAAAGCATACATCCCAATTTCCAAGTCACTCAAGCCCCTGGGTGTCTCATCAGGATCGTCCTCTTCCAAATCTCCATTGCTCCTGGGCAGGTCTACCTGAGCTGGTAAACTGGTGAAGTCTATTGGGAGATTTTGCATATGACCATCGTCGTCTAGGAGGCTCTCTCGGTCTTCCTTCTTACTCAGGATGGACTTCTGAGTGCTGGTTGTCCTGGTTTCTTCATGTCCCATGGAGGAGCTGTAATAAGGCCCCTCTGGGCGAGATCTCTCCTGCAGGCTTGTCTTCTGACGACGATCAGTGGTCCGGTTCTCCAGACGGACCCCGTCTCTGCCATGCTTGCTGTCACTTGGGTTGGGAACGGTGTCATTCTGACCAAACTTGACCTTGATGTTCCCGGTACCCACTGCCAGGACGCTCTTCCTTTTGGACTTCTGGCACGATTCACTGATCACCAGCTCCACTTTCACCAACAGGCCCTGTCCTTCTGACTCGGCCATGAGGAAAGGCCATTTAAACTTGGGGCTCTGGTGGACGGACACCACCTTCTCATCCAGAGACGTGGCCACCAAAGAAAAGTCCTTGGCGTCGTAGATATCTAAGGGCATAACTGCTCCATCGCTGAACTGGATCCAGCAACTCATCACGGCTTCCTATTTTGGGGGGGAAATGGAGACAGAATGATACTGGGATGATCCCATCAAAATGTTGGGGTTTTTCCCCATACAGGTTGTCCTCGACTTACAACGGTTCGTTTAGTGACTGCTCAAAGTTACAACAGCATTGGAAACAAGTGACTTAGGACTGTTTTTAACACTTACGGCCGTTCCAGCATCTCCCATGGTAACGTGGTCACAATCCAGGCGCTTGGTAACTGTTTCGTATTTATTTAGCCGCCCAGAGTCCCTTGGGAGTTGGGCAGCATAGAAATATGATTAAATTAAATTAAATTAAATTATGACAATTTCACTATCCCGGGATCATGTGATCATCTTTTGCGACCCTCTGACCAGAAAAGTCAGTGGGGAAACCAGATTCCCTTAACCTGGTTAGTGTTAGTAAGGGATTCAATTAACAGCTGTGGCAGGAAAGGTTATAAAATGGGCCAAATCTCACTTAAGAAATGTCTCATTTAGCAACATAAATTTCAGGCTCAACTGTCGTAAGTCAAGGACTAACCTGTATACAGTCAGAATGCAGACTTTTGAAATACTCGGGATACCATGTCAATTATTAATTTATTAATTTATTAATTTATAAAATTTATTGGGCGCCCGTCTTCCCATCAAGATGACTCTGGGGGCTTGCAATCATATACTGTATTTTTGGGAGTATAAAATGCTCTGGATTATAAAATGCACCTATCTTTTTGGGGGAGGAAAACAAGAAAAAAAAATCTGCCGCTGCCTCCCAGCAATTTGTCTCCTTGCAGCAAACAGCCTGTTTCAGTATCATTTTCATTTTCAGTCAGCCTGATTAGCACAAGGAAAAAAAAATCTGCCTCTCCCTCCCAGCAATTTGCCTCCTGGCAGCCAACAGCAAATAGCAGAGGCCAAAAATGGGGAGTGCGGAGGTGGCAGTCGGCAATGGCAATCTTTGCAGTCTGAAACAGCTTATGGTTGGGAGGCCCATCCAACCTGATCATCAGCTGCTTGTGCCAATCAGGTTGTGGTGAAGCTGAAACAGGCTGTTTGCTGCAAGGAGGCAAATCGCTGGGAGGCAGAGGCTGAAGGGTGGGACTGGCAGGTGGGACATTTGGTGTATAAGATGCACCCAAATTTTCACCCTCTTTGAGGTGGGGGGGAAGTGCATCTTATACTCTGAAAAATATGGTATATATAACTTCCATATAGAGAAGTTTTGTGTGTGTGTGTGTGTGTGTGTGTGTATTAAGTGGTTTTCTATCTCCCTCCCCAGTATGTGTGTGTGTGTGTGTGTGTGTGTGTGTGTTTGTGTGTGTATATATATATATATATATATAAACATACATACATACATACATACATACATACATACATACATACATACATATATATATATATATATATATATATATATATATATATATATATATTATCGCCAACAGGGAAGTTTAATATGAAGTGGCCAACATTTTTTAAAATATAAATAATGTTGGGCATCATTTTATATATTTTCATATACATTAAAAAATGTTGGGCACTTCATTTTTAATGTCCCTGTTGGCAATAATGATGTCCCTCTGGGACCAAGTAAGAAGCTGCATCTCCAACAGCCCTTAAAGTTACAGTATTTTTGTTCAGATATCCCTTCTTTCCTTTCCATTTTTCTTCTCCAATTGTCCCTGCACATCCTGCAGCAACTGAGCTAAACGATGGTGTTTGGTTGTTTTGATTGTTTTTTTAAGATAAACTAATGCAGACCTCATAAACGGAGAATACTTGTAGCTCAGGGTTGAAATGCACCGTCTTTGGTGCTCTCTGAGCTTGGTTGTTTCCTTGCATACATTTCTTGACCCAACTAGGGAATATCATCAGTGCTAGAAGGGAGTGGGGTTTGCAGAAAGGAGGAGGAGGAGGAGGAGGAGGAGGAGGAGGAGGAGGAGGAGGAGGAGGAGGAGGAGGAGGAGGAGGAGGAGGAGGAGGAGGATTAACTGTGGGTTCTTAGTTCTCTCTGAGCTTGGTGGTCTTCTTGCAGATGTTCCATGACCCAAACATGATGGTGTGACCTAGTTTGAATAATGAAATGTTGTTGTGGCCCGTACGCGGCCTGTGTAGCTGATTCCAACAACGAGGAGGCTGGTGTGGTGCTGCGCCAGCAGCCTGTGCAGCTGGCACTCGAGTCGGACAATGAGGAGGCTGGAGAAGATGCCAGAGGTGGGGATTCAGCCAGGACCTTCAGAACCTCAAGAAGCTTCCATGGGTGAAGAGGAAGAAGAGGAGGAGCCTCTTCTCGATGCACGGGCGCGCAGAAGTGCCAAAAGGCAGGAGTGGCTCCTCAGGAGGAGGTCTCCTCGAGAGTAAGGCTTGGGGCTAATTGGCCACTCCCTTAGTCTATTTAAGGAAGGACCATGACTGAGGCAATTTGCAGGGAACAACTTCGTTCACTCTCCTTCGCGTCTTGATCTTAGTTCTCTGCAATTTGCTTCTGGGCTTTCTGCCAGTTACGATTATTTATTCTTTGGATTCTTGTAGGCTGTTAAGAAAGTTAATTCACAGCCTTTGTTTGAAAAAGACTGATTTAATTTAGTAAACTAAGGTTTGTACAGACTTTGTGTGTGCTGCGTTCTTCGGGATCCGTAGCTGGGGCAGAACAAATGTCTGCAAGAAAACCACCAAGCTCAGAAAGAACCAAGGATCCCTAATGGAGACATGGAGCAAAATGAACTGAACGCTGGAAAAATGAGAAAAAGAAGAAGGAAAGAGACCGAGAAGGACCCTAAAGCCAAAGATACTTCTACTCCATCCTTACAGTGGACAGTAAGGCACATTTGGGATGTTCAGAAGTGAAGCATCACTCCAAAAGCTAGAACTGGTCCCATTCCAAATATGGTCCCCAACTCTTGGGGTTGAGACATGCAGCCTTGAATTTTCATCTTCTGCTACCACGCCCAACTCAAAGTCTTTCTTGAAACCTTCTATAAATGGATGGCCACGATCAACTCTACTGATAGCAGGTTGAGTCCTGTAGCTTTGGGCATAGCTGCTGGATCTCCTGATGCTGAGCTTTAGCAGATGATCTCCAGATCAACAACCACTCCACACAAGAGGGAGAACAGTTTACAGATTAACAGAGTTGGACGGGACCTTGTATTGTATCATCTAGTCCACCCCCCCCCCAAGCAGACCCTACAGCATTTCTGGCAGTCCAGTCTCTTCTTGAAAGCTTCCAGTGATGAAGCTCCCACAACTTCTGAAGGCAACTTCTGTTCCATGGGTTGATTGCTCTCACTGTCAGGAAATTCCTCCTTATATCTTGGTTGAATCTCTTCTTGATCAGTTTCCATCCATTATTCAGATGCTTTGGAAAACAGCTTGACCCCCTCCTCTCTGTGGCAGCCCCTCAAATATTGGAAGACTGCTCTCATGTCTCCCCTGTCCTTCTCTTCACTATTTATTTATTTATTTTAATTTTTATACCGCCCTTCTCCCAGGGGACTCAGGGCGGTGCACAGCCAATAATAAAACACACCTATACACAAAATTAAAAAAAACAATTTAAAAACATATTAAATAATTTGGTCCCAATATCATTAAAAAATAAAACAACCATTAAAATTCATGTTTAGGCCAGCCCATCTTGTTGGAACAATAACGTCTTGAGGGCACGGCGAAAGGTGTGTAGGTCAGGGATCATCCGTATCTCCGGGGAAAATTCGTTCCAGAGGGCAGGTGCCCCCACAGAGAAGGCTCTCCCCCTGGGGGTCGCCAGTCGACATTGTTTGACCAACGGCACCCTGAGGAGTCCCTCTCTGTGGGAGCGTGTTGGTCGGTGGGAGGCCACCGGTGGCAGAAGACAATCCCATAAGTATCCAGGTCCTAAGCCATGGAGCGCTTTAAAGATGGTAACCAACACCTTGAATCGCACTCGGAAGACCACCGGGAGCCAGTGCAGCTCAAACAGGAATGGTGTTACATGGATGCGCCATGTTGCTCCCATAATCACCCGCGTGGCCGCATTCTGGACCATTTGGAGCCTCCGGGTGCTCTTCAAGGGGAGCCCCATGTAGAGAGCATTGCAGTAGTCAAGACGGACTACTAGACTAGCCATGCCCAGTTCCTGCAACCGTTCTTCCTATGTTTTAGCCTCCAGTCCCCTCATCATCCTGGTTGCTCTTCTCTGCACTTTTTCTAGAGTCTCAACCTCTTTTTTATAGTGTGGTGACCAAAACTGGATGTAGTACTCTAGATGTGGTCTTACTAAGGCTTTATAGAGTGGTATTTGCTCTCTCTTTGCTCTCTCTGTCTCTCCACCCCCACCTCACCAGCTCTATTCTATCCATCTCCCCAAAACCACCAGGCAGGCAAAATCACATCTGGATGATTTCCATGCTGAAGGACAACAAGGTTAAGATGATGGAACTTGCTGAGATAGCTAAATTGACTTCTTTAATCAGAGAAAAAGACAATATCTACAGTACATTTATTGCTAGCCAAAATCTCTTCTAGCCTTTTTTTTTTTTTTTTGCTGTGAAACAGAAAAGAATGAATTTACGATTTATGGTGGGGATGATTAGACAGGATAGATTATAAAAAGGAGAGGGATGCTGTAACCATCGAGGAAGAGATAAATTGATAATTGGACTTATAACTGCCATAAAGAATATATTGCATGTTACTGCTTTGTAGCTTTTTTCCTTCTTTTCCTTCTTTTTTTTCCTCTTTCTTGCACTTCAAGGCTTTCTTTTTCATTTCGTTTTCTGGCTATACAATTAATTTATGTTGTCGTTTTTTTCTCTTACTTTAAAAAAAAAAACCGTCTTTAATAAAAATTAAATACATAAAAAATGAAGGACCGCCAAGGTTAAGGAACAGCTAGATTTGCAGTAGAAACCCGAGTGTATTGAAACTTCTTCCCCAAAACATGTATATTTGGCAGGTAAACAGTGCGATGTTGTATTATTTATGAGAGATTACCAGAAGAAGAAAGGAAAAAAAAATAAGTATTTTTTTTTTCACCCAGGGCTTGCTCTAGTTTTACCGCCCTATTTACTGGAACAATGCTTCTCTGTTTAGGAGTTTGGTGGCCTTCGGGGATGAGCACCTATAAATCAAAAATGTCCTTTTAGAATAATATTAACAATCTCACAAGGACACCAGCACCAGTTCACCTGCTCCATTGGCAAGAGTAGGCAGGAAAAGGAGATTTGGAAAATGGCGGACCGTTGCCAAGGAACGCTGAAGGTTTGGCATCTGTTCTCTCTCTCTCTCTTTGTGTGTGTGTGTGTGTGTGTGTGTGTGTAGGGGCAGGGGTGAAATCTAAAATTTGTTATTACTGGTTCTGTGGGCGTGGCTTGGTGGAGGGGGGTAATGTGACTGGGTAGGAGTGGCCAATTTTTTTTTTTTTTTACTTTTAAAACCATTTTTTCTACAACCACTTCGGCGTAGAGGTTGTAAAAAAATGCTTTCAAAAGGCTCTGACAATCCCAGCTGAGTTGCCTGATCGTCAGAGACTTTTTTTCTTTTAAATGCCTCTGGCGATCAGGCAACTCAGCTTGGATCGTCAGAGGCATTTAAAAGGAAAAAAAGTCTCTGCTAATCAGGCAACTCAGCTTGGATCGTCAGAGACATTTAAAAGAAAAAAAGGGTTTTTTTCTTTTAAAAACCTTTGATGATCCCAGCTGAGCCGCGTGATCATCAGAGGCTTTTTTTTTTACTTTTAAAAGCATTTTTTCAGCTGAAGAGGTTGTAGAAAAAAATACTTTTAAAGGTAAAAAAAAAGCCTCTGATGATCGTGCAGCTCAGCTGGGCATGGGGGTGGGGGCAGGGATTTTAGCTATCGGTTCTCCGAATCACCCACCACTATCACTACTGGATCGGGTGATCCTATCTGAACTGGGAGCATTTCACCTCTGGGTAGGGGGTGTCTTTTGTTCCCATTTACCCAATTCTATTTCCCAAAAGGTTGTTTCCTCCGTTTTGAAACTTTGGGGACAAGTCTCTGTGATGGGAGGTGTATTGTCAGAGTAAGACTATGGGTGATGTTTATGAAGAGGAAGATGGGGAGGGGACTAATAGGACTGAAGGAGGAGAGTTGAAGAATAATATTGGGAGGGGAGAAGAAGGGAAAAACTAGGGAAGGGAAGGTGAGGGAGGAATGGGGAAAGGAAGGCAAAGGATGACTGGGGAAGGGAAAGGATGGAAAGGAAGGGATGAATGGGGAAAGGAAAGAGGGATGAACGGGGAAGGGAAGGGATGGAAGGGAAGGGATGAATGGGGAAAGGAAGGCAAAGGATGACTGGGGAAGGGAAAGGATGGAAGGGAAGGGATGAATGGGGAAAGGAAAGAGGGATGACTGGGGAAAGGAAGGGATGGGAAGGGATAAATGGGGAAAGAAAGGGAAAGGATGAATGGGGATTGGAAAGGATGGAAGGGAAGGGATGAATGGGAAAGGGAAGGGATGAATGGGGAAGGGACAATGGAGAAGGGAAGGAAAGCAATGAATGAGGAAGGGAAGGAAAGTGATGAATGGAGAAAGGAAGGGAAGGGAAAGGAGAAAAAAGGAACAGAAGGATGGAGGAAAGAAGGGCAATGTGGGGGAGGGAGCAAGGAAAGAAAGAAAGGAGGGAAAGGAAATGAAGTGGAAGAGGGCAAGGACGAAACAGACATTAACATCACTGCCTGGTGCTCCATGTGGCTGCCTGAAGTTGCGTATGGCCCTTTCAAATGCTGCCAATGCAATAGATCCCGTATTCACCTACGGCCAGTGGTGGGATTCAGCCAGTTCGCACCTATTCAGGAGAACCGGTAGTTAACCTTCTAAGAAGTTCGGAGAACTGGTTGTTGGAAGAAATCTTATCTTGGTTTTTTCCCCCACTTTACAGAGCTAATCCTGTAAGGAAGGCAGGAAGGAAATGTTCTGGTGTTGTTTCTAGCCTAATCTTACAGAAACTGCCTCTCTGGTTAACCCTTATTACATTGTAACAGCTAAGATGAGCGTCCATAGACGTGAGTGATCTTGAGTTGGTCACGCCCACACGGTCACATGACCACCGAGCCACGCCTACCCAGCTGGTCATTAGGGCAGAGAACCGGTTGTTAAATTATTTGAATCCCACCACTGCCTACGGCTTGTCAAAGTATCAATTGAGAAGCAATGGCTTATGCTTCAGAAAGAAAGGAGGATCCCACCATGCTCAGAGCAGATGCTTGGAGGCCCAACCAGAGAAAAGAAACTTTTGGCAGCTACCTGCTTTTCTGCTTGAAGCACTTCGTGGGCGATGGCCGTAGCAAAGATGGCTCTGTTGCTTCCAGTGCTCAGCTGTAAGGAGAGCGAGAGGCCCGATACCAGTTGGACACCCAGATCAGTGATGGTCACCTTCTCATCCAGGACGGTCACCGTCTTCTCTGCCAAGATGGCATCGGAAAGGGGGGACAGGATCTGCAGGAGGCGACCAAAGGGACAGTTCATCTCTACATTCCCAAGGAAATCACTTTTTCCAAACACTCAATGTGTCTCACTTGTAACTATGTAGAGAACCTTTATTTATTTTTTTCCGCCCCAGAAAACACAATGTTGTTAATCAAGACTGCGGCCGTATAAAACAACAAGGATACATTACAAAGAGTGGTGGATTTGGGACTTAAGTTTCAGAAAATAGGGACTGGGAAGGGAAGAAGGAAACGGCGGGTGGGAGGGAGGGAAGGAAGGAGGAAGGAGAGAGAGAGAGAGAAAAAAAAGGGAGGGAAGTGGGAGGGAGGGAAGGGAGGGAGGAGGGAAGGAAGGGGAAGGGAAGGGAAGGAGAGACGGGCTGAAAAGAAGAAGGAAAATGAGAGGGAGGGAGGGAGGGAGAGAGGGAGGAAGGGGAAGAGAAGGGAAGGGAAGGAGAGATGGGCTGAAAAAAAGAAGGAAAATGAGAGGGAGGGAGGGAGAAGAAATATGGGAGAGAGGGAGGGAAGGAGGAAGGAAGGGAAAGAGAGATGGGCTAGAAAAAAGAAGGAAAATGAAAGAGGGAGGGAGGGAGGGAGGGAGGGAGGGAGGGAGGGAGGGAGGGAGGAAGGAAGGAAGGAAGGAAGGAAGGAAGGAAGGAAGGAAGGAAGGAAGGAAGGAAGGAAGCAAGCAAGCAAAAAGGACCATCAGGGAACAATCTGTTCAAGGTGGGACGATCAGAGGAGTTCATCCTATTTTGTTTTATTTATTTATTTATTATTTATTTATTTATTTATTTATTTATTTTATTATTAAAATTTTCACACTGAAACCTTTACAAAGATGTTCATCATGAATACATAGCACATTTCTACCTGTATTTCCTCTCAACAGATAAATCTCTAAACACACCTGCTCTCCAAACCCATCTCTCTCTCTCTCTCTCTCTCTCTCCCTCCCTCCCTTCCCTCTCTCTCTCCACCTTTAGGTGGTCCTGGCTGACTGAGAAGTTTGTTTTAAAATCCTGAGACATCAGGATCTGCACATTTGAAACTGCAGGTTGAGAAAACACGAGGGGATCCCGCAAAGGCATAATATATGTGATCTCTTCTTTTCCTCTGTTATTATGTTCTATGCTCGTGGGACCAGGGTCTTGCACAGATTGATTTAATTTTCCAAACTTTTTAAATTTGTTTCTGCTAAAAAAAAATAGAGAGAGAGAGGATGAGAGAGAGAGAAACAAAGAGAGAGAATGAGAAAAAGAGAATGAGAGAATGAAAGAGAATGTGTGTGAGAGAGAGAATGACAGAGAAAGAGCGAATGAGAAAGATATGTATGTATAGAATAAGACAAAGCGAATGAGAAAAAGAACGAGAGTGACAGAATAAGACAGAGAAAGAGAATGAGAAAAAGAATGAGAGAGAATGAGAAAATGAGGAAAGAAAATGAGAGAGAGAATGAGAGAATCAGAGAGGCAGAGAACAGAGAATGAGGAAAAGAGAATGAGAGAGAGAGAATGAGAAAGAGACAGACAGAATATGACAGAGAAAGAGAGAATGAGAATGAGAGAATGAGAGAGAAAGAGAGACAGAATAAGACAGAGAGAGATGAGAAAAAAGAATGAGGGAGAGAATGGGAAAGAGAGAGGGGGTGGAGAGAGGGAGGGAAAGAGAAAATTTATAAACATGGAGCAATCCAGCGGATGAGATCTTGGCAATCCATATATAGGTGACTTGTACGAATTCTCGGGAGACAAGTGACAGGTATTCTTCCTAGTGAATGGACCAACTATCAATTTGTCACTCACTTCCTTGCTGCATTTCTTTTCCCAAATATATTCTTTGTATTTCTGGACACAAGGCAGAGCGAAGAGTTTCTGCAACTGATAAATCTCTTTAGAAAGAGCTGCAGAGTGATGCCACTCTAACAAAGGCTCTTTTTTAAAAAAAAAAAAGACTGATAAATTTGTGCAATGCAATGCGCGGGTTGCCAAGTGCCATAAAAGCTTTTTGCAAAGCAGGAGTGCAAAAAAAAAAAAAAAAAAAAAAGAAAGAAAGAAAGAAAGAAAGAAAGAAAGAAAGAAAGAAAGAAAAAACCCACCACCTTATCTGTAGTTTATCCAACAGCATAAAACGAAATTTTTAGTGCTTTTGGGGGCATTCTTGAAACCTAAAACGCTCCTTTCTGCTTTTGTGCTATCGTTTTGGTTCCTTCCTATTTGTCCTCCTTCTCAAAGTAAACCAAGATCAGATTTGGACATTTGAAAGGACAGTGGCTAAATATTCAGCGTTTTTATTACTTTAATAGACCCTTGTGGTTGTGAAATGTTCAAGAGGTACGGTTGTAGGAATTGGGTAGGGCTACTTCAGGTGTCAGCAACCTGTGGCTCCGGAGCCTCATGCAGCTCTTTGGGCCCTCCGCTGTGGCTCCCTGTCGGGTGATCCCACCACTGGCTGGCCCTGCCCCTCACCCTCCCCTCCCAGTCACTCCTGGCCTGGCGACGACAGGTGATGGAGAAGTGGCCAGAGCAGAGACAGAGAGACACAGAGAGTGGGGGAGAGAGAGAGAGACATAGAGAGATACAGAGAGAGGGAGGGAAAGAGAAAGAGAGGGAGGGATGGAGGGAGGGAGGGAGAAAGCCTGGATAGCTCAACAGACTAAAAGCCTGTTATTAACATTCAGCTGTCTGCAATTATTGCAAGTTCGAATCTCACCAGGCGCAAGGTTGACTCAGCCTTCCATCCTTTCTAAGGTAGGTAAATTGAGGACCCAGTTTGTGGGGGCAATAAGCTGACTTTGTATAAAATATACAAAAGTATGAAGGCTATTGCTTAACGCATTGTAAGCCGCCCTGAGTCTCCAGAGAAGGGCGGCATATAAATTTAATTAAAAAAGAAAGAAAGAAAGAAAGAAAGAAAGAAAGAAAGAAAGAAAGAAAGAAAGAAAGAAAGAAAGAAAGAAAGAAAGAAAGAAAGAAAGATGTCAAAAGGGTTTTGTGGTTTCCGGTGTTTTTTAAAACCAGTTCTCTGCCCTAATGACCAGCTGGGTAGGCGTGGCTAGGGGGGAGGTCATGTGACTGGTGGAAGTGAGTGACATTGAGTTAGCCACTCCCACTCAGGTTTTGTGGCTCCCGGTGTTTTCTTTTCTGTGGGAAACAGGTCCAAATGGCTCTTCGAGTGTTTAAGGTTGCAGACCCCTGGTCTAGTTTAATGAAAAGAAGGACTAGGGGTGACATCATAGCAGTCTTCCAATATTTGAGGGGCTGCCTCAAAGAAGAGGGAGTCAAGTAATTCTCCAAAGCACCTGAGGATAGGACAAGAAGCAACGGATGGAAACTAATCAAGGAGAGAAGCGACCTGGAACTAAGGAGACATTTTCTGACAGTTAGAACAATTAACCAGTGGAACAACTGGCCTCCAGAGCAGGGGTGGGTTTCAAAAATTTTAGCAAAGGGTTCTCTGTCTGGTTGCTGGGTGGGTGTGGCCATGGTGGGCCTGGCCTAGTTGGCCTCCTGCATTACACGAGGCTGGCTCCAGGCTTTAGTTAACGCGTCCTTGAGGGAAGGGGCCTTCCCACAACCATTAAAGGAGGCGGTTGTAAGGCCCCTCCTCAAGAAGCCTTCCCTGGATCCAGCAGAATTAAAGAACTTTCATCCAGTATCCAACCTACCCTTTGTGGGAAAGGTTGTAGAGAAAGTGGTGGCACTTCAGCTCCTGCGGTCATTGGAGGAAACGGATGATCTGGACCCTTTTCAGACCGGCTTCAGGCCTGGCTACAGCACGGAAACTGCCTTGATCACGCTGATGGATGATCTCTGGCGAGCCCGAGATGGGGGTCATTCCTCCATCTTGGTGCTACTTGACCTCTCAGCGGCTTTCGATACCATTGAGCATGGTATCCTTCTGGGACGACTAAGGGAGTTGCGAGTGGGAGGCACCGTGTTATGGTGATTCTTCTCCTATCTCACTGGTCGGTCACAGTCGGTGTTGGTAGGAGGACAGAGGTCAACCCCTAGTCCCCTCATTTGCGGGGTGCCTCAGGGCTTGGTCCTCTTTCCCCTCCTATTTAACATCTACATGAAGCCGCTGGGTGAGATCATCCGATGATACGGGGTGAGGTATCAGCAATACGCTGATGATACTCAGCTGTATATCTCTACCCCGTGTCAATTCAGTGAGGCTCGCAATTTGCGTGTCCTCCTAGACTCATAGCTAAGATTAGAGCAACATCTGACAGCTGTGGCTAGGGGGACCTTTGCACAGGTTCGCCTGGTGCATCAATTGTGACCCTACTTGGATCAGGAGGCTCTCCTCACAGTCACTCATGCCTTTGTCGCCTCATGGTTAGATTATTGCAACGCGCTCTACATGGGGCTACCCTTGAAAAGTGTTCGGAGACTACAGTTGGTCCAGAACGCAGCTGTGCAAGCTGTTGTGGGTGCATCTAGGTACACCCACATTACACCAATTCTCCACGAGCTGCACTGGCTCCTATTGGTCTCCAGTCACAATTCAAGGTGTTGGTAATTACCTTTAAAGCCCTACATGGCTCAGGGCCAGGCTATCTTCGAGACCGCCTTCTACCGCATAGCTCCTAGCGACCAGTAAGATCCCACAGAATTGGTCTCCTCCGGGTCCCGTCAGCTAAACAATGCCAGCTCGCGGGCCCGTGGGGGAGGGCCTTCTCTGTGGCTGCCCCAGCTCTCTGGAACCAGTTACCTCCTGAGGTCCGGATCATCCCCACCCTATTGGCCTTCTGGAAAGCGGTGAAGACCTGGTTTTTCCAGCAGGCCTGGAGCCATTGATCTCGCTGTTGCAATCTTACAAGATCTGGCCATGAATGGTGTGCATGGGCTTTTAATATTTTTAAATGTTTTAATTTTTAATGTTTTTATATATGGTTTTTAAATGCATTGTAAGCCACCTTGAGTCTTCGGAGAAAGGCAGCATACAAGTTGAACAAATAAATAAATAAATAAATTACAGGGTGGGGGGTGTTTTTGTCCTCCCCAGGCTCTGGAGGCTTTACTTGAGTCTCCGGGAAGGCGAAAATGGCCTCCCCAGGCTCTGGAGGCCCTCTGGAGGCTGGAAACAGGCCTGAATGTCCGGTAGGCCCATTCTTTGCCTTTCCTGAGCCTCTGGGTGCGCCCTGCACTTACCTGCATCCAAAACGGGCCGCATGGAGACTCCTGGGAAGGGCAGGGCAGGGTGGGCGGGGCCAGCCAGGAGTGGGATTTGGTGGTTCTCCGAACAGCACAGAATCCTAGCTAGAGGTTCTTGAAGTAACAGTAACAGAGTTGGAAGGGACCTTGGGGATCATCTAGTCCATCCCCCTGCTCACGCAGGAGACCTATACTAGGGATTCGAACCACCAACCTTTCTGATCGACAAACTCAGCATCTTAGCCACTGAGCCACCTAGGGAGCCGCTGCGAAAACCCCTGCGAACCCCCAGCAGCCCACACCTGCTCCAGAGGTTGTGGTTGCTCAAAACACTGGAGCTTTTTAAGAAGAGATTGGATAACCATTTGTCTGAAATGGTAATGCTTGAGCAGGGGGTTGGACTAGAAGACCTCCAAGGTCCCTTCCACCTCTCCTGTTATTCTGTTATTCATGGATGGATGGGTTTTGCACTGAATGAAACTTCCTAATTCACGTGCCCTGAACAACATTCTGCTTTTGTATCTCAGTTGTGAACAATTCTAGATTCTCCAGTTAGATGAAGGTAGATATGAATCTTTGGGTCTGGTCTAAGTGCCTGAGCCCACTGTAACACCATCGCCAAAAAGGCATGAAGAATTGTAAACCTAATCTTGCGTAGCTTCTTCTCCGGTAACATCACACTACTAACCAGAGCATACAAAACCTTTGCTAGACCAATTCTCGAATACAGCTCATCTATCTGCATATTGGACATTAATACAATTGAGCGAGTCCAGAGATATTTCACAAGAAGAGTTCTCCACTCGTCCGCTCGCAACAAAATACCTTATGCCACCAGGCTTGAAATTTTGGGCTTAGACAATTTAGAACTACGCCGCCTTCGGTATGACCTAAGCGTAGCTCATAAAATTATCTGCTACAATGTCCTACCTGTCAATGACTACTTCAGCTTCAACCACAACAATACACGAGCATACAATAGATACAAACTCAAGGTAAACCGCTCCAAACTCGATTGCAGAAAATAGGATTTCAGTAGCAGAGTGGTCAATGCCTGGAATGCACTACCTGACTCTGTGGTTTCATCCCAAAACCCCCAAAACTTTAACCTTAGACTGTCTACTGTTGACCTCACCCCATTCCTAAAAGGTCTGTAAGGAGCGTGCATAAGAGCACCAGCGTGCCTACCATCCCTGTCCTAATGTTCCTTTTAATTGTATTCATTTTATGTATCCAATTCATGCTTATACTTATTACCAAATATGTTCTTGACAAATAAAATAAATTAAATAAATACATTTTGCTCACCTGTAAGGTAGTCATTCCTAACTCCTGTCCCATGAGCACCTGTCCATCTTGCAGCTTGGCAATCCTGGGCTCTTCCACTTGCATGAAATTTTTTACTAGGTCAGTGATGTCCACTTGCCAGTCGGAGCCCAGCAGGTAAGTCGTTTGGCCCCCAGAGTCCAAGGGCTCGGCTACAAACTGGGTAAGGACTCGCACTGTTGCATGCTGGTACTGGAGAGTACAACCTCTCCCCTTCCTCTCATCCTCCTCTTCATCGTCGCTGTCTCTAACTGGTCTGTGAAGAGATGTAATGCATTGTGATTAACTCCAGCTGTCTTCAATTACTGTAAATTCAAATCTCACCAGGCTCAAGGTTGACTCAGCCTTCCGTCCTTTCTAAGGTAGGTAAATTGAGGACCCAGTTTGTGGGGGCAATAAGCTGACTTTGTATATATAGACAAAAGTATGAAGGTTATTGCTTAACGCATTGTAAGCTGCCCTGAGTCTCCGGAGAAGGGTGGCATATAAATCAAATTTTTTAAAAAAAAGTTGCAGGTTAAACCAGTGGTGAAATCCAATTTTTTTAACTACCAGTTCTGTGGGCATGGCTTGGTGGGCATGGCAGGGGAAGGATACTACAAAATCCCCATTCCTTCCCCACTCCAGGGGGAGAATACTGCAAAATCCCCATTCCCTCCCCACTCCTGGTGGAAGGGTATTTCAAAATCCCCATTCCCACCCCACTCCTGGGGGAAGGATACTGTAAAATCTCCATTCCCTCCCCACTCCAAGGGGAGGATACTGCAAGATCCACATTCCCTCCCCACTCCTGGGAGAAGGATATTGCAAAATCTCCATTCCCACCCCACTTTGGGGTCAGCCAGAGGTGGTATTTGCCGGTTCTCCGAACTATTCAAAGTTTCTGCTACCGGTTCTCCAGAACCTGTCAGAAACTGCCAGGTTCTGATTTCACCCCTGGGTTGAACATTTCCCCAAAACCCTCCCCCGAGGGGTTCCCAGCTGAATGTCCATTCTGTGTCCCATGTAATGTCATGGGAAGCTCATCTTCAGGTATTTCACCCATCTGGAGTCCTAGGACGGTTGGCCTTGACTGGGTGTAAACAAATCCACTGAGCAGCGCACTAATTCTTGAGAGCAAACCTGCCTTTTAATTCACACGGGCCTTCTCCAGCTCACTTCCCAAACCCAAATGCCACCCCCCCCTTCCCCGTTACTATGGCAGCCGATAGCAAGTATGCATCAAAGGAAAATCCCATGCTGGAGATCCGGCTGATGCAACCTAAAAGTTGACACTGTTGATTTTAAGACCCTAAAGACTTGCTGTTATGGGACACATGTGTGATCTTATCACGTGCCTGAGTGATCAATCAACCCTACTGCTTTGGGGGCTCTTCTGGTCTTTCCCCCCAGTGAAACAACCTCTTTCCCAATGTCCAAACTTTAGGTCATCTTCACTTTCCTCCTAAAATATCCTGGTGGGAACTAAGCCCTTTGGGCAGTCTATGAATACAAGTGGAAAGCCAGTTGGATCCAGGGAAGGCGTTGGACTAGAAATGAGGAGATCTTGAGTTCTACTCTTGCCTTGGCACGAATGCCAACTGGGTGACTTTGGGCCAATGATTGTCTCTCAGAAGCAAAACATCTCAAAAAATGTTGCTAAGAAAACTTCATGGATTCGTCCATCTAGTCACTAGGGGTCGACTGAAGGCCAGAGAGACACAATGTTCAGATCCAGCTCCCCAAACACAGCAAACCAGGGGTGAAATCCAGCAGGTTCTAACAGGTTCTGGAGAACCGGTAGCGGAAATTTTGAGCAGTTTGGAGAACCAGCAAATACCATCTCTGGCTGGCCCCAGAGTGGAGGTTGGAATGGAGATTTTGCAATACCCTTCCCCTGCCATGTCCACCAAGCCACACCCACCAAGCCACACCACGCCCACCAAGCCACGCCCACAGAACCGGTAGTAAAAAAAATTGGATTTCACTGCGACAAACCCTCTGTAGCTAAATCAATTATTCCTGGCAAAAAATTTCTCTCTCACCACAGGCTAACAAGTCTGTCCAGCAGGGAGATGAATAATTGTCTGTCACATCTGTTCATTTCCATTCCCTGCCTTTTATCCCCAGAGCTAAGGTGGGGCTTCACTAGCAACGGTGGCTCTTCCATCCCGAGAACCGGCCCATAGATTTCCACTGCTCTCCTCTCCTCTGCCTTCTGCGTATCTGCGCGTCAGGCACTGGACCCAGCTGTTCCTCCTCTTCCTCATCAGCCACCTCCAGACCTGGGAGCTGCTGACTCTCCGTCTGAGGGCTAATGGACAGCCCAGGCTCCGCCTCTCTCTCTCTCTCTCTCTCTCTCCCAGCTCCATTCCCTCTTCCCCCTCGGAGCTCCCAGGTTGCTGACCCTGACTCCTCTTCCTCATCTGATTTGGCCACTGGTGAGGCTGGTGACTGACAGGCCACAACACACAGTCATAAACACAAACCAATTAAAATATAATGTGAACCCAGATTAACCAGATAAAATATTCTGCCTGAACACAGTTTATGTATTGATGCTTATCGTTTAATTATATCTACCCACAAAAGTTAGATCTCCATTTTAAGGCAGACCAAATTCTGATATTGGATTGAACCTCAAATATTAGAGACTTAACATTTTGGCCCTGGATAACTTTCCTCTCCTGAGCCATAAAAGGTTGCTGGATTGACAAAGGTATTTGACGAAGGTACTTATCTGTAAAGGGTGTCTTGACCCAAAACAAATGCATCTTGTAATTTACTGTTTATTGCACCCCAAATGTCATGTATATACCCAGATAACAACTGTTGCTTCCTTTATTGCCCCAGAGGCGTCTTCCTGTCCCTAATCTTCTTATGTTTTGTCTTGAGACACTTCCCAGAGAACATGAATGTGTCAGGGGGTGTTTATTATTTCCTTTCCTCTTTGATCCTTGCAAATTGATGAAGATTAGTTTCTACGTGTTAGAAGTAAAGTTCTCTGATATGTATATGTAGTTGAAATGGTATAAATACTGATCCTGAAGAACCCTTCGGGGGTTCAGACTTTTGTTTGCCTTTGGGCCGTTTGAACCGTGCACAATAAACTCTTTCCTGCATTGAAGAGCTTGGCCTGGTCTCTATCTTTTTGCTGCAACAATTTGAATGGCAAGTAATTCTAGTTGTTCACACTTATTAGCAACCAGGGTAGACGGAGGCTGATTTCACACAATGCAGAAATGCCATGTGGGAAAAAGATGGTTAGCTAGTTTGAGGAACACAGTGTTGTCTGAAGGAAGCCAAATGGATGTTTTCAGGAAATGATGGAAGAGGAAACCAATGAAATCCACTTACCTTCGCTACCGGTTCGGGAATGGGAGTGTGCATGCATGCCTCTTCTGCACATGTGCAGAGCCTTCTGGGCATGCGCAGAAGGTCCCAAATGGGACGTAATGGCCAGTAGTGGGTTTCAAATCCCGGTGCTACTGGTTCGTTATTGGGAGCATGCGGGCGCACTCGCTTTGCGAGCATGTGGTACTTCTGTGCATGCACAGAAGGTTCTGCGTATGCACAGAGCATTTTTGATGACGTCTGGACGGGTGGGCAGAGCCTCCTGCCACTACGGGTTTGCCCGAACTGGGACGAACTGATAGCAACCCATCACTGGTAATGAGGTCCCAGCGGGGGGATGGAGCCTCCTGCTGCCGGTGCTACCAGTTCGTGTGAGCTGGATAGAACCAGCTGGATTTCACCACTGAACCAGGGCATGGCATGCTTTGATGAGACCTCAGCTAGGAAGGTCGCAAGGGATCTCACCTCTTGTTAGAAACGATGGGGATCCTCCAGCCCTTGATCTGATTCAACTCGGTGTCAGAGACTTCGATTTGCAGTGGGAGACGAGGAACCCACACAGTCAATTCCAGGGGGCTGTTCAGATGTTGGTACGTAAAATGGACCACGGCATTCACTTTGCCTTTCATTTCCTTCCCGTTGACGAAGACGTAGTCACATCTTTCCGACACCTAAAAGAAGAGAGAGAGAGATAGAAAAGAGAGAAACAATTTTAAAGAAAAGAACAATAGGATAACAGAAGAAGAGAGTTGGAAGGGACCTGGGAGGTCTTCTAGTCCAACCTCCTGCTCAAGCGGGAGACCGTATACCAGTGATGGTGGACGTTTTTGCTGCCGCGTGCCAAAAGCAGGGGGAGCATGGTGGGGTGTTATGTGCATTTCCGGCCTCCGGAGGGCCTCCAGGAAGGGTGAGGAAGGCTGTTTTCACCCTTCCCAGGCTCCTAGAAAGGCTCTGGTGCCTGGGGAGAGCAAAAAAACCAGGCCTTCCCCAACCCCCCTCTCCCAGAGCCCCTCTGGAGGCCAGAAACAACCTGTTACCCAACTTCCGGTGGGCCCGAAAATCAGCTGTCCAGCACGCACATGCGTGCTGAACTAGGGCAATGCTCACGTGCCCACCGATATGGCTACATGTGCCACCGGTGGCACGAGTGCCATAGGTTCGCCATCATGGTCCTATACCCGTGATGGCGAACCTATGGCACACGTGCCACAGGTGGCACATGGAACCATATCTGCGGGCACGCAAGCCGTTGCCCTAGCTCAGCTCCCCAGCTGATTTCAGCTAGCCCCGCCCACACCATCCCTCCCCTCCCAGGAGTCTCCACTCAGCCAGTTTTGGATGCTAGGTAAGTACAGGGCTTGCGAGGAAGCTCTGGTAGGGCGCTTTTGGCCTCCAGAGGGCCTCAGGAGAGGGTGGGGGAGGCTGTTTTTGCCCTCCCTAGGCTCCAAGAAAGCTTCTGGAGCCTGGGGAGGGCGAAAACTGGGCCTGCCAGGCCCACTGGAAGTCGGGAAACGGGCCATTTCCGGCCTCCGAAGGGCCTCTAGGAGGCAGGGGAGGCTGTTTTCACCCTCCCCAGGATCCAAGAAAGCCTCTGGAGGTGGGTGAAAAAGGGGGACTACCAGAAATGGGCTTCAGGGAGGCCTGCTAGGCCCAAAACGGGGCGTGGGAGGGGGGTCACGCACGCATGCACAGGGGGGTGGGGCATGGGGGGGCATTGAATTATGGGTGTGGGCACACACACGCACGATCCCTTTGCGGTCCCCCTGATTTTGGCACCTGACAACAAAAAGGTTAGCCATCCCTGTCTTATATCATTCTGGATAAATGGTTGTCCAATCTCTTCTCAAAAACCTCCAGGGACGGAGCACCCACAACTTCTGAAAGGAAGCCATTCCACTCATTAATTGTTCTCACTGTCAGAAAGTTTCTGCTTAGTTCCAGGTTGCTTCCCTCCTTGATTGTTTTTCATCCATTGCTTCTTATTTTATTTTATTCATTTAGTTTGTTGATCATGTATTCGATAACAGGTATTAGTATGGATATGATTATGAATACAGGAAATGAATACAAATAAATGGGGACAGTAGGACAGGGATGGTAGGCACACTGGTGCACTTATGCACGCCCCCTTTATGGACCTCTTAGGAATGGGGTGAGGTCTACAGAAAACAGTTGAAGGTTGAAGCTGTGAGGGTTTGAGGATGTAACAACGGAGTCGGATAGAGCATTCAAGGCGTTGACCACTCTGTTGCTGAAGTCATATTTTCTGCAATTGAGTTTGGAACGGTTTATTTTAAGTTTGTATCAATTGTTTGCCTGTGTATTGTTGTGGTTGAAGCTGAAGTAGTCATTGATAGGTAGGACATTGTAGCAGATAATTTTATGAGCTACGTTTAGGTCATACCGAAGGCAGCATAGTTCTAAATTGTCTAAGCCCAGAATTTCAAGTCTGGTGTGAGTAGAGGAGTGGAGTACTCTTCTCGTGAAATATGTAGACAATAAAGGTTTGAATTGAACTGAATTGGAAACATTGTGATTCACATGCTTGCATCCACACAAATTAGACCCAGAATTTCCGGTGGAGCAGGAAGAAGTTGCTTTGAAATCTTTGAACAACTTTCAGAGATAAAATTTCCTGAATCAACTGGAATCTCAACCAGAAGCTCTTTGGGAGAATCTTTCAAAATCTTCAGGGGGAAAGAATAAAACCATGTCTTCCTTAGTCCATTTTTTCTTACTAGGGTTTAACCTTTGTTAACTCCAGATCTAGAGAAAGCTGAACAGGGCGGAGAAGAATTGAGAAGCCTCTGAAGCATGACTGAAAGAACGGAGTTGGGTTTGTTTACTGAGGGGAAGAGAAGATTAAGAGATCAACCATCTTCAAACGGGCGAAAAAAGGCTCTTGTACAGAAAAATGAAGATGTCCCCTGTGGCTCCAGAAGTATGAAAATAGTAAGAGAAGCATCTAAATAGAAAAAAGACCATAACTGGGTACTGTTGAGTTGGCTTCACACCGTTCTTCTCCTCTTGAAGGATTAAACTAGAACCAAAACTAGAGCCTGGAAAACCCATGTCAGAAATCCTTAGTTGCAAGAGGCCCACATTCAGACGTAGGCTTCTGGGGGTTCACAGGACTTCGGGAGAACTTCTAGCTAAGAGTCTGTGCGTTCAGAGAACCCCCAAATCCCGCTCCTGGCTGACTCCACCCACCCCTCCCCTCCCAGGAGTCTTCACACAGCCCATTTTGGATGTAGGTAAGTGCAGGGCACGTAGGAGGCTCGGGGAGGGCAAAAAATGGGCCTACTGGAAGTTTGGGAATGGACCTCCAGAGCCTGGGGAGGCCGTTTTTGCCCTCCCAGAGGCTCAAAGAAAGACTCTGGGGAGGGCAAAAATACCCCCCACTATAGTGCAGGAGACCAACCATGGCCATCCCCAACCATGGCCATGCCCAACCATGGCCACGCCCACCCAGAGAACCCTTTGCTAAAATTTTTGAAGCCCACTCCTGCCCATATTAAATAAAGGGATGGGGCTAGAGAATTCTTAAAAGTCTCAGATCTTAGAATCACTGAACTGGAAGTGTTGTATGGAATGTCTTAAGTCTCACTCCGGTCAAGAATGCAAAAGAGAGGGTCTTTGATCTTGAAGAGATCCAAAAAACAAAGCCACTACACTTATCAGTCTTTGGTTCCTTGGTCTCAATCTTAACAGAATAACATGGAAAGGACTTGGAGGTCTTCTAGTCCAAGCCGCTACTCAATAAGGAGACCCTATACCATTTCAGACAAACAGTTGCCCAATCTCTTCTTGAAAACCTTTAGTGAGGGAGCACTCACAGCTTCTGAAGGCAAGCTGTTCCACTGATTAATTGTTCTCACTGTCAGGAAGTTTCTCCATAGTTCTAAGTTCTAACGTTTCTAGAGAAATCGTCTCTCAAGATTACCAGTCAATACAAACTCAACATTCTTGGCCCAAAGGTTCTAGCAACTTCATGTTCCCCAAAACCAATCTATCCATCTGTAACAGAATAACAGAGTTGGAAGGGACCTTGGAGGTCTTCTAGTCCAACCCCCTGCTCAGTCAGGAAACCATATACCATTTCAGACAAATGGTTGTCTAATTTCTTCTTGAAAACTTCCAGTGTTGGAGGATTCACAACTTCTGGAGGCAAGTTGTTCCACTGATTAATTGTTCTCACTGTCAGGAAATTTCTCCTTAGTTCTAGGTTGCTTCTCTCCTTGAGTAGTTTCCATCTGTTGCTTCTTGTCCTGCCTTCAGGTGCCTTGGAGAATAGGTTGACACCCCTTCTTCTTGTGGCAACCCCTTTGTGGCAGCCTCCGTCAAGGTTGCCTCATTCTTTGAGCTTCTTCGCAATGTCAGTTCAATTATGACTTGGTCCCTTGGCTGTCAATAAGTTTGGATGTTCATATCTATCATTTCCCGAGGCCTTTTTTGTCCATCTGCCAGCAAAGGTGACACACCCCTCAGTTCAACCCCAGGAGCACATATGCATATCCAATAATTTATTAACTCCCATTTTACAGTGGCGATGATTTGAAGGCACGATCTATTAAACCTCTCGGCTGCTTCACTCTTTCTGTTTTATTCTCAAAGATCGCCATCCATTACCAACTGGAATTTTTTTCCCCCTGCGTGCTCCAGGATGCTCAGTACAGTTCATATTTCTGATTTTGGAATGTGCGTGAATTTAAGGCCCTTTTCCCCTCCTTCACTTTTCTGTTTAAATGCAGATCAGATCTAAATCTTATTGAAACATCACAATCTGCAGCAGCATAATTTATGCCTCCCTCCCCCCCTCTTCCTTCCAGCCTAGCAGGCTGAAAAAGGAAATTTATGCATAGATCCTTGGTTTGTTATTAACTGCAGAAAGTCTGGTTCGATAAAATCCTTGGACTTCTTCTTTTTTTTTTTTTTTTTGGTGGTACAATATTAGCTTTTATTCATTCCAGAGGATTTTCCCTACACACCGCTGCTTACTTCTCATTTTGGAGAGAGAGAAAAAAACCCCGCACTGGATTTTCCTTAATGTGCGGACAGTCGCAAAAGATTATCGTACAGCCAACGTCGAACCACGCACTGGCTAGCATCACTAAGCCAGCTCATTAATTCCCATAAATGTAGCCAATCACCCTGGGGAATTTCAAGAACAGAGTTTCCCCCCACCACCACCAACTATCCCCCTTTGGAGGGCAAAACGCAAAAGCTATTTTAAATTTATTACCGAGGCTTAATTGTATGGCTTTCGGTGGCTTAACAGGAGTATTGCAATAATACAAATGGCTTAGCCTAGGATTTGGCTATCACTTCCCTCTCCCCCCTTTTTCCTTTCATGGGTCGTGAGAGTTCTCAGCTTAATACTTGGTTTATTTTAATTAGGGTTCTGTATAGGCTTGGTTGTCTTACAGGATGTTGTTTTTGGCAGGCACGGTTGTTGGGTGCGGTTTATCCCAGAGTCAATATTTGTTTAGTGTGTTGGTGTTTGAGGTTTTATTCAGTGGGTTTTGTACTTACTGGCTCCTTCTGAACAGTGCCACACCTGGGTAAAAAACACGGATTATGCTGATGACGATGGAGCAATAGTACTTAAGATTTCTATACTGCTTCACAGGGCGTTACAGCCCTCTCTACGCGTTTTACAAAATCAGCATATTACCCCCAACAATCTGGATCTTGGTTTTATTGACCTCGGAAGGAGGGAAGGCTGAGGCAACCTAGAGCCAGTTGGGATCGAACTGCTGGCAGTGGACAGAGGAAGGAAGGAAGGAAGGAAGGATAGAAAGGGAAAAGGAAGATCAAAGCAATAGGAATAGCACTTATATACCACTTCACAGTGCTTTCCAGCCCTCTCTAAGCGATTTACAGAGTCAGCCTTTTGCCCCCAACAATCTGGGTCCTCATTTTACCCACCTCAGAAGGATGGAAGGCTGAGTCAACCTTGAGCCAGTCAGGATTGAACTGCTGACTGTGGAACAGAGGAAGGAAGGCTAGAAAGGGAAAAGGAAGCGCAAAGCAATAGGAATAGCACATATATATTACTTCATAGTGTTTTACAGCCCTCTCTAAAAGTGGTTTTACAGAGTCAGCCTCTTGCCCCCAACAATCTGGGTCCTCATTTTACCCACCTTGGAAGGATGGAAGGCTGAGTCAACCTTGAGCCTGGTGAGATTCGAACTGCCAAACTGCTGGCAGCCGGCAGTCAGTCAGCAGAAGTAGCCTGCAGTACTGCATTCTAACCACTGCGCCCCCTTGGCTTGATGTGATGATCAATGACAACAGAATACAATTCATATCGTAATCAATGCATTAAAACAAATACTACCTTTAAAAACATTGTACTCGTGATGTCCTAACCACCTGATGTCAACAATCAGGAGAAAAAGAACCCCCAACAGAACTCAACCAGCCCCACTCTGCAGTCTCCCCCCAAGGAACAGATTTTAACAGATTGCCTAAAATCACCAGGGAAAGACCATCTCCGCTGTCCTAGAGGAAGAGAGCCCTAACCAAGAATGTCCATTTCCTGTTTGTTTTATCTTCTAGTACTTATGCAGGGTTTGTCAACCTTGGCAACTTTTATGTTTTGAGATGGGTGGACTTCGACTCTCAGAATTTCCCTGACAACCATGCTGTGTGGGGAATTCCGGGAGTTGAAGTCCACCCAAGGTTGAGAAACATTGAGTTAAAGACGTGCAATAAGTCGATCAGAATAGAGCTGGAAGGGGCCTTCGAAGACTTTGTGAGTATATTCATCAACTGGAATAGGACATAGTAACAATGTCAGCCAATTGATAGCTGAGACAGGCTGGAGCCAGGGCATGTCTTAGTCTGCAGCTTCTGAATCTGTGTGGAGAAAAGTGAAACTATTTTCTCTGCTGTACTCTCTGTGTGAACATGTCTGCTGATCTGAGCTGACATGAAACTGTTCTCAACTGTTGGTATTGTATATATATATATATAGATATTCTTGTATATAAAGAAGTTAATGAATCAGTTATCTGTGTGTGCTTCTGGATTTAATTTTTGCAAGAAACTCTGATAGTCTTCTAGTCCAGCCCCATGCTCAAGCTGAACCATTTCAGACCAGTGACTGTCCAGTCTCTTCTTAAAGACCCCCAATGATGAAGCACCTACAACTTCTGGAGGCCAGCTGTTCCACTGGTTAATTGCCCTCACTGTTAGGAAGTTTCTCCTTAGTTCCAGGTTGCTTCTCTCCTTGATTAGTTTCTATCCATTGCTTCTTGTTCTGCGTTCTGGTGCTTTGGAGAATAATTTGACTCCCTCTCCTCTTTGTGGCAGCCTCTCAAATACTGGACTACTGCTATCATGTCCCTCCCAGTCCTTCTTTTCTCTAGACTAGCCAAACCCAAATCCTGCAACCATTCTTCATATGTTTTAGTCTCCAGGTCTTTAATCATCATAGTTGCTCTTCTTTGCACTTTTCCCAGGTTCTTTTGTGTGTGTGTGTGTGTGTGTGTGTGTCTGTTCTTCTTTTGTCAGACAGACAGGTTCCACTAGAAGTAGCTGTTCTCCAAGATGTAGGTGTTCTCCAAGTGACACAACAAGCCACTGAGACAGGTGACCTTGAAATGGGATTCTTACCCTTCGCACCCAGTAATAAGAAGACTACCAAAATGGAGATGGGCTTGGAAATCCTTAAATAAATTTCTACATCCAAATCCTGAAAACAGTTTAACAGTAACAGAGTTGGAAGGGACCTTGGAGGAGGTCATTTAGTCCAACCCCCTGCTCATGCAGGAGACCTATACTAGGGATTCGAACCACCGAACTGCCGACCTTTCTTGATCAACAAGCCCAGCGTCTTAGCCACTGAGCCTTGTTGTTGAGTTCCAGTCAGCACAATAAGTCCATTAGCTAAACCTCATTTCTAAAAATGTTCAACTTTGCTCAACGACACGCTCTATAAAACTTCAGGTCCAGAGCATTGGTGTGGGTATGTATATGCGGGTGTGGGTGCGGGTGAACTTCTCCCCCACTTCTGCCACCTTCTTGCATGCCTGCGCACACACACATTGGCCCGTGGAAGTCAATTTAATTGGGAAGCGTCAGGGCAGAAGAGGTGAGAAACTGCCACTCACCCAGTCTGTAAAAATCAGAGCGACAAAGCATCACTATGAATTATGGATGGCAGGACAGATGTGGATGAAGGAGATGGATGCAGCATTCAAGGCAGGGGAGAGCACAGGGTTTGGGAAAATACTGCAGCAAAGCAGCATCTGTCATTGTCTAGTTAGACATAAGGTAGGCGAACATGAGAGAAAATGTGTTGGATGATACATCCCAGCAACCCACAACATCTGCTTGGGGACTTCATTCTCCTCTCTGAATGTTGTCACCTACTGAGCCAGATTAGTGTCTTGCCTAGCCTTTCCTAAACTGGTCCTGTGCAGGACCTTGGACAGCAGCCAGTGATGGTGTCAAGATGCTGGTGGGAAGCCTATGGAGATTCTCAATCATCCAGGCTATGGTTGGCCCAAAGGTGCTTTTTCAAGAGGCAACTGGACTTTCTTTGAATATCTTTTTTTAAAAAATTAAATTTATATGTCGCCCTTCTCCGGAGACTCAGGGTGGCTTACAATGCGTTAAGCAATAGCCTTCATACTTTTGTATATTTATACAAAGTCAGCTTATTGCCCCCACAAACTGGGTCTTCAATTTACCTACCTTAGAAAGGATGGAAGGCTGAGTCAACCTTGAGCCTAGTGAGATTCGAACACAGTAATTGCAGACAGCTGGTGTTTAATTACAATGCTTTTAATCTGCTGAGCCACCAGAGCTCCTTATCCACCTGCCTCTTGAAAAAGTGTCTTTGGGACATGCTGGTTGGAAGCATGGTGAGCCCCCCAAACTTGCTTTGTGCCTTCTACGTACCTTGCTTTCTTTTTAGATCAGGGGCATCAAACTCAAGGCCCATGGGATGGATCTGGCCTATGGGGTGCTTTAAATTTGGCCTGTGGGAACTGGCCTGGAAACAGCAAAGGACCGGCCAGCAAAAACAGAGCACGGGAAAAAGAAAAGGAAAGAAAAGAGGGAAAGAGGGAAAGAGAGCAAGGAAAGAAAAATAAGGAAAATGGGGAAAGGAAGTAGAAGGGAGAATGAAGAGGGAAGGAAAGAAAAGGAAGGAAGGAAGGAAGGAAGGAAGGAAGGAAGGAAGGAAGGAAGGAAGGAAGGAAGGAGGGAGGGAGGGAGGGAGGGAGGGAGGGAGGGAGGGAGATTATAATGAAAGTGAGGGAGGGAAGTCCTGCCTTAGCACTTGGCCACAACAGGTGTCCCCAACATGAGTCCTGTGTCATGGCCACTATGGCCACGCCCACCCACTGGCCCTTTTGCGGTCCTCAATGAAATCAAGTTTGACACCCCTGCTTTAGACGGTGGAGATGTTAATTTCCCCGGAAGAACTGAAGCCAAATGGTTGTACGTCAGGAAAGATACATTGCCGCCACCCTTGGAGATGCTTCTTCATCCATCACAGTTGATCCGTGGACTGCTTACTGGGTCTCTACTTAAGCGCCAACCTTGTTTTTGGGACAATGCCAGGTCTGCCATGCGCCAGAGAGCAGCCCGTAGGAAGAGACCCGCTTGCATGCCTAAAAAGACTCGACACATCGAGAAAACCGTCATGCTCAGAGATTAGTTTGGCGGGAAGCTCTTGATTCCAGGTCTCCTGAGAGAAAACTGCCGAGGAGAAAGATGTTGTTTCCATCAGAGAATCCTGGATTTCAGAAGGGTTTTAGTGTCCCTGGGACTTTAATCACCCTGCTTGGCTCTTGAGGTCATCCTTTCCCGGCACAAGCTCTTTCTGCATCCATAATGTATACTCCAACAGCAATTCATTCTCTCTCTCTCTCTCTCTCTCTCTCTCTCTCTCTCTCTCTCTCTCTCTCTCTCTCACACACACACACACACACACACACACACACACACACACATTCACACGAGAGAGAGAGAGAGAGGGAGAGAGAGGGAGAAAAAGAGAAAGAAAGAGAGAAAGAGAGAGAGGGAGAGGGAAAGAGAGAGGGGAGAGAGAGAGAGAAAGAAGGAGAGGGAGAGGGAGAGAAAGAGGGAGAGAGAGGGGAGAGGGAGGGAGAGAATGAGGGAGGGGAGAGAGAGGGAGAGAGAGGAGGAGAAAGAGAGAGGGCGAGGGACGGAGAGAGAGGGGAAGGTGGGGAGAGGGGGGAGAGGGGGAGAGGGGGAGAGGGGGAGAGAGGGGCAGAGGAAGAGAGAGAGGGAGAGAGAAGGGGAGAAAGAGTGGGGGAAAGAGAGGGAGAACGAGAAAAAGAGAAAGAGAGGGTGGAGAGAGAGGGGAAGAGAGGGGGAGGAGAGGGAGAGGGGAGAGAGAGGTTGATTTAATGGGACACTTGGCAATTACGGTTCCCCCAAAATAAGACCTAATAGGAAAATAAGCCATAATGCATCTTTTGGCACAAAACGTAATATAAGACCCAATCTTATTTTGGAGGAAAAAATGGTATATCTATATCATCTATATATCTCTATTTTAACAGAATAACAAAATAGCAGATTTGGAAAGGACCTTAGAGATCTTCTAGTCCAACCCCCTGTTCAGGCAGGAAACCGCTATAGACAAAGGGTTCTCTGATCTTTTCTTAAAAACCTTCATTGTTGGAGTACACACAACTTCTGGAGGCAAGTCATCCCTCCAAATATTTTGGTTTGGGTTTTTTTTAGATTTTATTTTGGTATTTACTGACCTAATGGATGTAATAAAGTTACTTGATTTGATTTTGACGGCAGGATATTGTTCTGCTGGTCCTTGTTAACAGCTGGCATCTGGTGCTCCTTTTTTTGTGATTGAGAAGGTTGAGAATACGTAGCCATCAGGGCTCCTAACCGGCGGTCATGGAGCTTTCTCTGGCTCTGCCCATCTGGCTCTTAAAGCTGAATGAATTCATGGCCATCATCCCAGCCAATCAGAGTGAATGCCACACACCTTCAACTTCATGCTAGGTCTGTGATGGCAAACCTATGGAACACGTGCCACAGGCAGCACGCAGCACCCTCTCTCTGGGCACGCCCACCATCACCCCAGCTCAGCTCTACCGCAAATGGGCACGTGCCTCCCACCGGCCAGCTGGTCTTTGGGTCTCTGCCGTGCAAATGCGGGGGACTCATACGCACAAGCACGGGGGGCAGGGTGCATACATGGGGGCACTCGCATTGCATTTTGGGGGTTCACAAGTGCATGCCCCCCCTGCACCCCATTTTGAGCTTGGAAGATCTCCTGCACCAACCTGAGAGCCCAATGGCTCAGCAGACTAATGCATTGTGATTAACTCCAGCTGTCTGCAATTACTGCAAGTTCGAATCTCACCAGGCTCAAGGTTGACTCAGCCTTCCATCCTTTCTAAGGTGGGTAAATTGAGGACCCAGTTTGTGGGGGCAATAAGCTGACTTTGTATAAATATACAAAAGTATGAAGGCTATTGCTTAACGCATTGTAAGCCGCCCTGAGTCTCCGGAGAAGGGCGGCATATAAATCAATTTTTTAAAGAATGGGGTGGGGGGGCACCATGCAAGGGCCCCCATGCCTCATTTTGGGCCTGGAAAGCCTCCTGCACCAACCTGGAAGCCAAAATGAGGCACGAGGGGGCCAGGGCACATGTGCAAGAGACGCATGCACATGTGTGGGGTGGGTTGTATGCGTGGGGGGCCCTTGCATTGCATTTTGGGGGTTTGGGCATGTTTGCGTGCATTCACACATGCACACATACGCTTTGGGCACTCAGCACCAAGAAGGTTAACCATCACTGTGCTAGGTGAACAAGATGGCTGAGCAAACCAAGCCCAGAGATTCATTATTACGGACAGACTTTTTAGCGGACATCCATTGACTCCCTTTTCTTCAAGTGCAACTTTTCCTTGGATACTTTCTCAAAAGTGGAAGAAGAGGGGAAGAAACCCAACTCTTCCTCTAAATTCTTGTGGCTTAATTTTAAATAATATTTCCTTTCTCAGCATTGTAATTTCCATCCACCCCTCATTGAATGGTCCACTCGAGTGATATATGGAGCAGCAGATGCAAATGGAGAAAATTCTGGGCGAACGTCCAGTGTGAGCTGTTAATTCTCAAATACCTCTGAAATGGATGCTCCTGACCAAGGACTCCATTATTATCTCCAGATGAAGAGGGGACTTAATGAGTGACCATTAGTTGTTGTTTTTTTATTGTTGTTACTGTTTTAATTCTCTTTAGGAGAATCCACTCTCTTTTTCTCTCCGGCTTCCTGAGAATAGATAGACCCCAGAAATATTTCCACCAGAAATATTTCTACTCTGGCTTGCATTTTTATTAACAGAAATGCTTCGCAGTATTGATGTTCAACCTATTTGGAAGCCAAACATCTGAGCGGGGTGGGGGGTAGGGAGAGAAATAGGGCTTCACTGGCAGTTTGCGGGAATATCAAGGCCGCATCCCATCCGTACAGCTCGAGTTGAGAAGCTTGCTAACTTATTATGGGCAATTATGTTGATTGAGTCTATTTCTAGCCTAAGGAAGAGGGACCTTCGTGGCTTTGAAGCATGTGGGAGACAGGCTGTTGCAAAATCAGCCAATGTGGTTGATGAAGAGGAAACAGGCCTTTGAGCAACGTGGAAAAGCAGTCGGCAGTTTCCAGATAATGACCATCAGTGTGAGAGAAATACGTCCCTGAACCATTGGACAGCAGATGATCAGAGCCACCTTCGGTTAGCAACGTTCTGATCTCAGCCGCAGCCTCCAACTAGTCCTACAAAAGAGAGGCCAACGCGTCCAAATTCGTCTTTTCTTCTCAAGGTTGCTTGTTACGATAATTAGACTTAGATTCCAGGAGAACGCACGCAACGGCTGTTTGGCTTCACGGCCATGCTGGACTCGTGGTCCCAAGAGCGAGTTCACAATCCCCAATGTTGGGGAGGAGAGTGTTTAGGAATTTTAAGAGGAGGTGAAATGGATACCGCAAACCTGTGCGAGGGTTCAGACCAGTGGTGAAATCCAAATTGGTTTGCTGGCTGCGCACGCATGCCAAACACGCATTGTGTGTGCATACACAGTGCACACCAAACATGCTCTGTGCACGTGCAGTAAGCACTAAAAGGAGGCTTGGGAAGGTAAGTAGAACAGCGAGGGGGAATCAGCTGTGGCATGACTGAGGATTTCCTGCTTTCTAGCAAAACTAAACCCCGCTGCACAGCTGATTGTCGGAAATACCGGTTCGGTTAGTCTAAGTGCTATTGTCCTTCCTTCCTTCCTTCCTTCCTTCCTTCCTTCCTTCCTTCCTTCCTTCCTTCCTTCCTTCCTTCCTTCCCTTCCCTTCCCTTCCCTTCCCTTCCCTTCCCTTCCCTTCCCTCCCTCCCTCCCTCCCCTCTGCCTACTGCCAGCAGTTTGATTCTCACCAACTCAGGGTTGACTCAGCCTTTCATCCTTCCGAGGTCAATAAAATGAAGACCCAGGTTTTTGGGGGCAAGAGGCTGACTCTGTAAACCACTTAGTGCTGTGGAGCAGTATATAAGTCTATTGCTATTGCTCTTCTTTTCCCCTCCCTCCCTCCCTTCCTTCCTTGCATGGTGCGCAGTGGTTAGAATGCAGTATTGCAAGCTAATTTTGCCCACTGTCAGCAGTTCGATCCTGACCGACTCAAGGTTGACTCAGCCTTCCATCCTTCCAAGGTTAGTAAAATGAGGACCCAGGTTTTTGGGGGCAAGAGTCTGACTGTGTAAACCATTTAGAGAGGACTGGAAAGCACTGTGAAGCGGTATGTAAATCTAGGTGCTATTGCTATTGCTTTTCCTTTTCCCCTCCCTCTCTTCCTCCCTCCCTTCTTTCCTTGATGGTGCAGTGGCTAGAATACAGTACTGCAAGCTAATTCTGCAGTTCGATTCTGACCGGCTCAGGGTTGACTCACTCCCATCCTTCTGAGGTTGGTAAAATGAGGACTTAGATTGTTGGGGACAATAGGCTGACTCTGCAAACCGCTTAGAGAGGGCTGGAAAGGACTGTGAAGTCTACATCCTATCGCTAAAACCAAAGTTTTTAGGATTTCGCAAAAGGCCAGCAGGGTCCAACTTAATCTCATTCAGTTGGTATTCCAGAGTAGGAGAGAACATTTTTTTAAAAAATCTTCCATAGGGACAAAGTAACTAAAGAAGACAATTGTTGTCTTTCTAAAGAGACCCGGGATGAACCCCATCTCCACTGCCAATCACTCACCATCCTGGCCAAAAAAAAAAGTGTCTAATTAGAAGAACAAAGAACAAAGCCCGTGTAATTTGTGTACCTCGTGTTTTCTTTTTTCCTTGACAGACGCGTGGGCAGAGCGTGAGGCACATTTCGCAAACAAGTCAAGGTGGCAATAAAATCTCTTTTCCCCCCTTAGAGTCTTGGGATGATGTGCCAGACGGAGCTTTACATCATCAAGGGATGACGTTTTGCTGAAGCGGGATCAAAACGGCTTTGCAAAAAAAAAAAACACAAAAAAACCCACTCTTTCAAAAGAATTCTTCTGAATTGTATATTCTGCTCGAGCAGGAAACTCTATACCAGTGATGGTTAACCTTTTTGGTGCCGAGTGCCCAAAGCACGCCCGAACTCTAAAATATAATGCCAATGCCCTCTGCACATGTGCTCCACATCTGCGCACAGGCCCCAGCCGCCCCATTCCCCATTTTGGCTTCCATGTTGTGCAGGAGGCTTTCCAGGTCCAAAATAGGGCATGGGGGGTTCTCCTGTGGCAGCCCCCATGCCCCATTTTGGCTTCCAGGTTGGTGCAGGAGGTCTTCCAGGCCTAAAACGGGGCACAGGGGGGCACACACAAACCCCCAAGATGCAATGCAAGCGCCCCCTGGGCATTCGCCCTGCATCCTGCGCATGCACCCTGCATCCCGGCACATGCATGCACACGTCCTCCGCATGTGCCCCACCTCCTGCCCGTGCACAGCAGAGACTGGAAGACCAGCTGGCTGGCGGGAGGCATGCACGCATGTGCGGTGGAGCTGATCTGGGACGACGGCTGGCATGCCCGCATAGAGGGCTCTGCGTGTCACAGTTTCGCCATCATGGCCTTATACCGATCTCATCTGAGTGGCCTGGGGAGGGAGGCACTGTGCTGCAATACCTCCCACCCCACCCCCCACCCACTCCCTCCCCTTCTCCCATCCCGAAAAGTTAGAGGCACAGTATTCTCCCATTCCTGTCTTTTGTTTTGTTTTGTTTTCTATTTAAGAGCCGAGGTGGCGCAGTGGTTTGAGTGCCGTACTGCAGCTACTTCAGCTGACTGCTAGTTCAGCAGATCAGCAGATCAAATCTCACCAGGCTCAAGGTTGACTCAGCCTTTCCATCCTTCCGAGGTGGGTAAAATGAGGACCCAGATTGTTGGGGGCAACAGGCGGACTCCATAAACCGCTTAAAGAGGGCTGTAAAGTATTGTGAAGCAGTATATAAGTCTACGTGCTACTGCTATTGTTCTTCCCTTCCTTCCTTCCTTCTTCCCTCCCTCCCTCCCTCCCACCCACTGGTTAGAATATAGTATTGCAGGCTAACACTGTCCACTGCTGTCAGTTCGATCCTGACTGGCTCAAGGTTGACTCAGCCTTCCATCCTTCCAAGGTGGGTAAAATGAGGACCCAGATTGTTGGGGGCAAGAGGCTGACTCCATAAACCGCTTAAAGAGGGCTGTAAAGTATTGTGAAGCAGTATATAAGTCTACGTGCTACTGCTATTGTTCTTCCCTTCCTTCCTTCCTTCTTCCCTCCCTCCCTCCCTCCCACCCACTGATTAGAATATAGTATTGCAGGCTAACACTGTCCACTGCTGTCAGTTCGATCCTGACTGGCTCAAGGTTGACTCAGCCTTCCATCCTTCCGAGGTGGGTAAAATGAGGACCCAGATTGTTGGGGGCAAGAGGCTGACTCCATAAACCGCTTAAAGAGGGCTGTAAAGTATTGTGAAGCAGTATATAAGTCTACGTGCTACTGCTATTGTTCTTCCCTTCCTTCCTTCCTTCTTCCCTCCCTCCCTCCCTCCCACCCACTGGTTAGAATATAGTATTGCAAGCTAACACTGTCCACTGCTGTCAGTTCGATCCTGACTGGCTCAAGGTTGACTCAGCCTTCCATCCTTCCGAAGGACCCAGATTCTTGGGGAGCAAGAGGCTGACTCTAAACTGCTTAGAGACGGCTGTAAAAGCACTGTGAAGCGGTATATAAGTCTAAGTACTATTGTCCTTCCTTCCTTCCTTCCTTCCTTCCTTCCTTCCTTCCTTCCTTCCTTCCTTCCTTCCTTCCTTCCTTCCTTCCTTCCTTCCCTCTGCTTACTGCCAAGAGTTCAATCCTGACCGGCTCAAGGTTGACTCAGCCTTCCATCCTTCCGAAGTGGGTAAAATGAGGACCCAGATTCTTGGGGGCAATATGCTATTTAGTATACCAGTGATGGCTAACCTTTTTTTCCTCGGGTGCCAAAAGCATGCAAGTGCAATAGCATGCGTGCCCACACCCATAATGCAATGCCCCCCATGCATGCACTGCCCCCTGCGCAGGCACGTGTGATCCCCCCTGCGCTCTCCCATGTATTCACGCATGACCCATCCCTGCGCCTTGTTTTGAGCCTAGCAGGCCTGAAGCCTCAAGAGGACAGAAATGTCTTGTTTAAAGACTTCCAGTAGGCGCATTTTTCACCCTCCCCAGGCTCTGGAGGCTTTTCTGGAGCCTCCAGGAGGGCAAAAACAGCCTCTCCCGGCCCTCTGGAGGCCCATTTTTCTACGGGCCATGTGAAGAGTCCTGGAAGGAAAGGGATGGCGTGGGCATGTGCGCGCGTCTCCCGCATGCATGGCACAGACCTGAAAATCAGCTGGCCAGTGGGAGGCGTGCATGCATGTGTGGTGGAGCTGACCTAGGACGATGGCTGGCGTGCCCGCAGAAATGGTTTGCCATCACGGTAGTATACTGTCGATTGTTGTAAGCCGCCCAGAGTCCTCGGAGAGTGGGCGGCATAGAAATATGATTAATAAGCCTAGCCAGGCTCAAGGTCGACTCAGCCTTCCATCCTTTCTAAGGTGGGTCAATTGAGGACCCAGTTTGTGGGGGCAATAAGCTGACTTTGTATAAATATACAACAGTATGAAGGCTATTGCTTAACGCATTGTAAGCCGCCCTGAGTCTCCGGAGAAGGGCAGCATAGAAATCAATCAAACAAACAAACAAACAAATAAATAAATAATACCATTTCAGACAAGTGGATGCCCAGTCTCTTCTTAAAAACCTCCAGCGTTGGAGCGTTCCCAACCTCTGGAGGCAAGTTGTTCCACTGGTGAATTGTCCTCACTGTCAGAAAATTCCTCCTTAGTTTTAGCTTGATGAGTTTCCATCCATTGATTCGTGTCCTGCCTTCAGGTGATTTGGAGAATCTTCTTTGTGCAGCACCCACAACGTATCTCTGGAAGGTTTTCAAGAAGAGATTGGACAGCTATTTGTCCGGGATAATAAAAGGTCTCCTGCTTAAAACAGAGAGTTGGATTAGAAGACCTCCAAAGTCTCTTCCACCTCTGTTATTCTATGTTCTCTGTTGGGCAATGACATTCGGATCCTTGGTTCCTGATTTCATTCCTGAAATTGTGGATACTCCAAGAGAAGGAAAAAGCCACTGAGTTTTCTCCAGTTTCAGAAAAAAAAAATAATGATAAAAACTATCTTCTTTTTTGTCTAACGACAACCGTATTCTGCCCTTCCTCCTGTCCAATGGTCAGTCGCTGCCCTGAAGGTTTTTCCATCCCTTCTTTCAAATCCTTTCCCTTCTTCTTTCTTTACAGATGGCGGCTAAAAATACTTGAACGTGCAACGTTAAAAATAGAAGAAAGATCTATTGCAGCAAGATACACATCTAAACAGAACCATCGTGAAAGTAGCTGCCGAATTAAATGCCAAAGAACTGTAGCATCAGAACAAACTTCAGCTACTGTCCAGGAGGTCAGAGAAGATCTAAAAAGAGAGAAATATTCTGGACGATTGTGGCTCTTGATCAGAAAGAGGGATCTTAGATCTGCTCACCAGTGGCTAAAACACTGAGCTTGTCAATCAGAAAAGTCGGCAGTTCGGCGGTTTGAATCCCTAGTACAGGTTTCCTGTGTGAGCAGGGGGTTGGACTAAATGACCTTTAAAGTCCCTTCCAGCTCTGTTACTGTTATCAGGCTGCATTAAAAAAAGGCAATTCAGGAACAAGAGAGAAGTGGGCAGTGGTTTTTTTTTTTTCCAAAAAAATATTCTGGCACGGGAATGTTACTAAATTTGCTTTCTGTAAAGAGGAGGACAGAGCACTGAGTGGGAAGTGTGAAAGCTCTTCTGTGACATCAAATGTTGGCTAAGTAACTAGATGGCAGCCGTGAGAGTTGGCCCACAAGGGAGGCTCAGCACCGAAGAATTGATGCTTTCGAATTGCAAGACTCTTGAGGTTCCCTTGAAGGCAAGACCCAATCAGTCAATCCTAATCCTAAAGGAAATGAGAGCAATCAATCAGTGGAACAGAAGTTGCCTTCGGAAGTTGTGGGAGCTTCATCACTGGAGGCTTTCAAGAAGAGACTGGACTTAGGGAGTTAAAGTGAAAAAGAGATGAAAAGAGTCTACAGGTAGTTAGTATATGTTAGATTAAGATTGCTAAATGAAACACCCTGTATTTTGCTCTGGGAAGTCGGGGCGGGGGGAGAGAAGGGAGAGGGGAGGGAAGGATAATTGGGAGGGAGGTGGGGCTCAAAACCTGGTTAAAATGTTTGTAAAAACTCTTCAATAAAAAAAAGCAGAAGAGACTGGACTGCCATCTGTCAGAAATGGTGCAGGGTCTCCTGCTTGGGCGGGGGTTTGGACTAGATTACTTACAAGGTCCCTTCCAATTCTGCTAATCTAATCTAATCTAATCTAATCTAAGCTAATCTAATCTAATCTAATCTAATCTATCATCGAACTGCCTATCAATCAATCATCTATCTCTATCAACTATCTAACTTTCTGTCCACCTCTCTCTCTCTGTCTACCCATCTACTACCTACCTACCTACCTACCTACCTAATCTGTTTCTATCCATCCATCCATCCATCCATCCATCCATCTTCTCTCTCTCTCTCTCTCTCTCTATCCATCCATCTCTATCCATCCATCCATCCATCCATCCATCTAACCAACCAACTTCTATCTATCCATCCATCCATCATTGATCTGCCTATCAATCATCTATCTTTATCAACTATCTATCTGTCTACCCTTCTACTATCTACCTACCTACCTACTTAATCTGTCTCTATCTATTCATCCATCTATCTTCTCTCTCTCTATTCATCTATGTCTATCATGTCTGTCTGTCTATCTATCTGTCTGTTTATCTATCTATCCATCCATCCATCTTCTTTCTTTCTATCTATCTATCTATCTATCTATCTATCTATCTATCTATCTATCTATCATCTATCTATCTATCTATCTATCTATCTATCTATCTATCTATCTATCTATCTTCTCTTAATCATCTACCTACCTGCCTGCCTGCCTGTCTATCTATCATTGATAGATACCAACTCAGATGATAAATCAAACACATAATGAATTTAGCCTCATCAAGGAACCACAAGAAACTCCCACCAACATGGATAGGTCAAGTCCCTTGTACAGGGAGTCCTTGACTTACAACAGTTCATTTAGTGGCCATCCGAAGTTACAACAGCACTGAAAAAAAGGACATATGACCCTTTTTCACACTTATGACCGTTGCAGCTTCCCCGTGGTCACATGATTTACATTTGGACGCTTGGCAGCTGGCTCATAGTTATCACAGTCACAGCGTTCCGGGGTCACGTGATCCCCTTTGGCCCCCTTCTGACGAGCAACGTCCATGGGGAAGCCAGGTTCACTTAACAACCACATTATTAACTTAATAACTGCAGCGATTCCCTTAACAAACGTGGCCAGAAAAGTCGAAAAATGGGGCAAAAGTCACCTCATTTCTTACTTAAGGTAAAGTTAAAGGTTCCCCTCGGACATATGTGCTAGTTGTTCCCGACTCTAGGGGGCGCTGCTCATCTCTGTTTCAAAGCCAAAGAGCCGGCGCTGTCTGAAGATGTCTCCATGGTCATGTGTCCAGCATGACTCAACGCCAAAGGCTCATGGAATGCTCTTACCTTCCCACCAAAGGTGGTCCCTATTTCTCTACTGGCATTTTTAACGTGCTTTCAAACTGCTAGGTTGGCAGAAGCTGGGACAAGTTACGGGAGCTCACCCCATTATGCGGCACTCAGGATTCGAACTGCTGAACTGCTGACCTTTTGATCGACAAGCTCAGCGTCTTAGCCACTGAGCTAACACTTAGCAACTTAAATTTTGGACTCAATTGTGGTCGTATGTTGAGGATTCCCTATATCACTGCCTCCCTCTCCAAACAGTATTTGAGTACGTGATCCCTTCCTCAAGGGATCACGTACCTCTGCCCCCAAATTATGTATCCGTGGGATGACTTGCAACTAACTCAGAATAAACCGGGGGAGCGGATCGGCCCTCATTCTTTGCTATTCTTTTTTTCCCCCACTTCTTTCCCTCTCGATTGTATAATAAAATCAGGTAGTCTGCTCCCCAAAAGGGGTGTTTAGTATTCATACAATTTTAAACAGGCTTTATCTAGTCTGAGTAACACTGTCTGTGCTTTGTTCAGCCCAAGGGATTCCTTGACAGACGAGGAGGAGATTATCTTCTGCTCCCCATCCCTCTACCTGCCCACCTCCCCTTCTTCTTCTAACACCTTCAGCTCCTGAATTTCATATCTGGTATTAAATCCCATCTCCCTTTCATGATATATCTTTATGTCAACGCTCCCTTCTATTGCCGCGTCCTCTCCTCCTCTCTTCCAATTTCCTCTATTATTCATATTTTATCCAGTAATAACATCTGGGTAGATTGAGGCAGAGACTGCCACTTCATATTTATGAACTCAAACACGCCGGGTCCTTATTACTGGATGTTTATGGGAGTTCGTGAACAATAATGCAACAGGGAGAAGTAGAGTGGGTAGATTGTCTTTTGCTTGTGGTCGTTTCCTTCTAATAGCCAACTCAGCTGGAGGGTACTAGCAGACCTGGAGACAAATCTGATCCGTGAACAAGAAGGCAGAGATATCCTTTACTCGAGGGAAGGCTCTGTTTTGCAACAACAACAATAGGCATCTTAAAGACAACCCAATGGTTGGAAAAGAAACAACAACGAGCAAGACTCATCACCTGCATTCAGAAAACTTGATTCAGATTAACAGAGTTGGAAAGGGACCTTGTAGGTCATCTAGTCCAACTTCCTGCCCAAGCAGGAGACCCTACACCATTTCTGACAAATGGCAGTCTAGTTTCTTCTTGAAAGCCTCCAGGGATGAAGCTCCCACAACTTCTGAAGGCAACTTCTGTTCCATTGGTTGATGGTTCCCATTGTTAGAAAATTTCTCCTTATTTCTAGGTTGAATCTCTCCTTGTTCAGTTTCCATCCATTATTCCTTGTCTGGCCTTCAGGTGCTTTGGGAGATAGCTTGACCCCCTCCTCTCTGTGGCAGCTCCTCAAATATTGGAAGACGGCTATCCTGTCTCCCCTGGTCCTTCTCTTCACTAGACTAGCCAGGCCCAGTTCCTGCAACCGTTCTTCATATATTTTAGCCTCCACTCCCCTCATCATCTTGGTTGCTCTTCTCTGCACTTTTTCTAGAGTCTCGACATCTTTTTTATAGTGTGGTGACCAAAACTGGATGCAGTATTCCAAGTGTGGTCTTACTAAGGCTTTATAGAGTGGTATTAGTAACTCACTTGATCTTGATTGTATCCCTCTGTTAATGCAGTTTAGGATTTTACCCAGATGTTCAGCAGCCAGCTGGCTCTCACCCTTCAGAAGACTTCTGGGTTGATTTCCATCTCACAGACAAGATCTTTTATGTCACTTACATGGTGGTGAACTTTCGTGAAAACCAGATGACAAAACTGGGACACAAGGCATCCCCAGGGACATTAAGCCTGAAAGTAGAACATGTTTTATGGATTGGTGTCAGCTGCCTAGAGTCATCGGATGAGTTAGATGGCCGTATCAAGTCCTGTCAATAAATAAAATAAGATCCCTCAGAAGATCCATATGGTTCACACCTTGAGGGTGTGCTGAAGAAGAAATCCTTTGGGAGATCAGCATCATCTCCCCAGAGATCAGACTTGCTCCAATCTTGCTGGCTGTCAGATCCGTGTATCTGCCATTCTTCATGGAAGAAGAGGTGATGGTGGGGGATTTGGAGTTGTCACATTTAATTCTTTTCCTATGTGTCCTAATTATCCAATTTCTTGCCTGGTCCTCTTTGTATAAACTTTAACCTGATTTATAACGATTGCCTGGTGCCAGGAATGCCTGGAGAATTCTCACACCTCGCGAAATGCAAGGGGAGGGGGGGAACAAGTAGATTGTAAGATGACCCTGAGAAGTTCTTCATATCTGTTTCTCAGAGAGGCTGGTACAGTTCATCTTCACACCGGTGGGTTGGTTGGAATCCACATCGGAAGGTTGGGAGGGGGTTCCTAATTTCCTTTATCCTGAACTGCATGCCCTGAGGGACCCCAGAGCCTGCTTTGAGTTTCAATAAACCTTTCCATAAAAGGTTCCTTTTGAAATACAAAGTTCTCAAGAGTTCGTACTTTCTTGGAAGTGGTGGTGGGGGGAGAAGCTGGTCCTCACACTGGCCTTTTGCAAAACATTCAGAATTTGGTTCCACCCTCAAGGTTGGGTCTCCAATGGCACGGGTGAACTCGTTTCTTGTCTATATTGACTGTGGGATACAGTCAATGTTCTCACTTGCTATAAGATTTATTTTTATAATGATAGATGGTGTTTTAATTCTAATTGTTGGCCGCCCAACAACATGTATGTCAGGGTTCCAAGTAATAGACCCATAGCAAGCAAAAACTCCGAGGCAGGTAGATTCTTCAAAGAATAGCTTGATTGGATATAGCATATTGGCACAGATCTGGCGGAAACCGACTCTGAAATTTTCTACGGTTTTCATCTGATTAAAAGTAAAAGTTTGTCGCTTTCTCAAAACAGTCAGTCGCATGGTCCAATCACACTGCTGTTTGGTTGCCTGGTGACATCACTCCTCCTTCCTCTGACCAGGTGTGAGAATGTCCTTGGTTCCCAAGGGAAAGTATTTTGTTTTGGCTACAAAATCCCAGCTATCTCAAATCCCCACTCGGTATATGAGATGAAAGGCCATCTAAATGTATTAAATAAATAAAAATAGGTCCAGAAAGGGGAGGGATCCCTGCTAATAAATTGCACAGCTGTCCCACCCCCAAGAATTCTTCACAACCAGATGTGAATTTATTGGCTATACTGACTTCTGCTGAATAAAAAAAAAGCATTCTGCTCCATAAATGGCGGATATAGTACCCTTGGCAAGACAGCTTAAGAGTTGATAGAAGAACCAAGTCTATAAATAATGTAGCCTTCATACAGCAGGTGGTAGACAGTCCTTTGACAATCACAGCCAAGAACTGAGACTGTGAGGACATTCAGAAAATAGAAGTTGGTTGAAGGGAGTGTAAATAAAATGTTCAGAGCCTCCCAGTGGTGTGATTCAAATAATTTAACAACCGGTTCTCTGCCTTAATGATTTCTTCCAACAACTACTGTATTTTCCTGCGTATAAGACTACTTTCTAACACACAAAAATCTTCTCAAAAGTCGGGGGTCGTCTTATACGCCGGGTCTCATTCTCCTGTAACCAGGCAGACCAGCCCATAAGGCTCTGACGAGCCTTAAATGGCTCTGAGGAGGGTCGTCTAATACGCCCAGTCGTCTTATACGCCGGAAAATACTGTAGTTCACTAAGCTGCTCAGAAAGTTAACAACCGGTTCTCCCGAAGTGGTGCGAACCCGCTGAATCCCACCACTGGAGCCTCCTCTTAAATGGAATTGCAAGGGTCAACCTAAACCAGGAAGCAGAAGTTAAAACTGGATCTCACTATGTTTACTTTTCAGCAAACATCGCTCTTCAAGGATGGACTCATGCTGACCAGGAGGACACTTCTAGGGTTATCTCAGGGACTTCCTTGCCCCAGTTGTTGTTGTTTTTTTTTATCCATTCTGGTTCAGCTTAAGGTCCTCACTGTCCTGAAATCAGAAGCTTTGGAGAACCAAGCCTTCTCTACTTTGAAAGATGCTGTCCTCTTACTCTGGTTCCTAAGAGTTTCCTCCAAATCTTCCTTTGTAGATGAGATTCCCTTAATAACCACTTTGATTAGCCATGTGAATTCTGGTTCCCCTTGAGGATGTAAGTCAAGGAGCCTTGGTGGTGCAGCAGACTAAAGCACTGTTAAATAGCATTTAGCTGCCAGCTGCCTGCAATTACTGCAAGTTCGAATCTCACCAGGCTCAAGGTTGAGCCTTCCATCCTTTCGAGGTAGGTAAAATGAGGACCTGGATTGTGGAGGCAATAAGTTGACTTTGTATAAAAAAAGAACACCGCTTGGGGGGGGGGGGCGAAAGCCCTACTAAGCAGGTATATACAAAAGTATGAAGGCTATTGCTTAACGCATTGTAAGCTGCCCTGAGTCTCCAGAGAAGGGCGGCATATAAATTGAACCAACAAAATAAATAAATAAATAAATATCAGGCAGGCCACCTTCAGATGCAGCAGAAGCTTCTGAATCTGAAGGGTGTCAGTTGGGGACATACGCCTCTTGTGTGTGTGTGTGTGTGTGTGTGTGTGTGTGTGTGATGTTTCCACACTGCAATTGTTTAGTACTTCGATCACCACCACCAACCTCCTCCTCTCCACAAACCCAGCTCCCTTCTAGCACTGATGAAGTTCCCTAGTTGGGCCATGAAATATCTGCAAGAAAACCACCCAGCTCAGAGATCACCAAGGACCTCACAGTCCTCCTCCTCCTCCCTGCAAACCCCAATCCCTTCTAGCACTGATGATGTTACCTAGCTTGGTCACGAAATGTCTACAAGAAAACTACCAAGCTCAGAGACCACCAAGGACCCCATTATCCTCCTCCTCCTTAAACCCCACTCCCTTCTAGCACTAATGATGTTACCTCATTGGGTCACGAAATCACCAAGCTCAAAAGACTCCACAGTCCTTCTCCTCCTCTTCTTCCTCCATTAAACTGCACTCCCTTCTCGCACTGATGATGTTACCTAGCTTGGTCACGAAACGTCTACAAGAAAGCTACCAAGCTCAGAGTGCACCAAGGACCCCACAGTTCAACCCCAAACTACAAATATTATCTTTTATCGAAACTTCCTTATAGCACAGTTATTTTTTTCTAGTTGGGTCCTCCTCCTTCAGGGGAATGGAGATGTCTTTTGGGAAAACGACTCAATCAGATCCTTCTCTTGATCTTCCCCCAAAGCCGACTCTTAATCATTCTTCCAGGAGGCCAGGAATGTTCTGAAGCTCTCTATTTCACAGAAGATGGACTGCGTGGTCTTTTTCTCTGTGAGAACACCTGCCACCTCTTTTTTCTTGCTGGCTCCTGAGATCTAAGCTGATCTAAACCCCGTTCGCAGGACCGCTAATTAGCTGTTGTTGGCAAGCCTTTGGGCTCCATCAAAAACTCCAGCAGCCACCAGCTTCAGAAACCTCCAATTTGGTGAGATGTCAAGAGGCAGCGGCTGACTGACAATACTGCCAAAAAGGCCATTAGAGGGAAGCTCCACCCTTCAGTTCCCAGAGAAGCCAAAATTGTCAGATTATTCATGAACTGGCAGAGACATGGTAGCAAGGTCAGCCAATGAATAGGCATAGCAACTAAGTCAGCCAACTGGGAGCTGAGACAGACTGGAGCCAGGGCGTGTCTTAGTCTGCAGCTTCCGAGTCTGGGCAGAGAATTGAAAATGAAACGAAGCAGTCTGTGCAGGCAATCTGCTCTGCTGAAATGAAAGGAACTATTCTCTCCTGTCTTGTGTTCTGCCTGTAACTTCTACAACGTTGAAAGAAGAATCTGTATTGGTATTGTGCATTTATCTTCATGTATTATTATGTATATAAATAAATTAATGAATCCAGCTGAATCAGTGATCTGTGTGTGCTTCTGGATTTGAATTTTGCAAGAAACTCTGATAAAAATGACCCTGAACAGTCCAAACTGGAAATATTCAGCTAACAAAGATGGCAATCGTCATTTCTTCCGACTCTTGCTTGCTTACAATGCTCCTAGCTTTTCTCCACGCAATCAATGACAACTGGCTTTGCAGACACAGAGTGTGTCTCCAGAAGAGAACCAACCCACCGGGCTATCAGCCCTTGACAGACTTGGAATGGGGTACTTCTTCTCAAACTTCTCAAACGCGGCGGCGCAGTGGTTAGAGTGTAATACTTCAGGCTACTTCTGCTGTTTGCCGGCTGCCAGCACTTTGGCAGATTGAATCTCACCAGGCTCAAGGTTGACTCAGATTTCCATCTTTCCAAGGTGGGTAAAATGAGGACCTAGATTGTTGGGGGCAAGAGGCTGACTCTGTAAACCGCTTAAAGAGGGCACTGTGAAATGGTATATAAATCTAAGTGCTACTGCTATTGTTCTTCCCTTCCCTCCCTCCCTCCCTCCCACTGCCAGCAGTTTGATCCTGACCAGTTCAAGTTTGACTCAGCGTTCCATCCTTCTGAGGTGGGTAAAATGAGGACCCAGATTGGGAGGAAAATATGCTGACTCTTAAACTGCTTAGAAGGGGCTGTAAAAGCACCATAAAATGGTATATAATTCTAAGTGCTATTGCTATTGCTATTGTCCGTCCTTCCTTCCTTCCTTCCTTCCTTCCTTCCTTCCTTCCTTCCTTCCTTCCTTCCTTCCTTCCTTCCTCCCACCCACTGCCAGCAACTTGATCCGGACCAGCTCAAGGTTGACTCAGTCTTCCATCAGGATCCAGATTGTTGAGCGCAATATGCTGACTCTGTAAATCGCTTAGAGAGGGCTGTGAAAGCACTGTGAAGTGGTATATAAGTGCTATTGCTAAACTAGAGAAAAAGAACTATAACGTCCCAGACAAGTGACAAAGAAGAGGCTCCTGGGAGCATGTGGAGGAAAAAAGAGCAAGGTACTCTGGATACGGGTTGAAGAGGTTCTCTTACTATTTATCAATCAACCCAGCAGAAAAGGATAAGAAGCTCTCAAGATGTTCTTCAGTCAACACTGCTGAAAGCTCCAGAGGCAAAATGTGGAGCACGCTCTTCAACCCAGAGTAAATAGCAATAAGCAACAGTTAATGGGGTCCTTCAGCTACTTTAAGCTCAACGCTTTGGATTTCTGCGAGGAGAGGGATAATCAAAGAATGCCTGAGACTAACTGCTAGATCTTCTTTATGAAGCCATGGCTCACGGGGAGTCATCTTACTTCACAGCCCCGAGGAAGGAGGAACTTGATCCAATTTTGAGTTGGACCTTCTGTTCTCCATCCTCTTGAGATGATCAAGAGAAATGCCTTCCTGTTTACACCTAGGTGTTCTATGAACACTTTATCGGGGCACCTTTGGACACAAATAGGATGACAAGAAGGAATGATGCACTTTGGAGGAGAAGGTCAAGGGGTCACCAAAAGATATTGTGTTTCCCCCAAAATAAGACTGAGTCTTATTAACCAGCACCAAGGTACCATCTTTCATGGCTGGTGGCTATGTCCTGAAGTGAAAAAGTACTGGACCAAGATACAAGGTTGGCTACAAGACCTAATAAATTGTCAAATTGAGCTAAATCCAGAAACATTTCTCCTGGAAATATTAAAAACTAAATTTGATTTTTTTAAAAAAACTGATCTCTAATCCTACATATATTAACAGCGGCGAGAATTGCGTTCGCGCAATATTGGAAGGAACACAATTTACCACCAGAGGGACTGATCAACCTAGAAAATATATGAATGTGCCAAAATGAATAAACTTACCCTAGAATTAAAAGAAAAAGATGATTCGGAATACTATGAGGTTTGGGGAAAATGGCATAGGTGGATAGACAATAGAAATAAAAATAGGTAAAACGCACAAGGAAGTTGAGGACTTGACATTAAATGTACAAATTTTTATATAATGTATATATTACATGAAGTGTTAATCCAAAGTATATAAAAATGACACTGTCTGATTGACTATGTACTAGAGTTATGGAAAAGAAAAACTACAATAAAAATATTTTTTTAAAAAAGAAGACTTATATTAATTTTTGCTCCAAAAGATGCATTAGGGCTAATTTTCTGGTTAGGTCTTATTGTGGAGGAAATACGGTACTAAATGCATCCATCTGGCTGACAATCTTAACTGGGGCTTATTTGGGGGGGGGGGTAGGGCTTATATTATGAGCATCCTGAAAAATCATGCTAGGCCTTATTTTCTGGTTGGGTCTTATTTTCGAGGAAACAGGGTAACACTCAAATAAGTCAATACCGAGAAAAAGATAAGGACACCTCACTATTTTCTGGGCAGCGGGAAACTAAGATCAACCAAGTATGACTTTTAAGATAGAGGTAAACATTATTCACATTTCCACCTGGAATTTGTCTTCCCCACAAACTACTGTATATGTCAACCTGTATATGCAAACCTGGCTGAGGCCATCTTTGAGGCTTCATGGTTGCCACAAAGCAAAGGGGGAGAAAGAGAGGGGGGGAAATTAGATAGCTTGGCTTTGCCATCAAAATAAAACGTTTTCTTGTGGGAACCAAGGTCATTCCAACCGGTGGCTGAGAAGAGGAGAAGTGGAGTAACCAAGCAACCTGCCAGCACCTCTATTGGACAATGTGACTGATGACCTGGCGGGAGGAGGGGGAACTTTCACTTTTTAACTTGGTGAAAAATGTGGGAACTTTCAGAGTCGGTTTTTACCAGTTGTGCCAATATGATGTATCCAATAAATAAGGGGTATCAAACTCAAGGCCCATGGACTGAATCCGGTCCATGGGGTGCTTATATCTGTCCTGTGGTGCTGCCCAGGAAATAGTAAAGGACTGGCCCACGGGGCCTCTGCCAGTGAAAACAGAGCTTTTGCAGCCCTCCCGAGCTCTGTTTTCGCTGGCAGAGGTTTGCAGGAGGCTGTCACAGCTGAAAACAGAGCTCGGGAGTCCATTTTCACTATGAGAGCACTTGGCCACCATAGATGCTTCCGACATGAGTGATGTCGAGTTGGCCATGCCCACCCTGGCACGTACACACACACACACACACACACACACACACACACACAAGGTCAAACACAACCTTGATGTGGCCCTCAATGAAATCGAGTTTGACACCCGTGCAATAAATTGTTCTTTTGAGGAATCTACCTGCTTAGGAGTTCTGCTTTCAATGGGTGCATTACCTGGAATGCTGACACTATAAATGAGGTCACATGGGCTAGTCTTAAACATACCTCCCTTGGTAAGAGGGCCAGGGGTTTATACGCAGAGGTGGGAATCACATACCATAACAACTGGTTCACCCAGCACTGGAAATGTGAACATGTGTGGCACCGTCCACGCATGCGTGCAGCGTCACAAAACACGGGAGTTCGCTTGTGAGCGCCGTACACACATGCATCTAGCATCACATAACACGAGAATTTGCTTGCACGTGCCATCCACACGTATGTGCAGCATCACAAGTCATGGGAATTCACTCATGCAGGCCATCTGCACATGCGTGCAGTGTCATAAAACACGGGAATTCGCTCACACGCCATTCGGACATGCGCATGCGTCCAGCGTCAAACAACACAGCGATATAGGATGGGATTGCACCCAGGCAGATGAGAGGGGGGCAGGCCCACCTGCAGGTTGCAACTACTGATTCACTTATACCGGTTCGAACCGACAGAAGCCCACCACTGTTTAAAAGGATTAATTTTAAGAACTCATCAGTGCAAACACCTACCATATTTTTCAGAGTATAAGATGCACTTTTTTCCCCCAAAAAAGAGGGTAAAAATCTGGGTGCGTCTTATACTCCGAATGTAGCCCTGCCCAGCTTCTCAAACAGAGGTTTCAGAGGCTGAAAAAAGCATCGGAAACAAAGCTTCAGAAAAGAAGGCCCCAAACAGAGCTTCAGAGGCTTCTTTTCTGAAGCTGTTTCGGAGGCTTTCAGAGGCAGGAAAAAAAGTTTTTTATGAAATGGAGAAGTTTAAGAGGCAGGGAAGAAAAGCAAATAAATAAATAAATAAAAGAGCAAGGCACAGAGCTCACAACCAACGAACCCATTGCTAAAATTAACCTCTCGAAAGAGCTGATTGGGGTATTCCTGGAGGCCGATCCACCTGCCAATCAGTTTTTTTCTTATTTTCCTCCCCTAAAAACTTATACTCTGAAAAATACGGTACCTTAATCACATCTTCATCTGTGGACCTGCACTCCACGGACTCTACAAGATCTGCCACTGTTCCATCTTCTTCCACCGAGACCACCTTAACGGGCACCGCCACTGTCTTTCCCGTGAGGATGGCGGTGTTTAGGATCTCTGCTTCCTGAAAGACAAAAACGTTATCAAATAAGGAAGATGTAGGAGCAGAAATGCAACAACAAATAAGAGGAAACAGAAGAAAATGCAGTTTGTAGAAATGAAATTGTGTACACTGTTATTTATATGTTTAGAGAGGGCTGTAAAAGCACTATGAAGCAGTATATAAGTCTAAATGTTATTGCTAGTGCTATCTTCCTTCCTTCCTTCCTTCCTTCCTTCCTTCCTTCCTTCCTTCCTTCCTTCCTCCCTCCCTCCCTCCCTCCCTTCCATGGTGCATAGTGATTAGAATGCAGTATTGCAGGCAAATTCTGCCCACTGCCAGCAGTTCAATTCTGAACTGGCTCAAGGTTGACTAAGCCTTCCAGCCTTCCGAGGTGGGTAAAATGAGGACCCAGATTATTGGGGGCAAGAGACTGACTTTGTAAAATCACTTAGAGAGGGCTGTAAAAGCACTATGAAGCGGTATATAATTCTAACTGCTATTGCTATTGCTGGTGAATGGAAATCATCCAAATCATCCTCAAAATCCTTAATTGCTCATTTAAATAGTTTTCACTTCCTGGTTTTTCAAGTCTGACCTGATTTTACTTGTAGAAAGGAACATGACATTAAGGGTTGGGGAGGAGGTAGTTGACTTTGTATTGGTATATATCAGTTTTTCTAATCTAACATGACACAGAGAGAAAGCTGTGATACTTTAAAGGAACAGAGATCCTTTAGAGGACTTCAAAAGCAAGCTGTTGCTTTCAGAGAAATACAAAGCAAAGCCTCTTTCCTTTTCAGCTCAGTCTGCCTGTTTTGGGATTTGCTTTTTTCCCCCCCATAAATGTGACAGGCTTTACCTCTGAGTGAACATGCTGAGATTTGCTGAATTAAATGGCAAGAAATTCTGTTGTGACCTGGGTTTACCGAGTCATTACAAGACACAATTAGTCCCAAACAAACCTATTTTATGGTAACAGCCGAGAGTTACGTTCATTCCCAGCTGAGTCCCAATTAGTTGCAAAACAAATCCTTCGGAATAAGTTCTTCGGGATAATCACCAACCTTTATCTTCTATGACACCCTGCCAAAGGCCTCACTTGGCAAAGCCTCATGGAGTTCAGAAAGAAACAAGAGATGCCAACTGGAAACAGAGTTAGCAATGTTGCTTTCCTGCAAAAAGGCCCAAGTGCCTTTGTTTCTCTTTTAAGCCTTGTGGGAGGGGCCAATCATCTCCTGGCCTTACTCCTGAGTCATCCCCTTTGCTTTAGCTGCTCTTGACTCCTGGCAGCTCTGCACATGCGTGCACTAGGAACAGGCTCCTCCTGTTCCCCTGCCTCTCTGCTGGCCAACTCTGGGGGCTCTGGAGTCCACGTATCACTCCCTGATGGCCCTGGCCCCATCTCTGCCTCCGACACAGAGCCCTCATCTGGGCCTTCCCCAGCCTCCAGGACTGGCCTATGTTCTTCCTCAGCCTCATCACTGTCTGACTCCATTGACAGCTTCGCAGGCTGTTGGCGGGCCACAACAAAGCCCTCAAAATAAACCGGATGCAAACAAACACATTGTTTTTACAATGTTATTGTCAGGTTTAGAGTTCCAAGAGTTTGTGATCCATTTTGGAATTCTTTCCAATTTTTCCCAAGATTAAAAAGGGGAGGATTACTATGCATTGTATAGTATAGTATAGTATAGTATAGTATAGTATAGTATAGTATAGTATAGTATAGTATAGTATAGTATAGAAGATAGATGATAGATGATAGATAGATAGATAGATAGATAGATAGATAGATAGATAGATAGATAGATAGATAGATAGATAGATAGATAGAAGGTAAAGGTTCCCCTCGTACATACGTGCTAGTCGTTCCCGACTCTACGGGGTGATGCTCATTTCCATTTCAAAGTCAAAGAGCCAGCGCTGTCTGAAGACATCTCCGTGGTCATGTGGCCGGCATGACTCAACGCCAAAGGCGCACGGAACGCTGTTCCCTTCCCACCAAAGGTGGTCCCTACTTGCACTTTTTACCTGCTTTCGAACTGCTCGGTTGGCAGAAGCTGGGACAAGTCACGGGAGCTCACCCCGTTACACGGCACTAGGGATTCGAACTGCTGAACTGCCGACCTTTCGATCGACAAGCTCAGCGTCTTAGCCACTGAGCCATCATGATAGACAGACAGACAGACAGATGATAGATAGATAGATAGATAGATAGATAGATAGATAGATAGATAGATAGATAGATGATAGATAGATAGATAGATAGATGATAGATAGATAGATAGATAGATAGATAGATAGATAGATAGATAGATAGGTAGATAGATGATGGACGGACGGATAGATAAACAGAGAGACAGGCAGAGAGAGAGAAATAGACAGAGAGAGGCAGAGAGAGAGAGAGAGATGGACAGACATATGATAGATTTTTTATCAAACTTTAGCAGGGAGATAGAAAGATAGAGAGATGATAGATAGATAGAGAGAGAGAGAGAGAGAGAGAGAGATTTTTATCAAACTTTAGCAGGGAGATAGATAGATAGACGATAGATAGATAGATAGATAGATAGATAGATAGATAGATAGATAGATAGATAGATAGATGATAGATAGATAGATAGATAGATAGATAGATAGATAGATAGATAGATAGATAGATAGATAGATAGATAATAGATAGAATTCTGTATTGGCCAAGTGTGGTTGGACACACAAGGAATTTGTCTTTGGTGCATATACTCTCAGTGTACATAAAGAAAAAATAAAATATATTCATCAAGAAACATAAGATACAACACTTAATGTCAGTCATAGGGTACAAATAAGCAATCAAATCATATTAGGAAACAATATCAATATCATTCGTAAGGATGCAAGCAACAAAGTTACAGTCATTACAGTCATAAGTGGAAGGAGTTTGGTGATAGGAACGATGAGAAGATTAATAGTAGTGCAGACTTAGTGAATAGTTTGACAGTGTTGAGGGAATTATTTGTTTAGCAGAGTGATGGCGTTCAGGAAAAAGCTGTCCTTGTGTCTAGTTGTTCTGGTGTGCAGTGCTCTATAGCGTCGTTTTGAGGGCAGGAGTTGAAACAGTTGATGTCCAGGATGCGAGGGGTCTGTAGATATTTTCCCAGCCCCCTTTTTGACTCGTGCAGCATACAGGTCCTCCATGGAAGGCAGGTTGGTAGCCATGGTTTTTTCTGCAGTTCTAACTATCCTCTGAAGTCTGTCTCTGTCTTGTTGGGTTGCAGAGCCAAACCAGACAGTTATGGAGGTGCAGATGACAGACTCAATAGTTCCTCTGTAGAAGAGTTTAGGCTGTAGTATAATCTGGAAAGAGATTGTTAGCAAACTTCATGCCCTTAATTTTAGTTTTCAGTTTTTGTTTTCATAAACTGAGATAGGAAGTACTCGAGGTACCAATGAAGGAGAATATTTGTATGTCAGGGTGGAAATGATGCAGATGTTTCATTACCCAACAACGTAATCTAATCAGAACTAGAAGGGAGTGGGGTTTGTGGAGAGGAGAGGAGGAGAATTGTGTGATCCTTGGTGCTCTCTGAGCTTGGTTGTTTCCTTGAAGACATTTCATTAACCAAATTAGGTAACATCATCAGTGCTAAAACTTGAGGTTTTTTTTTCTTTAAAGTGGCTATGGGTGAAATTGAGTCCGACTGTATTGTCCATCTCTAATAGTAGGACAGATGCCTACAATGCCATTATGAAATGAGGGGAAACTTTGCCAAGTTTTCATGTGCTTTCCAAAAAAAGGGGGGAAGGGAAGGGAAGGGAAGGGGAGGGGAGGGGAGGGGAGGGGAGAGGAGAGGAGAGGAGAGGAGAGGAGAGGAGAGGAGAAGAGAAGAGAAGAGAAGAGAAGAGAAGAGAAGAGAAGAGAAGAGAAGAGAAGAGAAGAGAAGAGAAGAGGGGAAGGAGGAAGGAGAATGAAAGAAAGAAGAAGGGACGAGAAAGGTATCACCAAACTGGTTTCATAAAAACAGACTAAAATTCTTGCCAGTTTGAACCTCTGCTCAATACAGAAATCCAAATTAAAGAATCCCAGATCAAAAAATGTCCACCCTCTGATTACATCCGGCAAGGAGAATCCAACTTTGGCTGACTGTTCGGCTGCAAACACCTCTTCCTGTTCAGAAGCTGGATCCAAACAATCTACCAGAAAGCATGACTTCAGAAGCTCATGTTATCATTCTGGTTCCACCTTACTCTTCACTGGATTTCCTGCCAGATTCCTGACCTTGATCCTCCTTCTGGATCCATTCCAGTTTCTCTGAATCCTTATTAAAGAGCGGGTGTCCAAGGGAAACCAACAATCATGGCTTTCAAACAGAAGCCCCAATTAGAGGCAGTCCTTGACTTACCACATTTGATTTAGTGACCGTTCCAAGTTATAACGGCACTGAAAAAAAGTGACCGTTTCACAGTTTCACAGTGACGACCTTTGCAGCATCTCCAGGATCACGTGTACATGCTTGTGTTGTGGCCCGTCAGCAGCCGGTGAAGCTGGTGGCTGATTCCGACAGCGAAGAGGCTGGTGAGGTGCTGCGCCAGCAGCCTGTGCAGCTGGCACTCAAGTCAGACAGTGAGGAGGCTGGAGAAGATGTGGTGCCAGAGGCAGGGATTCAGCCAGGGCCTTCAGAACCTCCAGAAGCCCCCATAAGAGGACGAAGAGGAGAAGCCTCTTCTTGATGCACGGGCGCGCAGAGCTGCCAAAAGACAGGAGTGGCTCCTCAGGAGGAGGTCTCCTTGAGAGTAAGGCTTGGGGTTAATTGGCCACACTTTTAGCCTATTTAAGGAGGAACGCCAACTGAAGCAATTTGCAGGGAACAACTCCGTTCACATACCTTCGTGTCTTGTCTTGCTTATCTTATCAGCTTCCTGCAAATTGCTTCTGGGCATTCTGCCAACTACAGTAACCTTTCGATATTATTCTTTGAATTCTTGGCGGCTGTTAACGCAGTTAATAAACAGCCGTTGTAAAAAAACTGGTTTATTTAGTAAACTAAGGTTTGAAGGGACTTTGTGTGTGCTGCATTCTTTGGGGTCCGTAGCTGGGGCAGAACAGCTTGGCAACTGGCATGTACTTACTATGGTTGCCGTGTCCCGGTGTGTGTGTGTGTGTGTGTGTGTGTGTGTGTGTGTGTGTGTGTGATGTGATCCCTTTTTGCAACCTTCTGACAAGCCAAGTCGACAGGCAAGGCCAGATTCATTGAACAACCGTGCATCTCACTTAACAACAGCAATGATTCACTTAAACAACTGCGCCGAGAAAGGTTGTCAAATGGGGGCGGGGCAAAACTCACTTCACCAATGTCTCCCTCAATGGCAGAAATTTGGGGTTCAGTTGTGGATGTAAGGTGAGGACTAGCTGTATTCTTTAAGGGGATGTTTGCTCCCCGTGATGGGATTCAGCTGGGTTGCACCACTCCGCAGAACCGGTTGTTAAATTTCTGGCTTGCCCTGCCACTTCCAGAAATCCCCCCGTGCCCCATTTTGGCTCCCAGGCAATGGTGAAATCCAAAATTTTTTACTACTGGTTCTGTGAGCGTGGCTTGGTGGGCGTGGTGTGGCTTGGTGGGCGTGGCAAGAGAAGGATACTGCAAAAATCCCCATTCCCTCCCCACTCCAGGGGAAGGATATTGCAAAATCTCCATTCCCTTCCCACTCTGGGGCCAGACAGAGGTAGCATTTGCCGGTTCTCCGAACTACTCAAAATTTCCGCTACCAGTTCTCCAGAACCTGTCGGAACCTGCTGGATTTCACCCCTGCTCCAAGGTAAGTGCAGAGAGGCCTCCTAGGCCCAAAACATGGTGTGTGGGGGGGCCCCCGTGGCCCGTTTTTGCTCGCAGGGGGCTGAGTGTTGCCTGTCACACACTCCTGGCCACACCCCCCATGGCCACGCCCACCCAACCGTTCATTAGGGCAAAGAACCGGTTGTTAAAATTATTTGACTCCCACCACCGGTTTTGCTCCTGCTCTCGCATAAACCATAAATCTCTCTCTAATTAGCCTCGTGCGTTTGAAATTCTCCCGTCTCAGCTCGGAGGAGAGAAATGAGAAGCTCTCTGCCCAGATTAAACAGCAAGAAGGAAGCTCACCCATCCGGTCTCCTAAGGTTGAGAGGATTCCAGGAGACCCCCGAGGGAAAATACCTAAAGAACTGATTTCATTTGCAAGACACAATGCCAGAGTACTTAAAAGAGCATCCGGAGAGATTTATAGGTCACTTCCCAGCGTGTAAATGAATTTTTTTTTAAAAAAAAATCTAGGACGTTGCTAATTTCACAAAGAGAAAGAAAAAGGGAGGGGGGGGGAAGAGATACTTAAACTGTACCAAACCTTTTTGAAAGAGGACTGCGGGTTTTTTTCCAGCCATAACTAATACAGGATTATTGAAATGATTCCGCCGGTAGAATGAATAGCCTTAAGTGTGATTATCCAGTAAGAGGCAAATTCTACAAACAATTGGACTTTTTTTTCTTTTTTTGGGGGGGGGGGGTTTAAAAAAAATTGAAATGACCCCGAGAGTCAGACAGGGAAATCCATTTTGGCATACAAAAATGTTACACCCATCGGCTGAAGGATTATACAGAACACGGAATACAGATTAATAGAATTTGAAAGGGACCCTGGAGGTTTTCTAGTCCAACCCCTTGCTCAAGAACCCTACACCCAGGATGGCAGCTCAGCTCAGCTCTGCCACATATGCGCGCACACCTCCTGCCGGCCAGCTGATTTTCGGGATGTGCGGGGAGACACACGCACATGGACAAGAGAGTGTGTGTGTGGCACATGTGCATGCGCGGGGAGTGGGGGAAGTGCATGGGGGCAGCACACCTGCCCCTCACGGGCCATTTTTGGGCCCAGAAGGCTGCAGGAAGGCCTATTAGGCCCCAAAAAAGGGAGCAGGGGAAGCACTGGGGGAGCGTGGAGGGGAGCGTGAGCATGCACGGCGGGGGGAGCGGGGTGTGTGTGTCGTGCACGCATACGCAGGCCCCTCCGCTCCGGCACACAACAAGAAAAAAGCTAGCCATCCCTGTCCTATACCTTTTATAGTTCCCATTTATAGATGACAGCTAGCACTGTTTGGAATTATAAATAAATAGTGACTTATGCCCCATTCAGTTTATATGGTAGTCTAATAGTTTAGATTTTGATCAGTTTGATTCGGGTTGCCTAATTGTTATTATTATTATTATTATTATTATTATTATTATTATTATTATTATTATTATTATTATTATTGGAGAAAGATTGTGCACCCTTTGAGAAGTCTTTCTGAGCTGGGGAACAAATTCAGAGGTAGTCGATTCTGCAATTCAATCTGAAAGCCATCTCAGTTTGATAATTGGATGAAAGAACTGTCCAATCTCTAAATCACAGCTCTGGAAAATACATGGCAATGAAAAGAAAAATGCATTTATGGTCTATATGCATAAATACATATATACAACGCATGTCCTTGATTTACAGTCACAATGGAGCCAGCCGAGTGGTGAAATCTAAAATTTGTTACTACCGGTTCTGTGGGTGTGGCTTGGTGGGGGGGTGGGTAATGTGACTGGGTGGGCGTGGCCAATTTTTAAAAAACTTTTAAAACCGTTTTTTCTACAACCTCTTTAGCGAAGAGGTTCTTAAAAAATGCTTTCAAAAGGCTCTGACGATCCCAGCTGAGTTGCCTGATCTGCAAAACCTCTGCCCATCAGGCAACTCAGCTGGGATCGTCAGAGGCATTTAAAAGAAAAAAAAGGGTTTTTTTCTTTTAAAAGCCTCTGACGATCCCAGCTGAGCCACGCGATCATCAGAGGTTTTTTTTTTTTTTTTAACTTTTAAAAGCATTTTTTCGGCTGAAGAGGTTGTAGAAAAAATGCTTTTAAAAGTAAAAAAAAAAGCCTCTGATGATTGTGCGGCTCAGCTGGGCATGGGGGGGCGCACGGATTTTTGCTGCTAGTTCTCCAAACCACCCGCCTCCATTGCTACCAGATCGGGCAATCTGATCCAAGCCGGGAGCATTTCACCCGAGCCAGCCCAAAATTTCTGTTGCTCAGCGAGACAGTTCTTAAGTTAATTTTGCCCCGTTTTACAACCTCACTTGCCACAGTTGTTAAGTCAATCACTGCCGTGGTTAAGTTAGTAACCTCGTTGTTAAAAGAGAATCTGGCTTCCTTGTTGACTTGGCTTGTCAGAAGGTTGCAAAACACGTGATCCCGGGATATTGCAACCGTCATAAATATGAATCAGCTGGCAGACGTCTGAATTTCGATCACATGACCATGGAGATGCTGGAAAGGTCGTAACTGTGAAAAAAAGGGGCGTAACTCCCTTTTTTCAGTGCCATTGAAACTTTGAACCAGTGGTGGGTTTCAAATTTTTTTTTAACTACCGGTTCTGTGGGTGTGGCTTGGTGGGCGTGGCTTGGTGGGCATGGCTGGAGAAGGATATTGTAAAATCTCCATTACCACCCCACTCCAGGGCAAGGATTCTGCAAAATCCCCATTTCTTCCCAATCAGCTGGGACTTGGGAGGCAGAGAATAGATGGAGGTGGGACCAGTCAGAATTTTTATTACCAGTTCTCTGAACTACTCAACATTTCCACTACCGGTTCTCCAGAACTGGTCAGAACCTGCTGAAACTCACCTCTGCTTTGAATGGTCATTGAACGAACTGCTGTAAGTCAAGGACTACCTGTCTGTTTCACTTCAACCCAAATAGAGTCGAGAGTTTTACTTTCCCAGGGGATCCGATTGGGGCAGGTCTGACACAGTCACAAATTCAAAATCCAGATCCTTGACAACTAAGTACGTATGGTTGCAGCAGAGTTCTCCAAACTATTAATATATTGGAGCGCCTACAGATAAGCCTATTAGCTTTAACTACAATCTAGGCTGCTCTTTGTTTCCTTAATACAATACTGAATTAAAGAGCCATTAAAATGCCATCAAACTGTTTCAGGACATTAGCAGCATGGGGGATTTTCAACACATCATTTGCAGGCGTTGGAAGGGGGGGAAATCAGGGGAACCGGATCGGCAATTAACTCCCATCAAGCAGCCACGGAGGTTCATTGAGGAGCATCAAAGCTAGAGTGTGCCACGGAAAGAAAGAAGGCCATGTTAAGATTCACCAATGGCTTTCAGCCATAGTTGGAATATTGCATCCAGATTTGGTCGTCACAATATGAAAAAGATGCTGGGACTCTGGAAAAAGCACAGAGAAGAGCAACCAAGATGATGAGGGGACTGGAGGCTAAAACATACGATGAATGGTTGCAGGAACTGGGCATGGCTGGTCTAGTGAAGAGAAGGACCAAGGGAGACAGGAAAGCATCTTCCAATATTGGAGGGGCTGCCACAGAGAGGAGGAGGGGGTCAAGCTATCTCCCAAAGCACCTGAAGGACAGACAAGGAATAATGGATGGAAACTGAACAAGGAGAGATTCAACCTGGAAATAAGGAGGAATTTTCTGACAGTGAGAGCAATCAACTGATGGAACAGAAGTTGCCTTCAGAAGTTGTGGGAGCTTCATCACTGGAGGCTTTCAAGAAGAGACTGGACTGCCATCTGTCAGGAATGGCGTAGGGTCTCCTTGGGTGGGGAGGTTGGACTAGATGACCTAAAAGGTGCCTTCTGACTCTGTTAATCTGAATCTATCTAAGGTGATCAAAGGCCTGGAGACTAAAACATATGAAGAACGGTTGCAGGAACTGGACATGGCTAGTCTAGTGAAAGGAAGGACCAGGGGAAAGAGGATAGCACCCTTCCAAGACTTGGTACTTGGAATACTTAGTACTTCCAATACTCCCATAGAGGAGGAGGTCAAGATATTCTCCAAAGTGCCTGAAGGCAGGACAAGAAACAATGGATGGAAACTCATCAAGGGGAGAAGCAACCTCGAAATAAGGAGACATTTTCTGACAGTTAGAACAATTAATTGGTAGAAAGGCTTGTCTTCAGAAGGTGGGTGTGTCAGGGTAATGATGATTTAAAGCTGACCAGCCATTGTAAGGCTATAGACTGAGAATGAGTCAGTAGGGTTATTGCTGCTTTAAGAAGCTGTCTATATAAGGGAGGCCACGAGCATCCCCCCCTCTCCCTCCCTCCCTCCCTCCCCGTGAATCACTCACCTCATTGTGTTCTATCTGCATTGTAGATCTCCATGTAGAGTTGAAGATTGATTGATTGCCTGGTATGTGCCTACTAGTGTATGTCTGTATATAGAAGTCTTGTATATAAACCACTGTTTTTAATGACAAAACCTCTGTGTCCTGTATTTTGCTCCTGAGTTGTCTCAAAATAGTAGTCACGCTTTAAACCCTCTGACAGGGTGCCTCCATCACTGGAGGCTTTCAAAAAGAGACCATTTGTCTGAAACGGTATAGGGCAGTGGTGAAATCCATTTTTTTTACTACCAGTTCTGAGGGCGTGGCTTGGTGGGCGTGCTGTGGTGTGGCTTGGTAGGTGTGGCTTGGTAGGCATTGCAGGGGAAGGATACTGCAGAATCCCCATTCCCACCCCACTCCAGGGGAAGGGTGCTGCAAAATCCCCATTCCCTCCGCACTCCAGGGGAAGAATGCTGCAAAATCCCCATTCCCACCCCACTCCAGGGGAAGGATAACTGCAAAATCCCCATTCCCTCCCCACTCCAGGGGAAGAATACTGCAAAATCCCCATTCCATCTCCACTCCAGGGGAAGGATGCTGCAAAATCCCCATTCCCTCCCCACTCCAGGGGAAGGATAACTGCAAAATCCCCATTCCCTCCCCACTCCAGGGGAAGAATGCTGCAAAATCCCCATTCCCTCCCCACTCCATGGGAAAGATACTGCAAAATCCCCATTCCCTCCCCACTCCAGGGGAAGAATGCTGCAAAATCCCCATTCCCTCCCCAGGGGAAAGATACTGCAAAATCCCCATTCCCTCCCCACTCCAGGGGAAGGATGCTGCAAAATCCCCATTCCCACCCCACTCTGGGGCCAGCCAGAGATAGTATTTGCCGGTTCTCCGAACTACTCAAAATTTCCGCTACCGATTCTCCAGAACCTGTTAGAACCTGCTGGATTTCACCCCTGGTATATGGTTTCCTGCCTCAGCAATGGGTTGAACTAGAAGACCTCCAAGCTCCCTTCCAACTAACAGTTTGATATTCTGCTGCTGCTGATGACATGCGGAAATGCAAAAGTTTTTGAGAGAAGGAGATGGAAAAAAACAGATGCTCGGATTACAGAGAAGACCAAAGAAGCCAACATGACTGGACTACATTCATGGAGGCTGCAGCCAAAGATGGATGTGGCCAGTAAAATCATTCCTTCCCTTGCAAGAGGAATGCAACAATGACACAGTAAATAAGATATTTTTTTAAAAAAAATAATAATTTATATGCCGTTGTTCTCCAGAGACTCAGGGCGGCTTACAATGCATTAAGCAATGGCTTTCATACTTTTGTATACACCTGCTTAGTAGGGCTTTCGCCCCCCTCCCGCCAAGTGGTGTTCTTTTTTATACAAAGTCAGTTTATTGCCCCCACAATCCGCGTCCTCATTTTACCCACCTCGGAAGGATGGAAGGCTGAGTCAACCTTGAGCCTGGTGAGATTTGAACCTGCAGTAATTGCAGGCAGCTAGTGTCACTTTAGCACCACTTAATCTGCTGCACCACCAAGGCTCTTCTAAGCCTTTTAAGATTAAGCAACTACTATCCCAAACCACTGCTTCGTTTTATTTAATAGTCAGGCAGGAGCTGAATAAAGATAGGAAATTTTGTCTCCTATGAAATCTCATTATTGATCTAGCAGGAATTGTTTCCAACCTAGAAAACTAAACTTACAAGCTTGCAAAGCTCTTAAGCTTTTGGCTAGAGTTCTACTTGTGAGGAGGGCTTTACTCGACCCTAGACATCGATTGAGAAGTCTACCTCTGGTTCTTTAGACAGGTCCTCGGTTGTCTCTGAACTTGGTTGCTTTTCCTGCAGACGTTTTATTCCCCAGCTAGGCAATATCATCAATGCTGGAAGGGAGTGGGGTTTAGATGGAAGAAGAAGAGGAGGAGAAGGACTGTGGGGTCCTTAGTGCTCTCTGAGGTTGGATTTAGATTTACAAATTTACAGATTAACAGAGTCAGAAGGGATCTTGTAGGTCATCTAGGGATGACCAGGGATGTCAAACTCGTGTTGTCATGTGATGTATCGGGACTTTTTCCCCATTCGCTAAAGCGGGCGGGAAGGGGCCAGCATGTGACGCATCCACCCTTCGGGCCACAAGTTTGACATCCATGCCCTACACCATTTCTGAGAGGTGGCAGTCCAGTCTCTTCTTGAAAGCCTCCAGTGATGAAGCTCCCACAACTTCTGAAGGCAACTTCTATTCCATTGGTTGATTGTTTCACTGTTGGGAAATTTCTCCTTATTTCCAGGTTGAGTCTCTCCTTGCTCAATTTCCATCCATTATTTCTTCTCTGGCCTTCGGGTGCTTTGGAGAATAGCTTGATGCCCTCCTCTCTATGGCAGTCCCTCAACTATTGGAAGACTGCTCTCCTGTCTCCCCTGGTCCTTCTCTTCAGTAGACCAGGCAGACCCAGTTCCTGCAACTGTTCATCGTATGTTTTAGCCTCCAGGCCTTTCATTGTCTTAGATAGATTCAGATTAACAGAGTTAGAAGGGACCTTGTAGGTCATCCAGTCCAACCCCCCACCCAAGCAGGAGACTATACACCATTTCTGACAAATGGCAGTCCAATCTTTTCTTGAAAGTCTCAAGTGATGAAGCTCCCATAACTCCTGAAGGCAACTTCTGTTCCATGGATTGATTGTTCTCACTGTCAGAAAATTCCATCTTATTTCCATGTTGAATCTCTCTTTGTTCAGTTTCCATCCATTATTCCTTGTCTGGCCTTTGGGTGCCTTGGAAAATAGCTTGACCCACTCCTCTCTGTGGCAGCCCCTCAAATATTGGAACACTGCTCTCCTGTCTCCCCTGGTCCTTCTCTTCACTAGACTAGCCAGGCCCAGTTCCTGCAACTGCTCATCATATGTTTTAGCCTCCAGTCCCCTCATCATCCTGGTTGCTCTTCTCTGCACTCTTTCTAGAGCAGTGATGGCTAACCTTTTTGCCATCACGCATGCCAAAAGTGGGGGGAGCACGGTGGGGTCACATGCAAGCGTGCCCACATCCATAATTCTATGTGCCCTGCCCCCCCCCATGCTCCCCCCCCCCGCTTTTGCCACAGGATGGCACAGTAGGCCCGTTTTTTTGCTCTCCCTGGGCTACAGAGCCTTTCTAGGAGCCGGGGGAGGGCAAAAATGGTCTTCCCCAGTGGGGTTTACAAAGAGGAGGAGGAGGAGGAGGAGGAGGAGGAGGAGGAGGAGGAGGAGGAGGAGGAGGAGGAGGAGGAGGAGGAGGAGGAATAATAATAATAATAATTCTGGGAGTTGAAGTCCGCTAGTCAAAGTTTCCCAGTTTGAGAAAGATTGCTGTAGGATCTCTTGATCCATTTACACCTCTCCCATCTCGTCCCTTTCCTCTTGAGTTGGCAGCTATCATCCGGTGCATCAAAAGATCACGCCTCAGCCATGCAAAACTAATTTCGGATCTTATTTAGCATCAGGTCCCCGAATTAAGAAACTAAGTGACAGCTGTTTAATTAACTCCTTAAGCTGATTAGACAGCATTACCGCAATCCCCCAAGGAAGAGTTTATATCTGTCAAGAGAGCCTAAGGCTGTGTTAATGCTTCTGTTTAAATTTAGTAAGCTTCTAAACCAATACACTCTAAAATGTTTGACATCCTCAAGGAGGTGGCCAGCTTCACCATTCCCATGTCCCTCTCGAGTCCTCCAGTTGCCGAGGCCTGGCTGGGAGGCTGGCCTAAATGAACCAAGGGCTGGGTTGGCTACAGATGTTAATTGAGGATTATTAGGGACAGGCAACAGTAGAGAAGAGAAGGAGGGGAATAGAAAAGGGGAAGGGGGAAGTAGGGGAGGAGGAGGGAGAAGGGGGAGGAGGAGGAGGAGGGGAGAAGCGGGGAGGAGGAAGGAGGAATGAAGAGGAGGGAAGAGGAGGAGGAGGAAGGAAGAGGAAAGGGAGGAGGAGGAGGAGGAGGAGGAGAAGATGAAGATGAAAATGAAGATGAAGGAGAATAGAATAGAATAGAATAGAATAGAATAGAATAGAATAGAATAGAATAGAATAGAATAGAATAGAATAGAATAGAATAGAATAGAATAGAATACAGGAGTGGAGTGGAGTGGAGTGGAGTGGAGTGGAGCAGAGCGGAGTAGCGTAGACTACAGTAGAATAATTGAAGAGACCTCAGAGATCTACTAGCCCAACCCACTCCTCAAAGAAGAGACCTATATCATTTCAGACAAAAGAGAGGGAGAGGGAGAGGGAGAGGGAGAGGGAGAGGGAGAGGGAGAAGAAGAAGAAGAAGAAGAAGAAGAAGAAGAAGAAGAAGAAGAAGAAGAAGAAGAAGAAGAGGAGGAGGAGGAGGAGGAGGAGGAGGAGGAGGAGGAGGAGGAGGAGGAGGAGGAGGAGGAGGAGGAGCAAGAAGAAGAAGAAGAAGAAGAAGAAGAAGAAGAAGAAGAAGAAGAAGAAGAAGAAGAAGAAGAAGAAGAAGAAGAAGAAGAAGAAGAAGAAATAATTGCCCATTCCCCCAATAACAGCAAAAAGCTGGACATTTGGTTCCCTCAGAGATGTCCCAATGGCCTTGCAAGTGGTCTATCTCTGTTTTACATGATGCCTTGTCATAGGAATTTGCACTGGCCTCCCGACTGCCACTCTACCTATCTGGAAACCTAGGTTATTTATTTGTTAAGGTGAACAGGACATCACCTTATGCTTTATCAGCTGCAAGGCAACATGTCAGTATCAATGACAATCGGCCATGCCTGTCGCTTGCTTGTCCAAATCACAGAACTCATCAAGTTCTTGAAGTCAAAAGGCTGTCAGGTGCTGAGAAACCAGTAATTAATTTCCAGGTTCTGACCGATCATTCCATAAAACTCTGCACGATCCTGAGGGGCTCAAGGCTGACTCGGCCTTCCATCCTTCTGAGGTGGGTAAAATGAGGAGCCAGATTGTTGGGGGCAATATGTTGACTCTGTAAATTGCTTAGAGTGGGCTGGAAAGCACTGGAAAGCGGCATATAAATGCTATTGCTATTGCTATTGCTATTGTCCTTCCTTCCTTCCTTCCTTCCTTCCTTCCTTCCTTCCTTCCTCCCTCCCTCCCTCCCTCCCTCCCTCCCTCCATGGTACACAGTGGTTAGAATGCAATACTGCAGGCTACTTCTGCTGACTGCCAGCTACAGCACTTCAGCAGTTCGAATCTCATCAGGCTTAAGGTTGACTCAGCCTTCCATCCTTCTGAGGTTGGTAAAATGAGGACCCAGATTGTTGGGGGCAAGAGGCTGACTCTGTAAACCACTTAAAGAGGGCTGTAAAGTATTGTGAAGTGGTATATAAGTCTATGTGCTACTGCTATTGTTCTTCCCTCCCTCCCTCCCTCCCTCCCAGTGGTTAGAATATAGTATTGCAGGCTAACACTGTTCACTGCTGTTAGTTCGATCCTGACCGGCTCAAGGTTGACTCAGCCTTCCATCCTTCCGAGGTGGGTAAAATGAGGACCCTGATTGTTGGGGGCAAGAGGCTGACTCTGTAAACCACTTAAAGAGGGCTGTAAAGTATTGTGAAGCGGTATATAAGTCTACGTGCTACTTGTATTGTTCTTCCCTCCCTCCCTCCCTCCCTCCCTCCCTCCCTTCCTTCCTTCCTTCCTTCCCTTCCTCCCTCCCTCCCTCCCTCCCTCCCAGTGGTTAGAATATAGTATTGCAGACTAACACTGTCCACTGCTGTCAGTTCGATCCTGACCGGCTCAAGTTTGACTCAGCCTTCCATCCTTCCGAGATGGGTAAAATGAGGACCCAGATTGTTGGGGGCAAGAGGCTGACTCTGTAAACTGCTTAGAGAGCAGTGCTATAAAAGCACTGTGAAGCGGTATATAACTCTAAGAGCTATTGCTATTAAAGGGAGTGGTAGTGAGGAGGAGGAGGCTGTGGGCTCCTTGATGCTCTCTGAACTTGGTGGTTTTCTTCCGGACATTTCAAGACCCAACTAAGTAACATCATCAGTGCACACTCAGCAAACTGAGAATTGCTAGGGAGGAGCCAACCACAAACTATCCAAACTTTGCTGTCTCTTGATCCTCTGGAAGGCAGCCCCTCCCTCCCTCCCTCTTGGGAATCTAGGCTACATTCCACCGCAGCTCCCCAGTTGCTTCCTTTCCTATCGTCTGCCTGAACTTTCAACGACCCGATTTCAACAGTCCACCGTTTGATGAATGACTCATCCCGATATTGATAAGAACCGATCAATATTGATTAAGAATGCACCCCTTGAACTTAGCTAAGGCGCGACCCATGGAAAAAATAAAAACAAAATCTTTTGCAGCAAGGAAGAAAGGCGGAGAGAAAAGGCACGACAGAGACGGACATAAGGCCCTGCTGGACTACTGGTATTCCTCGTCTTACGACCACAATTGAGCTCAAATTTTCAGTGGCTCAGTGAGACATTTGTTGAGAGAGCTTTGCCTCGTTTTATGACCTTTCTCGCCACAAGTTGTTAAGTGGATCGCTGCGGCTGTTAAGTTAGTCACACGGTTCTTAAGCGAATCTGGCTCCCCACCCCCAACTTTGCTCACCCGATGGCTGCAGAAGGAGGACACGGCGGCCATAATAAGAGTGAACCAGTTGCCAAGCATCTGAATTTTGACCAGGGGATGTTGCTATTATTATTATTAGTTCGATTTATATTAGCTCGATTTATATTAGCTCGATTTATATTAGTTCGATTTATATTAGTTCGATTTATATATGCCGCCCTTCTCCCAAGACTCAGGGCAGCTTACAGTGCATTTAAGCTATGGCCATAAGTGTGAAAAAATGGTGAATAGGTCATTTGGAATGGTCTCTAAATGAATGGTTGTAACTCAAGGACTACCTGTCATTTTATGCTGAGGAGCTCGGATGGAGAACGGGACAAATCATTGGACATTTCCAAACTGGAGCAGTGGTGAGCCCCTTCTGATCAGCCATTAGAGAAGGAGGGGTGGGGAAACTGGAGGATGTTAAATCGTTGATTCCTTTATTAGGAGCACTAGGAGCCCCGGCAAAAAGTTTCTGTCTCAACGCAGGCTTACAAGTCCAGCCCGCCAGAAGATGAATAATTGTCTGCCACATCTGTTCATCTCCGTCCCTGCCTTTTATCCCCAGAGCTAGGGTGGGGCTTTGCTAGCAGCCTTGGCTCTTCCGTCCCAAGGGCCGTCCCATAGACTTCCACTGCTCTCCTCTCCTCTGCCTTCTGCATATCTGCGTGTCAGGCACTGGTCCCAGCTGTTCCTCCTCTTCCTCATCAGCAACCTCCAGACCTGGGGGCTGTTGACTCTCCATCTGAGGGCTGATGGACAGCCCAGGCTCTGCCTCTGTCTCTCTCTCTCTCTGCCGGCTCCGTTCCCTCTTCCCCCTCAGAGCTCTCAGGTTGCCCTGATGCTCACCCTCATTCCCACGCCTCCTCCTCCTCCTCTGATTTGGCTGCTGGAGGGGCCGGCAGCCGACAGGCCACAACAGAGGAATTTTCTAACAAGACCCCTGGAAACCTGCAAACAGCAGCCGCGGAGCCATGCCAAGTACAGTGTGGCATTCGGCAACAATTGCTTAATGTCTAAATCCCGGCGGAACGATTTACCCCCAGAACTTATGTTAATGTCAGCTCGCTGCACTCAGAAAATAAATCTCATCTCAATAGCAGGTTATGTCTTCGGGACATGCAACGTGATTTCCATAATCTGATGAATGGAAAGGAATTACACACAAGGATTTTTATTTATTTATTTTTAACACCTGATGACCATGTTAGGTTGTCATTTTTTATTATTATTGGCAGTTATTGAGGCAGGGCCCAGCTGGAAACGTGAGAAAAATAGAAAACCGGTGGATTCACTTACTACAGTCATTTGTGTTGGTCTTACCGATGTTCAGCGCCATCCGGATTCCGCCGTGTGTCACCGCTACAGACCAGTTAGACGGTGCAGATAAAAGCAAATTCAATTCTCAACCTGGAGAATGACACCCCGATGTACACTTCTGCAATTTCTTTAATCAATTCGGACGTGAGTGGAATTTTTTTTTTAAAGGAAAGGAATGCATTTGCCTGCCCTGTATCCATTTCATCCGCACAACAACTCCTTGGGAAGGAGGTGTATTTCTCAGGAGGAAGACAAGAATAACCACGATGGAGGGCATAATCATCGACAGGGGTGACCATATTTCGTTGTTAACCCTTCCAAATCACTCGTAGGGAGATTGGCTCAAAGTGCAGCCAAACATCACAAAAAGGGGACTGGAGGCTAAAACATACGATGAACCATTGCAGGAACTGGGCCTGGCTAGTCTAGTGAAGAGAAGGATCAGGGGAGACATGATAGCAGTCTTCCAATATCTGAGGGGCTGCCACAGAGAGGAGGGGGGAAAGCTATTTTCCAAGGTACTCGAAGGCCAGACATAATGGGTGGAAACTGAACAAGGAGAGATTCAACCTGGAAATAAGGAGAAATTTTCTGACAGTGAGAACAATCAACCCATGGAACTGAAGTTGCCTTCAGAAGTTGTGGGAGCTTCATCCCTGGAGGCTTTCAAGAAGAGACTGGGCTGCCGTCTGTCAGAAATGGTGTAGTGCTTCCTACTTGGTCAGGGGGTTGGACTAGATGACCTACAAGGTCCCTTCCAACTCTGTTAATCTGTAATCTTTGGCCGCCTGGTTTCCTTTTACCGCAAACCCTTCCAGACACAACCGCTTTCTCCAGTAAATACCCTCATTCTACCTTAAACATGTTTCTCTGCTCTGAAGGAGTTCATACATCTGAATTTAGATTCTGCTTGAAAAACTCTCCTTAGTATTGACTGTAGACTTCACACATTGTCCTGGAAATGCCGTACAGTTGGTTTTCCCATTTGCAATTTTTTGGAGGATGCAAAGACGGCGTCGATTGAATCCCCAATGGGCCAGGTTGGTTAAGAGAGCTACTTTTCGCCAAAAGAGTTTTTCTTACACCACTACGATAAACAGTGCTTTTCTGACAGGTTGGGATATTAAATCCGCGACTTGCATCCATCAGCTCACATCCATCTGCTATATTGATTACTTTTAGACATTTCCTTTTGTAGCCATCGGGCTGATAAATGAGCACCGGAGGCTCCAGATTTGAGAAGCTAAGACGAGTTTATTTAACAGTTTAAAAAAACCAAAAAAAAAAAAAAAACCCCACCAAAAACAACAACAGGAGTTTAAATATAATGGAATAAATTGGTTGAGAGCCTAAGAATTTTTGGATCAGCAGAAGATCAAAGTAGACAGTCATTGACATGAAGAAATGTCACAAGAAACTGACATTTCTAATAAGTCCATCAAGGGATATGAACCTGGTTAGAGGACTCCAATGATCTGTTTGGCCACAATAGCTGGTCTTCTACAGCAGGAGTAAAATGAACATCTTCATAGTCCTGAGTCAATTTCTCTTTCATAAATGCACATACTCTGAACCTTCTCGGGTTCTTCTCATCCAGATGTCCCCTAAGAGTTGAGATTTAGAAACCACAGGATCTTAAAAGGTACCCTGGGTGTTGTCTGGCACTCAGCACCCAACTGTCAGAAACCTTACTGGTCTCTCTGGTGAGAAGATTACTGCTGTCCTTCTACAAGTCATGAACATGAGTTGGTGGCTACCAAAAAGGTTATTATTAGGTTAGGAGCTGCCGTGGCGCAGTGGTTAGAATGCAGTACTGCAGGCTGCTTCTGCTGACTGCCGGCTGCCTGCAATTTGGCTGTTCAAATCTCACCAGGCTCAAGGTTGACTCAGCCTTCCATCCTTCCGAGGTCAGTAAAATGAGGACCCAGATTGTTGGGGGCAAGAGGCTGACTCTGTAAACCGCTTAGAGAGGATAGTAAAGCACTGTAAAGTGGTATATGTCTAACTGCTATTGCTATTGCTCTTCCTTTTCCCCTTCCTTTTCCCCTCCCACCCTTCCTTCCTTCCTTCCTTCCTTCCTTCCTTCCTTCCTTCCTTCCTTCCTTCCTTCCTTCCTTCCTTCCTTCCTTCCTTCCTTCCTCAGTGGTTAGAATGCAGTATTGCAGGCTAATTCTGCCCACTATCAGCAGTTCAATCCTGACTGGCTCAAGGTTGACTCAGCTTTCTGTCCTTCCAAGGTCAGTAAAATGGGGAGCCAGTTTTTTGGGGGCAAGAGGCTGACTCTGTAAACCGCTGAGAGAGGGCGGTAAAGCACTGTAAGGCGATATATAAGTCTAAGTGCTATTGTTATTGCTATTAAGTCTGTCACAATAACTTGCAAATATTTGCATCAGTTGGTACCTCCATTTCATTACTACTGTGTTTCCCCGAAAATAAGACCCTCTGTTATATTTTTTTGAACCCTGAAATAAGCACTTGGCCTTATTGCCATGCGCTCAAAAGCCCGATTGGGCTTATTATCAGGGGATGTCTTATTTTGGGGGAAACAGAGTAATAGTTTTGTGTTTTGCTTTTCTTGTACCTCTAAACACAGGCACCCCCATTGTCCACCAATCCAATACGTTCCTGTTATTTCGGGGAAGCCGTCTGTGCCTTTAGAAGGTTCCCATCACACAGCCTCACAGTGTCAGGATTTTCTCAGGCTGCCAGCAGACTCACCAAAAAAAAAAAAACCCCTCCTCGCCACCCTCCTAGTTCCCAATACCTTCCAAGCATTCCTTTCCCACCCTCCCTTCATTTCCGTTGTCCAGTTGCGAGGGGAGATGTGTGTTACAAGTCAGCCTCGACACATGTTCTATTTTTTGCCAAATTGATTTGAATGTTCAGAGTGATCTGACTCAGACATCTGAGTCATTTTTTAAATTGACGAACGGAATGGGATAGCCAAACAGATTCACCGTTGATGAGTTGAATGGAGACGAAGCCGCGTGCTTTGAGCCAGTGGTGAAATCCAAATCATTTTACTACCGGTTCTGTGGGTGTGGCTTGGTGGGGGTGGCAGGGGAGGGATACTGCAAAATCCCCATTCCCTCTCCACTCCTGGGGGAAGGATATTGCAAAATCCCCATTCCCTCTCCACTCCTGGGGGAAGGATATTGCAAAATCCCCATTCCCATCCCACTCCAGGGGAAGGATACTGCAAAATACCCATTCCCGCCCCCTCCAGGGGGAAGGATACTGCAAAATACCCATTCCCTCCCAACTCTAGGGGAAGGATATTGCAAAATCCCCATTCCCTCCCCACTCCAGGGGAAGGATACTGCAAAATACCCATTCCCAACCCACTCCATTGGAAGAATACTGCAAAATCTCCATTCCCTCCCCACTCCAGGGGAAAGATACTGCAAAATCCCCATTCCCTCCCCACTCGAGGGGAAGGATATTGCAAAATCTCCTTTCCCACCCCACTCTGGGGCCACCCCTGCTTTGAGCCTTCACTATCTTATTTCAAGGGTGGGGATGCACGCGTGCGTGCGAGAACTCCTCTGAGGGTTTCACAAAACCCCAACAAAACTCTCATTTGAGACAAGGGTGCTGTCAGATTGGCTACAGCCGACTCCCTAGGCAAGAATTTTGATCACATGACCATAGGGATGTTGCAAAGTGCAAAAAAAATGGCATTAAGTCAATTTTTTTCAGTGCTGTTGTAACTTTGAACAGTCACTAAATGATCTGTTGTAAGTCGAGGACTACTGTTGTGGCCTGTCGGCTGCTGGCCCATCCATCAGCCAAATCAAAGGAGGAGGAGGAGGGGTGGGAGTCAGGGTCAGCATTAAGGCAACCTGAGAGCTTCGAGGGGAAAGAGGGAATGGAGCTGGCAGAGAGAGAGAGAGAGAGACAGACAGACAGACAGACAGACAGACAGACAGACAGAGGTGGAGCCTGAGCCATCTGTCAGTCCTCAGATAGAGCGTCAACAGCCCCCAGGTCTGGAGGTGGCTGATGAGGAAGAGGAGGAACAGCTGGGACCAGTGCCTGAAATGCAGATGCGCAGAAGGCAGAGGAGAGGAGAGCAGTGATAATCTATGGGCTGGTCCTTGGGATAGAAGAGCCACTCCTGCTAGCAAGGCCCCATCCTAGCTCTGGGGATAAAAGGCAGGGGGCAGAGATGAATAATGGCAGACAACTATTCATCTTCCGGATGGACGGTGTTCTGTTCCCCGTCCTCACACAGACAAATGCAATATCAAACAAATGCCTGCCAATAATTTATTGTATAAACAGAACAGAATTCTTGGCAGATGAGAGTTCCGGCAGCTAACTGTAAAACGCCTGCCAAGTCCAATTAGTACTTCCAAAAAGCAGGAGAGGCCTTATCTGCAGTCCGTTTCCAGAGCGACAAATTATCCACAGGAGTTTAGTCCAAAAAATATCTGAGCCGAAGTGCAGGATTCACAATGTGACTCTTTAGAGTTTAAACTTTTGTCCATCACAAAGCCTGCCGAGCAATCACACCCCTTTTTATCCCTTGTGGGGTGTGGCTCAGTGACTCAGCTCAATCTGTGGCCCTCCCACACCTCTTCCTTTGCTGCACACACACCTCCCTCCGACGCTGCCTGGGATCAAGCCAGGATTCATCATTATCACTCTCTATCAATGGTTGCTCCAAAATGCCTTCCTTCTGGCCTTGGATGGAACCTGAAGCATTGCCAGAGAGGAGGATCCTGGAGAGGGAGGCCTTGTCAGTTCCTCCCCCTCACCTTCTGAGTCCTCTTCCTCCATGAGTCACAACAGACAGACTTGTTAGCCTGTGAGGGAAGCTTTTTGCCAGGGCTGCCATCATTCCTAATAAAGGAATCTTTTGAGTTCACGTCAGAGGGTTTGCTGTGTTTGGAGAGCTGGGTCAGAACAACTACCTGTACAAATAAATCGGGCCATGTGTTTCTTCTTGTTGCAGGAATTATTTGAAGAGGCTGGGTGCCCACTGTATAAATTTACCCAACAAGTAAATAAACCTCCCATGCTATAAATTCGGCAATAAACATGGGAAAATTCATTTGCAGGCTATGAAGGATTTGGATGCTGATGCTCCAAAATAACACACACACCCCTTCCAATGTTTCCCAGAAAAGACCTCGGTAATAATTGCTCTCTCCATTTCTGTAAAACGCAGCAGGCATATAAGATAAATCTAATTCAGATTTACGATCTCATAAATACAGACCCAATCCAAACCGACTTGCTTCCGTTTGACCCAGCTCAAAAAAAAAAAAAAAAAAAGTTATTTCCAAATACTGGCTTTACTGTCCATAAAGGGTAACTGTTAATGGGGAGGGAGAAAGATTTGAGATTTATGCTGATGGAAACTTCTTCTTTAAAGATATATATCCGTGGCCAACAAAGCCAATAGGTAAATCTTGCATTGGACTGTTCTTCATTGCTCGGCATTAGAGTGTTCCACGTTAGACATGCCATACTTTTCGGAATATAAGATGCACTTTTTCTCCCTCTAAAAGAGGGTGAAAATTGCGGTGCATTTGATAGACCGGATATTGCCGAAGCCCCGCCCACCAGCCAGCCCCCACCCTTTGGCTATTTTCGGGCTCCACGTGTCACATTTCTGGCCTCCACGCATTGCATTTTCAGCCAGTTCTAGACAGCAGAGATCGGTGTTGGTGAATGGGCTGCGCCGAATGGGCCACAGCGGTGCCGAACAAGCGATGGCAGATAAGCCGTGGTGAACAGGTGGCGGCGAACAGGCGGTGTGGCAAATGAGCCAAGGCGAACAGGCGGCGGCGAATGGGCCATGGTGAACGGGCTGTGGTGAATGGATGGTGGCAAATGGGCAAAGGCAGATATTTTTTCTTGTTTTCCTCCCCTAGAAATGTAGGTGCGTCTTATACTCCGGTGCGTCTTATAGTCTGAAAAATACGGTACTCAAATACGGTTCATTCTAGAGAGCCATTTCCTTAATGAGTCAATAGGACAGAGTGTTATTCATTTTTTTTTAATCTCATGCTGCTTTTTCCTTAGCCACCATCTGCAACTTCCCCTAAGAAGTAAAACTGGGATCCCGTTTTGTGTCCCCTTTAAAAAAAACCACGACTGCAGAACTGGTTAGGCTGTTGTCTCATTTGTACTGATGGATTGCACCACGGGACTCTTGCTGACTCCGTGATAGTGAAGGGCTTTTAATTCCAACTTCTTTTTTTTTTTTTTTTAAATGCTTCACTCTTCAAGAAATAAAGGGTTGGTGGTTCATCACTAAGACAGAAATGGCTGTCGATGAAATTGGGCTGCCTGAAATGAAGGAGAAGGTGGACATCTGTTGTGGCCCGTCAGCGGCCTGTGCATTTAGTAGCTGATTCCGACAGCGAGGAGGCTGGTGTGGTGCTGTGCCAGCAGCCTATGCAGCTGGCACTCGAGTCAGACAATGGAGAAGATGTGGTGCCAGAGGTGGGGATTCAGCCAGGGCCTTCAGAACCTCCAGAAGCTCCCATAAGTGAAGAGGAAGAAGAGGAGGAGAAGCCTCTTCTCGATTCAAGGGCACGCAGAGCTCTTAAAAGGCAGCAGTGACTCCTCAGAAGGAGTTCTCCTCAAGAGTAAGGCTTGGGGCTAATTGACCACTCCCTTAGCCTATTTAAGGAAGGACGACGACTGATGCAATTTGCAGGAAACAACTTCATTCATATTCCTTCGCCTCTTGATTCCAGAAATGTTTGATTCGGCTCTTGTTTATCTCTTGTCAGTTTTCCTGCAAATTGCTTCTGGGCATTCTGCCAACCACAGTAAGATTACGGTTATCTGAAATACCGTGCCTCGGAATTGAGTTATTATTCTTTGGATTCTTGTCGGCTGTTCATGAAGTTAAATTAACAGCCCTTGTTCAGGAAAGACTGATTTAAACTGCACATGTGTTCGAACAACTACTAAGAAAGCTCATTAGTAGTCCTTAATTAGTAAACTAAGGTTTGTACGGACTTTGTGTGTGCTGCATTCTTTGGGATCTGTAGCAGGGGCAGAACAATATCCGTGCTAATCTTGTGTGGGGGAGGGGGAGCTTGGTGCACTCTGAGCTTGATAGTTTTCTTGCAGATGTTTCGCTACCAAGCTAGGTAACTGTTGTGGTCCGCCAGCAGCCTTTGGAGCTGGCAGCAGAATTCGACAGTGAGGAGGCTGGGGAAGAGCATGTGCTAGTTCTGGAGCCTGCGGAAGGCTCGGACAAGGGCTCTGCATCGGAGGCAGAGATGGGGCCAGGACTATCTGGGAGTTATGCACAGACTCTGGAGCCTCCAGAGTCGGATATCAGAGAGGCAGAAGAACAGGAGGGTCCAGTTCTTAGTGCACGCATGCGCAGAGCTGCCAGAAGGCAAGAACTATTAAAACTAAAGGGACGACTTGGGAGTAAGGCCTGGAGATGATTGGCCCCTCCCGTAAGGCTTAAAAGAGGAACAAAGGCACATGGGCCCTTTGCAGGAAAGCAACGTTGTTAACTCTGTTCCCAGTTGGCATCTCTGTTTGATTCTGGACTCCGTGTGGCTTTGCCAAGTAGGTCTTTGGCAGAGTGTCAAGGAAGATAAAGGTGTGTTGAAGGACTTCTCCCGAAGGACTTTTTGCAACTAATTGGGACTCAGCTGTGAATGAACGTAATTCACAGCTGTAGCAATAAAAGAGGTTTTTGGGACCACTCATTTTTTTTAATGACTCAGGAAGCCTAGGGAACAACAGTAACATCATCAGTGCAAGAAGGGAGTGGGGTTTAGAGGAGGAGGAGGAGGATTATAGCATCCTTGGTGCTCTCTGAGCTTGGTTGCTTTCTTGCAGACTAGTATTATCCTACTAGGTAACATCATGAGGACTATATTGTAGTATTATACAGCCTGTTGTCCATCTCGCTGGATTCAATGCCATATCTTTTGTGGAGATGAGCTGTGCCTTTTCCACAACCTGTGGAGAAGGTTCGGTAGGGATGTGCATAGCTTCGGATCTAAATCTGTTGTGATCCTGGCCCAAGTAAGTAGTAGTCGACGCAAACAGTTCCAAAACAAATAGACTTTATCAGAATAGCTGAGAATTAACTCATTCTTGGCGTAGTCTAAACTAAATCAAAACAAATTCTTCATAACACAAATTCTTCAGTCTAATCACCAACCTTGGTATAATTAGGCAAACTGCCAAAGGCTTTTCTTAGCAAAAGTTTCTTGGCAGAAGATGCCGACAAGAGATAAGTGCAGCAAGACAAGAACAAGTCTATCAAAGTTGTTTTCCAACAAAGAGCCCAAGAGCCGTTGCTGGTCTTTTAAGCCTCACGGGAGGGGCCAATCATCTCTTGGCCCTACTCCCGAGTTGTTCTCTTTGTTTTAGCTGCTCTTGCCTTCTGGCAGCTGTTCTCATACGTGGACTAGGAACAGGCTTCTCCTGTTTCTCTGCCTCTCTGCTGTCAGCCTTTGGAGGTTCCGGAGTCCGCCCATCACTCTCTGATTGCCCTGGCCCCATCTCTGCCTCCGATGCAGAGCCCTCATCCAGGCCTTCCCCAGCCTCCAGGAATGGCCCATGTTCCTCCTCAGCCTCATCATTGTCCAATTCCGCTGCCAGCTCCGCAGGCTGCTGGCGGACCACAACAAAATCAGGAAAAGGATGGGCGATACAGGAGAAGGAGTGGCAGAAATCTGGGGGTGGAGTTAAAAGAGGGATCGAGGAGATTAATGTCAAGTGTGAAAGACCAGGTCCACAGGTGAAGGGTCGAATTTATTGCTGAACAGCCTGTGTACAGGAATCTTCTCAATTAACTGTTAGCAGCTGCTTGGAGTTAAATCAGAATCAACAGAATTCAAGGGAGTTTGGATTTACTTCATTTGTGACAACGTAGAGATTCTAGGATGATTTACTCTTTTCACTCTGTCCCCAGGATCTGCCACTCCTCCTTCTATGGACATATTCACCATGGCATTTGGTGCCTCCATAAAGAAGCTGCAGCTCTTGTGTAGTATTTGCACATGACAACATGGTCTGGAGCAGGGGTCACCATCCTTTTGGACCTCAGGGACCACTAAATTATAAATCGAACCCATAAATAAATAAATAAATTTTAAATTTTAAATCCCACAAACCACTAATATGATCTCCCTAATGACCGGCTGGGTAGGTGTGGCTAGGTGGCCATGTGACTGGGTGGGCATGGCCAACTCGATGTCACTCAGGTCGGGCACCTCGCCAGCCTCTACTCACCCTTCCCCTCTCAGCTCCTCCTCGCCTGCCCGCCCAGGCTCCTTAGGGCCCCAGCAGGAAGCAGTTGCTGGAGCTAAGCAGCCACCATGCGAAAGAGTTGGCAAAACAGCCCAGTTCAAATTGGATCTGACCGAGAAGGAGGTTCAGCAGAAGCACCTCACTGAGGACTACCAGCATAGGCTTTCCAAGCAGAGGGAAGACTTGTGGGAGTGCAAGGCCAGGTACCAGCGCCTGGAGGCTCAGCGGGCTGAGATTGTCAGCCAGTTCCAGGCCATGATGCAGTCCCACTGGAACAAGGCCCTCTGGCTCTTCGCCAACAGCAGTGCTTCCCTCCAGCCTTCGCCCAAACCCCACACCAGGAGGCTGAAGCAGACCCCAAGTAGGAATTTCTGCCCCACTCTGACCCACACAAAAAGACCCCAAAGGGGGAGACTCTCTGCAGCAACACAAACGTTCATTGCACGTATCTGTCCCAGGGGCCATAGTTTGAGGACCCCTGTTTTAGTGCAATATAAAAAATGCAAATAATTTTTCTGCAGACCACCAAAATTTTCTCGCAGACCACCAGTGGTCCATGGACCATCAGTTGGTGACCGCTGGTCTGGAGGACGGACATCTTGGTGTTAAGAGGTGCAGGCTACCCTGGAGTTTCATACTCAAAGGTATATTCTTCTGCGAACTCAAGAGAAGTTAGCAATAGCAATAGCACTTCGACTTATATATACTGCTTCCCAGTGCTTACGGCCCTCTCTAAGAGGTTTGCAGAGTCAGCCTACTGCCCCCCAACAATCTGGGTCCTCATTTTATCAACCTCGGAAGGATGGGAGGCTGAATCAACCTTGAGCCGGTCAGGATTGAACTCTTGGAAGTAGGTAGAGTTATGGAACGAAGGAAGGAAGGAAGGAAGGAAGGAAGGAAGGAAGGAAGGACGGACAATAGTACTTAGAGGTTTGCAGAGTCAGCCTATTGCCCCCAACAATCTGGGTCCTCATTTTACCAACCTCGAAAGGATGGGAGGCTGAATCAACCTTGAGCTGGTCAGGATCGAACTCCTAACAGTGAGCTGAATTAGCCAGCAATACTGTATTCTAACCACTGCACCACCACAGCTCCTCTCACACTTTGCCCAGACCAGCTGCAATGGATAAAGTCTGCCCAAACCAGTTTTAGTGAGGTCCATGTTATTGGTGAATGTTATTAATGGATTAAAGATGTTTAGCCTGATTAATTCTCTGCATTTTAATCAATTCATCATCTAGGTTTAAATAAATGGGCTTGTCTCTAACATCCCGTGATAGATGCCTTTTTGAAATACTGAAGCCATAACTAATGTACTATTGAATAAGCATTCCCTCATCCATCTATCCAGCCTGGAACCCCATCACAAAGCTTTGAGATGGGCCATTCATTCATTTTCAGCCTTGCCGCTAATCATTTATTAATCTATTAATTTAATCTATTTAATACACAAGATGCATTCATCGAGAAAGGGAGAATCAAGATTGCATGAAGTTTTAGTACTGCTTTACAAAGCCTTAGTAAGTCCATACTTGGAATACTGCATTCAGTTCTGGTCACCACAATATCAAAAAAAAACATGTTGAGATTCTAGAAAGCATGCAGAGAAGAGCAACAAAGAGGATTAGGGAGCTGGAAGCACAAACATAACAAACTGTTGTAGGAATTGAGTATGTCTAGTCTAGAGAAGGGACGTGGTGGCTCAGTGGCTAAGACGCTGAGCTTGTCGCTCAAAAGGTCGGCAGTTCAGTGGTTCGAATCCCTAGTGCCACATAACAGGGTGAGCTCCCATGACTTGTCCCAGCTTCTGCCAACCTAGCAGTTCGAAAGAAGGTAAAAAATGCAAGTGGAAAAACAGGGACCACCTTTGATGGGAAGGAAACAGTGTTCCATGCACCTTTGGCGTTGAGTCATGCCGGCCACATGACCACGGAGACGTCTCCGGACAGCGCTGGCTCTTCGGCTTTGAAATGGAGATGAGCACCGCCCCCTAGAATCGGGAACAGCTAGTACGTATGTGCGAGGGGAACCTTTATCTTTACCTAGTCTAGTGGAAAGAAGGACTAGGGAAGACATGATAGGAATGTTCCAATATTTGAGAGTTTGCCATGGAGAAGAGGGACTCAACGTATCCTCCAAAGCACCTGAGAGCAGGACAAGAAGCAACGGATGGAAACTCATCAAGGAGAGAAGCAACCTGGAACTAAGGAGACATTTTCTGACAGTTAGAACCATTAACCAGTGGAACAACTTGCCTCCAGAAGTTGTGAATTGTGACCGCTCCAACGCTGGAGGCTTTCAAAAAGAGATAGGGCAATTATTTGTCTGGAATGGTTTAAGGTCTCCTGTTCGAGGATGGGGTTGGACTAGAAGACCTCCAGGGTCCTTTCCAAGTCTGTTATTCTACGTTCTATTTTTTTTAAAAAAAGCTCCTACCTTAAAATCACACGACAAACCATTAATCCAGCAAAACTAAGTGACCTATCCACATTTGCAGTCCTGAGGAATTCAGAGTAGTAAAGAGGGACAATGTTAGCAAGCAGAGGTGGCATTCAACTGCTTCAAAATGATTTTTTTTACTACTGCCTCTATGGGCGTGGCTTGGTGGGCGTGGTGTGACTTAGTGGGCGTGGCTTGGTGGGCAGGGGGAAGGATATTGCAAAATCTACATTCCCTCCCCACTCCAGGGGAAGGATATTGCAAAATCTCCATTCCCTCCCCACTCCACGGGAAGGATATTGCAAAATCTCCATTCCCTCCCCACTCCACGGGAAGGATATTGCAAAATCTCTATTCCCTCCCCGCTCCAGGGGAAGGATACTGCAAAATCTCCATTCCCTCCCCACTCCAGGGGAAGGATATTGCAAAATCTCCATTCCCTCCCCACTCCACGGGAAGGATATTGCAAAATCTCTATTCCCTCCCCGCTCCAGGGGAAGGATACTGCAAAATCTCCATTCCCTCCCCACTCCAGGGGAAGGATATTGCAAAATCTCCATTCCCTCCCCACTCCACGGGAAGGATATTGCAAAATCTACATTCCAACCTCACTCCAGGGGGAAGGATATTGCAAAATCTCTATTCCCTCTCCACTCCAGGGGAAGGATATTGCAAAATCTCCATTCCCTCCCCACTCCACGGGAAGGATATTGCAAAATCTACATTCCAACCCCACTCCAGGGGAAGGATATTGCAAAATCTCCATTCCCTCCCCACTCCACGGGAAGGATATTGCAAAATCTCCATTCCCTCCCCACTCCACGGGAAGGATATTGCAAAATCTACATTCCAACCCCACTCCAGGGGAAGGATATTGCAAAATCTCTATTCCCTCTCCACTCCAGGGGAAGGATATTGCAAAATCTCCATTCCCTCCCCACTCCACGGGAAGGATATTGCAAAATCTACATTCCCTCCCCACTCCAGGGGAAGGATATTGCAAAATCTCCATTCCCTCCAGACTCCACGGGAAGGATATTGCAAAATCTACATTCCAACCCCACTCCAGGGGAAGGATATTGCAAAATCTCCATTCCCTCCCCACTCCACGGGAAGCATATTGCAAAATCTACATTCCCTCCCCACTCCAGGGGAAGGATATTGCAAAATCTCCATTCCCTCCAGACTCCACGGGAAGGATATTGCAAAATCTACATTCCAACCCCACTCCAGGGGAAGGATATTGCAAAATCTCCATTCCCTCCCCACTCCACGGGAAGCATATTGCAGAATCTCCATTCCCTCCCCACTCCTGGGGAAGGATATTGCAAAATCTACATTCCCACCCCACTCCTGGTAGGGAGATAGGGAAGTCTCAAACTGGTAGGGAAAGTAAGTGGATACCACCCCTGTTAGTGAGGTTTAAGCATTAGCAGAGGCGCACTCTCCTTAAATGAGGAATTGTTTGTTTGTTTCCCCCTGACTCTCTTTAAAAAAAAGAAGTTTTTTTTCTAAAAAAAAAAGAAAGAAAGAAAAGCTATTTTTCTCTCTTAGCCTTGAATAGCCAAGCAATTTTCTATCAGCGTAAAAGACCCAGAGGAGACGGAAAAAAAACCCAAACAAAACAAACAGAACACTTCATCAAGGACACCAGAAATTGCAATCAACAGGTACCGGCCTGGCAAATATTTAAACAAATCACTTGATCAGTTGTGGTGCATTGTGTAGCAGAAGCGCGGAAGAATTCTTATGTAAAGGCCAAGGGGCTGGCAGATGGCGAGGCCGGTGTGCAGATACGAGGGGCGTTTTTTGTCTGATTGAGAAACTCACTGGAGTCGCATACACATTATGTGGATTAGACAAGCCATGGATGAGTAATTAAGAGCGCCACTGAACCAGTGTCGGCTTAGCTGGTGAGCCGTTACTCAAGAAACGGTTGCATATTGCTAATGTTTTGTGCCACGTGGAACTCTTCAATAGAAGGGAATAATATTTGTAGTTCGAGATTGAACGGTGGGGTCCTTCTGCTCTCTGAGCTTGGTGGTTTTCTTGCAGGGTTTCATGACCCAACGAGGTAACATCATCAGTGCTATCAGGAAGGGGGTTTGCAGAGAGGAGGAGGAGGAGGAGGAGGCAGAGGAGGAGCTGGAGGTGTAGGAGGAAGACAACTGTGGGATCCTTGGTGCTCTGAGCTTGGCTTCTTTGCTCGCAGGCATTTCATTACCCAACTAGACAACATCATCAGTGCACTCTGAGATTTGCTAAATGTGAGGGAGTGTGGGGTTTGTTCCCTGTTTATATGTATTCAGAAGCTTGTCCGGCTAGTGTTGGTGGTGGTGTGGGTTTGAGGTTCGGCCATCAATAGTCAGTTTGGGATAACTATGTTTACACACCATTCAAAATACAAAAAAAAAAAAAAAAACCCAAGGAAGCAAAAGGAGCAGAACCAGCAGCCTGCAGCGGGATAAGTATGTAATTCATGCATAAGTATGCAGCCTCATGCGCACCTTTCAGTTTGGGGCATGTGCGTGCACGCAATTTGGGCACTCGGTGTCTAAAAGGGTTGGGGACCCCTGCCCTAATCAATGAATGACCAAGAGGAAACCCACAACCCCTCCGACAGGGAAAGAGATGACCCTTAGGGAACAAACAGGAGAAGAGGGGACGTAGCCCACAGCTGCATAACGTCTCGAGAAAGAAACTCAGAAAGGATCTTCCATAACTTAAAGAGATTTGTGCTTTCAGATGTGCCAGATTCCGTTCATGCAGTCTTACAACAAAGCAGAATTAGTTCACCCAGTCGTATTTCCTGGCTCTGGTCCGCCTAGGAAGGTTAGACATCGGGAAAGATAAAGGTGGAAAGGAAAGAAGCTATCCGAGGATCCAGCTTTTCCAAAAAACCTGGCGATTTGTGCTCCGTTTTGTCAATAAGGAGGAAGATTTGTGATCTGTGAGAACTTACTCGCGGCTCTAAATCCTCTCCGAGCTACCCAAATTGGCTCCTGAGATAAAAAGTCTGCTGGAGTTTGATACATTTATCAGGGCAAACAATGTCTCTCGGAATGCCAGCTATTCTTCAAGGCTCTTTCAACACCAGATCAGGAAAGCCGGAGAGGGACAGCAATGAATCATCACCTATCGACACCAATGGCTTCAGATAATTATCAGCTTCTTATTGTCTGTGCAGTGCTCTGAAACAATAGTTGTCCCTGTGATTTAATTTCTTGAACTGGCAGCTGGCTTCTCGTACTCCCCTCCCCTCCACTACACACCGCTCAAGGAAGTAATAAGACATTGTTTTTATGCCTAGTGTGGTGCACACAACAGCCACACCCTGACAGGTTCCCAAAGTGAAGCATTGTTCTTTCATTTGGCTAAATGAATCGTGCCTTATTATATCAAACATAATCCATTCCCGCTTGGATGAATGAGCAACCAAGGGAGAAGAGAGGGCGGGAAATGTTGATGGTCGTCAAAGCTCGTGGTTAGGAAAATCACTGACCTTTGTCCCCAGCTGCAGAGGTTTGACAAAGCTGACATGTGTGTGCCTTGTTGCTAATGTAACAAGGAGATGTGATGTAATGTAATGTAGGAGAAGAGCAGGCACAGCTGAGGGTGGAATTAAGCGAGTCATCAGCCTAGAGTCATTGCGTTCCCACAAATCGTGAATTCCACTGTCCCTTATGTAGGGTTTATTCAGATTCTGAACTTTAGATGACTAGATCAGCAGTCCTCAAACTTTCCAACTTGGTGGTCTGGCCCAACCAGTGGTGTGTGTGTGTAGGTGTGTGTGTTTGTGGTACAAGCACATAGCTCCATTTGTGCGAGTTGTAGGTGTGTGCACTCTCCACTCACAAGAATGGAGCTTTGTGTGCAAGGGAAGGATGTGTGAACAGAGGGCGTTGGTGCTCTTGTGTGGAGAGGACACACACAAAGCTTCATTTGCATGAATGGAGCTTTGCACATGAGCACAAACCTTCCCTCGTGTGAATGGAATTTCACACACATGTGCTTCCCCATTTCTCCCACGGCCCAGTTTCGAACAAGCCGTGGCCTGGTAGTGGGCCGTGGGCCACGGGTTGAGAACCCCTGGACTAGATAGAAGAGTGAGACATCTGTTAAGTGAGTTTTGCCCCATTGTTGCCACAGTTGTTAAGTGAATCCCTGCAGCTGACAAGTTAGTAACCAGGTTGTTTCCCCACTGGCATTGCTTGTCGCAAAAGGGGAATCACCTGACCCTGGGACACAGCGACGGTCATAAGTGTGAACCAGTTACCAAACATCTGAAGGTTGATCACTTCATTGTGGGGCTGCAGCAAAGGTTGTAACTTTGAAAAAAAAATGGTCGTAAGTCACGTTTTTCAGGGCCGTTGTAACTTTGAACGGTCACTCAACAAACCATTGCAAGCAGTGGTAAAGTCCAAATTTTCTTACTACTGGTTCTGTGGGCGTGGCTTGGTGGGCGTGGCAGAGGAAGGATCCTGCAAAATCTCCATTCCCACCCCACTCCTGGGGGAAGGATCCTGCAAAATCCCCATTCCCACCCCACTCCTGGGGGAAGGATGCTGCAAAATCTCCATTCCCACCCCACTCCTGGGGGAAGGATCCTGCAAAATCCCCATTCCCACCCCACTCCTGGGGGAAGGATCCTGCAAAATCCCCATTCCCACCCCACTCCTGGGGGAAGGATCCTGCAAAATCCCCATTCTCTCCCCACTCCTGGGGGAAGGATACTGCAAAATCCCCATTCCCACCCCATTCCTGGGGGAAGGATACTGCAGAATCCCCATTCCCTTCCCACTCCAGGGGGAAAGATACTGCAAAACTCCCATTCCAACCCCACTCTGGGGCCAGCCAGAGGTGGTATTTGTTGGTTCTCCGAACTACTCAAAATTTCCGCTACCGGTTCTCCAGAACCTGTCAGAACCTGCTGGATTTCACCCCTGGTTGCAAGGACACCCTGTATTTATGACCCGTTGCAACGTCCCAGGATCAGATGATCACAATCTTCGACCTTTCCATCCCAATGATTCGCTTAACCGAAATGGCAAAAAGTTTAGCTTAGTTTACTTTATTGTCACTGCACCTTGTACAACGAAATTTAATGCCATCTTCAGTGTTTCCCCCAAAATAAGACCGGGTCTTAATATTAATTTTTGTTCCAAAAGATGCATTAGGGCTTATTTTGGGGAAAATGCAGTACTAAATGCACCTGTTTGGCTGACCATCTTAACTGGGGTTTGAGGGTAGGACTTATATTACGAGCATCCTGAAAAATCATGTTAGGACTTATTTTCCGGTTGGGTCTTATTTTCGGGGAAAACAGGGTATAAAAATAAAACACAAATGCACATCCTTCACATTCTTATACCAGTGATGGCTAAACCATGGTATGCATGCCACAGGTGGCATGAAGAGCCATTTCTGTGGGCACGCGAGCCAACGCCCTAGATCCGCTGCACCATGCATGCACACGTGCCTCCCACTGGCCAGCTGATTTTCGGGTCTCTGCTGCGCATGCGAGAGATGCACACGGATGCCCATGCTGCCCTGACCCTCCCAGAAGTTTCCAGGTGGCCCGTTTTGGATGCCACTTAAATACTGGAGACTCTGGGAGGGCAAAAAATGGCCCTATTGAATGTCCAGAAACAGGCCATTTCCAGCCTCCAGGGAGCCTCCGGAGAGCCAGGAAAGGCTGTTTTCTCCCTCCCCAGGCTCCAGGAAAGCTTCTGGAACCTAGGGAGGGCAAAAAGCAGGCCTAATAGGCCTACTGGAAGTCTGGAAATCGGCCGCTTCTGGCCTCTGAAGCCTTTACGGAGGCCTGCTATGCCCAAAATGGGGCGTGGGGGGGAGTCGTACACGAGGGAAAGTCGGTGCAGGGACAGGGGGCGGGGCAGTGCAGGAGGGTCACACCAGGGATGAAATCCTCCTGATTTGGACCGGATGGTGGCGGGTGGTTCAGAGAATCGGTAGCAAAAATCCCTGCGTCCCCGCCCCCCCCCCCATGCCCAGCTGAGCCACAGGATCATCAGAGGCTTTTTTTTTTTTTTTACTTTTAAAAGCATTTTTTCTATAACCTCTTCGGCCCCAAAAAAATGCTTTGAAAAGTCTCTGACGATCCCAGCTGAGTTTCCAAATCTGCAGAGAGATATTTTTTTAAAAGCCTCTCTGACGATCCCAGCTAAGTTGCCTGATCGTCAGAGAGGCTTTTCAAAGCATTAGAAAAAAATGCTTTGAAAAGTTTAAAAAAAAAAAAAACTTGGCCACGCCCACCCAGTCACATTACCACCCCCACCAAGCCATGCCCACAGAACTGGTAGTAAGACATTTTACATTTGACCCCTGGGTCACACGTACATGCACGGGGGGGGGGGAGGGAGGCGGGACGCACGGGGGCATTGCATTATGGGTATGGGCACACACACACGCAATCTCCGCACTCCCCCCTCTTTTGGCACACGATGGCAAAAAGATTTGCCATCACTGTTGCGTACAATTGAGCTGAAAACCGATATTGCATTAATATTGCACTATGCAGTAGAATTCAAAGAGGTTGCAAAATGGAACACGCCTCACTCTTAAATATCACCGTAGCAATGGCAATTCTGGTTCCAAGTCCATAAATTGAGGATTACCTGTCATTCAAAAAAACCCACCCACCCCCGTCCTCCGAAAGTTTAAGGAAGCTGCTGTACCACAACTGATCGTATGTAGTATTTCTCCAAAGAGAAATAGAGCGCGATCCAATCCCTTTCTCTTGTAGCTACTCAACGAAGATATTCTCATGCCCCTTAAACCTTCCTTGTCAACGATCTCTTTTAAAGAGTTGTGTTATTCCTTTTTTTCCCTCCTCAAATCAAAGAGCATATTACAAAAAAACCAAAAAAAAAATCCTCTTTAAGTCCTCTTAAAATCCTTTGGGAAGGATGTGCCCAAGAAATGAGTCACCGCAGGAGGTTTAGATGGATGGATAGGGATCTCTTTTATCTAGGATGCTCACCAAAGGATAGAACAGCTGGAAATAAAATGTCATACTCTCCTACAAAGGAAAATCAGACAGCGCTCTATTTTTTAAAACGTTGTAGATGCTATCTTTGTCAACTCCAGGCAAAAGCTGGAGAAAAAGCCAACGTGGTCTCCAACAAAGCGTTGTCAGAACCAGGGGTGAGCTGCTGGGGGTTTGCAGGGGTCAGGGAGAACCTCTAGCTAAGATTCTGTGCAGTTCGCAGAACCCCTAAATCCCACTCCTGGCTGGCCCTACCCACTCTGCCCCACCCATCCCAGGAGTCCCTACGTGGCACGTTTTGGATGCAGGTAAGTGAAGGGTGCACACGGAGGCTTGGGGAGGGCGAAAAATGGCCCTACTGGAAGTTCGAGAAGGCCAGAAACAGTCCCATTTCTGGTCTCCAAAGGGCCTCCGGAGCCTGGGGAGGCTATTTTCATCCTCCCGGAGGCTCGAGAAAAACCTCAGGAGCCCGGGGAGGGCAAAAAGGCCACCAACCCCTTCCACCGTGGTGCAGGAGGCCGACAAGGCCATGCCCACCATGACCACACCCACCTAGCAACTGGGCAGAGAACCCCTTGCTAAAATTTTTGAAACCCACCCCTGGTCAGAAGCCCTTAACATCTGCCCAACCTCTGCTTGGACTTCCACCAGGAGGACTCAGACTGAAGTTCTAAGGTGGCCTGGGACGGAAGGCATCAAGGTAGGTTGGTTTGTGGGTTTATTTCCATCTGGAGAGCAGAAAAGAGGGTGGGAGAAACCTCCAAGCCTTGAGGAGATCTATCGCCCTGCTAGCTGAGAGGAAGAAAAGTGGGAGAATGAACATTTATTCTGTTGCAAATATTTAAGGGTGCCAAGAGATTAAACACCTCAAAGGACCTAGAGAACATTTTAGAAACATTTTTAGAATAGAATAGAATAGAATAGAATAGAATAGAATAGAATAGAATAGAATAGAATAGAATAGAATAGAATAGAATAGAATAGAATAGCAGAGTTGGAAGGGACCTTGGAGGTCTTCTAGCCCAACCCCCTGTTTAGGTAGGAAACCCTACACCGACAAATGGTTATCCAACATCTTCTTAAAAACTTCCAGTGTTTGGAGCATTCACAACTTCTGGAGGCAAGTTGTTCCACTGATTAGTTGTTCTCACTGTCAGGAAATTTCTCCTTAGTTCTAAGTTGCTTCTCTCCTTTGATGAGTTTCCACCCACTGCTTCTTGTCCTGCCCTCAGGTGCTTTGGAGAATAGCACCTTGTGAAGAAGGAGTCTGAGATATTGGAACACTGCTATCATGCCTCCCTTAGTCCTTTTCATCAAACTAGACATACCCAGTTCCTGCAACCGTTATTTGTATGTTTTAGCCTCCAGTCCCCTAATCCTGTTTGTTGCTCTTCTCTGCACTCTTTCTAGAGTCTCCGCATCTTTTTTACACCATGGCGACCAAAACTGGATGCAGGATTCCACGTGTGGCCTTACTAAGGCATTATAAAATGGTATTAACCCTTCATGTGATCTTGATTCTATCCCTCTGTTGATGCAGCCCAGAACTGTGTTGGCTTTTTTGGCAGCTGCTGCACACGGCTGGCTCCTATTTAAATGGTTGTCCACTAGGACTCCAAGATCCCTCTCACAGTTACTACTATTGAGCAAGGTACCACCTATACTGTACCTGTACTTCCTTCTTAGTTATCCTTGACTACTTATTTTTATGCTCAACTGCACTGGTGGCTGACTGAATCTCATGAAAACTGAAAATAAGCAATCAAAATAAGTAGTCAAGGATAACTAAGAAGGAAGTCCCATCCAACTCAATGGAAACTGGGCTGGGCATATGAGTTTCTGACCTAATTTGAGATTCAAGGTGAATTCTGGGCAGAACCACCTTTAGTATCTACAATTCTCATCTTCTTGGAAGATTAGATCCAGGCTGATGCTTCTGTAGGCCTTTCATAAAGCTAACAATGAGATCTATTGCTGGGCACCAACAATGGGTTCCATCAGCATTCAGCCCAAGGTTAGAATGAACAGGGTCCAATAACCTTCTCTTGAAGTTACATTTTCATCTTCTTGATGATTTCCTGATTGTGTCATGAAAGCCCCTGGAGGTCCCCAATGAGTTCATCATTTATGGTGGAGAAGGAAGCCGTTGGTGGGCCTCCATCCCACGTCTTCTCCTTTCGGCTCTAGGATCGGATAAGGCATCTTCTGAGTTCTCCTTCATCCTTTATTTTCTTCATGGCTTCCCATGGCTCTTCTGGCTCAACAAACTTGAGATGTCCCAAGGGGCAGTCCGCTCTTTGAAACCCATCACTACCTCTTCATTTGACAAAGTGATCCCAACTTACAATGTGCTTAATTGGTAGCCCAGAGGAAAGGGTCTATTTTTAGAAGATCGAAGCTAAGATCTCCCAAAGAAGGAAGTGAGGAGCACATCAATCGGCCAAGCAGCTGAAACCGGCCACTTGTGTATCATTATTTATATCTTTGCGGGACTCCTTGAGTCTCTTCCCCAAAAAACACAGAGACATTCTCTGTGCTAACAATTCACCTCTGTGGGATCTGCTTCCTGCTGGTTCCCCCAAAACAAGCTGATGTGACAGAAATAATGATTAAAAGGCAGGCTAAAAAAAAAACAACCCTACCAAGATCAGAGCTGAAGCTACAAATACAGATCTCGACTTAAAACGATTTGTTTAGTGACCGTTCAAAGTTACAGCAGCCCTGAAACGTGATTTATGACTGTTTTTTCGCAGTTACGACCTTTGCAACATCCCCTTGATCACATGATTGTCAGGGTTCTGAGGGATGCCCTAATTAAATCATGAGCCTTGAGCCAAGCTTCAAAAGAAAACCAGTGATTTTTTAGAAGCTTCTTGTCAGCACATTCCAAGTGAAGCCAGCTCTTACCCTATGTAATTTAAGCTCCAATTATGATTCTGTTTCCCCCCTCCACCCAGGGTGTGTCATCAATCATATCTGCCAACGGAGCAATTTCTCGGGTTGTATAGATCACTCCCCTCCAGCTGCTGTAAGTAACCCTGAGATACAGCCTTGAGAGAGATAAGCATGGAATGTGCATCTGTCTTTGGCTGCCCTACCGTTTCATCAGTTTCCCATCCTCCCTGGCCTATGGCAACTCGAGAGCAGGCCAGGGATGCTTTGCGAGTTGACATTGATCAAAATTCAGAGGCTTGGTAACTGGTTCATATTTATGACCATTGCCGTGTCCCATGGTCACATGATCCCCTTTTGCGACCGTCTGACAAACAAAATCAATGTGGGAAGCCAGGTTCAATTAACAACCGGGATACTAACTTATCAACTGAGTGATGCGGTGGCCTAGAGGCGGAGCTCTCGACTCACAACCAGGAGGCTGTGAGTTCAATCCTAGCTAGAGGCAGATATTTCTCTCTCTGGGGACACTGAGAATATATCTGCTGAAAAAAACCGCCGCATTGGCGACAGGAAGGGCATCTGGCCAGTAAACACTCAGCTCCATTCAGTTGCCCCGACTCCACCACACAAGGGATTATGGGGTCATTAAAAGAAAATAATGATACTAATTTATCAGCTGCAGTGATTCATTTAACGACTGTGGCAAGAAAGGTGGTAAAATCGACAAATGTCTCACTTAATAACACAAATTTTGGCTCAATTGTAGTTGTAAATTGAGGGCTGCTTGTAGATTTCTTTGCCTTTTTAATTTTTTAAAAACTTTTTAAAGGTAGACTGACCAAGCTCCATTCCTGAGCTGAGTGCCTTTTTATGTTAGGATCAAAACACAGGCAAAGCTAAAAAATTTTCTTATACTTCTATCCCTTCGGGCTTTATTTATGCAGAAACCTTTAAGCCTATAAAAAGTTCCGGCGTGTTAGAGCATGACTGCCTCTGTTCTCCTCGGCGACCCAAATAACTGGTAAGCGTAATCAGACTAGGTAGATTTACTAGGGCTGAACGGAATTTTTAATCTTAATTTCGCCATTTCTCGGATGGGCAAAGGAAAGGAACTGGAAAGGTTTCAAACACATTTCACTGGGAAGGCACACAAGATGCTTTGTGACAGCCTTTGAAGAGGTATATAGAATAGAATAGAACAGAATAGAACAGAATAGAATAGAATAGAATAGAATAGAATAGAATAGAATAGAATAGAATAGAATAGAATAGAATAGAATAGAATAGAATAGAGTAGAGTAGAGTAACGGAGTTGGAAAGGACCTTGGAGGTCTTCTAGTCCAACCCCCTGCTTAGGCAGGGAACTCTACACCATTTCAGACAAATGGTTATCAAATCTCTTCTTTAAAACTTCCAGTGTTGGAGCATTCATAACTTCTGGAGACAAGTTGTTCCACTGATTAATTGTTCTCACTGTCAGGAAATTCCTCCTTAGTTCTAAGTTGCTTCTTTCCTTGATTAGTTTCCATCCGTTGCTTCTTGTCCTACCCTCTGGTGCTTGGAGAATAGCTTGACTGCCTCTTCTTTGTGGCAGCCCCTGAGATACTGGAAGGCTGCTATCATGTTTCTCCTAGTCCTTCTCTTCATCAAAGTAGACATACCAAGTTCCTGCACCCGTTCTTCGTATGTTTTAGCCTCCAGTCCCCTAATCTTCTTTGTTGCTCTTCTCTGCACTCTTTCTAGAGTCTCCGCAACTTTTTTACACCATGGCAACCAAAACTGGATGCAGCATTCCACGTGTGGCCTTACCAAAGCCTTATAAAGTGGTATTAACACTTCACGTGATCTTGATTCTATACCTCTGTTGATGCAGCCTGCTGTCACGTCTCCCCTGGTCCTTCTTTTCATTAAATTAGACATACCCAGTTCCTGCAACTGTTCTTCATGTTTCTTTTTTTTTTTAATATACTTTATTAAGTTTTTATACATACAAGAATTTACATTTCTATTTACATCGGATATGCAGTGTTTATATATATATATATATATATACATAATATTACCTGGTGTCACTTTTGCTGTTTGTTATTGTTTATTTAACACACCTTTTACTCCTGTTTTGATTTTATCGTTCATCCATTCGTACCACCTTCCCCACACAGTATAATAATCAGAGTTTTCATCGTTATTTATTTCATGAGTTAATTTACTCATCTCTGCGCACTCTAGTACCTTCCTAAATATAAGTTCTTCTGGTGGCAGGTTCTTTCTCTTTCCAGTATTCAGCATAGGCCAACCTAGCAGCTGTAGTTATGTGTATTATTAAGTGGGTCTTTTTCTTTCCAAATCTCTTCTTCACTATTCCCAGGAGAAATAATTCTGGTGTCAGCTCTACCTCTTCTCTAATTATTTCTTGTAACCATCTCCCAATATTTTTTCGCTTCAGGGCATGTCCACCACATGTGAAAGAAAGTGCCCTGACCCAGTTCCTGCAACCGTTCTTCATATGTTTCAGCCTCCAGTCCCCTAATCCTCTTGGTTGCTCTTCTCTGCACTCTTTCTAGAGTCTCCACATCTTTGTTTACATCGTAGTGACCAAAACTGGATGCAGGATTCCACGTGTGGCCTTACCAAGGCCTTATAAAGTGGTATTAACCCTTCATGTGGTATTAATACTTCACCTATTTTGGGGGGATGACTTAAAGATAAAAGATTGCTTTCAGTGGGCGCTCCATCACTGGAGGTTTTAAAAGAAGAAACTGGACAGTCACTTGTCTGAAATGGTGTAGTAGGAACTCCTGCTTGAGCAGGGGGCTGGACTAGAAGACGTCCAAAGTCCCTTCCAGCTCTATTCGGATTCTAAATTCCATTTTTTTAATAATACATTTTGCACTTCAAAACAAAAACAAAAATGAATGCATTAAAAAAAAGAAACAAAGAAAGTGAAAAAATAGAAAAGAAAGAGGAAAAGAAAAATAACAACAGTGCAGATAGTCAGTGCTTTACAATGGTTCATTTAGTGATTGAAATTACATCAGCACTGGAAAAAAAAGCGACTTATGACCATTTTTCACACTTACGACTGTTGCAATATCCTCACGGTCATGTGACTGAAATTTCAGGCACTTGGGAACTGACTCGTATCTACGACAGCTTGCAGTGTCCCAGGTTCCTGTGATTTCCCCTTTTGCAACCTTCTGACAAGCCAAGCCCATGGGGACGCCAGATTCGCTTAACAACCCTGTTACTAAGTTAACAACGGCAGCGATTCACTGAACAAGTATGCTAAGAGAGGTCGTGCAATGGGACAAAGTTCACTTCACAACAGCCTGGCTTAGCAGTGGAAATCTTGGGCTCCATCATGGATGCAACTCGAGGAAGCACCTGTACGTCAAGAAGTGTCTTCCCACCTGAACTGCAAGTACGAACGATTTCAGCAAATTACCGCCTTCCCTTCAACGATGACAAGTGAATCTCTTATTCCATCTCTTATCACTGCCGAAGTTGGGAAGCACGGCTCTGAAGATAAATATTTCAGATGAGCAAAGAGACTTTCACCAGAAAGCAACTTTAAAAAGTGGAGGGGAATCGTAGTGTGTCCCCCTCTCATAATTTACTTTTGTTGTGGCCTGTTGGCCACCAGCCCCTCCAGCAGCCGAATCAGAGGAGGAGGAGGTGTGGGAGTCAGGATCATCATCAAGGCAACCTGAGAGCTCTGAGGGGAAAGAGGGAATGGAGCTGGCAGAGAAAGAGAGAGAGAAGCAGAGCCTGGGCTGTCTGTCAGCCCTCAGATGGAGAGTGTTGTGGCTCCGTTCCCTGAGCCTGGATTATCAGCAAGAGAGGACTCCGAGAGTGAAGGAAAGGAGTTGGCAAGGCCTCCCTCTCCAGGACCTTCCTCTCTGGCAATGCCTCCGGAGGACACAGAAGGCCAAGAGATAGGCCCAGGGCCAAGCACCTCCACACAGCCACAGGTGGACAATAATGAGGAAGATGAGTCTTGGCTAGACCCTCGGCAGCGTCGCAGAGATAAGCGTGCGCAGCAGAGGAAGAGGTGTGCCAGGGATTAGGCTGAGTCACTGGACCATACCCCACAGGGTATAAAAGGGGGTGTGGTGGCCGTTCAAGCTCTGTGATGAGCAAAAACTGGAAATAACTCATCCTCTCTGTGTGCTTGAACTTTGCCTGACTTATCGGACTGAATTTGGACTAATCTCTTTGTTATTGTGAGTAAAGATTATTGGCAGCCAGCCACTGGGTTGCTGCCAAGTTTGTCATCAAAGAATCTTTCGCGTGTTGACTTATTAACTCTTGGCCATCTGTGGGGTTGCGTGTGTGAGATGGGGACAGAACAGAGAGTCAACAGGCCCCAGGTCTGGAGGTGGCTGATGAGGAAGAGGAGGAACAGCTGGGTCTAGTGCCTGATGCGCAGAAAGCAAAGGAGAGGAGAGCAGTGGAAATCTATGGGCCGGTCCTTGGGACGGAAGAGCCACAGCTGCTAGCGAAGCCCCACCCTAGCTCTGGGGATAAAGCTAGGAGGCGGAAACAAATAGATGTGACAGACAACTATTCATCTCCCTGCTGTACTGAGTTATTAGCCTGTTTGAGAGAGAAACTTTTTGCCGTGTGTGTGTGTGCTTCCAATAAAGGAATGTGTTCACGTCCGAGGGTTCGTCGTGGTTGGGGAGCTGGGTCAGAACAGCTTTCACCTTGTCAACACCATTCCGTCCACCTGAACGATCCCTTTAAAGGACACCCGGAGATGGATCTCCCATCCTCTGCTAATTCCTCTGTCTTTTAACTTTTAAGTATGTTAATGCATCTTGAATTAATTTCCATGCTGTTAAAGTACAAGCTGGACTCATAAAAGTGACAAGTTGACTTTTTCAGAGAGAATGATGTCGGGCTCATGAGCAATGGCAGCGTAAATGAAAATTAGCCACAAGACAATGTTAATTATGCTTTATCCATTAACGGGAAGGTAATTGAACCGTTCGGGTTTTTTTCTGCCGCGAAAGGGAAAACCCCGCCTGCTTCTCGTAAAGGGGGGACGGTGGCCTTTAATGTGCTAATTAAAGTCAAAGCATTGCAATGCTATTTGTGAGATAGGATATACCTGTTCAGTGTGGAGCCGTTCCAGAAAACGACTGCCGGGATGACGAAGTCTTGAAGGACTCTTTCAAATAGAGCTTATGCAACTAAACACCAGGATGGATGGTGGAGAAACTTGTTAGGAGTAAGTTTGGAAGTTGCCCAGAGTCGTTTTGGAGTTCGGTGGCTATTCAACCTACTAAATAAATATCCTGATTGTCCAAGAACATTGGAAAAAACGTCAGAAAATTCATCTCTTCTCCCTGGGTGGCCCTTAACATCTTTGGATTTAGAGATGGCTGCTCTACTTACCTGCCAGGCTAATGGCATTTACGAGACCAATCAAAGCTCCTGCTGTCCAGGGAGATTCTCAACTATCCAGGTGATGGTGGCCCCAAAGGTTCTTTTTTTGCAAAAGAACCTTTACAAAACTGGACTTTCTTGGGGTTGTTCTTTTTCTTCTTCTTCTTTGAGTTGAAAAATTCCTCATTCTGACACAGTTGGAGGATCTTGGATGAGAAGCGAAACATGTTCAAAGGGGGAAAAAAATCAAACGAACAAACAAGTCCAGTTGCCTTCTGGAAAAAGGATCTTTGGGATAATCAAAGCTTTTAGAATAGAATAGAACAGAATGGAACGGAACGGAATGGAACGGAACGGAACGGAACGGAACGGAACGGAACGGAACAGAACAGAACAGAACAGAACAGAATAGAATAGAATAGAATAGAATTGGAAGGGACCTTGGAGGTCTTCTAACCCAACCCCCTGCTTAAGCCCCACTTCAGACACTTTTGCTGAAGTGGATAGAATCTCTGTCAGTTCAGCTATGTCAATCTGGCACTTTTGAGATGCGTTGAGACTCCGGTCATTATCTAGAAAAAGATGGACATTTGGTCCAGGACTTCTTACAAAGTATCAGTGGAGATTCTCAGTCATCCAGGACATGGTTGTCCCCAAGATGCTTTTTGCAAAAGGCAACTGGAGTTTCTTTGTTTTTCCTTGAAGAGATTTCGCTTCTCATCGGAGAAGCTTCTTCAGTTGTGGAGAACAGTACAGGTTTACAAGGTCGGGTTCTTTAAGCCAAGAATTACCGTATTTTCCGGCGTATAAGACGACCCTCCTCAGAGCCATTTAAGGCTCGTCAGAGCCTTTCGGGCTGGTCTGCCTGGTTACAGGAGAATGAGACCTGGTGTATAAGACGACCCCCGACTTTTGAGAAGATTTTTGTGTGTTAGAAAGTAGTCTTATACGCAGAAAAATACAGTACTTCTTTTTTTTTTAAAAAAATCCTCTTTTTCATATTCTCTCATGGTGGTGAATCATTTTGGAACTACTGGAGATATTGATACTGTAATATCATGCCTGGGCAGGACATGGTTTAAAAATGAGTGATATTCTTGTAGCTTGGCTGATAATTCTTTGGACTGCCATAAAAATGGTGACAGAAACGTTGAAGGAAACTTGCAGACGGTTGTGTGCATTGTGGCATTCTAATTAAAGCTTTCTAGCTTGCTTTTATTTGGGTTTTATTTAACATAAAAAAAAGCAGGCTACTAATTTAAAGACGCAGAGATTCATAGGTTTATAACATCTTAGCTTTGAAGTCCCAAAGATGCTTTTAAAAGGCAACTGGGCTTCCTTTGTTTTTCCTTGAAGACGTTTCGCTTCTCATCCAAGAAGCTTCTTCAGTTCTGTCCTTCAGTTCTCCAATTCTCCAGAACTGGAGAATTGCTCCAGTTGAGAATGGCTCCAGAAGAGCCAAGGTGGCCCAGTGGTTAGAGTGTTGTACTGCAGCTACTTCAGCTGACTGCTAGTTCAGCAGATCAGCAGATCAAATCTCACCGGCTCAAAGTTGACTCAGCCTTCCATCCTTCCGAGGTAGGTAAAATGAGGACCCAGATTATGGGGGGCAATATTGTTGTGGCTCCGTTGCCTGAGCCTGTGTCATCAGCAGATGCAGACTCTGAGAGTGAGGGGAAGGAGTTGGCAAGGCCTCCCTCTCCAGGACCCTCCTCTCTGGTAATGCCTCCAGAGGACACTGAAGGCCAAGAGATAGGCCCAGAGCCAAGCACGACCACGCAGCCACAGGTGGACAGTAATGAGGAAGATGAGTCTTGGCTGGACCCTCGGCAGTGTCACAGAGATAAACGCGCGCAACAGAAGAAAAGGCGTGCCAGGGATTAGGCTGAGGACCACACCCCACAGGGTATAAAAGGGGGTGAGTTAGCCATTCAGACTCTGTGACGGATAAAACTAACTCCTATTGAGTCACATTGCATCTCTGGAAACAGCAATATCGGCCTTGGAATTATTCTTACGAACTGGACAATTCTTTAACGTGCGTATTTTGTTTGTTGATAAAAGTTCTTGGCAAGCAGAATTGGTTGTCTGCCAGTTTATTTAACCCCCGTCTGTCTGTCAGTGTGTGTGAGAGAGACAGGGACAGAACAAATATGCTATTTAGTATACTGTCGATCGTTGTAACCCACCCAGAGTCCTCGGAGAGTGGGCGGCATAGAAATATGATTAATAAACGTTTTCAAAGAAAAAACAAAGAAAATAAAAGCCACTTTTGGGGACTTCTACAAAGCTTCGAGTGGCCAAAACCCAACCCCGAAGAAACATCTGCCCCAACGGAAAAAATTCTGCTAATGGTTCCACCCTGAAACAGCCTTGTCCACCTTCTCTTTTGCAAATCGAAATATCAGATCAACAGCTATAATAATATTAACTGACATTCCGCCAAAAAACATAAAAGAAAGCGTCTTTATATATGAAAAAGTAATATGAGCCAAATAGATTCTCGCTGTTGGTTCCTTTGGGAGATGGAGGGGAGGAGGGGAAAAAAAAAAAAACACCCTTAGTTATTTCACTGTGGGCAAAATTTCTATTTGCATTTAAATTGACATCAAACAGTAGATGAAGATTCTAAAAATGTATCTCCCGCCTTACCTGCGAACTGCATGAACAAAATTTCATTATGGGCTGCTATTTTCCCTTAATACAAATTTGGATCCCCCGGCAGCTTCAATAAAGCCATCCGTTATCAGCTGAAAAATACTCATCCCCCAAAATCAGGTTCTTAAGATTCTCCAAGATTCAAGGAGGATTTGGAACCGTTTTCTGCCCCAATTTTTATGGCAGGCGTGTCAGCTGACGAACCCCATAACTTCTAACCCCATACCAAAAAAGTTGCCGAGACTCTAGAACAGTGTTTCTCAACCTTGGTAGCTTGAAGATGGGTGGACTTCAACTCCCAGAATCCCCCGCTGGGGGATTCTGGGAGTTGAAGTCCACCCATCTTCAAGCTTCCAAGGTTGAGAAACACTGCTCTAGAAAGAGTGCAGAGGAGAGCAACAAAAATGATGAACGGGCTGAAGCAGGGAATAGTAGTAAGTAAGTAAGGGAATAGTAGTAAGTAAGTAGTAATGAAGTAGTCCACCCATCTTCAAGCTTCCAAGGTTGAGAAACACTGCTCTAGAAAGAGTGCAGAGAAGAGCAACAAAAATGATGAACGGGCTGAAGCAGGGAATAGTAGTAAGTAAGTAAGGGAATAGTAGTAAGTAAGTAGTAATGAAGTAGTCCACCCATCTTCAAGCTTCCAAGGTTGAGAAACACTGCTCTAGAAAGAGTGCAGAGAAGAGCAACAAAAATGATGAACGGGCTGAAGCAGGGATGGGATGTTAATTTTAATCTGATTCACTGAATTGGTTGTTGCAAGGAGTGGCTCGCTGTGCCCGCCCCTCCTAGGAGTCTCCACGCAGCCCATTTTGGATGCCAGGTAAGTTAAGGGCCCAGCCGCTGGAGGCTAAAATGCATGACAAACTGTTACAGGAATTGAGAATGTTTAGTCTAATGAAAAGAAGGGCTAGGGGTGTCGTGATAGCACCGTTCCAACATACGAAGGGCTCCTACAAAGACGAGAGGGTCAAATTATTTACCAAAGCACCAATAGGCAAGATGAGAAACAATTGGAAACTAACCAAGGAGAACTAAGCAGCGAAGAACTAAGGAGACATTTCCTAATGGTGAGAGCAATCAACCAGTGGAAAAAGCTTGCCTTCAGAAGCTGTGGATGCTCCATCACTGAAAGCTTTCAAAAAGAGACTGGACAAGCATTTGTCTGAAATCATATATAGGTCTCTTCATCGAGCAGGAGGTTGGACAAGAAGACTTCTGAAGTCCCTTCCATTACTCTTCTCTTCTCTTCTCTTCTCTTCTCTTCTCTTCTCTTCTCTTCTCTTCCCTTCTCTCCGCTCCTCTCCTCTCCTCTCCTCTTCCCTTCCCTTCCACCCCATTCCATTTTATTCCCCTTCATTCTTCTCTACTTCTACTAGTCCCATTCTCCTCCTTCTCTTCTCCCTTTTCTTCCCCTTCCCCTTCTCCTCCTTATTCTGTTCTGTTCTGTTCTGTTCTGTTCTGTTCGGTTCGGTTCGGTTCGGTTCGGTTCGGTTCGGTTCGGTTCGGTTCCATTCCGTTCTCCTTCATTCTCCTCTGCTTCTACTAGTCCCATTCTCCACCTCCTCTTCTCCCTTTCCTTTCCCTTCTCCTTCTCCTCCTCCTCCTCCTTCTTCTCCTGTTCTGTTCTGTTCCGTTCCACTCCATTCCATTCCATCTCATTTCATTCTCCTTCACTCTTCTCTGCTTCTATTAGTCCCATTCTCCTCCTTCTCCTTCTCCTTCTCCTATTTTATGCTATGCTACGCTATTTCTATTCTATTCTATTCCATTCCATTCCATTCCATTCCCAGAGTTTACAGGCTCAGAGGAGAAAGGCAGGAGGTGAAAATGGACCCTGCTTTCCTTTCTTTTTTTAATTGATTGGGAAAACGGATTGGAGATAATATGGATGCTCTGATTGATTGCAGGCTATTGAAAAATGTCCGTGCGTAACAAAAGTGTTTGAGCGAGTCCCAGATCGATGTGCTCACTTCACGTTATTGAATCAGTTGGGTGCTCCAAATCAGCCGGAATCACACTGCATTGATTTAGACTGTCAAAGATTTGGAAGGGGAGGGTGCACAATGATGCAGAAATATGGGATGGAAGGAAAAAAGATGACGTGTGCCACCATCTTGCCACAATAAAAGGGAAATGCATCCATCCATCCTTCTATCATCTATCATCTATCTATCTATCTATCTATCTATCTATCTATCTATCTATCTATCTATCTATCTATCTGAGGTTGGCTAGTGATTAAGGTGGTAGCCTAGAAACTAGAAATCGTGAGTTCTAGTTCTGCCTTATGAATGAAAGGTGGCTGGGTGACTTTGGGCCGATCCCTCTCTCTCAGACCAACCCACCTCACAGGATTGTTGTTGTGGGGCAAATAGGAGGAGGAAGGAAGGAGGAATAGGTATGTTCATCACCGTAAGTTACTTATAAAGTAATAAAGGCAGGATAAAAATCTATCCATCCATCCATCAATCCATCCATCTATCTCCCTGCTAAAGTTTGATAAAAATCTATCAATCATCTGTCTGTCCGTCTCTCTCTCTCTCTCTCTCTCTCTCTCTCTCTCTCTCTCTCTCTCTCTCTCTCTCTCTCTCTCTCTCTCTCTCTCTCTCTCCCTGTCTCTCTGTCTCTCTGTCCATCCATCCATCATCTCTCTCTCTCTCTCTCTCATCTATCTATCTTTCTATCTCCCTGCTAAAGTTTGATAAAAAATCTATCTATCATATGTCTGTCCATCTCTCTCTCTCTCTCTCTGCCTCTCTCTGTCTATTTCTCTCTCTCTGCCTGTCTCTCTGTCTATCTATCCGTCCGCCCATCATCTATCTATCTATCTATCTATCTATCTATCTATCTATCTATCTATCTATCTATCATCTATCTATCTATCTATCTCCCTGCTAAAGTTTGATAAAAATCTCTCTCTCTCTCTCTCTCTCTCTCTCTCTATCTATCTATCATCTATCTATCTTTCTATCTCCCTGCTAAAGTTTGATAAAAAATCTATCTATCATATGTCTGTCCATCTCTCTCTCTCTCTCTCTGCCTCTCTCTGTCTATTTCTCTCTCTCTGCCTGTCTCTCTATCTATCCGTCCGTCTATCTATCTATCTATCTATCTATCTATCTATCTATCTATCTATCTATCTATCTATCATCTATCTATCTATCTATCTCCCTGCTAAAGTTTGATAAAAATCTATCTATCATCTGTCTGTCTCTCTCTCTCTCTCTCTCCTCTCTCTCTCTCTCTCTCTCCCCCCCCATCTATCTATCTATCATCTATCTATCTATCTATCATATCTATCTATCTATCTTATCATCTCCCTGCTAAAGTTAAACAGCTTACAAAGCATCCTAGCAATTAAACCTCTCAAGAGCATACAAAATTAAGTACACAGTCTTCTGCCTCTTTTGCTAACAGTGGATATATAATGATTGAACAGACTCTCAAAACATTAAGCATATTTCCATCTGAATTTGTCTGCAAATATCCAGAGGGTTAAAACAAGGCCGTCGTTTATATAGTAAGCCAGCAGATGGCACTCAGTTTTATTGTTGGAAGTGAGACACCAGACTGTTGACCAACTCAATCAAAAATGCATTTGATTGGAGTCAGAATTCCTAGAAATATATGGTCTAGCTAGGCAGAGGTTTTTTTTTTTCTTCCCCTCCTCCAATAATTATCCAGCATTTTGCTTAAGGCAATTATTTCCGAGCCACTAAGAAATATCAAGGGGGAAGGAAGATGTGTGTTTTTTAATATTATCAAGATTATTTTAAATTATAATCAGAAGCTTGGCTGGTGGCTATTACGGGAGAGAGAGAAAGAGGCAGCTTCTCTTTTCTTCTAATGTGGATAGAAAGGGAGTTAAACGTGTCCCTTCTCATTAGCTCTGAAAAAGCACAGACCGGAGAAAGCTGAACCATGCGGAGAAGGAATAAGTCACCCAAGGCTCCTTGTTCTCTGTCTCTCTCCTGTGTTTGTCCTCTGTTTGATGCTCTTCAACTCCAGTTTAATTAGAAAGACGTAAAACAGATTAGCTGTTTATCCAGTTCAGTGTTCTCAACTGCCTGAACTTCTTTGGTATTCCAGGATGTGAGATTTGCCCCGTTCTGCTCGGAGTTGCCCAGAATGAAATCTGGGGACTCCGGGCCGCTTGTTTGACGGACTTCCTGCCCAGCCATGCAGAATCCTTTCTCTCTCTCCCTCCCCAAGGGCCACGTGTAGATTTAATTGACTTGCTCAATTGGATTAATTCATCCAATCCAATCCAATCCAATCCAATCAGTTGAGTTGTTTGGGATTACCAAATTAAATCACTGGACTTGACTCCTTGTTTAATTCTCAGGAAATGTATGTGGGTCCACTCGAAAAATCGAGTGTAAATATGAAACAGTTTTTCAGCTGACTTGGGGAACCCTGCTACGGAGTCTTATATGTTCCAACGAATGCCCTAATTAAATCATGAGATGAACAGGCTAACATTGGAATTAAAATGAAGAGGGGAAACGGAATACTATCTGGTCTGGGACACATGGCATAAATGGTTAGAGAATAGAAGCAAATGTTAAATACAAAGGTAATTTAAGAAGTACACTAAAACTCAAAGGCAATGTATATTGTTAAAGGAAAAATAAGGAAAGCAATTGTTACGTATGTATGAGTATTATTGATACTGGAGCACTGAAAAGATTGAATATGTGATATAAAATGATGAAGTATGTTCAATAAAAATAATTTTTAAAAAATAAATAAATCCTGAGCCTCAAGCCAAGCTTCAAAAGAAATCAAAAGAAAAGAAATAAATCAGGAGCTTCATGTCCGCATGTTCCCAAGTGAAGTCAGCTCTGGCCCTATATAATTTATGGCCCAATTATGACCCTGTTTTCCCCCTCCACCCAGGGTGTGTCATCAATCATATTCACCAATGGAACAATTTTGTAGGTTGTAGAGGTCACTCCCCACCGGCTGCTGTGGGTAACTCTGAGATACAGCCTTGAGAAAAATAAGCATGGAATGTGCATCTGTCTTTGGCTGCTGTGCCATTTCTCTGGTTTCCCATCCCCCCTAGGCCTATGGCAACTCGAGAGCAGTCCAGGGATGCCTTGCGAGTTGACAACTTGGTCCTTTCTCTTTCTGTTTTTTTACCTTTCTCCTTTTATTAAAATGGTAGGAAAAGACCTCTTAATCAGATTCCAGGAATAAAAAGAAGGCCGCTAACTTAGGAAAGCAAACAGAGTCAACCAATCTTTTCTGGATAATTCAAGTTCCTAAATCAGCACCAAAGAGACGGACATCTCCACAACCTACGACAACTAAAGATGTATGTTCTTTCATCTCTAGATCTCTAATGCACAAAATCATACAAGGCTATATCTTCACAACACATGTAGCCGGCATTGCTTAGTTATGGCAATAAATAAACAAGCGACAGGCTTTCAATAACACATTGGGTTCTGAACTACGGTTTAAAAAATAAACGGGTTGGGTTTGTATAATGTGGGAAGCCCCAAAAGAACCATTATGTTGAAATCACATTGAGCGAACTCTGTCTTAGCTCAATAAAGCTTCTAATATGATAGGCTGTAAGAAGAGGATGACCAACAGCAATGGATGGACTCAGTGACAATGGTGATGGATGAACTGATGAGAAACTCGAAAGGACCAAATTAGGAATAGAACATCATGGAGAACATCTAGCTATGTGGTCATGAGAAGTCAAAACCAGCCTGATGATACACAGTCAAGCACTCAGTTAATCAATCGATGTTTTTTTTTTAAAATTTGATTTATATGCCGCCCTTCTCCGGAGACTCAGGGCGGCTTACAGTGCGTTAAGCAATAGCCTTCATACTTTTGTATATTTATATTTATGCAAAGTCAGCTTATTGCCCCCAACAAACTGGGTCCTCAATTTACCCACCTTATAAAGGATGGAAGGCTGAGTCGACCTTGAGCCTGCCTGGGATTGAACTCGCAAGTAATTGCAGCAGCTGGATCTTAAATGCTGCCTTTGTAGGAGGCATTACTCCCCTACGCTACTCAGGCTCATGTTACAGTTTGGCATTAAAAGTTCTTTCAGCTCTTTGTCTATCCAGTGGCTTCCATAAACCTTGGTGGATTGAAACAAATCTTAAAACATTCAGCAGAATTCATAATTGTTAGGAGGGAGCCTCTGACATTACGAACCACAGAGCCATCTCACTGAATCATCCTTCTCTTTAGACCCTCAGGCCCATCGATCCAACCAGATTTTGAGAGACTCTTGATATACCTATGTGCGCAAGGTTGTGCCTGCATGTGTGAATGTGAACGTGAATACAATTGAGAGAGTCCAGAGATAGTTTACGAGAATCCTCCACTCCTCTGCTCACAATAGGATCCCTTATGCCACCAGGCTTGAAATTTTGGGTTTAGACAACTTAGAACTTCACCGTCTTAGGTCTGATCTAAGCGTAGTGCATAAAATCATCTGCTACAATGTCCTACCAGCCAATGAACACTTCAGCTTCAACCAAAGCAATACAAGAGCACACAATAAATACAAACTCATGGTAAACCGATCCAAACTAGATTGCAGAAAATACGACTTCAGTAACAGAGTGGTCAATGCCTGGAATGCACTACCTGACTCTGTGGTTTCTTCCCCAAACCCCCAAAATTTTAACGTTAGACTGTCTACTGTTGACCACACCCCATTCCTAAGAGGTCTGTAAGGGACATGCATAAGCACACCAATGTGCCTTCCGTCCCTATCCTAATATCCCTTTTTACTCTTATTCTTTTCATGTATTCAAATTATGTTTATACTTTTACCTGTTATCCTGTTTCCCCTAAAATAAGAGACCCCCTGATAATAAGACCAATCAGACTTTTGAGTGCATGCGCTAAAATAAGCCCTCCCTGAAAATATTTAAATGCATGCGAAGCTGGTCCTCCCCCATTTCCTCTGGTCAGAGTTAGGGAGTCAGAGCTGGGAATCAGGTAAAATGGCAAGACGAGCCCCATCTTGCTCCATGCACCCCAAAATAATAAGAGCTCCTTGAAAATAAGGCCAAGCACTTATTTCGGGGTTCAAAAAAAATATAAGACAGGGACTTATTTTCGGGGAAACATGTTATCTTGCCTGCCGGTTGTTTTTTTTTTTAAACAAGCCATGAGAACCAGCTGCCCTGAGGTCAAGACAAAAAGAAAAAAAAAACCCCCAGAAAATCATTTTTTACATTTAATTATGCTGCTTTGGTTATACATGAATGATATCACTGCGCTAATGTAAACCACCAGGAGCCCAACTGGCTGCGGAAAATGATAAAAAAAATACTTTCTACAAACCCACAAGAAAAGAATTGTGTGCAGTAATCCAATTTCTTTCTTTGTGTGTGTGTGTGTGTGTGTGTGTGTGTGTGTGCACTTTTTGGATCTCAATACGTTTCTTGATACACCTGTGTGATAAATGCAACTTGCCACTGGATACACCCTTCACCATGGCATGTCTACGTTATCGGCGACGGGCTTGTTGTTGAGTGTATTAATTTGTGAATGTGTGTGTATGTGAGAGAGAGAGAGATGGAAGATGATAAATTACATTCGAGCCGGGTTTCAGGCGGGAACAGACGAAAATATGGATTTTAAATCATTAATAACTCCCTCCTTAAGTCTGCGTGTTTCAGAATCCCCAATTCCCTGATGACAGTTGGAGGGGAAGGGAGAATAATTTGGCCCCAAATTGGGAGATAGCGAAAATTGCATATCTTACTTTGCATCTTACCTGCCTGGCTTCAGGAAACGAATGAAACCAAGCTTCCTGGTTAGAAAATTATGACTGCATAATGACCCCCCCCCCACAGGTGTACTACAAGGAGGAGGAGGGTTGATTTATAAGGATGGCAATGGAGGTCTTTCCTCTTGGAAATATTCTTGCCTCCCGCTTTGTTTCTGGCGCAGGGAAAGAAAACATTAGTTTACCTCCCCAAATGCCTGTATATCTGTGTTTTAATTCTTTCCCTTGGAAAACACATACACACACACACACACACACACACACAATTATGAAAACCAGATCTTCTCTCACTGTTCTTGTGCAAAGCTCAGATGGAGACAAGCCCCTTCATAGAAAACAGCCTCCCCCTCCCACTTCAATTGGAAAAAATTGGAAACAGTGGTGAAATCCAATTTTTTTTACTACTGGTTCTGTGGGCGTGGCTTGGTGGGCGTGGCAGGGGAAGGATACTGCAAAATCTCCATTCCCACTCCACTTCAGGGGAAAGGATATTGCAAAATCTCCATTCCCACCCCACTCCAGGGAGAAGGATATTGCAAAATCCCCATTCTCATCCCATTCAGGGGTCAGCTGGAGGTAGTATTTGCCGGTTCTCCGAACTACTCAAAATTTCCACTACTGGTTCTCCAGAACATGTCAGAACCTGCTGGATTTCACCGCTGCCTGGAAAGTAACTTGACATCAGGCCAGATTAATCCAGGACTGCTCACCCCATATGGCTAGAAATGCCTGGGATTGAACACAAGGCTCATGAGAATTTATAATCCAGCCACCGATGGCCCAAGAAGCATCACCTGAACCGTGCAAAAAGGTTCTTGCATTCGCCCCACACCTTTCCCAGTTCCATCTCTCCAGTACGCTGTAGTTATTTTTGTTTTAATTAAAATAAGATGCTCTCACATTGGAATTTTAAAGTTTAAAGACATAATGCTGTGTGAATATACCATGTGTACCTACTGTATGTATCCGCATTCACTCAAAACCATCCATTCCTGGATGAAGGTTCTTGAAGGTTGTCATACGTTAGTAGGTAGATACTTTGGGACTTCGGAAGGGGAAGGAAGGACTAGCCCAAAGTCCTTTAGGTAACTTCTGTACCTGAGAGGGGACTTTAACTTGGGTGACTCCCAGGCCAATCCAGCAACAACTCTTAAGAGTTTGACTGAGCAGAGGAGGGGGAGGGGTCTGGATCAAGGTTTCCTAAAAAGCTTCCATGATTGAGGAGACATTAGACCTTGGATCACTCAACTCTTAGTCCAGGACCTTCACCATTACAATATAATATACCATTTCTACATAGGGATAGATGGATGATGACAGGCAGACAGAGACAGAAAGATATAGATAGATAATGATAGATAGATAGATAGATAGATAGATAGATAGATAGATAGATAGATAGATAGATAGATAGATAGAGGGGGTGGGGGGTGGAGAGATGGAGAGATGATAGATAAACAGACAGACAGGTAGATAGACAGAGAAAGATATAGGTAGATAATGATAGATGGTAGGTAGATAGGTAGGTAGGTAGATGATAGATAGATAGACAGACAGACAGACAGACACAGAAAGATATAGGTAGATAATGATAGACAGTAGATAGGTAGATAGATAGATGATGGATGGATGGATGGATGGATGGATGGATGGATGGATGGATGAATAGATGGATGATAGATAAACAGGCAGGCAGGCAGACAGACAAAGATATAGGTAGATAATGATAGGTAGGTAGGTAGGTAGGTAGGTAGATAGGTAGGTAAGTAGATAGACAGACAGACAGACAGACAGACAGACAGACAGATATAGAAAGATATAGGCAGGCAAGCAGACACAGAAAGATATAGGTAGATAATGATAGATACATAGACAGAGAGACAGAGAGACAGACAAACAGACATAGAAAGATATAGGTAGATAATGATATATGATAGATAGACAGACAGACACAGAAAGATATAGGTAGATAATGATAGATAGATAGATAGATAGATAGATAGATAGATAGATAGATAGATAGACAGACAGACAGACATAGAAAGATATAGGTAGATAATGATATATGATAGATAGACAGACAGACACAGAAAGATATAGGTAGTTAATGATAGATAGATAGATAGATAGATAGATAGATAGATAGATAGATAGATAGATAGATAGATAGATGATAGATAGATAGGCAGACAGGCAGCTGGCTGGCTGGCTGACTTCAGGAATGATGGAGGGTGGAAAAAATAGACAGGCTGAGGGACAATGCCCACTAGTTAAGAACACAGCCGCTTGCTAAAGCTTTTTGGAACAGAACAGAATAACAGAGTCGGAAGGGACTTTGGAGGTCTTCTAGTCCAACCCTCTACTCAAACAGGAGACCCTATATACCACTCCGGACAAATGGCTGTCCAATCTCTTCTTGAAAACCTCCAGTGATGAAGCACCCACAACTTCTGGTGGCAAGCAGTCCCACTGGTTAACTGTCCTCCCTGTCAGAAAGTTTCTCCTTAATGCCAGGTTGCTTCTCTCGTTGATGACTTTTCATCCGCTGCTTCTTGTCTTGCTTCCTGGTGCTTTTCCGTATTATATCCCACATAATTTTTAGACATCACCGTCTCCTTCCAATAAACCCTCCGTTATGCATGCAAAGCTCACCATAATTAATGGTTCTTGTGCACAGTCTGAAGCCGGGAGATTTAGAACGCGTTGCATAGCAGGGGTTAAAAAAAACCTGGCTGCATCTCAAGGTAGTAAGTTTTGCAGAATTTTACTGCGCGTTGGGGATTCTCTACTATTTCAATACAGCTACCCGGGGGGTGGGGGGGGGGGAATGCTAGGGAAAAAGTAGTATTTTTTTTCTCCCCCCCCCCTCCCCAGCCTTCTCTTCAAATTTACATTTTTATCGGCGCCTACTATTTTGTCTCGTGAAATGTCAGTGCTTTAAATCCAGTGTTCTCCGTTGCTCAGTGCTGGATTGTGACTTAACCTTCCCTCTCCTCGCCTCACCTCAGCCGACTCCTTGCAAAACCGCGGCGGCTGAATATTCAGCAGCCAACTCAGCTGGAAGGCAAGGTGCAAGACTGTACAAAAGAGGAGGAAGGAGGAGACAGGAAGTGGGGGGACAGACAAAAATTGATAAAAGAACAAAGACCGCGAGCGATCGTTGGTTGGTTGACCTGAATTCTGCTTTCCTGATGATAGAAGAATAGGGTTTGAAGAGGAAGTTACATCCAGGGCCCTTCCTGCTCACTGAGCTTGGTTGTTTTTTTTTTTGTAGACGTTTCATTACCCAACTGGTTAACATTATCAGTACTAGAAGGGAGAGGAGGAGGAGGAGGAGGAGGCCAATGACTGTGAGGTCCTTGGTGCTCTCTGAGCTTGGTTGCAGATATTTGGTGACCCAACTAGGGAATATCATCAGTTCTAGAAGGGAATGAGGTTTGAGGAGGAGGAGGAGGACTGTGGGGTTCTCGGTGATCTCTGAGCTTGGTTATTTCATTGGTTGTTTAAACTGCAAACATTTCAATACCAAACTAGACAATATCATTGATGCTAGAAGGAAATGAGATTTTGTTCCATATTTATATACTAGTGGCCTGCCCTGCCAGTGTTGGTGGGAGTAGTTGTTGGTTCCATGATTAGGCTGTTTACTGAGTTGATAGTTCCTTGATTGAGGCATCGTACCCCACAAACTGATGATGTTGCCCAGTGGGGTAATAAAACATCTGGAAGAAAACAACTAAGCTAAGAGAGCATCAAGGACCTCCTCCCAAGTCATCTTCTCCTCCTCCTCCTCCTCCTCCTCCTCCTCCTCCTCCTCCTCCTCCTCCTCCTCCTCTCCACAAACCTTCTAGCCCTGATGATGTTTCCTAGTTAGGTTATTAAACATCTCCAAGAGAACAACCAAGCTCAGATTGCCAGGGACCCACCATTCTCCTTCTCCTTCTCCTTCTCCTTCTCCTTCTCCTTCTCCTTCTCCTTCTCCTTCTCCTTCTCCTTCTCCTTCTCCTTCTCCTTCTCCTTCTCCTCCTCCTCCTCCTCCTCCTCCTCCTCCTCCTTCTCCACTCCTCCTCCTCACAATCCCCATCCCTTTCTAGCACTGATGAAGTTACCTAGATGGGCAATGAAACATCTGCAAGAAAACAATCAAATTCGGAGAGCACCCAGACCCATGGTCTGCCTCCTCCTCCTCCTCCTCTTCCTCCTCTCTCCCTTTCCTCCACAAACCTTCACTCCCTTCTAGCACTGATGAAGTTATGTAATTCGGCCATGAAACATCTGAGAGAAAACCACCAAGCTCTGGGAGCACCGAGGACTCCGGGTCCAATTTTTTGGGCCAACCGATTTCATTGGTTTCAATTATTTCACACAACTTTGCAGATTAAAGAGTACCTTTGTTTTTTGTTTTGTAAAAAAATAACCTTTGACTGTTCTTTTCGCCTAGCGATTAAAAGACGATTTTTCACCCCTGCTGTTTACAAGCATTTGCTCTTACATGGTTGCAACAGTTCCAACATCACATTTGCAAACCACCTCAAGAGGACTAGACTGACTGAGAAAGGCAGCGCCCCGAAGCTGGAAAGCAACAAAATGCATAAATACAAAGCAATGAACCCTTCTCCTCTCCTGGCAATTAGAAAAGGAAAAAATAAAAATTAAAAATAAAAATTGGATGCTACCAGTTTAAAACAATAATGCACTCACTAGACTACTCCGGTTTCCACTTGTAAATGGAGAGAAAATCAAATTAATTCTACATGAAGAACGGATCTTTCCTTCAACCAAGTATAAATTCAGTCGTATGGAGCCTGGTTTACATGTTGCCAAATTATCCAATTACTGGCTCGTTCGAATCCATCTGGGGAAGATTGTCGTGGATTGTAAATTGATAATTTCAAAAGAGATTCTAATCCTTCCCGGAAAACTCGAGAGGGAAACCATCCCACCCACCCACCCAACCCCAGCGACATAAAATGTTTGACATGAAACCAAGGAGAAGAAGGCACTCGAATGGCTCCTGTTGTCTGTGTGGAAAAGAGGTACTTTATCAGATATGATGAAAGACAAAGGAGAGAACTCCAATGGAGCCTTCATTCTGATGGTTGAGACAGGCCCTCGGAGCTTCTGAGGAAAAAATACCTCTGTAGTTTGAGTTAAACATGAATGCGGCCCATCCTTGAAAAAACCTAGAACTGTTTGCATACTACCAGCTCTCAGTTTCCCCAAAGATGGAGGTGGGTATATAATAAATAATTTAATTTATTCATTGTATAATTTACAATGAATTTACAATTTATAATTTAGACACTGCCGAGGCTCTGGGCGGCCTACGAAGAGACAGAAGTCAAGCTATTCTCCAAAGCACCTGAGGGCAGGACAAGAAGCAATGGGTGGAAATTAATCTATTGGTCTTCTCATCATTCCTGTTGCCCATCTCCTCCCACTTGTGACTGCACAACTGTCACTTTGTTGCTTATAGCTTTGCAATTATTATTGATTGTTTCCTAGAATGATTTGATTGCTTATTTGTACCCTATGATTATCATTAAGTGTTGTGCCTTATGATTCTTGATGAACGTATCTTGTCTTTTTATTACACTGAAAGCATATGCACCAAAGACAAATTCCTTGTGTGTCCAATCACACTTGGCCAATAAAGAATTCTATTCTATTCTATTCTATTCTATTCTATTCTATTCTATTCTATTCTATTCTATTCTATTCTATTCTATTCTATTCTATTCTATCCCATCCCATCCCATCCCGCTCCGCTCCGCTCCGCTCCGCTCCACTCTACTCTAATCAAGGAGAAAAGTAACTTAGAACTAGAATTTAGAAATTTCCTGACAGTTAGAACAAGTAATCAGTAGAACAACTTGCCTCCAGAAGTTGTGAATGCTCCAACACTGGAAGTTTTTAAGAACAGATTGGATAACCATTTGTCTGAATTTAGGCAAGAGTTTCTTGCCTAAACAGGGGATTGGACTAGAAGACCTCCAAGGTCCCTTCCAACTCTGTTCTGTTCTGTTCTGTTCAGTATTATAATGAAAATAGTTAAAAACTAGGATGGAAGTAATCAAAATTCAGAATTAAAAAAGGGAAAGGGGGGGGGCTCACCAGCCCCGTGGCTGCATGAGTTCTCCATGAGTCCCAGGTGAGTCAAAACAAGCAGGTTTTCAGGACCAGGAGAGTGGAGGGGGGTCTACCTGTCCTCTGGCGAGGGGCAGAACATTCCAAAAGGCAGGAACAATGGAGGAGAAGGCCCTCTTCCTGGACACCTCCCACCTGTTGGAATTTTTTTAACTGATGGGGACAGGATAACAGAATAACAGTATAACAGAGTTGGAATGGATCTTGGAAGTATTTTATTCTAACCCTTTGTTCAAGGAGGAGAGAGCCTGCACCATTTTGGACCAATGGCTGTCCACTCCGGTCTCTTCTTGAAAACCTCAGATTACAGATTTACAGAGATGATCTTATAGGTCATCTAGTCCAACCTCCTGCCCAAGCAGGAGATTTCTGACAGATCCAATCTCTTCTTGAAAGCCTCCAGTGCTGAAGCTCTCACAACTTTTGAAGGCAACTTCTGTTCCATTGGTTGCTTGCTCTCACTGTCAGAAAATTCCTCCTTATTTCCAGGTTGAATCTTTCCTTGTTCAGTTTCCATCCATTCTTCCTTGTCTGGTCTTCGGGTGCTTTGGGAAATAGCTTGACCCCCGTCCTCCTCTCTGGGGCAGCCCCTCAAATATCGGAAAACTGCTATCCTGTCTCCCCTGGTCCTTCTCTTCACTAGACTAGCCAGGCCCAGTTCCTGCAACCGTTCATCGTACGTTTTGGCCTCCAGTCCCCTAAAATCATTTTGGTTGCTCTTCTCTGCACTCTAGAAAGAGTCTCAACCTCTTTTTTATAGTGTGGTGACCAAAAATGGATGCAATATCCTAGGTGTGATCTTACTAAGGATTTATAGAATGGCATGAATACCTCCCTTGATCTTGATTGTTTCCCTCTGTTAATGCAATTTAGGATTGCATTGGCTTTTTTTGGCTGCCGCCATACACTGCTGGCTCATATTTAATTAGTTGTCCACTAAGACTCCAAGACCCCTCTCCCAGTTACTGCTATTAAGCCTGGTTTCACCCAGTCTCTATGTGTACTTTTGGTTTTTCTTGCCTAAGTTTAAGACTTTCCTTTTTTCTACATCAAATTTCATTGTGAGCCTTTGCTCATCTGGTAGTGTTTTCTTCCTGATCTACCTGGTAAAACTGACAGGCTGGGCCTCAAACAAGTCATCCTTCCATCCTTCAGGCAACGCCCCCCCCCCCCCCGCAAAAGGCAAAACAGAAGAGGAAATTCCTCCAGAAATGCAAAAAATTACAAGCTTTATGCCTGTTGTCTAGAGGCAGAGAGGGCCAGGGGTGGCTCTGCACATCTCGGCTGCTCCAGAAATCTTCACCCCAGCCGAGCTTTAATTCATTAGTCAAGAGGTTAATTTTCTGTTTGGTTTGATTGCACTGTAAGCAGACCTCCCTGATGCATTCGGTGAAAAGAATGGGAGGACAGAAAAAGAGGAAATCAATAGGCACTCTGCCACATGAAAGGGGGGGGGGGGAAAGAGAGAGAGACAGAGACAGAGAGAGAGAAAAAGGCAGAGACAGAGTGAGAAACAAAAAGAGGGAAAGAGAAAGAAAGAGAAAAAAGAAACGAAAGAAAAAAGAGCAAAAAAGAAAAGAGCAAAAACAGAAGAAAGAGAAAGAGAAGAAAAGAGAAAAAGGGAGAGAGAGAAATAGGCAGAGACAAAGACAGACAGACAGACAGAGAGAGAGAGAGAAACAAAAAGAGGGAAAGAGAAAGAAAGAGAAAAAAGAAATGAAAGAAAGCAAAAAGAAAAGAAAGAGAAGAGAAGAAAGAAAAGAGAAAAGAGAAAAGAGAAAAAGGCAGAGAAAAAGGCAGAGAGAGACAAACAGAAAGAGAAACAAAAAGAGGGAAAGAAAAAGAAAGAGAAAAAAGAAATGAAAGAAAGCAAAAAGAGAAGAAAAGAGAAAAAGGGAAAGAGAGAGAAAGGCAGAAAGAGACAAAGACAGACAGAGAGGCACACACAGAGAGAAAGAAAACAGAGGAAAAGAGAAAGAGAAAAAAGAAAAAAATGAAAGAGCAAAAAGAGATGAAAAAGAGAGAGAAGAGAAAAAGGGAGACAGAGACAGAGAGAGAGAGAAGACAATATAATTGGGGAGGGAGGAACCCACCAAGAAAACAACGCCATGAAAGATTAAAGAACATTAAAGGAATAATTTTCTTCCTGCTTGCTCAGAAAAAAAAGAGAGACCGAACCAGAGAGAAAGAGAGAGAGGGGGCGGGGGGGAGAGAGAGAGAGAGAGAGAGACGTGTCTTAATTTTGTTGGGAGACCAGCTAGCTCAGCCTTGTTTGCCAGTAATCCTAATTACCCTAGAAATACAAAGCTGGCTTATCGAGTTTGAATGGCGAATTACACGGCCCTTGCCAGGCAACTGGAAAGAGAAGCACATGTGAAGGATAATAAACGTCCTCTTTCCAACATGGATTAGAAAGGCAGCACGGCGGAGAATCTGCCTCTCTAAATCCTGGGCAAACTCAGGTCGCTGTTTATGGGTCACAATATTGCTGCAGTCGCAACTTGGAAAGATTCCCCAGTTCAAATTGTTGTGGGATTATAATAGAGAACTTCTTTCTCCCTCTTCAATCCGATTCTTCAACCTCACATGGATGCTCTAAGCAGTGGTGGAATTCAATTTTTTTACTACCGGTTCTGCGGGCATGGCTTGGTGGGCATGGCAGGAGAAGGATACTGCAAAATCCCCATTCCCACCCCACTCCAGGGGAAGGATACTGCAAAAAGTTAAGCATGTTAACTGGGAATGATTAAAATATTATATAATTCTGGGTTTTATTTAATTTGGGTTAAACTTTGCTATAATTTTAATTATCAATTTTATGATGTTTATGTATCTTTTATTTTTTCTTGATTGTACACCGCCTTGAGTCCTGCGGGAGAAAGGCGGTATAGAAATATAATAAATAAATAAATAAATAAAATCCCCATTCCCACCCCACTCCAGGGGAAGGATACTGCAAAATCTCCATTCCCACCCCAGTTTGGGGCCAGCCAGATGTGGTATTTTCCGGTTCTCCGAACTATTCAAAATTTCCGCTACCTGTTCTCCAGAACCTGTTGAATAGCACCCCTGGTTCTAAGACTATCTAAGATTAGAGGAAATTCTTCTGCCCTGTGTTCCTTGGAAAGCCAGAATTTGATGGAAGTCAGACTTAAGAATAACAGAATAACCAAGTTGGAAGGGATCTTGGAGGACATCTAGACCAACTCCCTGCTCAGGAAACGTGCTGTCCCACTGCTCAGGAAACCCGGTACCATTCCAGACAAATGTTTGTCCAATCTCTTCTTAAAAACTTCCAGTGTTGGAGCAGCCACAACTTCTGGAGACAAGTTGTTCCACTGGTTAATTCTTCTCACTGCCAGGAAATTCCTCCTTAGTTGTAGGTTGCTTCCCTCCTTGATTAATTTCCATCCTTTGCTTCTTGTCCTGCCTTCAGCTGCTTTGGGGAATAGGTTGACCCAGGGGTGAAATCCAGCAGGTTCTGGAGAATCAGTAGTAGAAATTTTGAGTAGTTCGGAGAACTGGCAAATACCACCTCTGGCTGGCCCCAGGAGTGGGGTGAGAATGGAGATTTTGCAATATCCTTCCCCCAGGAGTGGGGAGGGAATGGAGATTTTGCAGTATCCTTCCCCGGCCACATCCACCAAGCCACGCCCACCAAGCCACGCCCACGGAACAGGTAGTTAAAAAAAATGAATTCCACCACTGGATTGACCCTGTCTCTTCTTTCTGGCACCCCTCAAATATTGGAGCACTGCCAACATGTCACCTTTAATCCTTCTTTTCATTAAACTAGACATACCCAATTCCAGCTTCTATGAAAGGGATAACAAGCAAATAGAACCGATAATAACTTAAAATAGTAAACAGCTTAAAACTATTTCTTATGTTTGGGGCAATTTATTGAAGTTCCTCCATGCTATTTTTTTTTTCAGGATGGGGGTCTACTCATTGGTAAAATGAAGACCCAGATTGTTGAGGGCAAGAGGCTGACTCAGTAAACCACTCAGAGAGGGCTGGAAAGCACTGTGAAGTGGTATATAACTCCTCTGGGCGCCGTTAGCCAAACAATGTCGACTGGCAGCCCCTACTATCTGGAATGAGCTCCCCCCGGAGATACGGAAGATCCCGGATCTGCGCACCTTCCGCCGCGCTCTCAAGACCTTTTTATTTCACCAGGTGGGCCTGGCTTAATCTTTTCCCTCTTTCTTTTTAATATGTAAATTTTAAATTTTTTAAATGATTGGGGTTTTTTAATTTGTCTGGGCCAAATTATGTAATCTGCTTTTATTGTATTTTTAAATTTTGTATTGTGTATTTTTATTGTTTGGCTGTTCACCATCCTGAGTCCTTTGGGAGTAAGGCGGTATATAAATCAAATAAACATAAACATAAACGAACAACATAAGGGCTATTGCTATTGCTATTGCTATTGTCCTTCCTTCCTTCCTTCCTTCCTTCCTTCCTTCCTTCCTTCCTTCCTTCCTTCCTTCCTTCCATCCATCCATCCATCCATCCATCCATCCATCCATGGTATGCACTGCTTAGAATGCAGCATTGCAGGCTAACTCTGCCAACTGCCAGCAGTTTGATTCTCAAAGTTGACTCAGCCTTCCATCCTCCCGAGGGCAGTAAAATGAGGACCCAGAATGCTGGGGGCCAAACAATGACTCTGTAAACTGCTTACAGAGGGCTGCAAAACACTATGTAGCAGAATATAAATCTAAAGGCTATTGCTATTGCTACTCTGTTGTGGCACCAGGGCAGAGGTGGGTTTCAGCAGGTTCTGACCAGTTCTGGAGAACCGGTAGCGGAAATTTTGAGTAGTTCGGAGAACCCGTAGTAAAAGTTCTGACTGGCCCCGCCCCCATCTATTCTCTGCCTCCTGAGTCCCAGCTGATTGGGGGGAAATGGGGATTTTGCAGTATCCTTCCCCTGGAGTGGGGAGGGAATGGAGATTTTACAGTATCCTTCCCCTGCCACGCCCACCATGCCCACCAAGCCATGCCATGCCCACCAAACCACACCCACAGAACCAGTAGTAAAAAATTTGAATCTGTTAGTGTTCAGCCTCTAAATAAAAGCTCACTCTATAGATTAATAAATAGGATCTTCTATTCTCCTTTAAATCCTATCTCTCCTTGATATGTACGCAGAGATTATTTTACCAATAGAAGAGAATATTTGTAGCTCAGGGTTGAACCGTGGGGGCCTTGGTGCTCTCTGAACTTGATGGTTTTCTTACAGGTCACTGATAATATTACTAGTTTGGTAATAAAACATCTGCAAGAAAATTACCAAATTCAGAGAGCACTAAAGACTCCCCACCCCCCAGAGTTTATTCTATGGATTGCATAGAAATGACCCATATTGCTTCAAACCGGCAAATTTTACGATATGGTTGAATTAACCGCACGTTATTGAATGATTCATTGAGTTTATGCAGTTGAATAACCGGCTTATGCAACCTGCCATGCTGCAAAGCAAGGTTTATAGGATTTGAAAACCTAACGGCTAAATCTACCCAACATGTAAGCCTAGCATGATACGTGAGTCATGCCAGTGTCAAATGATTGTCTCAATCTTTCAGCTTCACCAGGTATACTCTTGAGTTTCAACTGCCAGAAGATGATAATCTCACATTAAAGGAGAGGGGGCCAGAAAGATTAGAGCAACAGAATAACAGAACTGGGAGGGATTCTTGGAGATCTTCGAGTCCAACCCTATACCATTTCAGACAAATGGTTATCTAACACCTCTCCTGCGCGATGTCAGGGTTCCGGTTTCATTCTCAAAATAAAGTGGATTTCCAAGCAGTGGAGCTTTTAGGAAATATTCTCTTTATTGAGCAATGCAGCCCTCACCTGACTGCCACGCAGTCAGCACTGACCTCTCCCCCACCAAAACCCTCCTTTTCCTTTTCCCCATTCTCTGCTCCCCTTTGGCTGTCTTCCAAATCATTCTTCCCTTCTCTACCACCTCAGTTCACAGGAATGTCACCCCTCCCATGCATCTCCCGGGATACTAAGTTTTCAGAAAGATTTAACTAAGTGAATTTTTTTTTTTTTAAAAAAAAATTAGATTTATATGCCACCCTTCTCCGAAGACTCAGGGCGGCTTACAATGCGTTAAGCAATAGCCTTCATACTTTTGTATATATTTATACAAAGTCAGCTTATTGCCCCCACAAACTGGGTCCTCAATTTACCTACCTTAGAAAGGATGGAAGGCTGAGTCAACCTTGAGCCTCGAACTGGTGTAATTGCAGACAGCTGGATGTTAATAACAGGCTAATCAGCCGGTTGAGCTATCTGAGGCTCCTTCTCATGCGCCTTCTCTTCCTTCTAACATCAGCCCTGGAATGCTGACATGCGAGCTGCACTGGCTGTCAGTGATCTTTCGGGTGCGATTCAAGGTGTTGGTTACCACCTTTAAAGCGCTCCATGGCTCAGGGCCTGGATATCTACGGGACCGCCTTCTGCCACCGATAGCCTCCCACCGGCCGGTTCGCTCCCACAGAGAGGGACTCCTCAGGATGCCGTTGGCCAAGCAATGTCAGATGGTGACACCCAGGGGGAGAGCCTACTCTGTGGGAGCCTCCGCCCTCTGGAACGAACTGCCCCCAGAAATACGCACAACCTCCGACCTCCGCGCTTTTCGCTGTGCCCGCAAGACCCCGGTTTTCCGACAGGCAGGGCTATCTCTGTAATTGAATTTTAAATTCAGAGTTTTAACTTTGGGGTTTTTTAATTAATTTGGCTGAATAGTGTAATAATTTTAATAATTTAAAATCTAAATTGCGTTGTTTATATATTGTGTTTTTACTTGGCTGTACACTGCCCCGAGTCCTTCGGGAGTGGGGCGGTATAGAAATAAAATTATAAATGAATAAATGAATGAATGAATAAATAAATAAATAAATAAATAAGCTCTTCTTAAAAACCTCCAATGTTGGAGCATTCACAACTTCTGGAGGCAAGTCCTTCTATTGATTAATGTTACAGCTGATGGGAAATTTCTCCTTAATTCTATGTTCCTTCTCTCCTTTGATTAGTTTCCACCTATTGCTTCTTGTCCTGCCCTCAGGTGCTTTGGAGAATAGCTTGACTCCCTCTTCTTTGTGGCAGCCCCTGAGAGACTAGGGAAGACTGCTATCATGTCTCCCTAGTCCTTCTTTTTATTAAACTAGATCAAAAGGAAAGGCAACTTTGGACATCCCTTCTCCAACTCGGGGTGAGAGAATTTCCACCCCCATCAATCTTAGTCAACATCTCTTGATGAAAATTAACCAACCCAGCTGCAAGTTTTAAGTTTTCCCCGGGACAAATTTTTCAACTAGCAAGGTTTGATTTGAGGTTATATAACTGATGAGGGACACGGTGGCTCAGTGACTAAGATGCTGAGTTTGTCGATCAAAAGGTCGGCAGTTCAGCGGTTCGAGTCCCTAGTGCCGCATAATGGGGTGAGCTCCCGTGACTTGTCCCAGCTTTTGCCAACCTAGCTGTTCGAAAGCAGGTAAAAAATGCAAGTGGAAAAATAGGGACCCCCTTTGGTGGGAAAGGAACAGCGTTCCGTGCACCTTTGGCATTGAGTCATGCCGGCCACAAGACCATGGAGATGTCTTTGGACAGCGCTGGCTCTTCGGCTTTGAAACGGAGATGAGTAGCGCCCCCTAGAGTCGGGAACAACTCGCACATATGTGCGAGGGGAACCTTTACCTTTACCTTTAACTGATCAGGACCTCGGACAGAATATGGGTTTCAATTACGAAGGAGGGCAGCTCCCGTAGAGGGTGAATTAATTGATGCCTTCATTTTCTCACTTTTTAAAAAAATATATATTTTTCTCCTTTTGAAGCTTTGTTCCTAGCCACATTGGACAGCTCTGTCACAAAACAGACAGGAAGCGGTTTAAATATTTAATGAGCTCCTGAACCGTTGCTAGTCACGATGGCTCCTTATTTACATACACATATACATATCTATTAATATTGTGTGTGTGTGTGTCAAAGAGCATTTTGATGCTTGTTTTCCTTGCAAGCAGCCTGGGGCGATCTCAGAAAAGGGGCTGATAACTCCCCACTGTAAGTAAATACATGAATATTAACTATACGTTGCGTTGTTAAAACCTGCTTTTTTTTTACATTTCACCTCAATACTTTCTCAGTTCTACGCAGGAATGATTTTTATGATTGGGATGCTGCCCGCATTAACGCCGACTGTTGAATTGGTTTTAAGTTGAACAAGTGTTGAGCGTACATATGAAGAGACACCAATTAATCCGAGTAGCAGAATGATCAAAGAAAACAGTAAATGAAGTATTGAATTGATAATGGGGAAAATGTTCTTCAGCAAGTCTTATAATTTCTTCTTTTTTCATGTACATAAAATTGGACATTAACCATTGTGGGTAAGAAAATAATAATAATAATAATAATAATAATAATAACAACAACAACAACAACAACAACAACAACAACAATAATTAGGATTCAGACTGACAGGCACTTGGTCCACAACACACCTGGCATAACAATGGTTGAAAAGAAAAAAGTATGCTTCATTGACATGGCAATACCTGGTGATGCACGGATTGAAAAGCAGCAAGAAAAAATCACAAAGTACCGGGACTTGCAAATTGAAGTTGAGCGACTGTGGAAAAAGAAATGGTGTGTTGTCCCAATTGTAATTGGAGCCCTTGGAGCAATACCCAAAGGGCTACCCCGCTATTTAGAAATTCTAAATTTACCGGACTTGAACATTTTGACTCTACAAAAAACCACCTTACTCGGAACAGCTTACATCCTCCGACGATACCTTAACAGTTCCTAGGTCCTTGGTTAGGACTCGAGCTGCTGAGCTATTAACCGGCCTCAAAGGCTGTGAATCTCACTACAGATTAACCGATGATGATGATGATGATGATGATGATGATGATGATGATGATGATGATACATCACGCAGTCCTAAGTGCTTGGGAAGTGTTTGACTAGTGATTTGGGATACGAAATCCAGCATGGTCGTCTCGTTTGCTGTGTATACTGTCATAATAATAACTTTATTGTCACTGTACGTGTATACACAGTATACCCAAACAACGAAATTCACTGAACACCCAAAGACCAGGTCCAACACACATAACAATCCCCAAACACACCCCCACCCACCACAAATTCCCCATTCCTAAACCACCCAAACATCCACACAACGGACCAAGTAATGCTGTCCAACAGCTCACTGATAGTGGCCCTTGAGTTCATGGTTGAGTGCAATTATAGCTCTGGGATAAAAACTATTCAGAAGATGTGTGGTCTGAGTTTTAACTGTTCTGTATCTTCTGCCAGAAGGCAAGAGTCCAAAAAGATTGTAAGCAGGGTGGGAAGAGTCTCTGAGAATGTTGTGCAACTTCCTCAAACAGCGAGATTGGAAGATGTCGTCCAGGGCTGGTAGCTGGAGTCCAATGATATTCTGGGCAGATTTAATGATTCTCTGTAGAGTTTTTCTGTCCACTACAGAGCTGCTCCCATACTATGCAAGAATGCCATATGTCAGGACGCTCTCAATGATGCTGCGATAGTAGGACAGAAGTGGATGCTGAGATAGATTTATCTTCCTGAGCATTCTCAGGAAGTACAGCCTCTTCTGTGCCTTCTTCACAAGCATGTTAGCATTCATAGTCCATGAGAGGTCCTCCGAGATATAAATGCCCAGAAATTTAAAACTACCCACCCTCTCCACCTCCTCACCATTTAGGTACAACGGTAAATATACATCTCTCTTCCTCCTGAAGTCAATTATAAATTCTTTAGGGTTTTTTTGGTGTTAAGTGTAAGATTATTTTCTTTACACCACAATGTCAGCCCTTGTATTTCCTTTCTATAAGCGGACTCATTGTTCTTATTAATGAGCCCCACCACTGTCGTGTCATCCGTAAATTGAATAATTGCTCGGTGTGGGGGTTTTTTTGGAAAATCTGATCCTCTGCATTGCAGCTGCATTGAAATAAGGCCATGAAATTCAATGGTATTTCTTCTCGGTCTCCTGCTTGGGCGGGGGTGCGTATGTGTGTGTCTGTGTGTGTGTGTAGTTGGACTAGATGACCTCCGACTCTGTTATTCTGTTCTGATATTCTGCCAAGGATTGTAGGATAAATGGGACTTTTTAAAAAAAATTAAAAAGGACAGAGAACTATCTTGTTAATAAACAGCTGAGTGACACTGTTAGGAAAATTGTTAAGTTGTTGCACAAAAACATTGCAGCTATCCCAATTTTTGTGTCAAGACATCTTCTGTTTAGAATGGCGCTCAGCAGCTATTCCTAATTCAAGAAGATTGCCAGATGCTCACAATAATTTATCTGAGCAGAACCTACTTTTTGGTGACAAGGATTCTCAGCAGGATATCCCTACCTCGGTGAGTTTATCAGCTCTTTAATTTTGTAGAGCTTGCAAAACCATGGACTGCTTTTTGGGGGAAAAAATAAAATAAAATAAACAAATCCAGGCCAGTGATCTTGGCAGGGATCAGCTAAGCTTTGAAAAATTAAGAACAGCTGACAGTTGATTCCAGCTTTTTTTGCACATCAATAACTTCTAAGTGCAAGATAAAAAAAAAAGAAGGCAAACTCTGGAAAGAAAGGCTACAGATTTTAAGAAACAAACATGACTAATTTGTTCCTTTGACGAAACGACATAATGGAAAAAAGACGCTCTACACCTTAGCGAATGTGAAGTCAATGTGGTAGCCAGTTTTGAACCATGGATAGATGTCAGAAGCAAAGCAGGAACGAGGAGGCAGAAATCAAAGTCCAAGTTATACAAATATGCAGATTAACAGAGTTGGAAGGGATCTGGTAGATCATCTAATCCAACCCCCCACCCACCCAAGCAGGAGACCCTACACCAGGGTGAAATCCAGCAGGTTCTGACAGGTTCTGGAGAACCAGTAGCGGAAATTTTGAGCAGCTCAGAGAACCAGCAAATACCATCTCTGGCTGACCTCAGTGGGGTGGGAATGGGGATTTTGCAATATCCTTCCCCTGCCAGGCCCACCAAGCCACGCCCACCAAGCCACACCACGCCCAGCAAGCCAGGCCCACAGAACCGGTAGTAAAAAAAAATGGATTTCACCACTTGGAAAATAGCTTGATCCCCTCCTCTCTCCTGCCTGGGTGGGAGGTTGGACTAGATGACCTACAAGGTCCCTTCCAACGCCGTTAATCTGATCTAAATCTATTCCATTCATCCTGGAATAACTCACAAGGACAATCCGTTTCATACATATCTCACTCTCCATCCCTGGAGTCTTCAAGACTAGAGTGGACAACCATTTGACTGGAATCCTATAAGTTCTCCTGCTTGAACAAGGGGTTGGATTAGAAGTCCTCCAAGTTCTCTCCCAACTCTATTATTCTATGTTCTATATTCTAGATGCAAACTCTGCTTGCTTTCTCATCACCACAAACACACCCCAACAAGCACACCAGAGCCTTCTCCATGAGTCTCCCTAAGTCTCAGGAAAGATCTGTGAATGCCTGTAAAACCTATTGTAATAGTAGAGTATATGGTCTGCTATTTGAGCAGGGGGTTGGACTCCGGGGTCTCTTCCAGCCGTGGGATTCTATGTTCTACACCAGGGGTTTCAAAGTCGATTTCATTCAGGGCCACATCAGGGTTGTGTTTGACCATGGGGAGTCCGAGTGGGCATGTCCAGCTCGATGTCACTCATTTCAGGGGCACCTGTGGTGGCCCGAGTGCTCTGCCAGCGAAAATAGGCTTCTGAGCTCCGTTTTCGGCTGCGACAGCCTCCTGCAACCCTCTGCCAGTGAAAATGGGCTCCCAAGCTCCGTTTTGGTTGCAACAACCTCCTGCAATCCTCTGCCAGGAAAAACAGAGCTCGGGAGGGCAGCATGTGACCCTCCTGAGCTCCGTTATTCCTAGCAGAAGCATCGCGGGCCAGTCCTCTGCTGTTTCCAGGGCAGCCCTGTGGGCCAGAACTAAGCACCCACCGGCCGGATTCGGCCCCCAGGGCCTTAAGTTTGACACCCCCTGTTCTACGCCTTCCAGCATTGAACATTTGAATTGCCAAAACCCTTGCAGGAGTTAGACTAATCCAATACACCCAGCAGGATCAATGTTTTTGTTCTGTTTAGTTTTTAAGTACGAGAATAATCAACCCTCGCTATAATTGTCTCGGTCATTGAAGCCCAAAGGCGACCTCCTTGTTTTAAAGTTGGTAAATTCCGTTGGTGGTCTCCAAGAACAGCATAAACATCTCTCCCACCTTAACTAGCAGCATAATAATTAAGGGCCCGTTGCTAGGCAACCACCCGGTTCCTATTATAATCTCCCCCCCCCAAAAGAACCTCATAAACATATGTCCCTAATAGATGTTCCCCCTACAGACATTGAAAAATCTGGCTTCTCCAGAGATTCATGGGAAAGAGGCCCATTCAGCTGTTTATCCAAGGTCAATTGTTGCAAAATTCTAATTTTGAGCTCTTCGTGACTACCGAGTTGTATTTACATTTGGATGATATGCAAGCTAACAATGGGAAGTCACCTGTTCATTGCTTTCCTTCTCTCCGATTTCAGCGTTTATTGAAGTGATGAAGTTTCCGAGACAGGTGGTCTTGATGTACACCCGGAACTGAGCCTGGAATTACAGTTGTAACTCAGGCCAGCCGTTAAAGCGGATCGCCATGTGTCTGGGCTTGATTTTACAACCTGTTTTGTGGCGGTCATTAAGAGAACACCACGGTTGCTAAATGAGTGTGGTGCTCGTTCAACAAACCTTTCCATTGTTTCTTTTAATTTACGGTATTAAGGAATGTCACAGGGCTTTCGTAAAATGTACTGTGGTAAGGGGGTGTCACAGGGCCCTTGGAGACAAATCAGAGCTCCTAGCTTGGCCCATTTTCAGAAGGATAATTCCTTCTGAATTAGGCATTCTGGGATATCTAAAGCGGTCACCTGCGGCCAATCAGAAGGTCAAAGAGCTCCGTCTCCCACATACCTAAATTGGGATGGTCAATCCTTCCATATATTAGATTAATACAGGCCAGGGTGAAATCTAAAATTTGTTACTACCGGTTCTGTGGGTATGGCTTGGGGGGGGGGTAATGTGACTGGGTGGGCTTTACTTTTAAAACCATTTTTTACATGTAAAACCATGTAAAAAAATGCTTTCAAAAGGCTCTGACGATCTCAGCTGAGTTGCCTGGGATCGTCAGAGCTTGGATCATCAGAGCCATTTAAAAGAAAAAACTTTTTTCTTTTACATGGCTCTGATGATCCCAGCTGAGTTGCCTGATTAGCTGGGATCGTCAAAGCTTGGCTTGTCGGGGGAGGGGGGGGCAGGGATTTTTGCTACCGGTTTTCTGAACTGCCCACCGCCATTGCTACCTACTCACCCGAGCCAGTCCAAACTGGGAGCATTTCACCCCTGATACAGGTGTATCAAACTAAAGGCCCAGGGGTTGGATGCGGACTGCTGAGGTGCTTAGATATGGCTCGTGAGGCCATCCTGGAAACAGCAAAGGATCTGGCCCATGGTGCCCGTGCCAGTGAAAATGGAGCTTGGGTGGGGGACGGCTGCGTGCGGCCTTCTCGAGCTCCGTTTTTGCTGGCAGAGGGTTGCAGGAGGCGGTGGCAGCTGAAAACGGACCTCAGGAACCGGTTTTCACTGGCAGAAGGTTGCAGGAAACTGTGGCAGCCGAAAATGGAGCTCGGGAGCTACCACGAGTGCCCTAAACACAAGTGACATTGAGCTGGCCATTCCTCCCCAGCCACACACACACACACCAAAATCAAACACAACCCTGATGCAGCCCTCAATGACATCAAGTTTGACACCCCTGGATTAATGCAAGAAATCCAACTCGCTCAGTCTCTAAACATTTCTAGAAAGAACTCTCGGGGGATATTGTCAGTACTTTACCTCCTAGGCTTAATAAATTCAGGGAAGGTTGAGGTGATTTCCTAGTGGCGCAGCAAATTAAAGTGCTGTTAAGTAGCACCAGCTGCCTGCAGTTATTGCAAGTTCGAATCTCACCAGGCTCAAGGTTGACTCAGCCTTCCATCCTTCGGAGGTAGGTAAAATGAGGACCCGGATTGTGGAGGCAATAAACTGACTTTGTATAAAAAAGAACACTGCTTAGAGGAGGCCGAAAGCCCTACTAAGCAGGTATATACAAAAGTATGAAGGCTATTGCTTAATACATTGTAAGCTGCCCTCAGTCTCCGGAGAAGGGCGGCATATAAATTGAACCAATAAATAAATAAATAAATAAAGATACCAAAAAGGAAAGGCAAAGGGTAAGACAAAGCCATTTGTTATTTAGCCATCTTCCTTTTTTTGTCGAAGAACTCCTATTGCCTGAAAGCTTTCCAGTTGGTTGATCCAACTTCTAAACAGTAATTGTAAGCCAAAGTCAATCAATGAATGGATTAAAAGCTTGTTACTCTTCTGGATCAGGAATCATATAAACTTTGACCATTCCATTCACCAACGGAAGGGAGGACAGCTTCAGATTACAAACATCACCCATTATCACATCTCTTAATCAATACCCAGAAGAAATGAAGATGGCATTGAATCAACTTGATAAGAACCAGGTCATGACATGGTCATCCACTTAGAAAACAACAACACTGAACAGCACAGTCCACCTATTTACATACTGTAGAAGAGATGGCAAAACCTGAAGGTGGAGTGAAAAGGGGAATAAGCTTAGAATCCCTACGTAGCCACAAGGGAACTAAGTCCAACTCGCCTTGAGTTCTGATGACCCTTATTAAACCCTTAGCAAGTGCCAATAGTTAGTTGAGAAGATTCCCAAACATGGGCTTAATTGAACTTTCATGTGTGGACTTGGTCTTTCATGCTTGACACATATAAGGCCAGACATACCATCAATGATATATTCCACAACCAATGAACAAATCTCGCTTATCCGAGAAGCAACTGAAGGTGTTTCTTAGCTGGACAAATGAAAAATCAATCTCAGAGAACATCTATAACCTACAATACCAAGATACATCACCGGAAAGAACTTCTAACAGAACAGAGTTACTTGTTAGAGATGAAGCAATCACTCCAGGAATGGTGGACAGAATGTGGGAGAAACAGAATTAGAGGACATCTAGGTCTCAGAAAATAGGACAGGGGTCAGCAACCTGAAGCTCTGGAGCCGTATGTGGCTCTTTCACCCTTCTGCTGCAGCTCCCCGTCACTCAAAATATGCATCACAACCACCATCATGTGACCCAGGCTGGCACGGGATTTATTGAGTTTTTCAACCCCCAGTAGGCCAACCATGGATAAATCCAAGAAAAGAAAAGTTTCAGAAGAAAATGTTTAATTCATCTACCTATGCTAGTTTTGTGGCTGCTCAAGAAATAGTCAGGCACGGGAAGGGTTTTGTGGCTCCCGGTGTTTTCTTTTCTGTGGGAAACGGGTCCAAATGGCTCTCTGAGTATTTAAGGTTGCCGACCCCTGAAATAGGAGAAGACCTATAGTTCTGCAGAACATTAGCTTAAACAGGGAAAACCCAAAATAATTTCCAATATCCTGAATCCAAGAAGAGAACCTTTCCCCACTTTAGCCAGGTTTCCACCATGATAGTTTTATCGGCTACTCTTCTAAATTCACTTGCTCTTCCTGAACCACCCAAAGCATCGTAAGGTAAGAGAAATAACCTGGAGCACACCTGGATTTCAACCTTCACATTCAGTCTAGGAACTGGGAAAGCAAGAACATATCTGCTATTTATTCCACTCTGGTCTACTCACATCATTCTGGTCCACTCATTAGTGGAGGAGCTAATACAGTTGAGATCCCCAAACCAAGAGCAGAAATAATTTATCATACCATAGCTAACGGTAGAATGCCAACGAGATCCTTCTGGCTGACATAAATCTTGGAGATGCTGAGGTCAGATGTCCTTCCTCCGGGATATTCAACCTGCCATGTAACAAACTGCATCCCTTGCAATTCGCTGAGAGCTTCCATCTCAAAATCCATCTGCAGGATCTCGGAGGAAAAAGGAGACGCGCTGGAGAGAGAGAGAGAACGAAAAAAAGAGAGGGGAAAATGAACAGAGTCAGCAAAACACGATTAGGCGTTCATTAGACAGCGTCATCCAGGTCTCAACAATCATATCTTGACTTAACCCATTTGTATGTGGGAAGCAGAGGTGGGCTTCAGCAGGCTCTGACCAATTCTGGAGAACCGTTAGCGGAAATTTTGAGTAGTTTGGAGAACCGGTAAATACCACCTCTGACTGGCTCTGCCCCCATCCATTCTCTGCCTCCCGAGGCCCACCTGATCGGGAGGAAATGGGGATCATTATAATATCATTCCTCTGGATTGGGAGGGAATGGAAATTTTACAGTATCCTTCCCCTGATGTGGGGTGGGAATGGGAATTTTGCAATATTCTTCCCCTGGACTAGGGTGGGAATGAGGATTTTCCAGTATCCTTCTCCTGGAGTGGGGTGGGACTGGAGATTTTGCAGTATCCTTCCCCTGGGGTGGGGTGGGACTGGAGATTTTGCAGTATCCTTCCCCTGGAGTGGGGAGAGAATGGAGATTTTGTAGTATCCTTCCCCTGGAGTGGGGTGGGACTGGAGATTTTGCAGTATCCTTCCCCTGGGGTGGGGTGGGACTGGAGATTTTGCAGTATCCTTCCCCTGGAGTGGGGAGAGAATGGAGATTTTGTAGTATCCTTCCCCTGGAGTGGGGTGGGACTGGAGATTTTGCAGTATCCTTCCCCTGGAGTGGGGAGAGAATGGAGATTTTGTAGTATCCTTCCCCTGGAGTGGGGTGGGACTGGAGATTTTGTAGTATCCTTCCTCTGGAGTGGGGAGAGAATGGAGATTTTACAGTATTTTTCCCCTGGAGTGGGGTGGGAATGGAGATTTTACAGTATCCTTTCCCTGCCACGCCACCAAGCCACGTCCACCAAGCCATGCCATGCCCACCAAGCTATACCCACAGAACCGGTAGTAAAAATTTTTGAATCCCACCACTGATGGGAAGAGGTGCCCATTCAGCGCCACTTTGCTATAACATGAATGGAATTGTACACGTGCACATAAATAGCCTGAGTAGCGTAGGGGAGTAATGCCTCCTACAAAGGCAGCATTTAAGATCCAGCTGCTGCAATTACTTGCGAGTTCAATCCCAGGCAGGCTCAAGGTCGACTGAGCCTTCCATCCTTTATAAGGTGGGTAAATTGAGGACCCAGTTTGTTGGAGGCAATAAGCTGACTTTGTATAAATATAAATATACAAAAGTATGAAGGCTATTGCTTAACGCATTGTAAGCCGCCCTGAGTCTCCGGAGAAGGGCGGCATATAAATCAAATTTAAAATATATATATATATCTATGGAACGCAGGTCAGGCGTCCTTAAATGCGCACATAAGTTCAAACGTTCCCCAAATTGGTTTGACAAATAGCAGGCTTTTTCTGTTGCTTGGCTAAAGTCCATCTTTCGCTGTCATTCAGATGTTCCACGTGAAGCCCCCAGAATCTTCTGCAGAATCAAAGAGTAACTATAATAAAGTTGCTGCTGCCTTTTATACAAATTATAATTCCTGTGACAATTTTCAAAGGTCTATGGAGATTCACAGTCTTGGTTGTCTCAAAAGTGTCTTTTTTTTTTTTCAAGAGGCCACTGGACTTTGTTTTTCCTTGAAGACATTTTGCTTCTCATCCAAGAAGCTTCTTCGCTTCTGGAGAACTGGAGAACTGAAGAAGTTTCTTGGATGAGAAGTGAAACATCTTCAAGGAGTGCAGTTGCCTTTTTAAAAAAAAGAAAAGCACTGTTGGAACTTCAAAAGTAAGCTTCTGTAAACCTACGAAATAATTACTGCATCTGTAAATTAATAGCCTGGTGTCAACTCGCAAAGCATCCCTGGCCTGCTCTCGAGTTGCCATAGGGGAAAACTGAAGAAGCAACATGGCAGCCAAAGACAGGAGCACATTCCAGACATATCTTTCTCAAGGCTGTCTCCCAGGGTTACCCATAGCGGCCAGAGGGGCGTGATCTCTACAACCCGCGAAATTGCTCCATTGGCGAATGTGATTGATGACACACCCTGGGGAGAGGAGGGAAACAGAGTCATGATTAGGGCCATAAATTACATGAGATCAGAGTTGGCTTCATTTGGGTATGTGCTGACATGTTGCTCCTAATAAATAACTGGATTTCTTTTGAAGCTTGGCTCAGGCTCATGATTTAATTAGGGCATCCTTTGGAACCGTGACACTTGGGTTTTTGTTTTGTTTTTGTTTTTTTGGTTAAATAAAACCCAAATAAAAGCAAGCTAGAGAGCTTTAATTAGAACGTTGCACGTATGCACAGCCTTCTGCAAATCCCCTCCCATCTTTGTGGCAGCCCCAAGAATTACCAGCCAAGCTACGCGAATATCAGTCATTTTTATACCGTGTCCTTTCCCAGGCGTGATATTACAGCGTCTCTGGTCATTCCGAAATGATTCACCACCAGGAGAGAATTTAAGAGGAAATTTAAAGGAAGGGAAGTGATGCTTGGCTTAAAGAACCCGATCTTGTAAACCTTCCATTAAAAGCAGCCACTGTGCTGGAAGCGAAGCCATAAAGATTAAATGGTGCCTCCTTCTTGGAGTGACTCTACCCTGCTTACGACTTTTAGAGAAAGAGATAGTGGGTTGATGGGTTTTCCCCCCCTTTGTCTTACCGAGCTATTAAAGTTCTGGAGAGCCACTCTGGGTGGCATATAAATTGAATAAGTGGGCCAAGGAAGACCGTCAAGAAAGAGAAGGAAAGCAAAGACCTTAATTCCGATTAACTGCACTAACGACACAAACAGCAATCCATGGACGACGATAAGAATAATACTTTTTTTAAAATAAAATAAACCTCCATACAGAGGACGTGGCATTCAACACTTAACTGCCATTCATTTTCATCATTCATTGGCATCCTTCAGTCTCAAGAGACTAGGGCCGTGATGGTGAACCTATGGCACGGGTGCCACAGGTGACACGCAGAGCCATGTCGGTGGGCATGCGAGCTCAGCTCCGGCACGCATGCGTGTGCCAGCCAGCTGATTTTCGGGCCTTCTGGGCCCACCAGAAGTCAGAAAACACACTGTTTCCAGCCTCCGGAGGGCCTCTGGGGAAAGGCAGTTTTTGCCCTCCCCAGGCTCCTAGAAAGGCTCTGGGACCTGGGGAAAGCAAAAAACAGGCCTACCGGGCCCATTGGGCCATTATGTGCCAAAAACGGGAGCACAGGGGGGTGGGGCGCATAGAATTATGGATGTGGGCACGTGTGTGTGTGACCCCACTGTGCTCCCCCCGCTTTTGGCACGCGATGGCAAAAAGGTTAGCCATCACTGGAGTATGGTGTCATGCTCTGGAAAGAGATCATAAAACAGCATCTAGTATGACTAAAAAAGGCCAATTCGAGAGTGGCCATCCTTTCCACACTGAGGGCAGATACTTTCTGTCCCCTGCCCGGCTCCCAGATTTCGCCCCCAGATAACTGCCATGGGATTTTAATAAACGTTCTCCACCAATACTGAAGCAAGCTGATTCCTTCTTGAAACTTGTTAAACAATAATTGCCTACCTACCTACCTACCTATCCATCCATCCATCCACTGCATCTGTCTGTCTGTCTGTCTGCCTATCTTTCTTTTTATTTATTTTTTTAATTTGATTTATATACCGCTCTTCTCCGGAGACTCGGGGCGGCTTACAATGCATTAAGAAATAGCCTTCATACTTTTGTATATTTATACAAAGTCAGCTTATTGCCCCCACAAACTGGGTCCTCATTTTACCCACCTTAGAAAGGATGGAAGGCTGAGTCGACCTTGAGCCTGGTGAGATTCGAACTTACAGTAATTGCAGACAGCTGGTGTTAATCACACAATGCTTTTAGTCTGCTGAGCTATCCAGGCTCCTATTTCTCTATCTCTTTATCTATTTGTCCATCCATCCACCCATCTATCTATCCTTTACATCCATCTCTCTCTCTATTTCTCTCTCTTTATCCATCTCCATCCATCTCTTTCTCATCAATCTCCATCCATATCTATCTATTTCTAGCCATATGTATCCTGTCTGTCTGTCCTTCCCTCTCCTATCTGTCTGTCTGTCTATCTATCTAACTAGCTAGCTAGCTATCTCCATCCATCTCTCTCTCTCATCTATCTCCATCTACCTCCATATCTATGTCCAGCCATGTATCTTTTGTCTGTCTGTCTATTTATATCTCTATCTCTCTATCCTCTACATCCACCCCTCTCTCTATTTCTCTCGCTCTCTTTATCTATCTCCATCCATCTTTCCCTCATCTCTCTCCATTTATCTCCATCCATATCTATATATTTCCAGCTATGTATCTTCTCTCTGTCTGTCTATTTATGTCTGTCTGTCTGTCTCTCTATCTAGTCTCCCTCCCTCCCTCCCTCCCTCCCTCCCTTCCTTCCTTCCTTCCTTCCTTCCTTCCTTCCTTCCTTCCTTCCCCATTTGCCCATCCATCCATCCCTAGGTCTTGGATCACGCAGCACCACACAAGCAAGCTGGCTTCATCATTTCTGCTTTCATCTCAAAAACGCCATTTGGGATTCAGAGTTCTGCCTCTGGATTTTCAGGGGATGAAAGGAAGGCGAATTTTCACTGTTACCATCATTTTCTTTTTTTAAAAGGAAATCTTGTCATTGGCTCCCCTGTTGAATTAATGACACAGAATGAATTCCTTTCCTTTCCTTTTAACATCGTATTTTTTTTTGCCTCTTGATGTCAAAGCCGACAAACGGGCAATTTGCAAACGACAATCGGGGACCCACGTTATCTGTGACCTGAGAGCGAGTTTAGAGGAGTTTGCAGGATGAAATCTAACCAGCTTTCAGTATGCAAAGAGAAGCATGCTCTGGACTAGACCAAGATGTCTGAGACATATAACGTAGAATAAAAGAGTTGGAAGGGACCTTGGAGGTCATCTAGTCCAAGCTCCTGTCCAGCAGACTCTATACCCGTGCCCGAGGTGGCACGCAAAGCCATCTTTTGTAACTTTCTGACGAGCAAAGTCGACGGCGAAGCCAGATTCACTTCATGGCCAGGTTACTAACTTGACCAACACAACAATTTGCTTAACAACAGTGACAAGAAAAGCTATGCAATGGGGCCAACGCCAACTCACTTACCAAATGTTTCGCTGAGCAACATCAATTTGGGGGGCTCAACTGCGGTCATGTCTCGAGGACTACCGGTACATTGCAATTTCTTAAACCTGCCCCCAAAGGATCAGAGTACACATTGGGAAGTGCATTTTTTTTGGAGAGGGGGAATGACAGGGTGTTCCCCCCACTAAAATCACCAATTTATAAAGTCATTTTGTCTATCAAAACATGCAACTTTTCTCCCCTTCGCTGGGTGAGTGGGATTGAAAACAGTGACTGTTGAGAGTTCCAAAGCTTTAATGCGCTCAGCACTTCAACAAATGTAATCGGCATTTCCAACAGATATAATCAACCCCCAGTGCACACATTACACAATGCTGAAATGCAGGGACAAAACTGGAAGTACTGTACATCCATAGAGGCGACAGCGGTAAAAATTTGGATTTTTGCCATTCCTCTTGTGGGCGAGACTCTGCTAAGGAAGTCTTTCATCTACAAGATTCAAGAAGTTTTTGACTTACAATCATTAGTTTGGTGACCACTCAAAGTTACAGTGGTACTAAAAATAACTTGACTTGGTCAGAAATTATGTCCTGGGCAATACACTTGAAATGATTTTTTTTTTAAAAAAGCATGGGTAATCATGTTTGGGGACCCTAAAATGGGTCTTTGTCCATTAGGAGATTATAATGAGAAAGACCTAGGGAAACGGAGAAGAGATGCTGCCAAGGGAAGAGTCAGATAAGAGACTGTAGAGGCCAGAATTGCATAACAGATGGAGAAAGATGCTCAGAAAGGACCCTCCCTAGTTTCTCAAGCTGTAAAGGAGATGGCTATAATGGTGTGTGGGAAAAACCCTGAAAATGGGGCGGAGAGAATTCTGTTTAGGGAATGTTCAGATAAGAGATACTAAAGCCCACAGATGCATAATGGGTGAAGGAGAAAGAGGTTCAGAAGAGACCCTCACTAGTTTCTCAGGCTGTAAAGGAAGGTGGCTGTAATGGTATGTGAGAAAGACCTTGGGAGACAAGTAGAAGAGAAACTCTCTTGTTTAGAGAATGTTCAGATAAGAGACAGCAAGGCCCACAGCTGTGTAATGGGTAGATAAAGAGACACCCTCCCCCTAGTTTCTCAGACTGTAAAGGAGACCACCATAATGTTATGTGTGAAAGACCTTGGTAGATGGGGCAGTAAAGGAGAGAAGAGTTGCTACCATGGAAAGAATCAGATCAGAGACTGCTTAGCCCACAACAGAACAATGGGTGGAGAAAGATGTTCAGAAGAGACCTTCCCTAGTTTCTCAGGTTGTAAAGGAGGTGGCTGTAATGCTATGTGAGAAAGACCTTGGGATACGGGGAGAAGAGATACTGCCAAGGGAGTGGTCAGGTAAGAGACTACATAGCCCAGAGGTACATAATGGGTGGAGAAAGACACTCAGAAGGGACCCTCCCTAGTTTCTCAGGCTGTAAAGGAAAGGGGAAAGAGAACCGTACTTCCATATTTGCAAGATTCTGTCATTGCAACCTTACAGTAAGGTAGAATTAGCTCATTTGGTTGCAATTGCTAACTGGTTTGCTAATATTGGCAGTTCTTGTCATAAAACTATGTAGGAATGACCATGGGAGAAAGAAGGAAAAACTCCAGACTGGACAACCATCGTGGAAAAGGTATCTCAGCCCTCAAGTAGAAAAGGGGCATGGAAAGTATTTTAGAAGGGATCTTTCCTAATTCCCTGGGAAGTAAAGGTGAGGCGGGGGGGGGGGGGGAGAGAGAAAGATGCTTTTTGTATGATTCTACTACTGTAACCCTACAACTAAGGTACTCCTGGGTGTGCTGCTTGTTTCAACTACTTTACTGGGCTAAAGTTTGTCTCCCTGCTACATACGCGTTTGGATAACATACTAACATTTAGGCTGGCACACAACTTCAAATTCAGACAACACACCTAGTTTGATAAGATAAAGGTAAAGGTTCCCCTCACACATATGTGCTAGTCGTTCCCAACTCTAGGAGGCGGTGCTCATCTCCATTTCAAAGCCGAAGAGCCAGCACTGTCCGAAGATGTCTCCGTGGTCTTGTGGCTGGCATGACTCAACGCCAAAGGCACACGGAATGCTGTTCCCTTCCCACTGAAGGTGGTCCCTATTTTTCTACTTGCATTTTTTACGTGCTTTCGAACTGCTAGGTTGGCAGAAACTGGTCACGGGAGCTCCCCCCGTTACGTGGCACTAGGGACTCGAACCGCTGAACTGCCAACCTTTCAATCGACAAGCTCAGCATCTTAGCCACTGAGCCACTATGTCCCTTTGTTTGATAGTTTGATAAGACACTCTGCTATTGTCCCGGACATCTTCTCCCGATCAAAACAAAAAACAAAACAAAAAAAACCCCGACCGTAATTTGCCACGCTATAAGAAGGAAGTGATAAATCAGCGCTGAATTTATTACATACAATCTAATAATAATCCAATAAATTATTCAAGCGAGAGTCGGTAAACATCAAGTCAGTTCTTTGAAAACAACTCCTGTCATGAAGCAGGACAAATTGGGTGTTCCTGTCAAGTTTAAAATGAATTGTGGAATCATGTTGTTGTTGTGGTTAATTATTGATATTGTAAAGCTAATTTGGAAGGCAACTATGCTTGTGACTGACTGGAATTGAACCCTAACTGAAAGGAGAGCTCAATCTCTCTCTTTTTTTGGTCATAAGGACTAGAAACTTAAGAAAGCTATGTTTTCTTTGGTTGCCCCCTCCCCCTTGCAGGGCTTGATGTTAAAAACCAGGGCAACAACATCCATCTATATGGAATTATTTATATTTCCACAGTGTACCAGCTAACCATATTGCAACTACTTGCTGTTGTACCCAACTTTAGGGAGCAGACGGTGGTATAAATAATAAACAAACAAATAAACAAACAAAAAAACTCCAAGCAAATAAATAATAAATGCTAGATTAATTCAATAATTTAATGGGACACATAGCTCACCTCATCACGGAGCTCTAGGGAGAATGATAACATGCCTTTATTCTTGAAATTATTATTTTATATGCTGGTTTAACAATATCTTTAATCATAGATAGGGCTATTAATTTCTTTTAGTACATCAGGCGTGTATGCGTGTGTACACATTAGCTGCACAGAGAGCTTTTGGGGGCTGGAAAGACAGGTTATAAATATCTATATTCATTGCATTTTTTAAAATGCTTTTAGTAATGTTGTAATCTGTCCAGAGAACTTTGGTTACTGGGTGGATTATAAATAGTATTGGCAATAAATATCGCGCTTCATGGGAGACAAATTATAATAATAATTCAAGGCTAAGTATCTATGGGTGACCCAACTCAATTTGATTTAATTTCCCCTCTATATTAAAGGAAGCCTCCATCCCCCCCCCCACAATTTTGCTTTTCCAAATCACCAGATGAATTTGATGAAGGTACCCAATTAAATAACGCACTCCCAAACATCCATTCCAGTGGGAGATTCGATTGCGTTGACTTTGATCAAATTCCCGGATCAAAACTGAGTTGCGTGCAGTTCTGGAGATCATGGTTTTTAAAAAAAGGGAAAGTGGCAAACGAGCAAATTGAGAGGAGCAACTAAATCTCATGAGGGATGGTTAAACAATCTGGATATGTTTATCCTAACAGACGAGATTTGTGAGGGAGGAATATATGACAGCATTCTTCAACCATCTGGCGCCTTGTCACGTAGAACACAAGAGAAGATTTAGAATTAGTACCGCTTTATAAAGCCTTAGTAAGACCACACCTGGAGTACTGCATCCAGTTTTGGTCACCACCTTACAAAAATGAGGTTGAGACTTTAGAAAAAGTGGAGAGAAGAGCAACTGGGATGATGAGGGGACTGGAGGCTAAAACATATAATGAACGGTAGCCAGGAACTGGGCATGGCTAGTCTAGTGAAGAGAAGAGAAGGACCAGGAAAGACAGGATAGCAGCCTTCCAATATCTGAGGAGCTGCCACAGAGAGGAGGGGGTCAAACTATTTTCCAAAGCACCTGAAAGCCAGACAAGGAACAATGGATGGAAACTGATCAAGGAGAGGTTCAACCTAGAAATAAGGAGGGATTTTCTGACAGTGAAAACAATCAATTGATGGAACAGAAGTTGCCTTCAAAAGTTGTGGGAGCTTCATCACTGGAAGCTTTCAAGAAGAGACTGGACTGCCATCTGTCAGAAATGGTATAAGGTCTGCTTGAGCAGGGGGTTGGACTAGATGACCTATAAGGTCCCTAAGATGATTAAAGGCCTGAAGACAAAAACATTTGAAGACCGGTTGCGGTAATTGGATATGGCCAGTCATTTCCCAGGAGGCTTCAGGGAGGCTTCCTAGGCCCATTTTCACTTCCCAGGAGGCTTCAGGGAGGAAGACTCAATATCTTTTTTGCATCCTGGTGACCAGAACTGGATGCAGTGTCTCCGTCCTCTTATTGTTCCAGAGGTAGCTCCAAATCTCCCACAATGAACAAGTTTGGATAACTTATTTGTTCTGGATTGATCCCTCAAGATCCTTAAGGTGGATCCATTCAACCTCCAATTTTGGGGCTCTGGGGACTATTACACAAGTCCAAAGGGTGCTGAGAAGCCAACATTTTCCAGATCTTCTGGGCCAAAGGAGATATGAGAAATCCGATTCCAAACAATTCTATTCGCGAGATTCATCAGAAGGTTGTTGAGTTTTGACCGGGCCAATCACTTTAAAAGACAGCCATCTATTTAATCAACACCAGCCAGGAGGGCGAAAATGGCCTCCCCAGGCTTCGGAGGACCTCTGGAGCCCAGAAAGGGGCCCGTTTCTGAACTAGGCTCATTTTTTACCCTCCCCAAGCCTCCGTGTGCGTCCTGCACTTCCCTGCATCCAAAATGGGCCGTGTGGAGACTCCTGGGAGGGGTGGGGTGGGCGGGGCCAGCCAGGAGTGGGATTTGGGGGTTCTGTGAACTGCACAAAATCTTAGCTAGAGGTTCTCTTGAACACATGTAAACCCCCAGCAGCCCAACTCTGAAGTGACATCACCGTTTTCTTCCACCTTGCAGTAGGTAGCAAAAAGGTAGATCAGCCTTTGGATCAGATAGGTGAGTCAGCTCTTTCGAAAGCATCAAACGAGGCTTATAAATATTGGGGTACCCCATAACTGAAATTATTCTTTTTCTCTGAAATAGAGACTTGCATTGGTTTGTGACACTATTTTTTGTAACCAAGGGAGACCTCAAAAGGATATTGTATGCTTCATCTGAATTCAGCCACGGTTTTGCCCACGACCTGGCTGTGGTCACTTGATTGATTGATTGATTGATTGACTGACTGACTGATTGATTGATTAGTAGCCAACTGGAAGACTTTGGGCCAATCTCAAAGAGATGGTGAGTTCTAGTTCTGCCTTAGGCATGAAAGCCAATTGGATGACTTTGAGCCAATCACCAAGAGCCTGTGAGTTTTAGTCTTGGTTTAAGCATGAAAGCCAATTGGATGACTTTGGGCCAATCACCAGGAGACTGTGAGTTCGAGTCCTGCCTTAGGCATGAAAGCCAGCTGGGTAACTTTGAGCCAGGCTCCCCCTTCTGTCATCCCAACCCCCCTCACTGGGTAGTTGTTCTGGAGAAAATAGAAAGATGAAGGTGGGTTGGATATATTCACCGTGTTGGGTTATTTATAAAAATAATAAAACCGGGCTTTAAAAATAAATAAATACATAAACTGCATTCCCAACCAGAGATCTATCGGCGCTCAGAAACAAGAGTCGATTTGCATTGTTGACTGCTTCCCTCCAAAAGCCAATACTGTTCCCCCTTGCAGATGGAAATAAAAAAAGCTTTAAATTATTAAAACGAAAAGGGCAGACAAAGGAGGCTGCAATTTTCTAAGTCATTCTTCCCGTCCAATAGCTTTGCTGACACCACGGAATCAGCTGGATTGGGTTTCCCCTGCCAATTGTCCCCAATTTTATATACTATAAAGAATCAGCTGGGAGGCTGGCTACCCACACGCCAGCCCAATTCGTTTTTGCATGCCCTTTTCGTACCGTCAAATTTGGTCCGAATATCTCACCTAGACCTGCTGTATTTCCATCAGGGTGTCTCAAGTGAGATTTCGATTGCATGCAGGCGCCACCAAGGGTAGCCTCAGATTTTCTAAAACCATACAGAGGTCAAGCTAGAATCTAAGATTAATAGCCTCTTGCTAACAGTGGGCAGCTACCTACAGGCTCTCAAATATAAGCAGAGGAGAAGAAAAAGGAAAAATATTATTTCTATATCAAGAGCGCCCTGGATTAAGACTTTTGTCGTGAAATTTGGATGAATGTGGAATGGGCGAAGGATAGCAATAGCAATAGCACTAAGACTTACACACTGCTTCACAGTACTTTACCACCCTCTCTAAATGGTTTACAGAGTCAGCGTATTGCCCCAACCATCTGGGTCCTCCTTTTACCCACCTCGGAAGGATGGAAGGCTGAGTCAACCTTGAGCTGGTTCAGAATCGAACTGCTAGCAGTGGGCAGAGTTTGTCTGCAATACTGCATTCTAACCAGGGGTGCTATTCAGACAGGTTCTGGAAAACCGGTTGCAGAAATTTTGAGTAGTTCAGAGAACCGGCTAATACCATTTCTGGCTGGCCCCAGAGTGGGGTCAGAATGGGGATTTTGTAGTATCCTTCAAAATCCCCTATCCACCAAGCCATGCCCACCATGCCACACCATGCCCACCAAGCCATGCCCACAGAACTGGTAGTAAAACAAATTGAATTCCACCACTGATTCTAACCATTGCGCACCATGGAAGGAAGGAAGGAAGGAAGGAAGGAAGGAAGGAAGGAAGGAAGGAAGGAAGGAAGGAAGGAAGGAAGGAAGGGAGGAAGGACAATAGCAGTAGCACTTAAGACTTATAAACCTTGAGCCTGGTGGGATTTGTACTTCCAAATTACAGGCAAGCAGTCAGCAGAAGTAGCCTGTGGAGTGCACCTTAACCACTGTGCCACCATGGCTCAACACAGGATAACATAGATGTTCTGGGAGCATCTGCTGTTTGGGAACCCATCCCAAGTTTCTGCAGTTTGACTAGAGGATCATCAAATATATACCTACAGAGATTCAAAGGTGAGACCTGGCTTCATGAATGGCAGCTGGTTACCTGGTTTATGACCATGATAAACCTTGTTGGCTAATCTCAGAGCTGTAAATCCAGGCCTAGTTCAGGACACAAAAGCCAACTTACTGAAAAGTTGATGTTTAAAGTGGTTTTTTTTTAAAAAAAAAAAATTTATCGATTAGCCCTTGGGCCATATCAAAGTGCAGAGTTCCCGAAACAAATTACTACTAACCTTTGATCAAAGCAATTTAAAATGGAATTGGATAAAATATGATTTGAAATGAAATTGGAACCCAATATAGTCTAAAATGAAATTGGAATCAAATGCAATAATGTAAGCTATAGATAAAATATGATAAAATTATATTTCGGTTGATGTCTAAAGGAACAAACGAGTTAAGAAGTCAAGAAAGACGTAAAGTCAACTTCTAGGGATTTTCTTATGATAAATGTATTGACTTGTGTATCAAGCAGGAAGTTCATTAACCAACATTGTTCAGGCAGCTTTGAGATGGTCGGTTAGCTTCTGAAATAGCAGAATATTTGGCCACGAGTAAGCTCACCTAGCCCAAACCATGGTTTGTTTTCCAATCAGAGTTTCTTTCCATTTCATTCGACTTGGGTTTGGTTGCTTCTGGATATAAATGAGACTTCCCATGCTTTTTTATCCTCTCACTTTCTACTCTCAGACACCAACATTCTGAGAACTAGATGAGGACAGAGATGGACGAACTGACCTGGCCTAGTTGCTTGGATCTGGAGCATGACGTCTGAATCTTAAAACATCTCCATCTTCTCAACTGAGGAGGACTGTTGAAACAGGACCATGATAAGATCATCTCTGAAGATCTTGATCTAAATGTTCCTCAGCCAGGTGGCTATCACCTTCTCAGTGGTGGCCCCAACTCTGAAATGTCCTCTCCAGCGAAGCATTCCACTGCCCACTGCAATATCTTTATGAAAGCAGGTTGCAATAATTTTGTCCTCTTCTATTAAGCTAACTATGGCTTATTTGATAATTCCTTATATCCAGGGGTAGGATTGAAAAATTTTAACAACTGGTCCTCTGCCCGGTTGCTGGGTGGGTATGGCCATGATGGCGTGGCCTACTTGGCCACTTGAACCAGGGGGAGGGTTTTGCCCTACCCAGCTTCTGGAGGCATCCCTCTGGGAAGGCAAAAGCAGCCTCCCCTGGGCTCCGGAGACCCTCCAGAGGCCGGAAAGAAGCCTGTTTTTGGACCGGCAGGCCCATTTTACGCCTTCCCCAGGCTCCAGAGGTGTTCTTTGAGCCTCTGGGAGGGCGAGAACAGCCTCCCCTGGGCTCCGGAGGCCCTCCAGAGCCCAGAAACGGCCTCATTTTTGGACTTCTGGAATTTCCGGGAGGCCCGTTTTTTGCCCTCCCAGAGCCTCCACATGGGCCCTGCACTTACCTCACATGCAAAATGGGCTGCATGGAGACTTCTGAGAGGGGTGGGGCAGGATGGGCGGGGCCAGCCACTCCTTGCAACTACCGGTTCAGGGAACCAGATTTAAAATTAGCATCCGGTTTTCCCGAACCGGTCCAAGCCGGCTGAATCCCACCCCTGCTTATATCGCATTGCTATTCTCAGTTTCTGCCTAGAAGAATCAACACCATTTCTGAGCGCGTCTGGCTTTCCCAGTGAAAGGTCAACTCCGAAACTTTATCTCGGGAGTTTAAATTTTTCCTGATCCTGACATTTGACTAGGCAGCTATGAAAGCTTTGGCCACACAAGTTCTCTCCTGATCTCCGTTCAAGTCTGGAGAGCGTCAATAGCTTTGCAGATAAAGATAATGCCCTCTATTTATTGCTGGTGGGTTCAGCAATAAATAGAGGGCATTTCCCTTCCTTTGACAATCACAAAATTGGACTTCTTTTGTTTTGTTTTGTTTCAGGGCACAACGTTGTCAGGAACGGCCTTTCACAAAGAAAGTCTGGATTTTCAGGGTCTGGAGCATCCATCCTTGATCTGACTTTGGAGAACAACTTTTTCCTAGCTCCTCGTCTTGAAGTTGACTCCTTTTTTAACGTCCATAATTCAAGGGTACGGGCATTTCAATGCACCTTTATTCAGGGGAGCGACAAAATATATATATATATGTTGACTGGAAATTGATCGCCACTTACCATGCCTCTACTTGAAAGGAGTAATGTACGAATCCATGGAAAATTGCTAACGATTTTTCCGTGGTTGGTATTACAACCTTCCTTGGCGATCATAATTAAAGGGCTGCTGTTCCCCCTTTTAACTGTCTTTTCTTCCACTTCACGCTGGATCAATGCTGCCTTTGAAGGGAATCGGTCTGTATTCAGCTTTAGTTTGTCAATGACAAAGATTTAAGGAGGGGACGGGGGGAGTGTTTTCTATTTTCATTTTTTTTATTTATTTATTTAACACAGCACACTGGTGCTTCAAGATTTTCAAGACGGGCTGGAGAGCCACTGTTAGTCAAGACCGACCTCTAAACTGCTGGAAATTAGTCTCTGGAATGCAGCTGAGAAAATATCTGAAGGAGCTGAAGATGCACAGACGCATGAACATATGTCTGCTTTTTTCCCTGCCGAGTTGTCACTGGGCGATGAAAGAGAATTTCCTTCCAAAATCTGCTTTAGATGAGATTTCCAGCAATGATGCCCTACGTGAAGGGCGAAGTGTCTTGAGTTGGTTGATGTTAGGCCCTGAGAACCACGAAAGGCATGTGGAGTTACTTCTGGACAGTTTCTTTTATTGTCCCTCTCCTACGGACAAAATCTTGCCGAACTAAAGCAAGTATCACTATAGATCTACTTTCAGAATCGGTAGGGAGGAGCCGTCTTCACTCTCTTCCTCCTAACTAAATAATATGAACTTCACTGTTTTTGCACCTCTGGAATGCATCTTTTCTGTAGCCTGGTAAGATGAAAGGGTTTTGCTAAGGATACTTCATAGATTGCTCTGGAGAAAATCTATTGATGTGGTTGCTAAGAGTTTACAATGGCCTGATGGCATGTAACCAAGCAAGCAAGCAAGCAAGCAACCAACCAACCAACTAACTAATCAACCAACCATCCATCCAACCAATCAATCAACCAACCAACCAACCAACCAACTAATCAACCAACCATCCATCCAACCAACCAATCAATCAACCAACCAACCAACCAACCAACCAACCAACCAACCCACCAACCCACCAACCAACTAGAAAACCAGACAACCAAACAACCATTTAGTGAACTACATTTCTAATTCTCAGGAAGAAAACAGACAATATCTTGTGGCACATATGGGACAACCACTCAAGGCGGCCAACCTTCTCTCTTGCTTAAGCTTTGGAGAGCATAGTGTTCTTGGCTCACCTCAAGTCACAAAGCAAAATCTTAAAAACACATGAAGGCTGCATGGACAGAAGAGTCTTTCTTGTCACTTGAAGCGCTGCCTCACGTTATGTTCTCCCTGAGCAGGACAGATGCATGGGTAGCTTGGAAGAAAACCACATAGTGTAAAAAAAACCCCCATAGCTCTTCAAACGTGCGGCCTCTTGAGAGAGATTAGGAAGAGATTCATTTATCAAGACTGATGTTTCAATTCCGGGAAAAGGGGTTTGTGGTTGGGTATTTTTCTTCTTCTTTTTCTATGATGGTTAAACCAGATGTGACTGGCATGGAAGTAGAAAGCTGGTTACCCAAAGCAAGGAATAATTAAGGAGTCAAGGTCACCCCAAAATGTGTGCAAACTTGCCACAGGATCCAATTATCACATTTCTAAGGGGATGTATTAAGTAATTGCTGGAGTGAGAAATAGACTTGTCAAGCTCTCGCACGCACAAACACACGGGGTGAGGGGGGAGAGAGGGAGGGGGAGGGAGAGAGAGAGTTGAGCAAAGGGACTTCTATTGGGGTCTTTTATAAATTGCACTGGCCATGCCACTTTTGAGCCAGTTTTCTGTCTTTCCAAATCGGAAAGCGTCCAATTCAAGGGATACAAAGGTTGAATAGGAGGTGAAAAAACATACAAAATTGGCTCGCTAGTACGTCCTGCCTTCTTCTCTCTCTTCTCCACGCTAGAAGCAAGTCAACTCAATCCATGCTTCTACGGGTGTGGGAGAAGAGCAGGCAGAGTGGGGAGGGCAGAGTTAAACAAGTCATGAGTCTAGTGTCAACTCGCAAAGCATCCCTGGCCTGCTCTTGAGTTGCCATAGGCCAGGGGGGAATGGGAAACTGGCAAAACGGCACGGCAGCCAAAGACAGATGCACATTCCAGACTTATCTCTCTCAAGGCTGTATCCCAGGGTTACCCACAGCAGCCGGAGGGGAGTGACCTCTACAACCTGCAAAATTGCTCTGTTGGCGAATGTGATTGATGACACATCCTGGGGGGAGGGGGAAAATGATTGGGGCATAAATTACATAGGGTCAGAGCTGGCTTCACTTGGAAACGTGCCAACATGAAGCTCCTAATAAATAACTGGATTTCTTTTGAAGCTTGGCTCGAGGCTCATGATTTAATTAGGGAATCCGTTGGAACCCTGACACTTGTTATATTTCCACAAGTCGTCCGAAGCCAACCCCTCTTGAATTGCATGGGCTCTTATCTGGCGCCCACTTTAGTTGACTGGATTCTTGTTTATAGACCTGAGCAAGAAACCTTCTGAATTCTCACTTCAGTCAGAAATGAAGAAGTTCCTTGAATGAGAAACAAAACTTAAGGGAAATACAAAGAAAGTCCAGTTACCTCTTGAAAAAACACTTCTGGGATGTTCTTTGACCCTGACAAGGGATCATTTCAGGGGTGAAATCCAGCAGGTTCTGACAGGTTCTGGAGAACCTGTAGCGGAAATTTTGAACAGTTCAGAGAACCAGCAAATACCACCTCTGGCTGGCCCCAGAGTGGGGAGGGAATGGAGATTTTGCAGTATCCTTTCTCCAGGAGTGGGGAGGGAATGGGGATTTTGCAGTATCCTTCCCCTGGAGTGGGGAGGGAAAGGGGATTTTGAAGTATCCTTCCCCTGGAGTGGGGAGGAATGGGGATTTTGCAATATCATTCCCCCAGGAGTGAGGAAGGAATGGGATTTTTTTAAAAAAATTTGATTTATATGCTGCCCTTCTCCGGAGACTCAGGGCGGCTTACAATGCATTAAGCAATAGCCTTCATACTTTTGTATATTTATACAAAGTCAGCTTATTGCCCCCACAAACTGGGTCCTCATTTTACCCACCTTAGAAAGGATGGAAGGCTGAGTCAACCTTGAACCTGGTGAGATTCAAATTTACAGTAATTGCAGACAGCTGATGTTAATCACAATGCTTTAGTCTGCTGAGCTATCCAGGCTCCTTTTTGCAATATCCTTCCCTTCCATGCCCACAAAGCCACACCACACCCATCAAGCCACACCCACAGAACCGGTAGTAAAAAAATTTGGGTTTCACCACTGGGCCATTGACAACCTCCTTTAAAATCTGGAAAGTGTAAGGGACAGTCATAAGATCACTTTAAGGGAGAAAACAATAATTGGGGCTGAATGAGCCAATCCGTTTCAGAAGTGTGTCAGTTTCACGAGAGTCCCGGGGTCAATCCCAAGCAGTTATTAACGTTCTCTCGTGCCGAGAGATCTCTTCCAGCAAATCCTGAAAACGCCTTTCTGCTCTTTGGACCTTAAACACATTGCCTGGTTTTCTATCCTCTTTGAGACGTAACCACAATATATCCTGGGCTTTTAATCTTTTATAAGAGTTTTATAAGCCTGACGCTGTGGGGGCAACAGGCTAGCAGGAAAACGGCAGGAGATATTTTTTTTCTGAACAAGGAGCTTTACCGTAAAGTGATTTTAACAAAGTAGGACGAAGAAACGGAAATGGACATCCCATAATATTTTAATCTGCAGCCGAAATGGTTGATACAGAGCTGCAGTTACAAATCATACTTAGCCAACAGTCAACTAGGAAGCAAAACAGGTATAGAAGGACCAGAAATGTAGCAAGTAATCTCTCTCTCTCTCTCTCTCTCTCTCTCTCTCTCTCGTCTCTCTCTCATCTCTATATCTCTCATTTCTCTATATTATCTCTATCATCTCTCTCTATATCTCTATCATCTCTCTCTATATCTCTATCATCTATCTCTCTATCATCTATCTCCATCTCTCTCTCTCACCTATCTATCTCTCATCTCTATATCTATCTATCTATCTATCTATCTATCTATCTATCTATCTATCTATCTATCATCTATCTATCTATCTATCTATCTATCTATCTATCTATCTATCTTTCATTTCTCTCTCTCTCCCTCTCTCTCATCTCTCTCTCTCATCTCTATCTATCTAGCATCTCTCTCTCTCTCATCTCTCTATATCTCTATCATCTATCTCTCTATCATCTCTCTTTCTATCTCCATCTCTCTCTCTCATCTATCTCTCATCTCTATATCTATCTCTCATCTCTCTCTCTCTCATATATCTCTCTCTCTATCTCTCTATCATTTCTCTATCTCCATCTCCATCTCTCTCTATCCTCTATCTCTATCATCTCTCTATCATCTCTATCTATCTATATCATCTCTCCCTTCCTCCCTCCCTCTCTCTATCTCTCATCTCTCTCTATCATATCTATCTATCTATCTGTCCATCATCTCTCTCTCATTCTCTCTATATCTCTATCATCTCTCTCTCTATCGCCATCTCTCTCTATCTATCATCTCTCTCTCTATCATCTCTATCTATCATCTCATCTCATCTCCTCTCTCTCATCTCTCTCTCATTTCTAGCTATATCATCTTTATATCTATCATCTCTCTCTCTCTCATCTCTCTATCTCTCTCTCTCTATATCTATCTATCTATCTATCCATCATCTGTCCATCATCTCTCTCTCATCTCTCTCTATATCTCTATCATCTCTCTCTCTATCGCCATCTCTCTCTATCATCTCTCTCTCTATCATCTCTCTATCATCTCTATCTATCATCTCATCTCCTCTCTCTCTCATCTCTCTCTCATTTCTAGCTATATCATCTTTATATCTATCATCTCTCTCTCTCTCATCTCTCTCTCTCTCTCTCTCTCTCTCTATCTATCTATCTATCTATCTATCCTTCATCTGTCCATCATCTCTCTCTCATCTCTCTCTATATCTCTATCATCTCTCTCTCTATCGCCATCTCTCTATCATCTCATCTCCTCTCTCTCTCATCTCTCTCTCATTTCTAGCTATATCATCTTTATATCTATCATCTCTCTCTCTCTCTCATCTCTCTATCTCTATCTATCTATCTATCATCTATCTATCTATCTATCTATCTATCTATCTATCTATCTATCTATCTATCTATCTATCTATCATCTCTCCCTCTCTCTCTCTCTCATTGGTTTTCTCTTTACATACAATATGTGCTTAATGAACAGTCTACTGTCTGAGTCAATTCCTTTACATAGCAATACTTCTTAAGTTCCTAATTTCCACCCCTGTTGTCCAACTATTGATAGAAACAAGTCCGAAGCTCAAAAATATTCTGTGTCTCCTTTTTCTTTGATCTTCAGTGTTAATCTGTCCATTTCTGCACAGTCCAATATTTTTTTTTAAATTGTATCTTCTTCCGTAGGTGTTTCCTCGCTTTTCCAAAATTTTGGGCGAAAACACTTATGTGGTTAGAAAAACTGTTAAGAGAGCATACAGATTTTAAGACAAAACTATTTTCGCTAGGCATCATATCAGGAAAAATATGATAAAGGGAATGCGTATTTGATATTATATGTTTTAACAGCAGCAAGAATTGTATTTGCACAGAAAGTAAACAATCTTAAAAGTCCTCAAGAGACATTAAAATGAGACACATCAATTGAATAATTTCATTTATTCACTATGGACTTGTCAAAGCCCCCTTATTATATCCTACTTTATAATTGTGTTCTATTTTTTTAACCTGTTTTTTTTTAAGCTGCCACAAAGAAGAGGAGAGGGTCAAGCTATTCTCCAAAGCTCCTGAAGGCAGGACAAGAAGCAACGGATGGAAACTAATCAAAGAGAAATCCAATCTAGAACTAAGAAAAAAATAATAATTCCCTGACAGGGACAACAATTAATCACTGGAATGGCTTGCACACAGTAGTTGTGGGATGCTCCATCAGTGGAGGCTTTCAAAAATAGACTGGGCAGCCATTTGTCTGAAATGGTCTGCTCAGTCTCTTCTTAAAAGCCTCCAGTGATGGAGCACCCACAACTTCCAATTCTGATTCATTGTTGTAACTGTCAGGAAATTTCTCCCTGTTTCTAGGTTGGATCTCTCCATGATTACAGTAGTTTCCATCCATTGATTCTTGACCTGCCTTCAGGGGCTTTGGAGAATCAGTTGACACTCCCCCCCCCCTTCTTTGTGGAAGGCCCTCAGATATTGGAAGACTGCTATTATGTCACTGCCTGTCCTTCTTTTCATTAAACTTTCTTCTTCTTTCTTCTTTCTTCTTTCTTTCTTCTTCTCCTCCTCCTCCTCTTCTTCCTCTTCCTCTTCTTCCTCTTTTTCTTTCTTTCCTTCTTCTTCCTCTTCTTCTTCCTCCTCCTCTTCTTCCTCTGTCTCTGCCTCTGCCTCTGCCCCTGCTACCTCCTCCTCCTCTTCTTCTTCCTCCTCCTCTTCTTCCTCTGCCTCTGCCTCTTCCTCTTCTTCTTCTTCTTCCTCCTCCTTCTCCTCTTCTTCCTCTGTCTCTGCATCTGCCCCTGCTTCCTCCTCCTCCTCTTCTTCCTCCTCCTCCTCTTCTTCCTCTGCCTCTGCCTCTGCCTCCTCCTCTTCTTCCTCCTCCTCCTCCTCCTCCTCCTCCTCCTCCTCCTCCTCCTCCTCCTCCTCCTCCTCTTCTGTCTCTGCCTCTGCCTCTGCCTCTGCCCCTGCCTCCCCTCCCCCTCCCCCTCCCCCTCCCCCTCCCCCTCCCCTTTCTCCTCCTCCTCCTCCTCCTCCTCCTCCTCCTCCTCCTCCTCCTCCTCCTCCTCCTCCTCCTCCTCCTTCTTCTTCTTCTCCATGTGCCATATCCATCATCGGACTTTGGCAATCATGTTGGTGATCCTATTTTTATCAACAGCCACATGAAAAGCTGTTGAGTTTTGTCCAAACTGGTCCCTTAGATTTTTGAAGCCTGTTCTGTTTTGTTCTTCTGTTTCTGTTCTGTTTTGTTCTTCTGCCTGCACTTCGTTTGCCTTCAATCTTTCCCTGGAGGATTAAATGAAGGATGCCATATTTTTCTGGGTGTCCCATCACATGTCCAAAATATTCTACCTTATGCTTTTTAATGGTTTTTGATTATTTCCCTTGGCTTTCCCAAGGCGGCTTATCACCTCCTCATTTCTGATTTTGTCAACCCATCTTATACAAAACAGCCACCTGTAAATCCACATTTCAAATGCTTCTAGTCTCTTCAGGTGGTTTTCTGTCAGAGACCAAATCTCCACTCCGTAGAGCAGGATAGAAAAGATGTAGCATCTGACAGTCCTTAATTTTCAACCTTAGGCTTATGTCGTGACTACAGAAGACTTTTTTCATTTTGAAGAATGCTGTTTGAGCTTTCTCTATCCTTGTCTTCACTTCCATGGTCGAATCCCAGCTTTCATGTAAATTAGAACCGAGGTGCGTGATCCTTTTGACTTTTTTCTACTACTATTCCTTCCAAATTTATCAGTGGTTCAGTATCAAAATGATTAGGACACTGGAAGCTAAAACATACGATGAACGGTTGCAGGAACTGGGCATGGCTAATGAAAAGAAGGACCCAATTCCTGCAACCGTTCTATTTAGATAAGTCTTCCAGAGATGCCAAAAATGACCTCAGAATTGTTCTGACCTAGGCTTCCTGAGACAGTTAAACAGCACACAATTAGTCCCAAAAATCCTCTTTTTATTTCAATGTTCATTCACAGCCCGTCATGACTCCCAAATAGTTGGTAAAGAGTCCGACAGATGTCTGCCACAGTCTTTTGGGATAAGGCTGATAAGCACCCACCTTTATCTCCCTTGACACATTGCCAAAGACCTAACTGGCAATTAGCATTGCAAGGCCACACGCAGCACAGAGTCAAAACAGAGCTTCAGAATTTAAACCGACCAGAACGAACAAAGTTGCTTCCTGCAAAGGGTCATGTGCCTTTGCTCCTCCTTTATGTCTTATGGGAGGGGCCAATCATCTCCAAGCCTTACTCCCAAGTCACCCCTTTTGTCTTAACTGTTCTTGTCTTCTGGCAGCTCTGTGCCTGCGCGCAACTGGGAACAGGCTCCCCCTGATCCTCTGCCTCACTGATGTCCAACTCTGGAGGCTCCGGAGGCAGCACATAACTCCCAGATGGCCCTGGCCCCCTCTCTGCCTCCAATGCAGAGCCCTCGTCTGAGCCTTCCCCAGACTCCAGGACTGGCCCATGTTCCTCCCCAGCCTCCTCATTGTCCGACTGTCCTGCCAGCTCCAGAGGCCACTGGCGGACCACAACAAGGATCTTTTTGAATAAATCCATGGCTCCATTATGATGCTAAAGTCCTCCTACATGAGTGATGCTTTGCTTTCCTTGGCCCTCATGGCCTGAAGCATCAGGGACCTGTGAAAGACCCTTGCCTCGTTCCAAAAGCTACAGCCTTCGTGACCATTGTCGTGCCTTTCCTCACAACCCTGTTCCAAACCGAAATGCATTCAGCGTCTGCTGGGAGCCGTTCCAACCCAGAGTGATTGCGTTCTTGGGTTGTTAAACATCCATTTAACCCACTTCTCCCTTCACCGATCATCCAGAAGATAAGGGAGTGAAATAAAAACCCAAACAATGCATTAAAATAAAATGCAGATTTCAAACAATACGGGAGGAAAAGCTTTATTTGTCTGAATAAGCCGCAGTTAAAAATAACAGGGAAGATGATACTTTAAAAACCTGTTATCGTTCAGGGAAAAAAAGGCATGATATGAAGAATTTGTATTTAATTATTTTCTTGTTTGGTTTTTTAAAAAAATAAATAAGCAACTCAGAAGCCAGTTCCCTAGGTGATATGCAGATTTGCTAAAAACACATGTTATAAAACAAGCTAGCGTAAGACAATAAAAGCTGATGCCCTATAGAGATTAAAAACTATTACATTCTCTTAATTCAAGTTTGATTCTTGGAGATGTCATGGACACATAGTGAAGTAGTGGCTTGATTTTGACATCTTTCATTCGCCCCCACTCCCAATTTCCAGGGTAGGCTTTTGATCAGGGGTGAAATCTACTTACCTTCCTTACCAATGCACGCACAAACCCTTTGTGCATATGTAAAACCTTCTGCACATGCGCAGAGGGTAAAAAACACATTACTTCCTGGTTAAAACCAAGAAGTAACTACACCTCCCACAATTGCTACCAGATCACCTGATCCGGTCTGAACCGGGAGCATTTCACCCCTGCTTTTGATCCTGGGTACCCTAGTGTCTTTTACGATAGTACTAACCATAGCCATGTTTATTGTTTAGGGATTTTGGGCATCACCTTTAGATGCTGTCAAAATGTCATGGACCCAAAACCTTCTTTCTCATTGTCTGCTCATCAAAGTCTATGTCCTGCTTGAACACCCAAAAAAGCCAATGCAATCCTAAATTGTATTAACCGAGGGATACAATCAAGATCAAGTTAGGTACTAATACCACTCTATAAAGACTTAGTAAGGTCACACCTAGAATATTGTATCCAATTTTGGTCACCACACTATAAAAAGATGTGGAGACTCTGGAAAGAGTGCAGAGAAGAGCAACCAGGATGATGAGGGGACTGGAGGCTAAAGCATTCAATGAACGGTTGCAGGAATTGGGCCTGGCTACTCTAGTGAAGGAAAGGACCAGGGGAGACAGGATAGCAGTCTTCCAATATGTGAGGGGCTGCCACAGAGAGGAGGGGGTCAAGCTGTTTTCCAAGGAACCTGAAGGCCAGAAAGGAATAATGGATGGAAGCGGAACAACGAGAGATTCAATTTAGAAATAAGGAGGAATTTTCTGACAATGAGAACAATCAACCAGTGGAACAGAAGTTGCCTTCAGATGTTGTGGGAGCTTCATCCCTGGAAGCTTTTAAGAAGAGACTGGACTGCCATCTGTCAGAAATGGTGTAGGGTCTCCTGCTTCAGCAATGGGATTGGACTAGATGACCTACAAGGTCCCTTCCAACTCTGTTAATCTATCTAAAAAAAAAAAAACCTTCCCCAATTTCACTTGCGCTGTCCATGGTCCTCAGATCTCTCTTTGGTTGCTGCCATGAGCAGGACTGACTTTTCTCAACCCTTGTATTCTAAATATGAAGACTTCATATCCCACATTTCCCTAAGCAGCACGGCACTTCCAGTTTAAATCCATCCAATATTGGGGCAGCAGTGATTTTCCTTCTTTCTGCTAAGCAACCTCTTGATAGAAGAAGATAGAAGTAGGCTACTATGTCAAGGATAGAGACAGGGATAGAGAGAAAGAAGGCACAGAGGACAGGCCCAAAGCCTCCCAGGTTGCTTCTGGACTGGGGATGGGTTTGGGGACAAGAGCCTGGTCCTCAAGCCCTTCAGAAGTTGTGGGTGTTTCATCCCTGGAGATTTTAAGAAGAGACTTAATAGCCACTTGTCTGGAATGGTATAGGGTCTCTTGTTTGAGCAGGGGGCTGGACTAGATGACCTCCAAGATTTCTTCCAGCTCTATTCTGATTTATTTGATTGATTGGTTGATCAGTGGAACAGATCACCTCCAGAAGCTGTGGATGTTCCATCACTCTTGGCTTTTAAGAAAAGACGAGACGGTCACTTGTCTGAAATGGTATAGAGCAGTGGTGGGATTCAAATAATTTAACAACTGGTTCTCTGCCCTAATGGGTAAATGGGTAGGCATGGCTTGGTGGTCATGTGACCATGTGGGTGTGGCCAACTCAACATCACCCACGTCAATGGGTGCTTCACCTTAGCTTTTACAATGTAATAAGGGTTAACCAGAGAGGCAGTTTCTATAAGCAGGGCAATAAAGATTAGGCTAGAAACATCGCCAGAATGTTTTCTTCCTGCCTTCCTTACAGGATTAGTCCTGTAAAGTGGAAAAAAACAAAATAATATTTCTTCCAACAACCAGTTCTCCAAACTGCTTAGAAAGTTAACAAACGGCTCTCCCGAATAGGTGCAAACTGGCTGAATCCCACCACTGGTATAGGGTCTCTTGGTTGAACAGGGGGCTGGATTAGAAGACCTCCTGGGTCCCTTCCAGCTCTATTCTGATTCTGATAAAGGTAAAAGTTGCCCTGTCCAGTCATGCCCAACTCTAGGGGCAGTGCTCATCTCCATTTCTTAGCCAAGGAAGCCAGCATTGTCTGAAGACACTTCCATGGTCATGTGGCCAACAGGATTATACTCTGAGGAGCACAGAATGGTGTTACCTTCCCAAAAAAGTGGTACCTATTTATCTATTCACATTTGCATGCTTTGGAACTGCTAGGTGGGCAGGAGTTGGAACAAGTAATGGGAGCTCACCCCGTCGCGTGGCACTCAGGTCTCGAATCCAGGGTGTCTGTTTTCCAGCCAACAAATTCAGCACCTTTAACCGCTGAGCAATCCTGGCCCCACATCTTCTTGATACTCAAGACTTCATGGTTGGGCAGAAATTTGATGTAAGGTGTTCTGACCTAGGCATTCCCAAACCACGACACAAATTCCTTGTGCTGACAAAACCCCCTTTTTATTAAGTTTAGTGTGAATTTCTCACATTCACATCCAACAAAGTCTTTCAAGAGAGCATTTACTGTCACAGACCTTATCTGGCTTGGAGAGCTGCCAGGCCGATATCTTCAAAACTTGGCAAGGATTCTCTGAGAGTCACGAACCAATTAAGTGAACTAATTATCTCCTGCAAACTCCACTCCCTGTTCGCTCCTCTTTTATTCCCTACGGGAAGGGACATTCATCGTCCACCTGTGGCTTTACTCCCAAGTCGACCCTTGTTCCTCAACTGTTCCCTTCATCTGGCAACTCTGTGCATGCGCACACTGGGAACAGGCTCCAGCTGTTATTCTGCCTCACTGATGTCTGACTCCTTGGCCCCACCTCTGCCTCCGATGCAGATCCTTCCCCAGACTCCAGGACTGGCCCATGTTCCTCCCCAGCCTCCTCACTGTCTGAATCTGCTGCCAGCTCTGCTGGCCGCTGATGGGCCACAACAACATAGGGCTCTCAATTCGAGATCTGGCGTGAATGAGTTTTCCTGTGTCTCGAGCTGTGCTTTTCTTTTCTTTTTTCAACCTAGACACAATGTTGTGATTTGATGCTATTGTGACGCTACCATGGGGAGAGGGGGAGGCATATCAAGCCTCCACAAACCACTCATGCAGTCTAGTCGTGAGACGGATAAGAAAAAGGATCCTCTGTTGTTATCCCAAACCCGTGATTATTCCACAGGCTCTGATATTACAATTCTCACATCAATCATGAAGCCTGTGAGCTTTAATCAGTCTCATCAGTAGATTAATGAACTAAACCAAATTGTTGGGGACAATTAAGTTCTAATTATTTGGCGAGAATCCCATTCTACAAAACACAACCACTTATTTCCAGGCTGCATTGTTTCTGGCATGTTAGTTTAGACCAGGGGTGTCAAATTCGATTTCATTGAGGGCTGCTTCAGGCTTGTGTTTGACCTCGGAGGGCCATGGTGGGCGTAGCCAGCTTGATGTCACTCATGTTGGGGGCACCTGTGGTGGCCTAGTGCTAAGGCAGAACTTCCCTGAGACACTCCCTCCCTCTCATTATAATCTCCTTCCTTCCTTCCTTCCTTCCTTCCTTCCTTCCTTCCTTCCTTCCTTCCTTCCTTCCTTCCTTCCTTCCTTCCTTCTTTCCTTTCTTCTCTTTCTTCCTGTGCAGTAGTTAAAAAGGACTATTGCAGGCTAACTCTGCCAACTGCCAGGAGTCCGATCCTGACAGGGCTTAAGGTTGACTCAGCCTTCCATCCTTCCGAGGTGGGTAAAATGAGGACCCAGATTGTTGGGGGCAAGAGGCTGACTCTGGAAACCGCTTAGAGAGGGCTGTAAAAGAACTGTGAAGCAGTATATAAGTGCTATTGCTACTGCCCTTCCTTCCTTCCTTCCTTCCATCCATCCATCCATCCATCCATCCATCCATCCATCCATCCATCCATCCATCCATGATGCACAGTGGTTAGAATGCAGTATTGCAAGCTAACTCTGCTGGCTGCCAGCAGTTCAATCCTGACTGACTCAAGGTTGGCTCAGCCTTCCATCCTTCCGAGGTGGGTAAAATGAGGATCCAGGTTGTTAGGGAAAATAGACTGACTCTGTAAACCGCTTAGAGAGGGCTGGAAAGCACTGTGAAGTAGCATATAAGTCTAAGGGCTATTGCTCTTGCAAGCTAGGAGAAGACAAAGCTACAGTTCCTTCCCCTCTTTCCTTGTTTTTCCTTCCTTGCTCTCTTCCCATCTTTCCTTCTTTTTCTTTGTCTTTCCTCTTACCCTTTCTCCTTTCCTGCTCCTTCTTGCATGCTCAAATGCAAAAGGGGAAACATTTCTCCTTTTGTTTTGTTTTTAGTTTCTTTCGATAGCCCCCTGTCAGTGAAAACGCAGCCCGGGGGGGGGGGGGCTGTGAACAGCCCTCCCCCCACCCTGTTTTAGGCCTCAACAGCCTCCTGCAGCCCTCTGCCAGCAAAGATGGAGCCTGGGGGACGTCACGCGGGCCAGTCCTTTGCTATTTCCAGGCCAGCCCAGCAGGCTGGATCAGTGGTGAAATCCAAACAAAATTACTACCTGTTCTGTGGGTGTGGCTTGGTGGGTGTGGCAAGGGAAAGATACTGCAAAATCTCTGTTCCCTCCGCACTCCTGGGGGAAGGATATTGCAAAATCTCTATTCCCACCCCACTCTGGGGCCAGCCAGAGGTGGTATTTGCCGGTTCTCCAAACTACTCAAAATTTCTGCTACTGGTTTCACCCCTGGGCTGGATCTAAGCAGCCTGTGGGCTGGATTTGGCCCATGAGCTTTGAGTTTGACACCCCTAGTCTATTTCTCTATAACCACCTATTTACCTTCAAATTGTCAGCCTGTGCTCTACTGGAACATCAATCCATAGCAAATAAATCTAAGTTGCTTTTCTTTTTTTAAAAAAAATAATAAAATTGAAAACTAGCCAATTCCTTAACCTTTATCAAATGCTGAGGTTGGCCAACATATATTTATTTTAATGGCATGGCTTGCAAGGTTGTTTCTCAAACTCGGCCTGCCTCCCGTTCTTTCTAGCAATATAAATCTCCCGATACCATTTGGCTAAAGCATTAAGAGAGTTCAACTCTGATCGTGAAGTTATCTAGAAATTACTAAAGTACTCTGGGGACATAAATATGCAAGAAACTGAAGCTGGAACGAGGTAGTAACGGGTGTAAAGGAAAGGAGAAAGGAGGTTCGGATGAATACCTGCACTAATACAGGCAAAAGGTTAATAGAATTCAAGGAGGGATGGATTTATGATCTCTCGTGGGCAGGAAGGCACTCCAGACTAATGACATGTTTGACCCCTCCCTCAGGCTCATACCAGTCATCTCCAACAAACAATGTCCTAACCAGCAGTGGATTTTACATATTCTTAACACTGGTTCGCCCCACACATGCACGCTCGCTTCCTACGTGTGAGCGAGCACCTTTGGCCCATGCGGCTTCCACGCATGCCCTTTGCTCACACGCGTGCCTTCCACGCATGCACCCAGCCTCAAAAATATGGCTAAATAGGATAGCATTACGGCAGGATGGGTGAACGATGGATGGCCACCCAGAGTCGCCGCTACCAGTTCGCCCAAATTGGTCCGAACTGCCTGAATACCACCTTTGGTCCTAACCTTCCAGAACTTGCTTCAGAAAGCTCTCCAAAACACTTCTGATGTTACCAGGTTTCCAGAATAATCCGAGACCCTCAAATTGGGAGAAGACACTCCAAGAGAAGACGTCTTCGCCAGTGGTAGGTTTCAATTTTTTTTTTTACTACCGGTTCTCTGGGTGTGGCTTGGTGGGCATGGCATGGCTTGTGGGCATGGCTTGGTGGACATGACAGGGGAAGGATACTGCAAAATCTCCATTCTCACCCCACTCCAGGGGAAGGTTACTGCAAAATCCCCATTTCCTCCCGATCAGCTGGGACTTGGGAGGCAGAGAATAGATGGGGGGCGGGGCCAGTCAGAATTTTTACTACCGGTTCTTTGAACTACTCAAAATTTCTGCTACTGGTTCTCCAGAACTGGTCAGAACCTACTGAAACCCACCTCTGGTCTTTGCCCAAAAACACCACCTCTGGGCACCTCTCCCCTTCCTTCCTGAAAGTGAGGAACAGCCAATCCTTGAAACTCTCAGAGGGATCAGTGGCAAACTCTTGAAGGTCTTTGGTGGCATGGAATTTCTAATGTTGGCATATTTTCTGAAGATCAGCCTGGAAGTCATAAGGTTGTCTTTGGATCTGATGCAGGAGTTAAGTTGAGGTGGGGCATGTCTTGTTTTAAATGCAGGAGAACATTTTATGCATCAGCCATTAGATGATCTGCCATTAGAATTCACAGGTCAGTGCTATTCCTTTAATATCTATTTTAATCCAAAGAACAGCCACCTTCTCGACTTCGGAATCAAGCATCAACAGATGACTGGAAAGCAAATGAACCTCCAACAGGTGGAGAATAGCTGTAATAGTTGGAGGCTTGACAGAAACATCCTTGCTGCAAAAAAATAGCTCTGTCAGACATGTATTTCAGGGTTTTTTTTAATCCTTGGAATCCTAGATGTGGATCTTGGTTTGAGGGTGTTTTATAGTTTTTCACCATGGTATGAGGGGGGGGGTGGCTCAGTGGCTAAGACGCTGAGCTCGTTGATCAAAAAGTCAGCAGTTCAACGTTCCACATTTTTTTACTACTGGTTCTGTGGGCGTGGCTTGGTGGGTGTGGTGTGGCTTGGTGGGCGTGGCTTGGTGGCATGGCAGGAGAAAGATACTGCAAAATCTCCATTCCCTCCTCAATCTGCGGCCAGCCAGACATGGTATTTGCCGGTTCTCCGAACTACTCAACATTTCCACTACCAGTTCTCCAAACTGCTCAAAATTTCTGCTACCGGTTCTCCAGAACCTGTCAGAACCTGCTGGATTTCACCCCTGGATGTAAGGGATGTGGTGGCTCAGTAGCTAAGACACTGAGCTTGTCCATCGAAAGGTCGGCAGTTCAGCGGTTCAAATCCCTAGTGCCGCATAAGGATGTGAGCTCCCGTGACTTGTTCCAGCTTCTGCCAACCTAGCAGTTCGAAAGGAGGTAAAAAATGCAAGTAGAAAAACAGGGACCACCTTTGGTGGGAAGATAACAGCGTTCCATGCGCCTTTGGTGTTGAGTCATGCCGGCCACATGACCATGGATATGTCTTCGGACAGCGCTGGCTCTTCGGCTTTGAAATGGAGATGAGCACTGCCCCCTAGAGTCGGGAACGACTAGCACGTATGTGCAAGGGGAACCTTTACCTTTACCTTACCACAGTATACTGTATGAACACACCAATCTGTTATGGCGTCTCCTATCCCCTTAGGACTGTGAGAACTAAGAAAGCAGAAGTAGAAAGATAACTTATTCTGGCCATCACATTGGGATAAAATAGCATCTCAGCTGCTTTCTTCTGAGAAGGTTCTAGCGTGTTTCCCCTAAAATAAGACCCACCCCGAAAAGAAGCCCTATCATGTTTTTAAAGCATGGGCTCAAATTAAGCCCTACCCTCAAAATTAGCCTTAATTAAGAACTTGCCCTCCCCGGGGTGCAGAGGGTGGGGTGAGGTAAAAATTAAAGCTACTGTGGGGATGTGCAGGGAGCTGCCCTACTTACCAGGCCCCGTACACCCAGATACCTGCCTCGATTTCTTCTGCGGCCCACTTCTTCTGCGGCCCACTTCCTCTGTGGCTGCTTGCCACTGCTCACACGCATTTCCCCCAACCTCTGTTTCGCTGTCAGAGCCTTCCAGAAAGCCCTCTGCAGCTGAGAAATGGGCTCTGGATTGATGCGCGTGGTGCCCCCTGTCTTCCATTTCACCTTTAGATGCATTCCGGAAAGCCCTCTGCAGCCAATAACAGAGCTCCAGGTCAATCCAGAGCTCTATTATTGGCTGCAGAGGGCTTTCTGGGAGCCTCTATTGGTGAAATGGAGACTGGGGGCAACGCATGCGAGCAGCAGCAAAAGGCCGCGGAAGAAGTGGGCCACAAAAGAAGCTGCCGCAGAAGAAGTAGGCTGCAGAAGAAGGTAAGGCAGGTGTCAGGTTGTAAAAGGCCTGGTAAGTAGGGCAGCTCTTGCTAGGCAGGGCTGTTGGTGCCATCGCTGAAAGTTGAATCAATAATTAGACCCCCCAAAAAAGAAGCCCTATTCATTTTTTTCAGGGGTCAAAAGAAAATAAGACCCAGTCTTATTTTCGGGGGAAAACACTACAAGCCAATTTAGCATATGCTGGTTATGTAAAACTATGGCCACATCATCAATCCAAGTATCTTGGATTGATGATCCAAGATACAACCAATCTCAGTCTGTGACTTCTTCCTTCTTAAGATAATCCCCCTTTTATGACTGTCCTTAATAAAGGGTATAGTCAGGGTGCCTGGATGGAGCTGTGCATTTACTGGCTGGATGCCCTTCCTGATGCCATGCGGAGTTCGCAGCAGATAATTTTTCTTTCTGCCATAGGAGAGAAACATCTGCCGCTACCTAGGATTGAACTGTCAACCTTCCGAGTGGGAGGCGAGCATCTTCACCACTAGGCCATCATGCTGTTCTCCTTCTTGCGATGGAAACAGGCTTTTCCTGGCCAAAAGGTCTCTGGATGACCGCAGACACCCAGGCCTATGCGTGTGAATCTAGCAAGAGATGAGTCACAGCTGATACTGAATGTCAAATGCTGTGCACTGCTCACATTTCCCAGGTGGCATTTATCTTGCTCTGTCTCAATAACATTTTGCAAATGACGATATTCTTATTCTAGGCCATAAATGAGGAGAAAGACATCAGACGTTCCTAGAGAGAGTACTGCAACTTGTTGCAGTGGTGGGGGATCCAACCTACTGAAGGCTCACCAGATCTGCACCATAACAGAATAACAGAGTTGGAAGGAACCTTCGAGGTTTCTAGTTCAACCCTTTGCTCAGACAGCAGACCCTATATCAGTCGTGGTGAATCTTTTCGGCACCAAGTGCCCAAACCAGAATGCATGCACGTGCATCCATGTGCATGGACCTGCACCGGAGTGCTGTAAACCCGAACACCAGCTGGCCAGTGTGTGCATGCTTGTTTTTTGGCCATTTATGGGCCGTTTACAGGCCGTTTTTCCCAAAAATAGCCAGAAAAATGGCCTGAAAACAGTCCCAAAAACGGCTCATAAACGGCCCGAAAAACAGCCTGAAAACGGCGTTTTGGGGGGCGTTTTCAGGCTGTGAAGACCAGCTGGCCAGCGCGCATGAAGAGCAGCTGGTGATGGTGCAGTTGCCCAAAGAGAGGGCCCTGTGTGCCACTTCATGCATGCTTGCCATAGGTTCGCCATCACAGCCCTATAACCAGTGATGGCTAACCTTTTCCGGACCGAGTGCCCAAAGCGCACACATGCGCTCGAATGCACCCAAACCCCCCAAAATGCAATGTGCGTGCGACCCCAGTGCCGGGCATGCATGCACAGCCCCCTGCATGCACCCCACCCCGTGGTTGTATTCAGCCGGTTCTATCCGGATCACACGATCCAGTAGCGGTGGCTGTGGGAGGCTCCACCCAACCACCCGGACGTCATCCGGTCCCGTTTTTGACTCTCTGCACACACACGCGCATTCACAATTGCGAACCAGTAACAAAAGTAAGTGAATACCACCCCTGCCCCCCCCCCACGCATACGTGGCAAAGATCCAGTGACCACCTGGCCAGCAGGAGGCGCATGCGCATGAGCGGCAGAGATGAACTGGGGCGACGGCTCGTGTGCCCATAGAGAGGGCGCTGCGTGCCACGTCTGGCACATGTGCCATCACGGCTCTATACCATTCTAGACAGATGCCCGTCCAGTCTCTTTTTGAAACCCTCCAGTGATGGAGCAGCCACAAATCCTGGAGGGAAGCTGTCCCACTGATTAATTGTTCTCAGTGATGGGAACTGTCTCTTTCGTTCTAGGTTGTATTTCTTTTTTAATGATCTTCCATCCGTTGGTTCTTGTACAATTGCAATTCTCCCCCCTCCCCTTCCTCAAGGTTCCCATTCTTTTCAGCCTGTTACTAAAACAGAATATATATATATATATATATATATATATATATATATATATATATATATGTATGTATGTATGTATGTATGTATGTATGTATGTATGTATGTGTATATATATATGTATGTGTATATATATATGTATGTGTATATATATATACATATATATATATATACATATATATATATATATATACACATATATACATACACACACACACACACACACACACACACACACACACACACACACACACATATATATATATATATATATATATATTTTCTCTGAGGTTTTTGCGGGTGTTTGTATGTAGGTCTTTGGTTATTCGGGTGTTCTCCCGCGTAGAATTGGATGTGTCTTGGCGACGTTTCGACGAAATCTCATTCGTCATCTTCAGGCTGGTGTTCTTGGCTTCGTGCTTCTAGGAGCATTTGCTCCTGGAAGCACGAAGCCGAGAACACCAGCCTGAAGATGACGAATGAGATTTCGTCGAAACGTCGCCAAGACACATCCAAATCTACGCGGGAGAACACCCGAATAACCAAAGACCTACATATACATATACATATACATATACATATACATATACATATACATATACATATACACATATATATATATATATATATATATTCTTATTTTTGTAGGTTAATGTGTGTTCTTTTTAAGCCAGGTTTTTGCTACATAACCAAGATTTTTTGGAACCACTATTGAGTGAAATCACAATTCACTACATATATATATATGAAAAGTGCTGCGGTGGTGATTTCTTTATTAGAAGCATCGGTGTCCACAAAACCTGGCCAAGTTTAATCCACTCGCCTGGCTTGAGAAGGCCAAACTGACATCAACCTGCATTAGGAGATGAAGGCTGGAATTATGGTGCGTAGCCCTTAAAAAAAAAAGAAAGAAAGAAAGAAAAGAAAAGAAATTGAAAGAAAGAAACCATCCCTTTCCAGCCTGCTGAATTCAAGCGTGATTCAGCTATCGGTCTGGATCTAAAATATGCTAATCCATTGAGATGGAAATCCGAAGCTGTCAGAATTTGCAGAGTTGCGTTGATGACATTCACAAAAGGTAAGCGGGCTGGTGCTGTGTCTTCTTGGGGATGGGGTGGGGGGGGGGGAAATATGTCTTGAAGATCTGGCTTTTTACAGGCAAGCCCAGAGGGCTATAACGCTAAGCTAACTCCCCGCAAAACAATGGCCGCCTCTCCCACTAGCTTACAGCGTTAGGATGCGTGGAAGAGTTGATTGATTCGAAGGGATAATTTCCCCCACGACAGTCATTTATTCGTCCTTAATGCAGGCTGTGGCAATCTCATAATAGACTCTCGGTGCTCAATCACAGGACATTAAACCCTAGCTATTAGCATTAAACATACCAACTCGTAAATAACAATAATGTCAAGCAGAAGGAATCAGGAACTGAGGTGGTTCAAATGTACACAAGTCGTTTAATCCACACTACCTCTCTGCAAGAATCTGTAGTGCTAATGGTGGCGGCAAATTGATGGTAGATGAGACTCAATGGAATTCAAGGAGGGTTGGATTTACGATCTCTCGTGGGTGTGAAGGGATGCCAAACTAGTGACATGTTAGACTCTTCCCTCAGCTGCAGACTGGTCATCGCCTACAGATAATGTCCTAACCTTCCAAAACTTGCTTCAGAAAGCTTTCCAAAACCCTTCTGATGTCACCACGTTTGAGAATAACATCAGAATCCCAAGCTGGGAGAAGAAACTCCAAGGCAAGTGGTCATCACCAGGGGTGGGCTGCTGGGAGTTTGCAGGAGTTTGGGAGAATCTCTAGCTAAGATTCTGTGCAGTTCAGAGAACCCCCAAACGCCACTCATGGCTGGCCCCGCCCATCCTGCCCCACCCCTCCCAGCAGTCCCCACACAGCCCGTTTTGGATGGAGGTAAGTGCAGGGCCCACACAGAAACTCGGGGAGGGTGAAAAATGAGCCCACTGGAGTATTATGTGATATGGAACAAATGGTACAACTGGCTGGAGACCAGAAATAGTGAACAACAAGGAAAGGGGAGACGTTATAAATGTCAAATGTGCATAGGACAATGTATAAAGTGGCTAAAATTAATATTATGATCGTTCATTTTAGTGTAAATAAGAGAGAATGGGACAGGAAAGAAAATGAATAATATAAAGGGAATAGGGGGAAAGCGTAAATATTAGAAGATGACCATTATGAAACAGTTGGAAAAAGAGAATATAAGTGTGTGTTTTGTATTTGTTATATTGTGTTGGGTTATAAATTAAAAAAAAATTTAAAAAGGTATTTGGGAAGATGGCCTCTGGAGCCTGGGGAGTCCATTTTTGCCCTCCGGAGGCTCGAGGAAAGCCTCAGGAGCCCGGGGAGGGCAAAAACACCCGCTCCCACCATGGTGCAAGAAGCTACTAGGCCATACCCACCATGGCCCCACCCACCCAGCAATCAGGCAGAGGACCCCTTGCTAACATTTTTGAAGCCCACCCCTGGTCATCACCCAAAACCACCATCTCTGGGCCCCTATCCTCTTCTTTCCGGAAGGTGAGGAACAGCCAATCCTGGAACACCCTCAGGTAGGTCAGATGGTAATCTTGAAGATATCTCGGAATCTAGACCCAGAGGGCTTGGAAATCTATTGGAAACCAACGCAAGGCCTGCTGTGCAACTATTGTATGCCTCCAGCAGGTTTCACCATCCCAAAAATGGGCCCACCCCAGTTTGCATCCACTGCAGCTTCCTGAACATTTTACTGCAATCATGGAGATTGAATTTCAGTAGACTGGAGGTGTAGCAACCCTCACCAGAACCTCTGAAGTTCTATGGAGCTCTATAGTTGGCAACAACCCATTCTCCAGTTTCAGAAGAAGGCGCAGAAGAGGCTGCACTTCCTGAGAATGCTCAGGAAGTTAAATCTATCTCAGCATCTTCTTCTGTCCTACTATTGCAGCACCATTGAGAGCGTCCTGACATACGGCATTCTTGCATGGTATGGGAGCAGCTCTGCAGCAGCATATGCTAACATAAGACAGCATATGTCTTATGTTAGAGCAGACATAAAAGCTCTACAGAGAATCATTAAAACTGCCCCAAATATTATCGGACTCCAGCTCCCAGCCCTGGATGACCTCTTCGCATCTCACTGTTTAAGGAACTTGCATAACACTCTCAGAGACTCTTCCCATCCTGCATACAATCTTTTTGGACTGTTGCCTTCTGGCAGAAGATACGGAACAACTAAAACTCAGAACACACGTCTTCTGACTAGTTGTTATCCCAGAGCTATAATTGCACTCAACCATGAACTAAAGGGCCACTATCAGTGAGCTCTTGGACAGCATTACTTGGTCCATTGTGTGGATGCTTGGGTGGTTTAGGGGTGGGGAATTGTGGTGGGTGGGAGTGTGTTTGGGGATTGTTATGTGTGTTGGACTTGGTCTTTGGGTGTTCAGTGAATTTCGTTGTATGGGTATACTGTGTATACAGTACAATGACAATAAAGTTGTTGCTGTTGTTGTTGTTGTTGTTGTTGTTGTTGTTGTTGTTATTATTATTATTATTATTTAATCTTTAGTGAGATTCACAACCTTTGAGGCTGGTTAATAGCTCAGCAGCTCAAGTCCTAACCAAGGACCTAGGAATTGTTAACGTATCATCAGAGGATGTAAGCTGTTCCGAGTAAGGTGGTTTTTTTTGTAGAGTCAGAATGTTCAAGTCTGGTAAATTTAGAATTTCTAAATAGCGGGCTAGCCCTTTGGGTATTGCTCCAAGGGCTCCAATTACAATCAGGACAACACAGGATTTCTTTTTCCACAGTCACTCAACTTCAATTTGCAAGCCCCGGTACTACTACTACTACTACTACTACTACTACTACTACTACTTCTTCTTCTTCTTCTTCTTCTTCTTCTTCTTCTTCTTCTTCTTCTTCTTCTTCTTCTTCTTCTTCTTCTTCTTCTTCTTCTTCTTCTTCTTCTTCTTCTTCTTCTTCTTCTTCTTCTTCTTCTCCTTCTCCTTCTCCTTCTCCTTCTCCTTCTCCTTCTCCTTCTCCTTCTCCTTCCTATTATTATTATTATTAAAATGCCACCTTTTAAAATCAGCAGGTCCATAGCATCAGTGCTAGAAGAGAGTGGGGTTTGCTCTCATGTTATTAATGGCTTGCCCTGTATAGCCCTTACATGGAACAAGCCACTAGCAGATGAAACGAGAGCAAATCCCCACGGATGCTGCTATCTAGTTGGGTCATGAAACCTCTGCAAGACAATAACCAAACTGACCTCCCCCCACTCCTCTTCTACCTCCTCCTCCTCCTCTCCGCAAACCCCATTCCATTTTAGCACTGATGCTGTTATCTAGTTCGGTCATGAAACGTCCACAAGAAAACGCTTAATGCATTGTAAGTCGCCCTGAGTCTCCGGAGAAGGGTGGCATATAAATCAAATTTTAAAAAAAATAATCAAGGTCAGAGGGCACCAAGGACCTTACAGTTCTCCTCCTCTCCCTCCTCCTCTTCCTCCTCCTCCTCCTCCTCTCCGCAAACCCCATTCCGTTGTACCACTGATGCTGCTATCTAGTTGAGTTATGAAACGTCCATAAGAAAACAATGAAGCTCAGAGAGCACCAAAGACCTTACAATTCTCCTCCTCTCTCTCCTCCTCCTCCTCTTCTACCTCCTCTCCTTCCTCCTCCTCCTCTCTACAAACCCCATTCCATTGTAGCATTGATGCTGTTATCTTGTTTGGTCATGAAACGTCCATAAGAAAACAATGAAGCTCAGAGAGCGCCCAGGACTTTACAGTTCTCCTCTCCCTCCTCCTCTCTACAAACCCCATTCCGTTGTAGCACTGATGCTGTTATCTTGTATGGTCAAGAAAGCAACCAAGTTCAGAGAGCACCAAGGAAGGTACCTCGCAAAAAGTGTTTCATTTAAAAAAAATAAATAAATAAAAGAGCAATTTTTCCAGGGGAAAGGGGAGCATGACTGACAACAGCACTAAACCAGTTGGTCAGCCTTTTTTTTGCAAAGGCCAACTCTTCTCCAAGTCCATCCGAGGAACCACAGGAGCTTAATTCAAACACAAAGCAATTCTCCCATTCACGGGTGCGCCGTCCCTCCTTCCCTTCCTATCCTTTTGGAAAAGGGAAAACAATTACGGACGCGATAATGCCAGCTCTCCCTGGGTGTATCAAGTTTGCACTTTCTGAGCCTGCTGGGGAGGAGGAGGGGGACGTGTCTCTCTCCCCATTCCCATCCTGGCTGGGTTTACATCCGCTGCGTACAAAATGAGAATTAGTTGCAGGCGGATGCTTCCGAGCTCTCTGCAAATTTCAGAACTTAGCAAGCCAAGGGATGCCTCGCTGGGAATACTCCAGAAAAGTTGCTAAAGCGCCTGGGGAAGGCCGCAATCCCAAATGTACACATTGGTGTAAGATGGTGCTGAATATGCAAAAGAAATGCAGCTGGGTAAAGCTTTTTGTCAAAGTTTCTTCTCCTCCTCCTCTCCCTTCCTCCTTCTTCTCTACTGTGCAAAATCCAAGTCTTCCTAACACGGATGTTGATTACTAGTTGGGTAATGAAACACCAGGAAAAAAAAAGAACAACCAAGATCAGAGAGCATCTAAAACCCCACAGTTTTTCTTCTTCTTCTTTCTTCTTTCTTCTTTCTTCTTTCTTCTTCTTCTTCTTCTTCTTCTTCTTCTTCTTCTTCTTCTTCTTCTTCTTCTTCTCCCTCCTCCTCCTCCTCCCATCCAAGAACCGATACTCCAACCTAGATTGGTGAAGTCACTTTTGAGAAGATGGAATGATATGCCCACTCCCTCCTAATTCTAGCCATCCTTCTCTCTTCTGGCTTTCTCATTTCCTGTGCGACATGAAGCCAAAATAGTAATGCATGATAAATGAGGGCATTGCCACTTGCCCCATTTTTACATCCGTTGCCGAGAAAACGTATTAAGAGTGCGGTGGGGAAAAAAAAAGAGAGACAGCCTTTAATAACTTTTGCCTGGAAAGGATAAATAAAACAGCTACCTGTTAACTTGGCAGAAAGAGGCCAGTCTGAAGAAGGGAGGGAACAGATCGGAGGGTAAAATGCTCGAGATATGCAGGAGTGCCTTAAATATCTTCAGTTTCTCAGTCCTCCAAGGAAGCTCATTTTGAATTGCTCAGCAATGTCTCTTGTGCCAACCTGCTTCACTGGAGTCTCAATTTTTCCCGACACAAGTTATTTATTAGCTACCGAAAGATCTGGCTCTCCAACTTGAATTGAGAAGAGTCTTTCAAAGCGTGGGTGATTCTTCCAGCTGAAAAGACTGGGCTGTCAGGTACAAACAAAATCAGACTCCACAGGTGTAGAGTTCAAGCTAACTATTTTATTGTTTTCTGCCTGTAATACAGGAATCTCCCGGGAGTGGTGTTGTGAGCAAGGTCCAAGTAGTTAGTATTAAATACAAACAGTTTGAAAACAAACAGACTTTATTAGAACAGCTGAGAATTAACTCATTCTCAACGTTGTCCAAACTAAATGAAAGCAAATTCTTCAAAATACCATTCCTCAATTTATCACCGACCTTGGGATAATTAGGCAAACTGCCAAAAGCTTTTCTTGGCAAAAGTTCAGAAGCAGAAGACGCTGACAAGAAATTAATACAGTGAAACAAGAACCAATTCTCTCAACGTTGTTTTCTGGCAAAGAGGCCAAGAGCCATTGCTAGTCTTTTAAGCCTTATGGGAGGAGTCAATAATCTCTTGGCCCTACTCCTGAGTTGTCCTCTCTGCTTTATCTGCTCCTGCCTTCTGTCAGCTATTTTCATACGTGCACTAAGAACAGGCTCCTCTCTACTGTCAGCCTCTGGAGACTCTGAAGTCCACACATCACTCCTCAATGGCCCTGGCCCCATCTCTGCCTCTGACAGAGAACCCTCATCCGGGCCTTCCCCAGTCTCCAGGACTGGCCCGTTTTTCCTCAGCCTCATCACTGTCTGACTCCACTGCCAACTCCGTAGGCTGCAGGCGGATCACAACAAGTGGCAGCTTTTGCCTGGGAATGACCAGATAAGGCTTTATAGGAGGGGTGTCCAACTTGGGCAACCTGAAGATGCGTGAACTCTACAACTAGCCATGGATAGTGAGTCCAGGCTGATTCCTTTCTTTTTTTAAAAAAAAAAATAAATTTTATTAATTTTCTATTAGTTACAATAGGTAAAGATAAAGGTTCCCCTCGCACATGTGCTAGTTGTTTCTGACTCTAGGGGGCGGTGCTCATCTGTGTTTCAAAGCCAAAGAGCCAGCGCTGTCCGAAGATGTCTCCGTGGTCATGTGGCCAGCATGACTCAATGCCAGAGGTGCACAGAATACTGTTCCCTTCCCACCAAAGGTGGTCCCTATATTTCTACTTGCATTTTTACGTGCTTTCAAACTGCTAGGTTGGCAGAAGCTGGGACAAGTCATGGGAGCTCACCCCGTTACGCGGCACTAGGGATTCAAACCGCTGAACCGGCGACCTTTCGAACAACAAGTTCAGCGTCTTAGCCACTGAGCCATAGTGTCCCTTTTATTAGTTACATTACTTCATACTTAATAAACATTGTGTTGTCTGGGTATGCAATTTTCTTAACAATATAAATGTCATTGTTACTCTCCCTCCCTGCCAACCATTGGTAGAATAAATGCCAAGTTTGATAATGTTATGCATCTTCTTTCTGTTTAATTTTCAATGTAAGTCTGTCCATTTATGCACAGTTTAATATTTTCTTAAATTATCTCTTCATCTTGGGGCATTTCTTCATCTTCCCAATATTGTGCAAAAATGATCCTCACTTCTGTTAAGACATGTAATACTAAATAATACTATTTTATCAAGTTCTTCTGGCTAAGACTCTGAGCTTGTTGATCAAAAGATCAGCCATTTGGCGGTTCGAATCCCGAGTGCTGCATAAAGGGTGGGGAGCTCCCGTGACTTGTCCCAGCTTCTGCCAACCTAGCAGTTCGAAAGCACGTAAAAATGCAAGTAGAAAAATAGAGACCACCTCTGATGGGAAGGTAATAGCGTTCTGTGCACCTTTGGCGTTGAGTCATGCCGGCCACATGACTACAGAGACGTCTTCGGACAGTGCTGGCTCTTCGGCTTTGAAATGGAGATGAGCACCACCCCCTAGAGTCAGGAACGACTAGCACTTATATGCGAGGGGAACCTTTACCTTTACCTTTAACCATCTATGTATTTTTGCCCCCCCCCCCTTTTTTTTTTTTGCTTTAGCACAAGTCCACCAGATATGATAAAAGGTGTCCATCTTTTGATTACATTTCCAATTCCAGGCTGATTCCTTGCTTGATCCCTCCTCATGATCAAGACGGTTGCTGTCCAACACCTGCTGACTTCTCAGGTGGATCCCTATGAATAGATCACCTCTTCTCCCCTTTCTCTGCTTCTCAGAAAACAGATTTGTCCATGAGGATCTTCCAGAGATACTTGCTGAATAATCCCACAGAAGCTATTTTATAGCTGCATTCTCTTCTAAAATTAATTATTCTGTTTTCTCCCTCGTTTCTTGACCCTTTCTAGCACTTGGTGTTCGGTGTTTATTTAATGTTTGTTGTTCTCACTGGAATCTTGGCTGTTACAAGAGCTTCCTTCTGTTTTCCTTCCAAAGGGTTAGAGTTTATACTTCTGCAAATCCGAAAGCACCCACATCTATGCAGATTGCTTACCTATCCCACCCCACTCCAATTTTGCTCACTTTACATTGTTCACCCTGACTAATTCTGATATTACCTGATATTACCTTCAAATTTCTAGGTTTCAAGGCCTAAAATGGACATCTAACATCAAAAACATCATCAGAAAAGCACAACGGAGAATGTTCTTTCTGCTCCAACTCAGGAGGCTCAAACTGCCCAAGGAGCTGCTGATCCAGTTCTACAGAGGAATTATTGAGTCTGTCATCTGCATCTCTGTAACTGCCTGGTTTGGCTCTGCAACCCAACAAGATAAACACAGACTTCAACAGATAATTAGAACTGCAGAAAAAACCATGGCTACCAACCTGCCTTCCATGGAGGACCTGTATACCACACCAAAAAGAGGGCTGTGAAAATATTTACAGACCCCTCACATCCTGGACATAACCTGTGTCAATTCCTACCCTCAAAACGATGCTATAGAGCACTGCACACCAGAACAACTAGACACAAGGACAGTTTTTTCCCCCAAATGCCATCACTCTGCTAAACAAATAATTCCCTCAACACTGTCAAACTATTTACTAAGTCTGCACTACTATTAATCTTCTCATTTTCTCATCATTCCCATCACCCATCTTCTCCCACTTATGACTGCATGAGTGTAACTTGTTGCTTGTATCCTTACAATTTATATTGTTTCCTAGTTGTTTTTTTTTATTTATTAGATTTGTATACCGCCCTTCTCCTTACGGACTCAGGGCGGTGTAGTATGATTTGATTGCTTATTTGTACCCTATGACTATCATTAAGTGTTGTGCCTTATGATTCTTGACTAATGTATCTTGTCTTTTTATGTACACTGAGAGCCTATGCACCTAAGACAAATTCCTTGTGTGTCCAATCATACTTGGCCAATAAAGAATTCTATTCTATTCTATTCTATTCTATTCTATTCTATTCTATTCTATTCTATTCTATTCTATTCTATTCTATTCTATTCTATTCTATTCTACTCTACTCTACTCTACTCTACTCTACTCTACTCTACTCTATTCTCCTTATCATACTGTCTAGAGAACAGGGGAAAACTTTGGAGGCTTTCCAAATCATGTTGAATTCTGAAACCCATCAGCTCCATTGACCTCACTGGGATCAAGGAATGCTGGGAACTGTAGGCCAACAACTTCTGAAGAACTATCTGTCCCGGGGCCAGAGGGATGGAGTCAAGCGAGGAAGCCGCCTAGAATCACTAGGTTCCCACAAATGATTTAAGTTCGACCCCTCTTGAATTCCGTTGACTTTTATCTTGCACAAATTTAGTGCTGATCGTTAGTTTACTGGCTTCTTGTGTATAAATAGACCAATAAATATAAACAATATATAAATAAATACATTTGCTTAACCAGAACTTAACATGTGGTCCTAATTCTTTGTGCCTGACAATCTGCTTCCAAAGGAGGTGACTTGGGCTGAGAAAACGAGGGCCAATCCTTCAATCCTAACCAAAACAGTCCCAATCTCTGCAGGCTCTTGACATTTTCAAAATCTGCCAAGCAAGAAATCAGGCTGCTCACAGATCCAGAAGCTGCTCTCTCAAGTAAGGAGCCCCGAGGTCTCTCATCCTTGATTCAGTTCGTTGAAGCTTCGCAAGTTTTTGCAAACCCATCCTGTTGGATTAAGATACGATACACTGTGGTGTACAAACCTGGGAAATAATTCAGTAAGCATATTAATCGGGCGGTGAGAACACAGCCGCTGTGGCGTAGCAAGTTGTGAGTTGCATGGGCCAGGTCATCGTGTCGAAGCATAACACGGTTTGCTTCGGTTTGGTTTGGCTTGCTGTGTGAGTACAGGCATGATAGCTTCTTAGAAAACACGCAATAAATTCTACAGAGGAATGATTGAGTCTGTTATCTGCACCTCCATAATTATCTGGTTTGGCTCTGCAACCCAACAAGACAGACTCAGACTTCAGAGGATAATTAGAACTGCAGAAAAATACAATTACTACCAACCTGCCTTCCATGGAGGACCTGTATACTGCAGGAGTCAAAAAGAGGGCTGTGAAAATATCTACAGACCCCTTGCATCCTGGACATCAACTGTTTCAACTCCTACCCTCAAAGTGACACTATAGGGCACTGCACACCAGAAGAAGTAGACACAAGGACAGTTTTTTCCCCAAATGCCATCAGTCTGCTAAACAACTAATTCCCACAACACTGACAAATAATTTACTAAGACTGTATTATTATTATTATTATTATTATTATTATTATTATTATTATTATTATTCTCTTCCTTACTAGTATCTATCTCTTCCCGCTTATTACCATCACCATGTTGCTTGTACCTTTCAATTTATAATATTTTTGTTTCCTAGTACAATTTGATAGCTTATTAGTAACCTTGACTATCACTAAGTGTTATATCTTTTTATTCTCAATGAATGTATTTTATTCTCCTTGTGTACACTGAGAGCATATACAACTAAGACAAATTCTTTGTGTGCCCACTCACACTTGGCCAATAAAGAATTCTATTCTATTCTATTCTATTCTATTCTATTCTATTCTATTCTATTCTATTCTATTCTATTCTATTCTATTCTATTCTATTCTATTCTATTCTATTCTATTCTATTCCATTCCATTCCATTCCATTCCACTCCACTCCACTCCACTCTATTCCTATTCCTATTCCTATTCCTATTCTTATTCCACTCCACTCCACTCCACTCCACTCCACTCCACTCCACTCTATCCCTATCCCTATCCCTATCCCTATCCCTATCCCTATCCCTATCCCTATCCCTATCCCTATCCCATCCCATCCCATCCCATCCCATCCCATCCCATCCTACTCTACTCTACTCTACTCTTTCTCTACTCAGAAAGTTCAGTTGCCTCTTGAAAAAAAAGCACCTTTGGGACATTTTTTTAAAAAATTGTTATTAAATTAAAAACAAACACACATAAAAGAATACAAACAAAATACGTATACATACAAATAAAACAATACACAACATATAAACATTTAAGCATAGCATCTTATTCCGTAAATTAATACATCGGTAATTTGTATTTCTGGATATATTTCCCCACATCTAACCTTATATAATGATATTTTGTCTAGTTTGGTTGTCATTCTATTATATCCTGTTATTTCTGTTGTTTCTGCTATTTTTTTAGCACTTAAAAGGTCCTTAAAAGGACCGTGGGATTGTGTGTGAAGCCAGGAGTTCCTCGCGGATGTCTGGCTACCAGTCCGTCTGTTACTCATTTAGCACCACCCAGGAGGCATGTATGACTTAAGGATTGCCACGGACGGGAGTAACTTTGCCTACTAACAGAAGGTATCCAGGAGATTCTAGGGACTTCCTCTGCATAACAACGGCAGCTACTGACTGGATCTCCAAACTCGACATCAAACTTTGAAATGTTATTTCTGTTTTCCTTTTAGGTTTTCTTACTGCTTTTTAAAATTGTTTTAATTGTTTTTAACCCCATACGCTAAATAAAATAAATAAATCTATTATATCTCATTTGGTTACACAATTTGGTTCGACTCGTTTGGGATCGCTTTTTTATTTGGTTTTCCTTTTCTCCATCCACTGGTACCATTTTTGCCAGACCAGGTAATATTCAGATTCTTCTTTTTCTTGAATTTCTTTGGTGAGTCTGTCCATCTCGGCACACTCCATTACTTTTGATATTATTTTGTCTTGGGTTGGGATTTCTTCCAATTCCAGTTTTGTGCAAAACTGATCCTTGCTGCAGTCAGAATATGTGTAATTAAGTATGTTATTCCTTTTTCATAGTTATTTGTGAGTATGCCCAATAGATACGTTTCCGGTTTTAATGGTATTTTTTGTGTTGTTATTTCTTCCAACTGAATTTTGATTTTATTCCAGAGTTGTTTAGCTTTTGGGCACATGGAACTGAAGGTGATTCTGTAATCGAGGAAGACCTATATGGGGTCTCAGATAGACTTCGCCACTACTGTGAGACCTCCTGAACAGAACAGAATATTGTCCCCTGTTCCAATTACTCCTGAGGGGCTTTTGAGCTCTTCTGAGCTTCCCTAGATAGGTAGTCCTCGGCTTACAGCACTTCACTTAGTGACTGTTCAAAGTTACAACAGCACTGTAAGAAAAGTGACTTGCGATTATTTTTCATGACCTCTGTAGCCCCCCCCCCCCCACCTCCCGTGGTCAAATGATCAAAAGTTCATGGGGCAAAACTCCCTAAATGAATGTCTCGCTTAACAACATAAATTATGGTCATAAGTCGAGGACCATCTGTACTTCTGCCTCCAGCTTTCTTCTGATTTCCAGTCCATCATTTGGTCCTAATTCGTTTTCTCACACTGGGTCTTTCCTTTCTACTTTTAAATTCAATCCTTGATCGCTGTCTGGCACGCATCATCCTCCAGCCCAGCGGTCCATTCTAACAATGCCAGAGAAACTTCCTTTAACCTCAGCCCATTGTTAGGTAAACTCAGTTCTTTTCCTCCACCCGCTCCCTGAAAATGTGGCTGAGAGGCATCGTGGTTTATTTAGAATGTGTTCCATGTATATAATGTTTCCTCTTAGCCATGTAGAGGGGGGGGGGAGGTTCTTTTATTTATCTTGTTTACACAGCCCGGATGATAAAAAGTAAAGAAAAGGAAGGAAGGAAGAAGGAAGGCACAGATGCTTGTTTCCATGTCAGCATTGCTGAATGCAGAATGTTGATTTTTTTTAAAAAAAAAATAAATGATGGGAAGGAGATAGCCTTCATTTATAATTGTCACCAGCCGTTTGGAAGAGACTCCAATTTGTGAATTTTAGGAGGATATTTTTAGAGAGACGGAGCCCAGCTGAAGAATTCAGAGCAATCAAAGGGCTTCGGCGGCTGATATTTTTCCTTAACAGGTGGCAGGGATGTCTTATGGACATCCCAGCCATCTGTTTTTGGGTTTTTTTGTTTTTAATTTGATTTATATGCCGCCCTTCTCCGGAGACTCGGGGCGGCTTACAATGAGTTAAGCAATAGCCTTCATACTTTTGTATATTTATACAAAGTCAGCTTATTGCCCCCACAAACTGGGTCCTCAATTTACCTACCTTAGAAAGGATGGAAGGCTGAGTCAATCTTGAGCCTGCTGAGTTTCGAACTTACAGTAATTGCAGACAGCTGGTGTTTAATTACAATGCTTTAGTCGGCTGAGCTATCCAGGGGGGACGGAAAGATTTCAAGAGTTTTTCTTCTTGATGGACCTCTCCGCAGGATTTCAAGAGACCGCCACATTTTCAGTGTCAACCAGCAGTGAAATTCAAATTTTTTTTACTACCGGTTCTGTGGGCGTGACGTGGCTTGGTGGGTGTAGCTTGGAGGGCATTGCAGGGGAAGGATACTGCAAAATCCCCATTCCCTCCCCACTCCTGGAGGAAGGATATTGCAAAATCTCCATTCCAGGGGTGAATTCCAGCAGGTTCTGACAGATTCTGGAGAACCAGTAGCGGAAACTTTGAATAGTTCAGAGAACCGGCAAATGCCACCTCTGGCTGGCCCCAGAGTGGGGTGGGAATGGAGATTTTGCAGTATCCTTCCCCTGGAGTAGGGTGGGAATGGAGTTTTTGTAGTATCCTTTCCCCTGCCACACCCACCAAGCCATGCCCACAGAACCGATAGTAAAAAAACTGCTCCATTCCCACCCCACTCTGGGGCCAGCCAGAGATGGCATTTGCCAGTTCTCCGAACCACTCAACATTTCTGCTACTGGTTCTCCAGAACCTGTCAGAATCTGCTGCATTTCATCCTTGGTGTCAACCCTGAAACTGATTTAACTGTGACCATTTTCTTTTCTGTAGCTTTTCCTCTAATGAGGTTTCTCTTTGCATTGCTTCAGAAATGACGTAGCTTGGAACTAAGGAGCAGGGAGGAAGGTGCAGAGATAACTGGGGTTTTGTAGCCAAAACAAAATTCTTTCCCCTGGGAATCAAGGACGTTTATGCAGGTGTTCAAAAGGTGGAGATTGAAGTGTGCAGAAAACAAAAGCCAACACAGTTCTAGGCTGCATCAACAGAGGGATAGAATCAAGATCACGTGAAGTGTTAATACTACTTTATAAGGCCCTGGTAAGGCCACACTTGGAATTTGGCATTCAGTTTTGGTTGCCACGCTATAAAAAAAGATGTGGAGACTCTAGAAAGAGTGTAGAGAAGAGCAACAAAGATTATTAGGGGACTGGAGGCTAAAACATACGAAGAATGGTTGCAGGAACTGGGTATGTCTAGTTTGATGAAAAAAAGGAGTATGCTAGCAGTATTTCAATATCTCAGAGGCTGTCACAAAGAAGAGGGGGTCAAGCTATTCTCCAAAGCTCCTGAGGGCAGGACAAGAAGCAACGGGTGGAAACTAATCAAGGAGGGAAGCAACTTAGAACCAAGGAGAAGTTTCCTGACAGTGAGAACAATTAATCAGTGGAACAGCTTGCCTCCAGAAGCTGTGAATGCTTCAACACTGGAAGTTTTTAAGAAGATATTGGATAACCATTTTTCTGAAGTGGTGGAGGGTTTCCTGCCTAAGCAGAAGGGTGGACTAGAAGACCTCCAAGGTCCCTTCCAACTCTGTTATTGTAAAGTCACCTAGCAAGAGGACTGTATGCTGATTGGATCATGTGACTGGTGACTTTGGGGGGGACATGACAAAGTTTTACTTTTAATTGGGTGTAAAACCGGCAGGAGCTTAGAGCCAGTTGTCCACCAAGTTTCCACCCATATGATATGTCCCAATAAAATGTTCTTTGAGGAATATGCCTAACTCGGAGTTCTCATTGTTGAGGATGTGTTACTTGGAACTTTGATGGACAAGTCACCAATTCCAATGATTTGGGTCTCTCTTCCAAGCTACAAGGGAGCAACAAATAACCTTCTGAGATGCCCAATGAAAAATCCAAGGCGGAAAATGTTTCTCTTGTTGTTTGTCAGAGAAAGGAGAAGTCCTTCATCAAACCTTCGAGATGATTAAGAACCAAGGGAGGTTGAAAACGTGATCATGTGTCAACTGTGAAGGTGGACCAGATCAGATAGCTGGTTCCAGAGGAAGACCAAAAACATACTGAGAGATTAGAATAACATAATTTGCCAGCATGCCTATGTCTTCACCCCCTTATACTGTTGTGACTAGGCTTCCTGAGTCATTAAAACACACAAGTAGTCCCAAAAATTTCTTTTATTGCAACAGCTGTGAATTACATTCATTCACAGCTGAGTCCCAATTAGTTGCAAAAAGTCCTTCGGGAGAAGTCCTTCGGGATAATCACCAACCTCTTTCTCCCTTGACACGCTGCCGAAGACCTATTTGGCAAAGCCACACGGAGTCCAGAATCAAACAGAGACGCCGACTGGGAACAGAATGAACAACGTTGCTTTCCTGGAAAGGGCCCACGTGCCTTTGCTCCTCTTTTAAGCCTTCTGGGAGGGGCCAATCATCTCCAGGCCTTACTCCTGAGTCGTCCCTTTTGTTTTAACTGTTCTTGCATTCTGGCAGCTGTGTGCATGCATGCACTAGGAACAGGCTCCTCCTGTTCCTCTGCCTCTCTGCTGTCAGCCTCTGGAGGCTCCAGAGTCCACACATCACTGCCAGATGGCCCTGGCCCCATCTCTGCCTCTGACGCAGAGGCCCTGTCCGGGCCTTCCCCAGACTCCAGGACTGGCCCATGTTCCTCTCCAGCCTCCTCACTGTCTGACACCACTGCCAGCTTCGCAGGCTGCTGGTGGACCACAACATATAGTTTAAGAGTATTGAGGGAGTTTTGGGCAAACTAGCTCATTAAGTCTCTTTCTAATCTATTCCTACCTCCCCTGGGTTCAATACAGTAGATGTTTCTGTATCTATTACTGTCTTAATAGCTGCTGGATATTTTCTCCATAGCTTCCTACAATACACCATACATACCCTGAAATATTTTAGGGTCTCCCTAGAATTTAAAAGGCCATTCCTTCTCCACAACCTCCTTAATTAAATACTGCAGTCATGCGCCAAATTTAAATGGAGGGGGAAAACATGAAGAAGGTTGAGTTTCTCTCCGAGAGAGAAAAAAAGGGAAATGGCTGTTAAAGATAGGCCTACCTATAATAATTCCCACCTCTGGCTTTCGTTGCCCTGCTACCCGAGCGTTTTGAACGGCAACTTTCTGCTCTATGATTGCATTTTTATTTAATTTTTTTTTTTAAATTTTGCTTCTTCCTTTATGATCCCTCCGGCTACTACTAACTGCCTGAACGTTTCAAAAATGGATCTGGCATGGTTTTCAGTACCGCCCGGTGGAAGTGTATGTCGTGCCATTCTCTGCCTGCTCTATTCAAAACAAGACGGAGACAGGGATGAAGTGTAATAATTGTGATTTCACACGTGCGGCTGGGCGAAGGAAGACTTCAAAGAACATCCTATCCTCCACGCTCGTGCACCTTTTTAAACAGATTAATTGGGTTGTATTGCTGGGAGGGGGGTGGGGTGAGGAAAATGCTTAACTGGAACGGGGGGAAGAGGGGGGGGGCAACCGGTATTGACGATTCAATTTAGGAGGACAAGAGACCAACAAGCTCAGTGTTAAATCTCTAACAAAGACACCCCAGGACTGGATCAATCCGTCTTCTTGGACCACAAAAGCAAAATTCCTGCTTCTCATCCATTTCAGACGGTTGGTGGAGACGGCAATATTGATTATGAAACCCAAATTGGCCCAGCTTAAAATAAAAGCAATTTACTATCGGCACGAGAAGAGCTAGAGTAGACTTAGCCAATGAGGTGGCTAAGCTGGAAAACAAATTATGTTCAGAAGTAATGAAAAATAGAAAGATGAAAGCCTGGCTTTTTTTTTCCCCTTCTCCTTTTTTTAATTTCAGGCCATTCTTCTCATAACCATCCAATTAGGCATACATGAATCCCCGCCAACATGGCTACATTTGGTGTCCTTTCTACTCAAGCAAAGTGTCTCAGAAATGATGTTGTTGTTGTCGTTGTTTTAATGGGCATTGAAGACTTGAATGCAGTTTCTTCTCATTGCTTCAAGACTTCCTGCAATTTTAGGATTGAGAAATTGATTTGCATTCGTCAACTTCAATGACCTTCCTTGTAATTTGGTGCCATTTTGATGTTGTCTTCACTCCATCAGAGATGTTTTTCTGATTTTCATCATCTGAGATTTTCTGAGTGCCATTAGGTTTGGTATTCAGGACGGTGTGTGCAAACATTGTGTCAGTGTTCCAAGTAACGCATCCTGTCAGACTGTGCACAGGTTGATCACATGTATCAACCCAAGAACAAATATAGCCAACAGTGGTTTGTATCAAATAGTGGTTTTTATCTACAATAGGAATATAGGAATACTATGCATACACGTGCTACAAGCAGTATCTCAACAAACAGCAATTACAGCAGGGAAGAAACTCAACGAAAACCCACAAACACTCTAGCAGAGCCTCCTCTTATTATGCAGGCTCTTAAAGGGATAACAGCCAAAGACCCTGCTGACTCATTCCCCTCATTGTATTAGCTGCTCTTAAGGTAACACCTTGACACAGCCACCAAAATCAGAACTCTGAGGCAGGTAAATTCCTCAAAGAACACACTTATTGGATGCATCATATTGGCACAGCTAGTGAAAACCAACTCTGAAAGTTTTCCCGTGTTTGTGACATAATTAAAAGAGCAATTTCACAGGTCACAATGTCCAATGAAGGCGTTTGGTGGGTTCCTTGGTCACTCCTCTCCTGCTCCAACTGCCACCTGTTGGGATGACCTTAGTTCCCATGAGAAAGCTTTTTTGTTTTGACTGCGAGTCAATCTATCTGCTTCCCCCTCTACTCCCCCACCCCTCAAAGTTTATGGTAACTACGAGGCAGCAAAAGATGGCTTCAGCCAGGTTCACTTCAGAGTTGACATGTTGCTTTTCATCTGAGCTTTCAATGTTTTTTGACACCTAACAAGGGCAGACTTGAGGCATCTGGCCTTCCATGGAGTTTATTGTTATTCATTGCTGGGCTGAGAAAACTCCTTTTGACTTTTTCTTCACGTCACTGCCCAAGAAGCCTTTGATTAGGATGCTAGATAAATACTGTTAATAGAAAAAAACATGCACACAGAACGTTTTGCTCCCATATGGACTGACACCTGGTCTAAGCTCAGCGGAGAAGCCCTTCCTTCAGTTCACATTATTTCCACTGTAAAAATTGGCTTCAGTGCAGCCGTTTCATTCCAAGTGGGTTGCAGAGAATTCGATGGGTGTTGCTTCTCAGCAGAGAAACACAAGATTTCTTACGGGGGTGTGTGTGTGGAGGGGTGTATTCCTACTTTATGTCAGTCTGTTCCTGGTTGTTGTCGTCATCGTTGTTTTAATTTGTGTTTGTTCCATTTTGGCTTCCTTGCTTAAAATATTTGGCTGAGTTATAGCTAAGGCGTTCCGTTTCTAAGGTGGCTTAAGAAATAGGAGGAACAACCAACAAACATGATTTAGAATGTGAGACAGGCAAGGGTTAGGGTGAGAAGGTTAGGATGAAAATCTTGGAAAGATTCAATTTATTGCAATTTTTTTTTTAATCAAGAGCTAACTTGATCTACAACAAGGAAGGAGGGGAAAATTTTTCCACTTCTTAAAAGCCTTCCATTTTCTCTTGAATTTCTTCAGAACGACCATAGCTTGCCTTCCTGAGATATTTTTCAAAGGGGGCATTGTATCAGCCCTGCAAGGAAGTTCAGGAAGGAAGAGCACCTACATGAATTAATTCTCCTTTTGCAAGTTTACATTAAGAGGATCTGTCATGGTTGAAAGTGCATCTCTTTGAAAGGGCTCGTAACTCATCCTCCTGGATGCGTGGCTGTCTTTAGAGGAGCATTTGACAGCCATGGCCGGGGGGGGGGGGTGTTTATCAGGTCCGCCTGATACGCCAGTTGCGTCCCTTTCTGGATCGGGACTCCCTGCACACAGTCACTCGAGCACTCGTCACTTCCCGCCTGGACTACTGCAATGCTCTCTACATCCCTTGGGGTGCACCCAGAGGCTCCAACTGGTCCAGAATGCGGCCGTGCAGAGGATTATGGGAGCGACAAGGAACTCCCACATGACACCTCTCCTGTGTGAGCTGCACTGGCTCCCGGTGGTCTTCCGGGTGCGCTTCAAGGTGTTGGTGACCACCTTTAAAGCGCTCCATGGCTTAGGGCCTGGATATTTGCAAGACCGCCTTCCGCCACCAATAGCCTCCCACTGGCCAGTACGTTCGCACAGAGAAGGCCTCCTCAGGGTGCCGTCGGCCAGACAATGTCAGCTGGCAACCTCCAGGGGGAGAGCCTTCTCTGTGGCAGCACCTGCCCTCTGGAATGACCTACTCCCGGAGATACGCAAGATATCGGACCTCCGGACTTTTTGTCGGGCCCTTAAAACTCACCTATTTTATCTAGCCAGGCTGACTTGATCCCATCCTTTGCTTTAATTCTAATTGATTTTAATTGGGTTGTTTTAAATTGAGGGCCGAAACTATTTAATAATTTTTTTAAATTGTTTTAAATTTTGTATATTATGTTTTACTTTGGCTGTTCACCACCCTGAGTCCTGTTGGAGAAGGGCGGTATATAAATCGAATAAATACTAAATACGTCCCCCTCCACCCCAACCCGGTCACCTTTACAGCCGAGGAAACTAAGGAAGGTCCTTTCTGAGATGTTTGCCACATCCCTTTTATTGCTGCAGGCTGAGCTGCCTCTTATCTGACCATTCTCTTGCCTGTGACTCTTGTTCCCCTGTCGCCCAAGGTCATCCTCATTAGCCCCAAATCGGACCTTACTTTACAGACTCCATCAATACTTTTGCTCTCCCCCACTTCAATATACATACATACATACATGTATACAGAGAGAGAGAGAGAGATACATATAGATATAGATAGATCAGGGGTGAAATCAGGTTCTAACAGGTTCTGGAGAACCGGTAGTGGAAATTTTGAGTAGTTCGGAGAACTGGCAAATACCACCTCTGGCTGGCCACAGAGTGGGGTGGGAATGGAGATTTTGCAGTATCTTTCCCCCACCAAGCCACGCCCACCAAAGCACACCATGCCCACCAAGCCGGTAGTAAAAAAAATTTGGATTTCACCACTGAGATAAATATAGATCAGTGGTGATGAACCTTTTATTCACCAAGTGAGTAAAAGTGGGTGGGTGGATGGGTGGGTAGATGATAGATAGATAGATAGATAGATAGATAGATAGATAGATAGATAGATAGATAGACAGATAGATGAGAGAGGGGGGGATGGATGGATAGATGAGAGATGGATAGAGAGATAGATAGGGATGGATGGATGGATGGATGGATGGATGGATGGATGGGTAGGTAGGTAGGTAGGTAGGTAGGTAGGTAGATAGATGATAGATAGATAGATAGATAGATAGATAGATAGATAGATAGATAGATAGACAGACAGACAGACAGACAGATAGATGAGAGAGGGGGGATGGATGGATAGATGAGAGATGGATAGAGAGATAGATAGGGATGGATGGATGGATGGATGGATGGGTAGGTAGGTAGGTAGGTAGATAGATAGATAGATAGATAGATAGATAGATAGATAGATAGATAGATAGATAGATAGATGATAGACAGACAGACAGACAGACAGATAGATGAGAGAGGGGGGATGGATGGATAGATGAGAGATGGATAGAGAGATAGATAGGGATGGATGGATGGATGGATGGGTGGGTGGGTAGGTAGGTAGGTAGGTAGGTAGATAGATAGATAGATAGATAGATAGATAGATAGATAGATAGATAGATAGATAGATAGAATGAATTAGAATTGCTGGAGATTGTTATTTCTTTCTCAAGTCCATCAAAAATCCCAGCTCTGTCTCTGCAAAAAGAAATATATAGCTAGCAGACTAGTTTCCTTGAGGGGCCCAGCCATTATAACAGGTGTAAAGGCAGAGGGCAACTTTTCTTGCCTTCCTTTCTCCCCAGATGGAGGAATTTCTCTCATTAGCACCAGCTCTTGAGTTCTAAAAACTAAGAAGGATAGTTAATAAATCAAAGTCTGTAACATGAAGGTGGCATTTCGTGACATCCCTTCCTCCTTCCTTCCAGGTCGAAGCAAGACCAGCAGCTCTGGGCATCAAGAATTCACCAGGTCCCCTGATTAGAAATGCTTGTTATTGTTGTGTCCCGCCAGCAGCCTGTGCGGATTGTAGCTGATTCTGACAGCGAGGAGGCTGGTGTGGTGTTGCGCCAGCAGCCTGTGCAGCTGGCGCTCAAGTCAGACAGTGAGGAGGCTGGAGAAAATGTGGTGCCAGAGGCGGGGACTCAGCCAGGGCCTTCAGAACCTCCAGAAGCTCCTTTAAGTGAGAGGAGGAAGAGGAGGAGCCTCTTCTTAATGCACGGGCACACAGAGTGGCCAAAAGGCAGGAGTGGATCCTCAGGAGGACGTCTCCTTGAGACTAAGGTTTGGGGCTACTTGGCCACTCCAACTTGGACACTCCAAGTTGGATTCAGTCCGCAGGGCCATCCTGGTCTACCCAATGTGAAGAGGAAACATACCAGCAGTTTGGGGAGTGGCGTCAAGCTGGCCACACCCACCCAGTTGGCCACGCCCACCCAGTCAGCCGTGCCCTCCCCCACCCGGAAGTCAACCACAGGCCTAACGCAGCCCTCAATGAAATTGAGTTTGATATCCCTGCCAAAGGGGTCTATAAAATAACAACTCATTCAGGGCCAATTTGCTTTTTTTCAGAATAGATTTCATTTTAATTGTTGTACTTGTTTATATGGCTCGTTGTTATTTTTTTAGCGCTAATCGTTTTATCAACTTTTTTTTTTAATTGCCCATTGCCTTATTCTCCTTTTGGTACTTAGCCTCCTATACTTGGCTCAAGCAAAAGCAAGGATGGTAAAGAAATAAGATCGGTGCTAAATATTAGGCCACAGCAATACATTGGCAAAAAAGAAAGAAAGAAAGAAAGAAAAAAAGAAAGAAAAAAAGAAAGGAAGGAAGGAAGGAAGGAAGGAAGGAAGGAAGGAAGGAAGGAAGGAACTCAGAACACCAAATGCAAGCTGGGCGGATATGACCTTGTAGATGACCCTCACTCTGTCAAGGACCTTGGAGTACTCATCTCAAATGATCTAAACACCAGAACTTACTGTAGCAGCATTGCCAAAAAGGCATTAAGAGTTATTAACCTAATTTTGTGAAGCTTCTTCTCCGGCAACATTGTACTGCAAACTAGGGCATACAAAACCTTTGCTAGACCAATTCTCGAATACAGCTCGTCTGCCTAGAAACCGCACTGTATATCAGATATTAATACAATTGAGCGAGTCCAGAGGTATTTCACGAGAAGAGTCCTTCACTCCTCTGCTCACAATAGAATCAGGCTTGAAATTTTGGGCTTGGACAACCTAGAACTATGCCGCCTTCAGTCTGACCTAAGTGCAGTACACAAAATTAGCTGCTACAATGTCCTATCTGTCAATGACTACTTCAGCTTCAACCACAATAATACATGAGCTCACAATAGATACAAACTCAAGGTAATCCGCTGCAAACTCAATTGCAGAAAATACGACTTCAGGAACAGAGTGGTCAATGCCTGGAATGCACTCCCTGACTCTGTGGTTTCATCCCAAAACCCCCAAAATTTTAACCTTAGACTGTCTATTGTTGACCTCATCCCATTCCTAAGAGGTCTGTAAGGGGTGTGCATAGGCGTACCAGTGTATCTTCTATCCCTGTCCTACTGTCCCCATTTATTCGTCCCCATTTACTATGTTCATATTTATGTTTATACTTATACCTATTATCTTTTACATGTTTGACAAACTAAATAAATAAATAAAAAATAAAAGTTCAGTTGTGATGCACTTCAAAGAGTTCATTTGGTGGGGGGGGGGGAATCAAATCCATAGGCGCTGAGGCATTGAACTGAATCAAACTGATATTATTTTCTGTGCGTGATTACAGAAGGAGGTCTATGCATGCAACAACTCTTGTCATTGAGTGGTGCACATCTAATTCAAGATGCCAGATCAGTTGGGTAATCCATCTTGAAAAGTCAACCCAGAAAACTGATTCTCTATCACATGGCTGAAGCCAATATTGGCATATCCCTGATCAATAATTGCCTCAAAGGGGCAATGGTGTAGGAGAATGACCTTGGGAGATGGAGCAGAGAGATGCTACCTAGAGAATAATCAGATAAAAGGCAGCATAGCCCATAGTGAGGCAAGAGGCTCAGAATATTCTATTCTGTTCTGTTCTGTTCTGTTCTGTTCTGTTCTGTTCTGTTCTGTTCTGTTCCATTCTGTTCCATTCTACTCCATTTTATTGCATTTCGTTCTATGAGACTCTCCCTAGTTTCTCATTATACCACTTTATAATGCCTTGGTAGGACCTCTGCATCCAGTTTTGGTCACCATGATGTAAAAAAAAGATGTTGAGACTCTAGAAAGAGTGCAGAGAAGAGCAAGAAAGAGAATTAGGGGACTGGAGGCTGAAACATATAAAGAACGGTTGCTGGAATTGGGTATGTCTAGTTTAATGAAAAGAAGGACCAGGGGAGACATGATAGCAGTCTCCCAATATCTCAGGGGCTGCTACAAAGAAAAGGGAGTCAATCTATTCTCCAAAGCACTTGAGGGCAGGACAAGAAGCAATGGATGGAAACTAATCAAGGAGAGAAGCAACCTAGAACTAAGGAGAAATTTCCCGACAGTGAGGACAATTAATCAGTGGAATGACTTGCCTGCAGAAGTTGTGAATGCTCCAACACTGGGAGTCTTTAAGTAGATGTTGGATAACCATTTGTCTGAAGTGGTGTAGGGTTTCCTGCCTAAGCAGGGGGGTGAAAGATCCCTTCCAACTCTGTTATTCTATTCTATTCTATTCTATTCTATTCTATTCTATTCTATTCTATTCTATTCTATTCTATTCTATTCTATTCTATTCTATTCCATTCCATTCCATTCCATTCCATTCCATTCCATTCCATATTCTATTCTATTCTATTCTATTCTATTCTATTCTATTCTATTCTATTCTATTCTATTCTATTCTATTCTATTCTACTCTACTCTACTCTACTCTACTCCATTCCATTCCATTCCATCCCACCCCACCCCACCCCACCCCACCCCACTCCACTCCATATTCTATTCTATTCTATTCTATTCTATTCTATTCTATTCTATTCTATTCTATTCTATTCTATTCTATTCTATTCTACTCTACTCTACTCTATTCCATTCCATTCCATTCCATCCCACCCCACCCCACCCCACTCCATTCCACTACCCTACCGTACCCTACCCTACCCTACCCTATATTCTATATAATAAAACAGCACGAGATTAGACCTGACTAGACTAGACTAGACTAGACTAGACTAGACTAGACTAGACTAGAATAGAATCGAGCTGGAAGGGACCTTGGAGGTCTTCTAGCCCAGCCCCCTGCTCAAGCAGGAGAACCAATACCATCTCAGACAAGTGACTGTCCAGTCTCTTCTTAAAAACCATCCGTTACTTCTTCAGGTGCTTTGGAGAATAGCTTGTCCCTCTCTTCTCTGTGATAGCCCCTCAAATATGGGGAGACTGCTACTATGTCACTCCCTAGTCCTTCTCTTCGCTAGAGCTACCCAGTTCCTGCAACTATTCTTCATATGGTTCAGACTCTAGTCTTTGTGCAGCTTTGTCACATCCTACATCAAAAAAAAAAAAAAAAAAAAGGGAGCAGTGCTGAAATCCTTACGGTGGCTGTTTCTTGACGTGTTTAGGTCAGCGAACCCATTCCTGTTTATAAGTGGAATTTCTGCCGATTTAAATGAGCTCTTCTTTTCAGGCCTCTTTGAAAAACCCCTTCAGTTTGAAATTCCTCTTTCGTTTCATCTATTTATTTAGGAATTGATAAATTACTCCAAACCACCAAACTCTAGTGGTGCTTTTCTCCCCCTCCCAGCAGGCAACTGGGAAAGAACAGAAAAATTCTTCTCGGTTCATCTCTCTCTCTCTCTCTCTCTCTCTCTCTCTCTCTCTCTCTCTCTCTCTCTCTCTCTCTCTCTCTTCTCTCTCTCGCCTCCAAGGTATAGAATAGCAGGTGAGTTCAACAGACCTTGTTTTGCTCTTAATTTTCCAAGGATATGTACCTCTCATTCCCCAGGCTTCGGAGACAAATTGGCTTTCTAATTTTAGAAGGGATTTATGCGCCCGCTCACACACTCTTTCTCTCTCCCACAAACACAGATACGCATATACTTCTTTCTTTTATTTTCGCATTCTGTTACCTTCTCTCTCTTCTCTCGGTCTCTTAGGGATCCCACCTTCAATGACCCTTTTCAAGTTGGGGAGTGGGACTGAAAGAAGCGTTATATACCCTGTTTCCCCGAAAATAAGACCTCTCCTGATAGTAAGCCCAATCGGACTTTTGAGCGCAGGCGCTAAAATAAGTCCCCCCCCCCAAAATTAGCCCTCCCCGAAAACATTTAACTGCATGCACAGCTGCCGTTTCCTCTGGTTAAGGTTAGGGCAGGGGTCTGCAACTTAAATACTCAAAGAGCCATTTGGACCTGTTTCCCACAGAAAAGAAAACACCGGGAGCCACAACACCTGTGTGGGCATGGCCAACTTGATGTCACTCACTTCCACCAGTCACATGACCACCCCTAGCCACGCCTACCCAGCCGGTCATTAGGGCAGAGAACCAGTTGTTAAAAAACACTGGGAACCACACAATCGTTTTGACATATCTCTCTCTCTCCCTCCCTCTCTCCCCACTCTCCCTTTCTCTCTGTATCTCTCTCTGTCTCTCTCTCTCTCTCCCCATCTCTCTGTCTCTGCCCTGGCCACCTCTCCATCCCCCGCCGTCGCCCTTACCTTCTTAGGCCAGGCGAGGAGTGACTGGGAGGGGAGGGTGAGGGGCGGGGCCAGCCAGTGGCGGGATCACCTGACAGGAAGCCACAGCAGAGGGTCCAAAGAGCCGCATGCAGCTCCGGAGCCACAGATTGCCTACCCCTGGGTTAGGTAAGACAAGAGCTGGAAATCAGGTAAGATGGCATCTTTCTCCATGCGCTCCAAAGTAATAAGACATCCCTGAAAATAAGGCCAAGCACTTATTTCAGGGTTCAAAAAAATATAAGACAGGGTCTTATTTTCGGGGAAACACACACACACACACACACATATACATATATACATTTGTACATATGTACATATATAGGTCTTTGTTTATTCGGGTCTTCTCCCGCATAAAATTGGAAGTGTCTTGGCGACGTTTCGACGAAGTCCCATTCGTCATCTTCAGGCTGGTGTTCTCGGCTTCGTGCTTCCAGGAGCAAATTGCAAACGTCACCAAGACACTTCCAATTTTACGCGGGAGAAGACCCGAATAACCAAAGACCTACATATAAACACCCGCGAAAACCTCAGAAAACAAATATACATACACACACACACACACACACACACACACACACACACACACACACACACACACATATATATATATATATATATATATATATATATATATATATATATATATATATATATATATATACACACCTCCTCTATCCTGTGGTAGATTTGAAAATGGAATGGATGAGAATTAAATAAGGAGAATATTGTCAGAAAAGAGCAGGCAGAACCTGGGCGGTAGAGTTAAGAGAGACATCAGCCCAGAATTGTTACGTTCCCACAAACAGTCCAATCCTTCTTGATTTCTCTCATCTCGTCCCAGTTTAATGCTGAGCCTTTACTGGGCCCTGATTCTTTGTGCCTGACAAATATACATTTATTCCTGGAGGCAGGTGGGAGTTTAGCTTCACATGGCATGGTGCACCTTTACTAAACATCTTCATTTGCAGCTGTGAAGAATCTCAGGTTTCCACAGGAGTCCTACAGACCTGATGTGACCTTCAAAGTGGTGGGCAACTTACTTGTTTCTATCATGAGATCTAGAAGGCCTTCTCCCAATCTAGTCATCTTTGGGTATGTTTGAAGAGCCACATGGTGCCAGGGAATTTTGGGAATTCTAGCCTACACATTATCTAGGAACAGTTGTAGCCATTTGGGGTGGATTTTATTGTAAGTCACCTAAAGTCTCAGAGGAGATGGCATAGAAAGGCAAAGGTTCCCCTTGCGCATACATGCTAGTCGTTCCCGACTCTAGGGGGCGCTGCCCATCTCCGTTTCAAAGCCAGAGCTGTCCGAAGACATCTCCGTGGTCATGTGGCCAGCATGACTAAATGCCAAAGGCGCATGGAGCGCTGTTCCCTTCCCACCAAAGGTGGTCCCTATTTTTCTACTTGCATTTTTTTTTACGTGCTTTCAAACTGCTAGGTTGGCAGAAGCTGGGACAAGTCACGGGAGCTCACCCCGTTACGTGGCGCTAGGGATTCGAACCGCTGAACTGCCGACCTCTCGATCGACAAGCTCAGCATCTTAACCATTGAGTCACCACGTCCCTCATATTAGGCATCTGGCTTAATGCAATGGATCGATAAAATTAGAGGGTTGGATCGGATGGTCTCTAAGTTCCTCCTATGTTGAATTACATTTCAGTTTCTCAGGTTATAACACAAAGCAAGACATGAAAGCCTCTTTTAACTCATCTCTAGATTCGCTCACAGCTGCTGAGTCAGGATGAAATAAAGTTAGGAAGGGAGGGGGAAAAAATCTCTTACTTTTCTTTTTTTTAAGCACATAAAGGAAGTTAATTCTTTAGAACACTTAGTACAGGAGCTATTTTTAATTTTAAAAACCAATTGTAACCAAAGGGTGTTACGGCAACTTCAAACGAAGAGGGTTGAGATTACGGCCCTGAGCAATTATTTCAAGGTCTTCAGACTTCGGATTCTTCTTCTGCCTTTACCAAGAAATTAATTTTGGTTTTGATTGGGGGGAGGAGGAGGGGGAGAGAGAGCCAGAGTTTCGCCGTTTGCATCTGCAGGTGTCTTGTGAACAAGATGCTTTCAGAGTCGAGGGGCAAAATGCTTATTAAACTACCATAATATAAAGTTGAGGAGACAGTGGTGCTTTCTCAACTTGGTCGTTTTCTTGCAAACGTTTTCATTACCCAACTAAGTAACATCATCAGTGCTAGAAGGGAATGGGGTTTGCAAAGAGGAAGAGGTGGACTTTGGGGTCCTTAGTGCTCTCTGAACTTGGTTATTTTCTTGCAGATGTTTCATTATCCTAACTAGGTAACGTCTTTAGTGCTAGTAGGGTAAGGGTAAGAGCAGAGATGGGATTCAGACAGTTCAGATAGGTTCGGGCAAACTGGATGTTAATTTTAATCTGGTTTGGCAAACCGGTTGTTCCAAGAATTGACTGACCCCACCCACCCTGCTCTGCACCTCCAAGGAGTCTCCACCCAGCCTGTTTTGGATGTGAGGTAAGTGCAGGGTGCACACGGAGGCTCTGGGAGGGCGAAAAATGGGCCTATCAGAAGTCCAGAGGGCCTCTGGTGCCCAGGGGAGGCCATTTTCACCCTTCTGTAGACTCCAGAAAAGCCTCTGGAGCCTGGGGAGGGTGAAAAATGGACCTACCAGAAGTACCAGAAGTTTGGAGGGCCTCTGGTGCCCAGGGGAAGCCATTTTCACCCTTCTGTAGGCTTTAGGAAAGCCTCCGGAGCCTGGGGAGGGCGAAAAATGGGCCTACCAGAAGTACCAGAAGTCCGGAGGGCCTCTGGTGTCCAGGGGAGACTGTTTTCACCCTTCTGTAGGCTCCAGGAAAGCCTCCAGAACCTGGGGAGGGCGAAAAACGGGCCTACCAGAAGTACCAGAAGTCCGGAGGGCCTCTGGTGCCCAGGGGAGGCCATTTTCACCCTTCTGTAGACTCCAGAAAAGCCACCGGAGTCTGGGGAGGGTGAAAAATGGGCCTACCAGAAGTACCAGAAGTTCGGAGGGCCTCTGGTGCCCAGGGGAGGCCATTTTCACCCTTCTGTAGGCTCCAGGAAAGCCTCCAGAGCCTGGGAGGGTGAAAAAATGGGTCTACCAGAAGTAACAGAAGTCTGAAGGGCCTCTGGTGCCCAGGGGAGGCCATTTTCACCCTTCTGTAGGCTCCAGGAAAGCCTCTGGAGCCTGGGGAGGGCGAAAAATGGGCCTACCAGAAGTACTGGAAGTACCGGTACTTCCAGCCTCCGGAGGGCCTCCAGTGCCCAGGGGAGGCCATTTTCGCCCTCCTGGAGGCTCCAGGAAAGCCTCCAGAGCCTGGGGAGGGCAAGTAGGCCACATCCCCATGATCACGCCCACCCAGCAACCGGGCAGCAAGCCGGTTGCTGAAAATTTTCAATCCTACCCATGGGTAAGAGAAGGGTAGGATAAGAGCAAATACTCCCTACTAGCATTGATAATGTTACCTAGTTGAGTAATGAAATATTTGCAATAAAACAACCAAGCTCAGAGAGCACCAAGGACCCCTCCTTGAAATCCTGAGCTACAAATATTCTCCTTTATTGATAACATTCAAAACCTCTTTCCTTTAGATAACTAGGCTGCATTCACACATTACCCCTCATCTGTATATCAACTGAAGCCATCCACTGGATCAGCACAATCGGCTGATAGATAAACCAGCAAAACACGATGAGTTCACAACAACACCCTCATCTCCCTCTACAAAAACTAACCCGGATGAAAATTAGCCACGCTTGACACACCGTATGAATGCGTTACTCTAGCTTGGGCTGACCTGGTTGGGGATGTCCTGTGAACCAAACCCTAAATGCTGAAGTACAGTTTCCAAGCTTTCCATTCCAACAATCCCAGTAAACAATTTTCAAGACTTCTTTGAGTAGCTCAAACTAAAAAACCCAAGAGTGGTGCATAAAAAAGGGATTATCTATCTAAGATAATCTATCTAGTGAAGAGAAGGACCCAGGGAGACAGGATGGTAGTCTTCCAATATTTGAGGGGCTGCCACAGAGAGGTTGGGATCAAGCTATTTTCCAAAGCACCCGAAGGCCAGATAAGGAATAATGGATGGAAACTGAACAAGGAGAGATTCAACCTGGAAATAAGGAGGAACTTTCTGAGAGTGAGAACAATCAACCGGTGGAACAGAAGTTGCCTTCAGAAGTTGTGGGAGCTTCATCACTGGAAGCTTTCAAGAAGACATTGGACTGCCGTTTGTCAGAAATGGTGAAGGGTCTCCCACTTGGGCGGTGGGATTGAACTAGATGACCTACAAGGTCCCTTCCAACTTTGTTAATCTGAATCTATCTAAGATGATCAAAGATCTGGAGACTAAAACATGAAGAATGGTTGCAAGAACTGCGCCAAGCTAGTCTAGTGAAGAGAAGGACCAGGGGAGACAGGATAGCAGTCTTCCAATATTTGAGGGGCTGCCCCAGAGAGGAGGGGGTCCAGCTATTTCCCAAAGCACCTGAAAGCCAGACAATGAATAATGGATGGAAACTGAACAAGGAGAAATTCAACCTGGAAGTAAGGAGACATTTTCTGACAGTGAGAACCATCAACCAATGGAACAGAAGTTGCCTTCAGAAGTTGTGGGTTGCAGGAAGAGGGCCTGGCTAGTCTAGTGAAGAAAAGGACCAGGGGAGACAGGAGTGCAGTCTTCCAATATTTGAGGGGCTGCCACAGAGAGGAGGAAGGGGGTCAAGCTATTTTCCAAAGCACCCGAAGGCCAGACAAGGAATAATGGATGGAAACAGATCAAGGAGAGATTCAACCTGGAAATAAGGAGAAATTTCCTGACAGTGAGAACAATCAACCCATGGAACAGAAGTTGCTTTAGAAGGTCCCTGGAAGCTTTTTGACTGGACTTCCATCTGTCAGAAATGATGTAGGGTCTCCTGTTTTTTGGGCGGGGAGCTTGGACTAAATGACCTCCAAGGTCCCTTCCAACTCTGTTAATCTGCTTAACTCTGTTAATCCGGGACTCTGCTTTCCCTGAAAAATTACCTTCTAAATCTTGTGGGTTTGATGTGTTTGTGGGGGGTTTTTTTTGGTTTTTTTTTTTTTGCAATTCCTGAGCTTTAAAACCTAGCGAGGGAGTCTTATTTTCCAGCTGATCCCAGGCCTTGCTCCTCTCACCTGAGGAGGCCACTTGGAGCAGGAGACACAAATCATTGATATTTGATCATTATTTCATATATTCCAGGTAGCTGGCACTACAAAAATGCATCACGGTTCTCATCCCGGACAGTGATAAGGTGTTGAAGTCTTGTGTGTATAATTACAGGTAGACCTCAACTTATGACCATAATTGAACCCAAAATGTATCTTGCTAAGGGAGAAATTTCTTAAGGGAGTTTTGCACCGTTTTACGACTTTTCTTGCCACCTTTGTTAAGTCAATCCCTGCAATTGTTTCATTTGTCACCCCGTTGTTAAGCAAATCTGGCTATCCCCAAGGACTTTGTTCGTCAGAAGGTCGCAAAAGGGGATCACAGTGACTGTCATAAATGGGAGTCGGTTGCCGAGCATCCGAATCATGTGACCACCCGCCCCCCGAGATGTTGCAACGGTCGTAAGTCTGAAATGCGGTCCTAATTCCCTTGTTTCAGTGCTGTTGTAACTTTGAACGGTCACTGAGTGAACCATCGTAAGTCGAGGATGCAGCATTCTGGGATTCTAGGCAGACATTTGTTTTGCAGGCAGTCCTTGACTTATGACCAATTGCCTAGTGATGGTTCAAGGTTACAACGGACTCCCCCACAAAAACTACTTATGACCAAGTTTATTGGATCCAATGTTGGGTTCCCCAACCATTGTCACATGACTGCATTTGGGGCCGCAGGGCAATCACTCCACGTTTATGACCGTTTTCAATATGAGAACTTGATTTATGACATTTTTGCTGGAAAGCAGCATTTAATTCCAATGTTGTGGCCTGTCGGCTGCCGGCCCGCTCCAGCAGCCTAATCAGATGATGAGAAGGAGGCGTGGGAGTAAGGTTCAGCATCAGGGCAACTTGGGAGCTCCGAGGGGGAAGAGGGAATGGAGTTGGCAGAGAGAGAGAGAGAGAGAGAGAGAGAGACAGAGGCCATCCGTCAGTCCTCAGATGGAGAGTCAACAGCCCCCAGGTCTGGAGGGGGCAGATGAGGAAGAGGAGGAACAGCTGGGTCCAGTGCCTGACGTGCGGATGCGCAGAAGGTAGAAGAGAGGAGAACAGTGGAAATCTATGGGCCGGTCCTTGGGACCGAAGAGCCACCGCTGCTAGCAAAGCCCCACTCTAACTCTGGGGATAAAAGGCAGGGGACGGAGATAAATAGGTGTGGCAGACAACTATTCATCTTCCGGATGGACGGACTTGTTAGTCTGCGAGATAATTTTTTATTTTTATTTCTCATAAACATACATACATATATAAACTCTTAACCAGTATTAATCATCCATATTATCTTTAGTTTCCATATCCATTCATTTTTCTGCCTTCAGTAATTAAAATAATATATACTCTGGACTGCTCTTCTACCCTTCCATCTCTTCTTTAAACCACAACCCTTACTCTCCTTCTTTTCTCTTTCTTTTCCCTCTCTACTCCTATCCTTTTCAACTTTCCTCTTCCTCCTCTCCTTCCCCTTCTCTTCTTCCCCTTCCCTTCCCCAACTCCTCTCTTCTTCCCCCCTTTCTAACCTCCTCTCCTACTCTCATTTCCCCTCTTATTCTTCCTCTCCTTTTCCCTTTCTTCTATCCTTCTCTCTCCTTCCCTCTCCTCTACCCCTTTCCTCCTCTCTTCATTCCCTCTCCGTTGTTGTGTTTATTTTCCATTCAGTGTATTTTCAACATATTATTCAAGCAGTCCCAGTTATCTATTTACATATATTATTCCTTTCAGTTTCTTTTCCAACCAGTTTCTTGCTGGTTGTACAAACATTATGCTTACCATATATTTACATAATGCCCCTTTTTTCCTTTCCTTTTCTTTTCTGTTCACTGAGAGCATATGAACCAAGACAAATTCCTGGTGTGTCCAATCACACTTGGCCAATAAAAAAAAGTCTATTCTATTCTATTCTATTCTATTTTCCCCCTCCTTCCCCCTTTTTCCTTTACTCAGGTGTCATCTGGGTTTCTATTCTATTTCTTTTTTTTTTATTGAAAAAGTTTTACAAATACAAAATTTTTTCCCCATTTCCCCCCCACCTTCCCCCCTCCCCCTCCCTCCCCCTCCCCTCCCCCCCTTGGCTTCCCAAGGTGAAATCCAAATCAAATCATATCACACCATACAGTTCCCCTCAACTAATCTACCCCCTGTCTTAACTATCAATTTCTACATGGCATTCAGCTAAAAGCTATCTGATACTTCCTTGTTTGATATTTATTCTGCACATATTCTATCCGTTTCTTCCATTCCCACACAAAAGTTTCTTGAGTCCGGTCCTTTAAATATGCTGATATCTTTGCCATTTCTGCAAAACTGGCCACCTTCAAAGTCCATTCTTCAATAGTAGGCAAAACGTCTTTTTTCCAATATTGACCAATCAGTAACCTAGCTGCTGTAATCATATATAATATCAATTTCGTTTCAGTCACTGAAAATTCCTTAACTATGCTCAGTAAGAATAATTGAGAAGAAAATTGAAGTCTTTTCTTCAAAATATTTTGCATAACCCACCAAATTTTAATCCAAAAATTCTATTTCTATGTGGGAGAAACTTTTTGCCAGAGTGGCGGCACTCCTAATAAAGCAGTGATGGCTAACCTTTTTGCCATCGCGTGCCAAAAGCGGGGGGAGCACAGTGGGGTCACAAGCACGCATGCCCACATCCATAATTCTATGTGCCCTGCCCCCCCCCGTGCTCCCCCCGCTTTTGGCACGCAATGGCATGATGGGCCCGGTAGGCCCGTTTTTTGCTCTCCCCAGGCTCCAGAGCCTTTCTAGGAGCCTGGGGAGGACAAAAACGGCCTTTCCCACCCACCCCCAGAGGCCCTCCGGAGGCCGGAAACAGTGTGTTTCCTGACTTCTGGTAGGTCCGAAAATCAGCTGGCTGGCACACGCATGCATGCCAGAGCTGAGCTCGCGTGCCCACAGATATGGTTCCGCGTGCCAGCTGTGGCACCCGTGCCATAGGTTCGCCATCACGAAAGGAATCTTTTGAGTTCACATCAGAGGCTTTGTTGTGTTTGGTGAGCTGGATCAGTACATGCAGTTTCTGTCCACCTGACTGCATCTGGATTTACTTTACGACTGCAGCCTTAGCTTAAACGATGGCCACAAACCAGGTTTGATCACAAGGTCAGCCCTTTTACAGCCGTCAAAATTGCCAAGCTCAATGACGGTCACAAGTCAAGGACTGCTTGCGTTTTAAACGCCTTTTTAATTCTCTTCACCTTTTCGCCTCCGCTCCTCCTTCGAATTCTTCGCTTCCCAGACAAAACGCAGGAGTTGCTATGAATGTTTTTTTTTTCCTCAGACAAAAACTAATTGCCTCCAGCAATTAACGAGATGTTCGTCTCCGAGGAGACATTCTGCAATTAGCCAGTTTCCAGGTACAATATTTGCTACCTCAACTAGACCTAATTGGAATAAAAAAAATTACAGACAAAGAAATATATATATATATATATATATTTTCCCCTCTCTCCTGTTTTGTTTTTTCGACTTTTGAACATGAAAAAGAAAAAAATAGACACGCAGAAGCTCCGGCAAAGGAAGGGCCGTCTTTGATCATTTAAGAAATTGTGACGTTTCTAAGTTTGGCGTGGAGAAAAGATTCCTGTTTGGGGGGGGGTGAAGGGGGGCGCACGAAGGAATTATTCTACAGGCAGCTTATGTAAAATAAAAGCTGATCTTCTGCACGGCTGATAAAGAGTTGCAGGGCTGAATTTGATATAAAAGGAGTTTCAATAGAAGAGGATATTTGTAGCTCAGCGTTGAAATGTGGAGTCTTTGGTGCTCTCTGATCTGGGTGGTTTTCTTGTAGACATTTCATTATCCGACTAGCTAACATCATCAGGGCTAGAAGGGAGTGGGGTTTGGGAGGAGGAGGACGGTGTGGTCCTTGGTGCTCTCTGAACTTGGTTGTTTTCTTATAAAAAGGTTCATTCCCAAACTAGGCACATCATCAGGGCTAGAGGGGACTGGAGTTTGCTCTCTGTTTATATACAGGTTGACTTGCCCTGTCAACTACTGTATATAAACAGTAAGCAGACCCCTTCTACAACTGATGGTGTTACCTAGTTTGGGAATGAAACGTCTGCAAGAAAACAGCCAAGTTCAGAAAACATCAAGGATCCCACAATCCTCCTCCACAGCCACCTCTTCCTCCCCTCCCCCTCCTCCTCTTCCTCCCCTTCCTCTCCTCCTCCTTCTTCTTCTTCTTCTTCTTCTGCCTGCTTCTCTTCCTCCTCCTCTTCTTCTTCTCCTTCTTCCTCCTCCTCCTCCTCTTCCTCCTCCTCCCCCTCCCCTCTCCTCCTTCTCTTCTTCTCCTCCTCCTCCTCCTCCTCCTCTTCTTCTCCTTCTCCTTCTCCTTCTCCTTCTTCCTGCTTCTCTTCCTCCTCCTCCTCCTCTTCTTCTCCTTCTTCTTCCTCCTCCTCCTCCTCCTCTTCTTCTCCTTCTCCTTCTTCTTTCTTCTTCTTCTTCCTCCTCCTCCTCCTCCTCTTCTTCTTCTCCTTCTCCTTCTTCTTTCTTCTACTTCTTCCTCCTCCTCCTCTTCTTCTTCTCCTTCTCCTTCTCCTTCTTCTTTCTTCTTCTTCTTCTTCCTCCTCCTCTTCTTCTTCTCCTTCTCCTTCTTTCTTCTTCTTCCTCCTCCTCCTCCTCTTCTTCTTCTCCTTCTCCTTCTCCTTCTTTCTTCTTCTTCCTCCTCCTCCTCCTGTTCTCTCCCTTTCCTCTATTCCACAAACCCCGACTCCCTTCTAGCACTGATGATGTTACCTAGTTTGGTAATGAAACAGCTGGAAGAAAACCACCAAGTTCGGATAGCACCAAGGACCCCACAGTTCTCCTCCTCCTCCTCCCTGCAAATCCCATTCCCTTCTAGAACTGATGATGTTACCAAGTTGGGTAATGAAACGTCTACAAGAAAACAATCCAGCTCTGAGAGCACCAAGCATCCCCACATGTCCTTCTGTTTGGAGTCTCCTACTCCTACTGCAGCCAACGCGGTCTACTTTCACTGAGTTATCTCCCAGGGATACAGATATTTTCCTTCACTGATATATATGTCTTCCTTATTTTTATTGGGGGCGGCAGGGGAGTGGGCTGGTTGCAGCCTTGAGTTGCTCCCAATCCTTTGATCCTCTCCGATATTCACCTGTTGTCCCTGATAAGTTACGATTCAGCCTTTGGAAATTGAATCGGGTGTAAAGATTGAGTGGGAGTAAAATGAAATCATATTCATGGAGCACATAGAAAAATATGAACTGTCCCTCAGCTGTCTCTGCCTATAGAATTCAGTGGCCACTGCATCTCCTTGGTTTCCAGTTGGAGTTGTTGTTTTCACAGCAGCAAAAGGAAAGCACACACACACACACACACACACACATTTTGCACACACAAGAGAGAAAGAGAATGCAATACTTTTAATACCTGCCTATTTTTATGTAGCCCTGACATTCTTCCTCTTTTTTTCCCTCCCCTGTGCAGGCATACAATGAGTCGTAAAGAATACCTTTAAAAAACAACTACTACACAGAATAGATGGGATTCAAATAAGGTAGAATCTCGGCCCATTTAAAAGGAAGGAAGGAGATAAAGGTGACAATTGAAGTAAAAAGCCAAGCTAGACACTAGAAAATTCCCTGCTTTAAATTATACTTTAAAGATAGAGATTTATTTCTGAATTTTTGCAATGGGGAGACTGTATAATGTTTGTGTTGCTGTGTGTGTGTGTGTGTGTGTGTGAGAGAGAGAGAGAGAGAGAGAGAGAGAGAGAGAGAGAGAGAGGAAAGAATGAGGGAGAGAGAGGAAAGAATGAGGGAGAGAGAAAAGAAGAAAAAGAGAAGGGGAGAGAGAGGAGACAAAGAGAGAGAAAGAGAAGGAGAGAGAGGAGAGAGAGGGATGGAAAGAAGAAAAATAAACAGAATAACTGAATGGAATTCCTGGTTTTGAGAAGAGGCCATTCTTCCTACCTTGAATTCGCTTTGACAAATTCTCATTCGTATTCTCCTTATTTTTTATTTATTTTTTTAATCCACCCAACCCCGGCGGTTAAAGCTATATTGAATTTCAAGGAGGTGCAAATTGGAGATAAACCGTAGCCCTGGGTTCAACCTTAAGGAAACGTTTCAAGAGAGGGGAGTCCCACTAAGTATTGACCTAGGTTAGGGAACCGAGATAATTGCATTCAGCTCACGCTGGGAGATAAAACCTCGCCAGAGATTTGACAAACCAGGATCGGTTCTTCAAAATTCAACACCCTCCCAATGTGATGACACCAAACATTTAAAGGCGGGGTGGGGGGTAGAGGACAGGAGGAAGCAGGTTTCTTAGGGAACCGTGTACTTCAAGATGTGTATGTTGATGAAGAGCATGTATAAAATAAAACATGACGATATTGGGACCTGTTTGCCAAGCGTTATTATGGAAATGCAAGCAGCCAAAATGAAAACACTGGAACACACCTGCATATTTTAATGTAGAAGGAAAACGGGGGCGGGGGGATGCAGAAGCTAGCATAGAAGTGAGACTTGATCAATCTAGGAAAAGAAGAAAGAGAGAGGGGAAAAAGAAGGGAAGAGAAAATAGAATTTATAAGTCTGCTTTATCTAAATTGTAGGATCTAGGGAATTTCGGCTGTACCTTTGTTTTGGGGGATAAGGATCCTGTGTCCAGAAAAGCCAAGATCTCTCCAGGTCTCCTTGATGTCAAATCAAAGTAAACAAACGACTTGGGTTTTAATCTGTGCCATCTACCGTAGGTTAGACTTTCCGAGCAGAGCCGTAAATCTAATTCGCATGTTGTACAAACTTACAAGGTTGAGGTGAAAGATAGGGGCTCCGGCAAGATAAATAAACCAGCTGCTTTAACCGTGACTTGTCAAAAGAACTACAAATGGATGTGTTTGCAGCAAACTATAAAACTGGGTTTGCAATACATAGCGTGAGGTGGACGGAAAATACAGAACCATCTCCAAATGATGAAGCTATGGTGGAGAAAGATGTCACGATGAAACAAGCGACATCCAAAGGAACTCAAGATGCTATTGGCTTGGATGTCTATGGAGGTTCTCAGTCATCCCGGTCAAAGGTGCTTTTCTTTTGAGACTCTAGAATGAGCGCAGAGAAGAGCAACCAGGATGATGAGGGGACTGGAGGCTAAAACATATGATGAACGGTTGCAGGAACTGGGCATGGCTAGTGAAGAGAAGGTCTAGAGGAGGCATGGCTAGTGTAGAGAAGGTCTAGAGGAGACATGATAGCCGTCTTCCAATATTTGAGGGGCAGCCACAGAGAGGAGGAAGGGGGTCAAGCTGTTTTCCAAAGCATCTGAAGGCCAGACAAGGAATAACAGATGGAAACTGACCAAGGAGAGATTCAACCTGGAAATAAGAAGGAATTTTCTGACAGTGAGATCAATCAACCGATGGAAGAGAAGTTGCCTTCAGAAGTTATGGGAGCTTCATCACTGGAGGCTTTCAAGAAGAGACTGGATTGCCCTCTGTCAGAAATGGTGTAGGGTCTTCTGCTTGGGCAGGGGGTTGGACTAGATGGCCCACAAGGTCCCTTCCAGCTCAACAGATTGTGTTAAAGCTTCTTCAGTTCTCTTCTTCAGTTCTGGAAAACTGAAGAAGTTAGGGTTAGAGTTAGGGTTATATCTTCTATCTCAGCACTCCATGTGATGGTTATTGAACTGAATAGCCAGTTGACTAAACCATATTAAACATTCATAACTCACCAATCATTCTATTCAAACTTCAAGAAGTCCATTGAAATAAGTCATGAATGTGCAATTATGTATTTCCGTATATTTCGCTGTGCCCTCAAAAACTTGTTGTTCCACCAGGCTGGGCTATCAATGTAATGATTTTAACTGGATGTTTTAAATTTGGGGTTTTATATTTGAACCAAAATTATTTAATAATTTTAATAATTTTTAATTTTGTTTGTCTTTGTGCTTTTAATAGGCTATACACCACCCTGAGTCCTTCAGGAGAAGGGCGGTATAGAAATAAAATTATTGTTGTTGTTGTTGTTGTTGTTGTTGTTGTTATCATTAAAGGACAATATTTGTAGCTCAGGGTTGATATGCAGAGTCCTTGGTACTCTCTGAGCTTGGTTATTTTTCTGCAGATGTTTCACTACCCAACTAGATAACCTCATCAGTGCTAGAAGAGAGTGGAGTTTGCAAAGAGAAGGAGGACTATGGGGTCCTCTCTGAGCTTGGTAGTTTTCTTACAGACGTTTCATTACCAAACTAAATAACACCATCAGTGCCAGTAACTAAACTAGCACTGATGTTCCCTAGTTTGGGTCATGAAACACTGCAAGAAAAGCACCAAGCTCAGAGAGGACCAAGGACATCTAAAGTATTGTCATGGCATTTTACAAGGACCCAAAATCTAACATCAGAAAGGGAAGCAATGCATCACATCCAGTTAGGATTGGTTTCCTGCAACATACTTCATTTAAATGGGGAATTAAGTCACCTTAGTAACACCTCTCCTGCACGAGCTGCACTGGCTCCCGGTGGTCTTCCGGTGCACTTCAAGGTTTTGGTTACTACCTTTAGAGCGCTCCATGGCTTAGGACCTGGCTATCTACGGGACCGCCTGCTACCACCAATAGCCTCCCACCGGCCGGTACGCTCTCATAGAGAGGGGTCCTCCAGGTGCTGTCGGCCAAACACTGCGGACAGCAGCCCCCAGGGGGAGACCCTTCTCTGTGGGGGCACCCACTATCTGGAATGAGCTCCCCCCAGAGATACGAAGGATCCCGGATCTGCGCACCTTCCGTCGCGCTCTCAAGACTTTATTCCATCAGGCTGGCCTGGCCTAAATCTTTCCCCTTTTTATCTTTTAAAATGTATATTTTGGATTTGTTTTAAATTATTGGATGTTTTAAATTTGTCTTGGGCCAAATTAATTTAATTCGGTTTTATTCTGCTTTTAAATTTTGTATTTATGGGTTTTATTTAGTGACTGTTCACCGCCCTGAGTCCTTCGGGAGTAGGGTGGTATATAAATCCAATAAACTAAACTAAACTAAACTAAACTAAACTAAACTAAACTAAACTAAACTAAACTAAACTAAACTAAACTAAACTAAACTAAAACTAAACTAAACTAAAACTAAACTAAACTAAACCTTCTCAATTTCTACCGTATAATGAAAGATAAACTAACCCCTAAGACTAGACTCGGAGGACGTCTCCAGTCATAAAAGGACAACTCGTTATTTATTTATTTATTTCAAGTTATATACCGCCCTTCTCCCCGGGAGAGGGACTCAGGGCGGTGAACAGCCAAATTAAAACACATATAATACAAATATTAAAAAATTTAAAATTAGATTAAATCGTTGGCGTTCCAAAATAAAAGTCTCAAACCCTGTTAAAATACCCAATTTAAAACCCCAGAAATTAATAATACCAAAAATTTTAAAACCCCATTAAAATGAAGCAAGCAAGGCCGGCTTGTTGGAATAAATAAGTCTTAAGGACCTTTCGGAAAGCGCGGAGGTCCGGGATCAAACGAATTTCAGGAGGCAGCTCGTTCCATAGGGCGGGTGCCCCCACAGAGAAGGCTCTCCCCCTGGGGGCCGCCAGCCGACATTGCTTGGCTGATGGCACCCTGAGAAGGCCCTCTCTGTGTGAGCATACTGGCCGGTGGGAGGTTATCGGTAGCAGCAGGCGGTCCCGCAAATACCCCGGTCCTATGCCATGGAGCGCTTTAAAGGTCAAAACTAACACCTTGAAGCGCACCCAGAAGACCACCGGAAGTCAGTGCAGCTCGCGCAGGAGAGGTGTCACGTGGGAGCGCCCTGTCGCTCCCATAATCACCCGCGCGGCTGCATTCTGGACCATTTGGAGCCTCCGGGTGCACCCCAAGGGGAGCCCCATGTAGAGAGCATTACAGTAGTCCAGGCGAGACGTGACGAGTGCATGAGTGACTGTGCACATGGAGTCCCGATCCAGAAAGGGGCTCATTGAGGTTGAAGTGAGTCAAAACAACAACATCTTGAATACGTATTGAAGCGAGCGGAATTGAAAGACGGTTATGGTTTTTAAATTGGAGGGGAGAACATCTATAACCCGTGTTGCATTGATGGCATTACTATGACAGCTGAAAATGCAAATGAACGGCAAGACCTGGTAATGAAAATTGAGGAGCATAGTGAAAAAAAATTAGACTCTAATTAGATTTAATGACATTAGGCCATACTAATGGCAATGGGCACAGCAATCAGCTCTGAAACAAGGAGGGAGAAACTGGAATTGTGGATAGCTGCTGCCCTCCAGGATTGACTGTCAATAACAAAGGGGACCGGCAGTCAAGACATGTGCCACAGGTTAGTATAAGGTAGTCCTCGACTTACAACATTCATTTAGTGACCGTTCCAAGTTACAGCGGTACTGAAAAAAGGGAGGTATGTGATAGGTAGGAAAGGTATTGGTAATTTCAACAGACGAAGAGATTTATGTAGTTAAATTGTGATAGATTGTACTAAGGCAATGATGGACAACCTTTTTGCCATCTCATGCCAAAAGTGGGGGGAGTTCAGGGGGGGGGTTCGTGCCCGTGCTTGCTCACACTCAAAATTCTATGCACCCCGTCCCTCCCCTTGCATGCACGCATGACCCCCCACTCCAGTCCCTCTGCTTTTGGCACACAAAGGCATGGGGGGCCTGGTATGCCCGTTTTTTGCTCACCCCAGGCTCCAGAGCCTTTCTAGGAGCCTGGGGAGGGCGAAAACGGCCTTCCCCATGCCCCCGGAGGCCCTCTGGAGGCTGGAAATGGCCCATTTGCTGATTTCCAGTGGGACCAGAAAGTCTGTTTTTTGCTCTCCCCAGGCTCCAGAGCCTCTCTAGGAGGACAAAAATTGGCCTCCCCCTCCAGGCTCTCTGGAGGCAGGAAACAGCTTGTTTCCCTACTTCCGGTGGGCCCAGAAGGCCCGAAAATCAACTGGCGCGCGCAGGAGCTGAGCTCGCATGCCCACCGAGAAGTCGCTGCATGCCACCTGTGGTTCGCCATCACAGTACTAAGGTATATATTGAATATGAATTGTATTTGTTGTAAGGAAAAAATGGATGGAAATGTGGGAGCCAGAGAAGTCGCACTATGTCCAATGCTTTTAACTGTATATTTAATAAAAAACTTTCTTAAAAACACCAACAACAAAGGGACCAGCAGTCAAGAAATGTGCCACAGACTAGTATAAGGTAGTCCTCGACTTACAACAGTTCATTTAGTGACCGTTTGAAGTTACAGCGGTACTGAAAAAAGTGGATTAACAGCCATTTTTCACACTTACGAGCGCTGCAGCATCCCCGGCGGTCACGTGATCAAAATCCCAACGCTTGGCAACTGGCATGGACTTATAACAGTTGCAGTGTCCCGGGGTCATGTGATCCTCGTTTTGCGACCTTTTGACAAGCAAAGTTCATGGGGAAGCCAGGTTACATTTACATTTTGGATGCTTGATAACTGACTCATATTTATGACGGTTGGGGTCAGGTGATCCCCTTTTGAGACCTTCTGACAAGCAACGTCAGTTGTGGGGGGTGGGGAGAGCCAGACTGACTAACAACCGTGTGCAGTGCTTCGCATGACAACTGTGTCCAGAAAGGTTGTGTTGTGGTCCGTCAGTGGCCTGTGCAGCTGGCGCTCAAGTCAGACAATGAGGAGGCTGGAGAAGATGTGGTGCCAGAGGCAGGGATTCAGCCAGGGCCTTCAGAACCTCCAGAAGCTCCTTTAAGGGAAGAGGATGAAGAGGAGGAGCCTCTTCTCGATGTACGAGCGCATAGAGCTGTTAAAAGGCAGGAGTGGCTCCTCAGGAGGAGGCCTACTTGAGAGTAAAGCTTGGAACTAATTGGCCACTCCCTTAGCCTATTTAAGGAAGAATGCCGACTGAGGCAATTTGCAGGGAACAACTTCGTTCACTCTCCTTCGCGTCTTGATCTTAGTTCTCTACAAATTGCTTCTGGGCTTTCTGCCAACCATAATAAGATTATGATTATTTATTATTTGGATTCTTGTAGGCTCTTAAGAAAGTTAATTCACAGCCTTTGTTTGAAAAAAAACTGATTTAATTTAGTAAACTAAGGTTCGTACAGAGTTTGTGTGTGCCGTGTTCTTTGGGGACCCTAGCTGGGGCAGAACAGGTTGTAAAATGGGACAAGACTCATTTAACTACTGTCTTACTTAGCAACAGAAATCTTGGGCTCAATTGGGGTCATAAGTCAAGGACTACCTGTAGAGAGCTGGGCATGTTATGACCCCTGGGTCATATCCAGCACTTTGGCTGTCCCTGTCTGGGCCACAGGAGATCAACTGGAAATTAGAAACCATATATAAGTAAGCTCAGTTCACCCATTGCCACAGCAGTGAAAGCATGGCCTTGTGAGCGAATGGACAAACCACAGCCAGGAGTTATTGGTTTGCCCCCCACCCCCCAACAGCACCAGTTTCTCATGTGGTCCCGGGAGAAAATTAATTGCCTCCCCCCCAGGACTAATATCTGATAGAGTAGCAAAAGAGCTCTTGCAAAAGAAAAACAGTGAGGTACTGTGATGTAAGCAGTGGTGAAATCCACATTTACTACTACTACTGGTTCTGTGGACGTGGCTTGGTGGGCATGGTATGGCTTGGTGGGCATGGCTTGGTGGGCGTGGCAGGGGAAAGATACTGCAAAATCTCCATTCCCTCCCCATTCCGCAGCCAGCCAGACATGGTATTTGCCGGTTCTCCGAACTACTCAACATTTCCACTACCAGTTCTCCAAACTGCTCAAAATTTCTGCTACCGGTTCTCCAGAACCTGTCAGAACCTGCTGGATTTCATCCCTGGATGTAAGGGATGCAGTGGCTCAGTAGCTAAAACACTGAGCTTGTCCATCAAAAGGTCAGCAGTTCAGCGGTTTGAATCCCTAGTGCCGCGGAATGGGGTGAGCTCCCATGACTTGTCCCAGCTCCTGCCAACTAGCAGTTCGAAAGCACATAAAAAAATGCAAATAGAAAAATAGGGACCACCTTTGGTAGGAAGGTAACAATGTTCCATGCGCCTTTGGCATTGAGTCATGCTAACCACATGACCACAGAGACAGCACCGGCTCTTCAGTTTTGAAACAGAGATGGGCACTGCCCCCTAGAGTCAGGAACAACTAGCACATATGTGCGAGGGAAACCTTTACCTTTACTGTGATGTATGATGATGCAGAAAACAGCAAGCAAGATGATGAGGGGACTGGAGGCCAAAACATATGATGAATGGTTACAGGAACTGGGCCTGGCTAGTCTAGGGAAGAGAAGAACCAGGGGAGACAGAATAGCAGTCTTCCAATATTTGAGGGGCTGCCAGAGAGAGGAGGAAGGGGGTCAAGCTATTTTTCAAAGTACCCGAAGGCCAGACAAGGAATAATGGATGGGAACTGAACCAGGAGAGATTCAACCTGGAAATAAGGAGGAATTTTCTGACACTGAGAACAATCAACCGAAGGAACAGAAGTTGCCTTCAGAAGTTGTGGGAGCTTCATCACTGGAAGCTTTCAAGAAGAGACTGGACTGTCATTTCTCAGAAATGGTGTAGGGTCTCCTGCTTGGGTGGAAGGTTGGACTAGATGACCTACAAGGTCCCTTCCAACTCTGATAATCTGATGTGCCTACATCAATCAAAATTAGAACTGTGTGGGCAATTATTTCAACAGTTGGCAGTTGATGGACACGGAAGTTGAGTTTTGAAGATGGATGAAAAGGGTACTGAGAAAGAATATTCAATATTGGTGGAGATAGCCAGGAGAACAGATCGATGGATCCTAGAACAAATCAATCCAGCCTTCTCATTTGAGACACAAATGACCAGGCTCAAAATATCGTATTTTGGATACCTGATGCAAAGCCCAAGATCCCTTGAGAAATCCAGAAGGCTGAGAAAAGGGGGAGAAAGAGTATTGTGGATGGACTCAATTACAGAAGTAATGAATGCATTAAAGAGGTCAGCTTCAGACCAGCATAGAGAAGGTAGGTCCATCTAAGGCGGTCAATGAGAGTTGACACTACATTGATGGCCCTAATCAATCAACGTGGTGCAAGCTGAAGATCTATAACCAATTTGGTGAGGTTTTGTATCAAGCAAACCTGTAAAGGCTTGCAAAAGCTTTTCACAATAATCAACCCTACAAGCCACACAGGGGGATACATATATCATCTTAATTACACAGCCATGGACAGACTTCACCGTTAATTGTATCTGGGTAATGGTGAGCATCCTAGGCCAAGCTAGAGAATGCTCAGAAACTCAGGCAAAACAGCCATCAACAGGAACATAGAGATAAAGAACGTTTACGTATCATTCAAGAGAGACAATCATAAAGATACAAAGGAAGCAAAAACAACAACAACACCCCAAAACATCTCCTTGCCAGCAAATAACACTCAAATAAAAGATATAAATGCCAGGAGTAGAGTAGAGTAGAGTAGAGTAGAGTAGAGTAGAGTAGAGTAGAGTAGAGTAGAGTAGAGTAGAGTAGAGTAGAGTAGGGAATAGAATAGGGAACAGAACAGAACAGAGCAGAACAGAATAATAACTTATTGCCACTTTGAATGTACACTATTCGGCATATATTAAAATGAAATTTCATAGCATACAGCTCTCAAAGGGTCACCACCTCCAATATATACTACATAATATAACAGAATAAATAAATAAATACAGATAAATACAGACTCTAGTTCAGATGTATACCTGCACATGGCAAGAAAAATGAATATTGCGAGTTTACCAGACGGATGGTCTAGGGAACAAAGCTGTTACAGAATCTGACAGTCCTGCTTGAAATACTTCAAAACCTCCTCCTAGAGGGGAGCAACAGAAACAGACCATAAAGTGGGTGTGCAGGGTCTCTAACAATGCTTCGAGCCCTAAGCAAATAGTGCTTATAAGCAGCCTCCCGAATAATGGGAAGCGATCTTCTTATGATTTTCTCTGCTGTCCTCACCACTCTCTGTATGGACTTTCTGTCTGAGGCACTGCTGCTACCAAACCAGACAGTGATGCAGTTTCTTAAGATGCTCTTAATCGTACCTCTGTAAAAAGTGGCCAGGAGAGAAGGAGAAAGATGTGCTCTCCTCATCCAATGCAGGAAATGCAAACGCATTAACATCCATTTCAACATCTGTTTATTGTTAATGGATTATCAATAAATTAACAATCAATATCCCAATCAAGAAAATGCTAACTCAAACAAAGAGTTAAATTAAATAAACAGCCTAATGAAGGAACCACCAAGAATGTTCCCACCAACACTGACAGGGCAAGCCACTAGTATATAAAAAGAGAGCAAACCCCCACTCCCTTCTAGCACTGATGCTGTTACCTGGTTGGGTCATGAAACGTCTGGAAGAAAACAACCGAGTTCAGAGAGCACCAAGGACCTCACAAGTATAACAGTTTCTTATTTTGGGTTTTGGGAAATCTCCCAGTAGAACATGGCTCCGGCATCTGCTTCCTGATCCAGTGTACCTTGAAAACCAGTTAGAGATCAGAGGTGGTATTGACTTACCTTCGCTACTGGTTCGCAAATGTGAGAGAGAGTGTGACACCTCTGCGTATGTGAAGGACCTTCTGCACATGTGCAGAGTGTCAAAAATGGGACATGATTACATCTGAGCAGGTGGGCAGAGTCTCCTGCGGCCACTGCTACTGGTTTACTCGAAGCCGCTGAATACCACCACTGCTAGAGATCTTTCTTGGGATCTTCTGAGAAGCACCACCCAGTATTAATAGTAGACTACTATTAATAATCGTCCACTCAAGGTTCAACCTTGAGCTACAGATGTCTTCTACTGATACACAAATCAAACAATTCAACCAGGTAATAACAACAAACAGCCGTAAACTCCCACACCCACCTTAGGTGCATACATCATCAGCTTAATTAACCAGTTTCAACCAGCTACAGAAATATAGCCTGCTGATCACAACTGGCACTCAAGGTAAGCAAATTACAGATTTACAGATATAGCAGAGTTGGAAGGGACCTTGTAGGTCATCTAGTCCAACCCACTACCCAAGCAGGAGACCCTACAGCATTTCTGACAGTTGGCAGTCCAGTCTTTTCTTGAAAGCCTCCAGGGATGAAGCTCCAACAACTTCCAAAGGCAACTTTTGTTCTACTGATTGATTGCTCTCACTGTCAGAAAATTCCTCCTTATTTCCAGGTTGAATCTCTCCTTGGTCTGTTTCCATCCATTATTCCTTGTATGGCCTTCGGGTGCTTTGAAAAATAAGTCGACTCCCTCTTCTTTGTGACAGCCCCTCAAATATCGGAAGACGGCTATCCTGTCTCCCCTGATCCTTCTCTTCACTAGACCAGCCATGCCCAGTTCCTGCAACCGTTCATCCTTTGTTTTAGCCTCCAGTCCCCTCATCATCCTGGTTGCTCTTCTCTGCACTCTTTCTAGAGTTTCAACATCTTTTGTATAGTGTGGTGACCAAAATTGGATGCAGTACTCTAGGTGTGGTCTTACTAGGGCTTGATAGGGTGGTATTAGTACCTCCCTTGATCTTGATTGTATCCTTCTGTTAATGCAATTTACGATTGCTTTGGCTTCTTTTGGCTGCCGCTACACACTGTTAGTTCATATTTAAGTCATTGTCCACTAAGACTCCAAGATCCCTCTCACAGTCACTGCTATTAAGCCTGGTTTCACCCGGTCTATATGTGTACTTTTGGTTTTTCTTACCTAAGTGTCTTACCTAAGTTTCTTACCTAAGCCCAGTTCCTGAAACCGTTCATCGTATGTTTTAGCCTCCACTCCCCTCATCATCCTGGTTGCTCTTCTCTGCACTCTTTCTAGAGTCCCAACATCTTTTTTATAGTGTGGTGATCAAAGAGAGATCCTGGTGAAGGCTACTACCAACTCATGCTGAATTTACTGTAGGAGTTTACACAATCTCATTGTCCACTCAGTGAGTTCACCATTTAACGCCCCTCATTCCTGAACTATACCTCCCAACTCCCATCCCAGCGAAGGTTTTTCTCTCCTTTCTGCTTGAAATCACGAACAGCAGCTACTTGGGGGAGGAAAAACCCTGACCTCACGTAGCCCCAAAGATGGCCTGCAGTCTTTTGTTTTGCCTTGACATTTCATTCAGCTCACCTGTCATTTTCCATAGCATTGAACAAACAACAAAGATGACAGAGGTGACCATAGAGGGTGATTTCCCAGCATTAAGGTGATACAATAGGGAACTGGCAAACTATAACCTGTCAAACAAAATATTCATGGCTTCATCAGACCGAGGGAAAAAAATTGAAACGCTTTTGTTTCCCGTACCCCTCTTCCCCACGTCACTTGTCCGTGCTCATTTCTCGTGACAAGGTCTGTCAAAGCGACACCTTCTCCATGGCTGTTGCAAGGCCCCGTTTTCAAGGATGAGCCAACGGATTCCATCAAAACATCGATTTAAACTTTACATCCTTTCCTGCCCAGGTGTTGTGGCCTGTCAGCCGCCGGTCCCTCCAAATCAGCCAAATCAGAGGAAGAAGAGGAGGAGGTGCAGGAGTCAGGGTCAACATTAGACAAACTCTGAAGGGGAAGAGGGAATGGAATTGTCAGAGAGAGAAAAAGAGAGAGAGAAAGCGAGAGAGAGAGAGAGAGAGAGATGGAGATGGAGCCTGGGCTGTCCGTCATCCCTCAGATGGAGAGTCAACAGCCCCCAGGTCTGGAGGTGGCTAATGGAGAAGAGGAGGAACAGCTGGGTCCAGTGCCTGATGCACGGATGTGCAGAAGGCAGAGGAGAGGAGAGCAGTGGAAATCTATGGGCCAGTCCTCGGGACGGAAGAGCCACCACTGCTAGCAAAGCCCCACCCTAGCACTGGGGATAAAAAGCAGGATGTCCTGATAAATACCAAGAATAGATCCTCAAATATGGGGGTGGGTGGGTTTGTGTTGGTCAATCATTTAGCTACATCTCTTTTTGCTTTTGCTTTTTCATTTAAAATAAAACAGGAAGTCCTGATTTTTTGGGGGGGGGGTATCTGCCCATTATTGTGTGTCTGTAGAACAAAGAAAGAGGGATGTAGTGGCTCAGGGGTCAAGACACTGAGCTTGTCGATCAAAAGGTCGGCAGTTCAGCGGTTCGAATCTCTAGTGCCATGTAACGGGGTGAGCTCCCGTGACTTGTCCCAGCTTCTTTCAACCTAGCAGTTCAAAAGCACGTAAAAAATGCAAGTAGAAAAATAGGGATTCCCTTTGGTGGGAAGGGAACAGCGTTCCATGCGGCTTTGGCATTGAGACATGCCGGCCACATGACCACGGAGACGTCTTCTGACAGCGCTGGCTCTTCGGCTTTGAAACGGAGATGAGCACCACCCCCTAGTGTTGGGAACGACTAGCACATCTGTGCGTGGGGAATCTTTACCTTTATCTTTAGAGCAAAAGAAACATTTTTCCATCGATAAAAGCACAGCTTCCCACAATGCACACTCAATGTAGTTAATTATAATTACAGACCAGAGCAAAAAAACCCCCCCCAACCTCAACCATTTCCTGCCCTAAGCATCAAGCACGGTTTAAGTGTCTCTCCGTAGTCTTGCAACTCCACTCTCTTACAGCCTAGTAAATTGAAATCTATTTCTCTCAACAGGATGGGACACCTTTTACAAGATGTTATTTTTGCAGCCATCGGCAATTTTCCTCGTCCTACTCCCCATAAAATGCCTCTGGGGGAGGAGGGGGGAAGTGAAACACTGCAAGGGAAAATGATCCGAGGGCCCCCAACTCATTAAAACACACACAAGCTACATTAGCAGTGATCTACAATACAAGATTGGGTTTATGAAACATTTTAATGAACACCAGGAAACCTCATCATAGTTACTGGGGCCGTTATCGTTTAATTTATGCCAAAAGTCAGAAATGTGTGGGGAAGGGGATTTGGGGAATTACAATGTTCCAGAGAGTCCCAGAAGGAACATGTTGCAACAGGTGACAAGGATGGGGATCTAACTGGCCAGGGGGGCATTTGCCCAGGTCCACCTTGTGCACCAGTTGTGCCCTTACTTGGACCAAGATGCCCTACGCAATGTTACTCATGCGCTGGTCACCTCCCGTCTTGACTACTGCAACACTCTCTACTTAGGGCTGTCCTTGAAAACCACTCGAAGGCTTTAGCTGGTGCAGAATGCGGCCGCGCAGGTTGTGATGGGAGCATCACTCCCATGTTACACCCCTCCTATGTGATCTGCATTGGTTACCGGTTGCCCTTCGGATGAGGTCCAAGGTGCTGGTTATTACCTACAAAGCCCTTCATGGCCTAGGCCCAGGATATTTGTCGGACCCCTGCAGCCAGCGACAATTCCCAATTGCCCGGTGCGTTCAAACAGACCGGGCGTCCTTAGGGTGCCATTGGCCAGACAGTGTCGGCTGGCGACCCCCAGGGGGAGAGATTTCTCTGTGGGCGCACCCACCCTCTGGAACCAACTTCCTTTGGAGCTCCGGATGGCCCCTGACCTTCACTCCTTCCGCCGTGATTTGAAGACCTGGTTGTTTTGCAGTTTGGACTGACGGGGATTTCTTAATTAATTTAATTGTTTTAAATTCGAATTTTTAAATTTTACTTTTTTAATGAGGGATTATGCATTTTTATTGTTGTGAGCCGACCTGAGTCCTCGGAGATAGGGCGGCATATAAATTGCATTATAAATAAAATAAATAAATAAACTCATTCCAACTTCTTCCAAAAGAAGAAGTTAACTAATTTAAAGTTTAGGCTGCCCAAATGAGAATTAGAACCTAATGAACCCAATCACAAATGAGGAGGTGATAAGCCACCTGGGAAAAGCCAAGGGAAATCATCAAAGCCATTAAAAAGCAAAAGGTAGAATATTTTGGACATCTGATGTGACACCCAGAAAAATGTGCCATCCTTCACTTAATCCTCCAGGGAAAGATGGAAGGGAAACGAGGTCCAGGCAGAAGGAGAACATTGTGGCTTCAAAATCTAAAGGGCTGGTCTGGACAAAACTCGGCACCGCTTTTTCATGCGGCTGTTAACCAAAATAGGATCCCCAACATGATTGCCGACATCCGATGATGGATATGGCACAAGAAAAAGAAATGAGAATTAGATGCAAAGTATAAAAGTACCCAGAACCAGGGGTTAGAATAGAATGGAATGGAATGGAATGGAATAGAATAGAATAGAATAGAATAGAATAGAATAGAATAGAATAGAATAGAATAGAATAGAATAGAATAGAATAGAATAGAATAGAATAGAATTGTCAGCCTCCACTTTTCTCTGCTTTGGCTGTCATAGTAATGGAGGGGGGGTGGTAGGTAGCTGAGCTTTGGATGAGTCCAGGAAACGAAACCAATTCTTAAACTGTTATCAGGCCAACGGCCACCGCATTCCTGGATGATGACACGGCCAGACGTGTGCTCCCACCTGACCTCTGGGAGACCTTTGGATTGGATGATTTATGGCGGACAATGGGAGGGGATGCATTCTATCTATAACTTTCGTGGTTTTTGCCTCAGAATCCTGCTTTCCATGGTTGCGTTCACTTTATATCTAGTAAAAGTACCATACTTTATTTTATAATGAAGTCTGGGTTTTCCTTTCCTGGATACTGAAGGAAGCCTTCTTGAAAAGAATAGAATAGAATGGAATAGAATGGAATAGAATGGAATAAAATAGAATAGAATAGAATAGAATGGAATGGAATGGAATGGAATGGAATGGAATGGAACGGAACGGAAGAACGGAACGGAACAGAACAGAACAGAACAGAACAGAACAGAACAGAAGGGACCTTGGAGGGCCAATCTCTTCTTAAAACCCTCCAGTATGGAGTGCCCACGATTTCTGGAGGCCAGCTGTTCCACTGGTTAATTGTTCTCACTGTTGGGAAGTTTCTCCTTCATTCCAGGTTGCTTCTATCCTTGATTAGTTTCCATCCATTGCTTCTTGTTCTGCCTTCTGGTGCTTTGGAGAATAATTTGACTCCCCCTTTTCTTTGTGGCAGCCTCTCAAATACTGGAATACTTCTATCATGTACCCTTAATTTTTCTTTTTTTTTCTTTTCCTCCTCCTCCTCATCTTCTAATCTTGATATCAAAGTCATGATATTTATATCATGACATTATCATTTGTTTCACTTGTGGCCATCCATGTGCTCACTCCTTTTAATTCACCTAGATACCGTCAACAAGATTGGAATTTCTGGGGGGGGGAGGGGGGGAAGGTTTTTTTTTCTACCTTCCTTGATTTGGATCTCTTTCTTTCACTATGAATCTTGAAGAATACCCAGCAAGCACATCTGTAAAACCTCAAGCTCAGGAAGAGTCAAAATCCATGTTTGAAACCAAATGTAGTTGGAGCAGAAGGAGGAAAGACAATTCAGCTGTTCGACCAGTGGTGCAATCCAAATTCTTTTATTTGTACCGGTTCTGTGGGCGTGGCTTGGTGGGCGTGGCAGGGGAAGGATACTGCAAAATCTTCATTCCCACCCCACTCCAGGGGAAGGATATTGCAAAATCTCCATTCCCACCCCACTCCAGGGGAAGGATATTGCAAAATCCCCATTCCCTCCCCACTTCAGGGGAAGGACACTGCAAAATCCCCATTCCTTCCCCACTCCTGGGGGAAGGATACTGCAAAATCCCCATTCCCTCCCCACTCCAGGGGAAGGATACTGCAAAATCTCATTCCCTCCCCACTCCAGAGGAAGGATACTGCAAAATCTCCATTCCTTCCCCACTCCTGGGGGAAGGATACTGCAAAATGTCCATTCCTTCCCCACTCCTGGGGGAAGGATACTGCAAAATCCCCATTCCCACCCCACTCCAGGGGAAGAATACTGCAAAATCTCCATTCCCTCCCCACTCCTGGGGGAAGGATACTGCAAAATCTCCATTCCCACCCCATTCCAGGGGAAGGATACTGCAAAATCTCCATTCCCTCCCCACTCCTGGGGGAAGGATACTGCAAAATCTCCATTCCCGCCCCACTCTGGCGCCAACCAGAGGTGGCATTTGCCGGTCCTCTGAACTACTCAAAATTTCCACTACCGGTTCTCCAGAACCTGTCAGAACCTGTTAAATAGCATCCCTGCATTCGACCTTTCTTTGTTTCTCATCCATAAAGAGTTCCCTCCTCCCCACACACAAACACCCAGATTATTTTTTTTGACCAAAGAGAGTCGCCCATCCTTTTGAACCCCACCAGAGAATATTTGGGAAAACAAAAATGTTCCTTCAAGACTTGAACGTTATCCCAAACTGATAACAAATAGCTTTTGGGGGGGGGGGCTGGGGATGGGGGTGAGAAAAAAAATTCCAAATGCTATTTGACAGAAGGGCTTAATTAGCTATTCCAATGCCAAACCATAATATTTGCAGTTAATATTCATTCTAAAACACCCTGCTGCTTCTGATAATATTGGTATGTTAATCTTATTACAATAAGGGTTTTGCACTTGGAGCGTCTGCAAACAGAAAGAGTGATATATTTGAAAATACCAATAAGAGTGACGTTTCACGTCGCCTGGCTGATTGTCACTTGCATGAGCTCCCCTTTAAACTGGGAAATTACACCTGTCGTTAGCGAGGTAGCATTTATGAAGGCTGTTTCCCTTGATCCATTGAAAACCAGTGATGACCCAGGGGTCTCAAGTTAATTAAAACTGCCCTTTTATAGCTCTGATTTCTTTGAAGATAGAGGAGGAATCCTGCAGTCCAGTTTTGGTCACCACACTATAAAAAAAGATGTGGAGATTCTAGAAAGAGTGCAGAGAAAAGCAACCAGGATGATGAGGGGACTGGAGGCTAAAACATACGAAGAACGGTTGCAGGAAGTGGGCCTGGCTATTCTAGTGAAGAGGAGGACCAGGGGAGACAGGATAGCATCTTCCAATATTTGAGGGACTGCTACAGAGAGGAAGGTATTCCCTGTATCTTTTCTTCAAGGCAGGACTCATCAAATAACGACTGGTCATTAAACGAGGATTCCCTGTACCTTTTCTTCAAGGCAGGACTCATCAAATAATGACTGGTCATTAAACGAGGATTCTCTGTACCTTTTCTTCAAGGCAGGACTCATCAAATAATGACTGGTCATTACACCAGAACTTCCTGTACCTTTTCTTCAAATAATGACTGGTCACTAAATGAGGACTACCTGTACCCTTTCTTCATGGCAGGACTCATCAAATAATGATGGGTCATTAAACAAGGACTCCCTGTACCTTTTCTTCAAGGCAGGACTCATCCAAAGACATCATAAATGGACATGGATGGGTGGATTAGTGGGACAGTCCCTCCAAAGCTTTGGGTAGAGCCTGGGCTGAGTGCCAGTCCATTGGAAGTCTTGGGGAAAATGGACCACTTTCGTTCCAGGTGGCGCGTGGCTCAGCAGTTAGGACACTGGGCTTGTCACCTCGAAAACCCAGCAGCTCAGGTTCGAGACCCGAGCGCCACGTGACAGGGTGAGCTCCCGTCCTTACTCCAGCTCCTGCCAGCCTAGCCGTTCAAAAGCGTGCAAACGCGAGTAGATAAATAGGTATCATTTCGGTGGGAAGGCAACAGTGCTCTGTAACGTCATGCTGGCCACATGACCACGGAAATGTCTTTGGACGGCGCTGGCTCAACGGCCTTGAAACGGAGATGAGCAACATCCCTTAGAATCGGCAACGACTCGCGGAGTAAAATCCACAAGGATGGCTTTATCCCCAAATAGGGGAAAATCGGAGATGGGCTCTCCACCATAGTGTCCTAATGGAATAAGCCAGCTTCCGAAATGCTGACTGCTTCAAGAGACGAGTCTCACATCGCCGGGGCGGGAAGAGAAACAAAGCAGAGGAGCTATAAATCTACATCTTGAAACATGGCTTGAAAAAATTCACTAACAAGATTGACGAGGAAGCATTTTTAATTCCTCCTGGAGAGTTCAAGCTACAAACCAAGGATTGCAATTAGCCAGGCATTCATCTTTTAAAGCTCTTAATTTGAAGAGACGGTACAAGGGAGCTGGACAAAATTCAAAGCATCTTCTCTCCCTACCCCCACTCCCCCACCCCATATAGGTGTGTGCGCATTCACACACACACACACACACACACCACACACTTCTTCTTTTTTCCCCCTCATTCTCTTTAGCTCAGCGTTTCTCGAGCCCAGCAATTTTAAGATGTGCCGAGTTCCCCAGAGAGCACGCTCTATTCCCCAGGGGAATTCTGGGAGATTAAAAGTCCATGCATCTTAAAATTGCTGGCTGGGGAATTCTGGAAGCTGATGTCCAACACAAGTTGCTGGGAATCAAAACATCAGGAGGGGGAAAAAAAGAAAAAAGAACACAACATGAAATCCTTTCCTTGTTTCTTGCAGCATCATTTGTGGCAAGAGATTCCAGAGAGATGCATATAGCCTACTGGTTGTACAACCAGCAATGGGTAACCTCTCAGAAAAGGGGTGAGTTATTTTGGGGGACTCTGGGGTCCTTGGTGCTCTGGCTGTTTTCTTACAGACATTTCATTAACTGACTGAGTAACATCATCAGCGGAGGTGGGTTTCATGTAATTTTACCACCGGTTCGCTGCGCACCAAAAATATGAGCGTGAGTGTGCCTTTTGCGCGTGCATGCAGCCTTCTGCGTGTGCGGGTGGCCTTCCATGCATGCACTTTGCTCCCATGCACAGCTTGCATGCATGCACATGGCTTAGAAAACATGGCTAAATACAGGGGTGAAATGCTCCCGGTTCGGACCGGATCGCCAGATCCGGTAACGATGGAGACGGGTGGTTCGGAGAACCGGTAGCAAAAATCCCTGCCCCACCCCCCATGCCCAGCTGAACCGCACAATCATCATCCAAAAAAAAAAAAAGTTGGCCACGCCCACCCAATCACATTACTCCCCCAAGCCACACCCACAGAACCGATAGTAACAAATTTTACATTTCATCACTTTTTAATATATTTCACCACTGTTTAATACCTGAGCAGACGTTCTTGGCAGCTGATGGACCAAACAGGACTGGACTTCATAGTCAATTGTGGGATTGACTCAAAATAGAAGTCTTCTACTGGGGTTGGGGGTGGGGCACCTTTTCATTAGAGGTCTGATCCAGCCAATCCAGCATGGATACTGATATCTGATGATCATGCAACACACAACGATGAGTAATTCACCTATATACCTAAGCCCATCTGCCAGGGGTGAAATGCTCCCGGTTCGGACCGGATCGCCCGATCCAGTAGCGATGGTGGCAGGAGGTTCGGAGAACTGATATCAAAAATCTCTGTGTTTTACTTTTCTTCTTTATACCGTAACTGCTATTCTAATAGCAAATCCTTCATAAAAGTTATTGCATAACGTTCTCGATTAAATTATCTTTCCATTGATATATAATTTTATGGTACTACTCCCCCAAAAAGTGGTGTTATTAGCTAGTTTTAGAAAATACACTTTTCCCAAAAGGTTTCCACAATTTGGGCCACTAGCGTAGTCTTCACCAGACCTTGATCTGGCATTTTTCTCCCAGGTCCTCCTCTGCAATATTTGGTTTCTAGACTCAAAAAACGCCCAACTCATCCAGTAAACCTGGAGGCGAGTTTGTCACTGCTAGCAAAAACCCACAAAAAAGGACCCCAGAGAAACCAAGCTGTTCAGACATTGTAAGGCCGTCATTCATGCTAAAGGTTACCCAACGAAGAATTAACTGACAAGGTGATAATTTTTGTATATGTCATTTTTTCTAAGTGTTTCACTTTTCTTCTTTATACTGTAACTGCTATTCTAATAGCAAATCCTTCATAAAAGTTACTGCATTACATTCTTGATTAAATTACCTTTCCATTGATATATAATTTTATAGTACTACTACTCCAAAAAAAAAAAAAGTGGTGTTATCAGCTAGTTTTAGGAAATACACTTTTCCCAAAAAAATTCCACCATTTTAGCCACTACTGTATGTAGACGATCTTAGCTATGATCCAAAAATGGTTCAGAAGGAATCCTTCGAGATCAAAACCAAGGCCTACCTTTTTCCGGCTGTTTTTCTCTGGCAAAATATCACCGCCGGGGAATTCTTCCCAAAATAATCCACGCTCTTTTGGACATCCCAAATGTACGGGTTGCTGGCTCGGATGCTGAAAATTTTCACCCCTCTTTTCACCTTCACCCTGGGAGAAAGAAGGAACTAGATTAACAACGCAACAGGAAATGGCTTTTCTTTCCAATTACTCCATCAAATCTCTCACTGTAGAATAACAGAGTTGGAAGGGGCCTTGGAGGTCTTCTAGTCCAACCCCCTGCTTAGGCAGGAAAACCTACACCACTTCAGACAAATGGTTGTCCAATATCTACTTTAAAAAACTCCAATGTTGGAGCACCCACAACTTCTGGAGGCAAGTCATTCTACTGACTAGAGTAGAGTAGAGTAGAGTAGAGTAGAGTAGAGTAGAGTAGAGTAGACTGGACTGGACTGGACTGGACTGGACTGGAGTGGAATAGAATAGAATAGAATAGAATAGAATAGAACAGAACAGAACAGAACAGAACAGAACAGAACAGAACAGAACAGAATATGGAATGGAATGGAATGGAATGGAATGGAATGGAATGGAATAGAATAGAATAGAATAGAATAGAATAGAATAGAATAGAATAGAATAGAATAGAATAGAATAGAATAGAATAGAATAGAATAGGAGTTGGAAGGGACCTTGGAGGTCTTCTAATCCAACCCCCTGCTTAGACAGGAAACCTTACACCAGATGTCTTCATACTTGGCAGCTTTAAGATTTGTGGACTATGCTATGCTATGCTGGCTGGAGAATTCTGGGAGTTGAAGTCCATAAGTCTTAAAGCTGCCAAGTTTGAAGACCTCTGTCCTACACCACTTCAGACAAATGTTTTATCTCTTCTTAAAAACCTCCGGTGTTGAACCTTTCACAACTTCTGGAGGCTAGAATAGAATAGAATAGAATAGAATAGAATAGAATAGAATAGAATAGAATAGAATAGAATAGAATAGAATAGAATAGAATAGAATAGAATAGAGAATGAAATGAAATGATTAAATGAATAGGGAATGGAATGGAATGGAATGGAATGGAATGGAATGGAATGGAATAGAATAGAATAGAATAGAATAGAATAGAATAGAATAGAATAGAATAGAATAGAATAGAATAGAATAGAATAGAATATGAAATGATTAAATGAATAGGGAATGGAATGGAATGGAATGGAATGGAATGGAATGGAATGGAATGGAATGGAATGGAATAGAATAGAATAGAATAGAATAGAATAGAATAGAATAGAATAGAATAGAATAGAATAGAATAGAATAGTTGGAAGGGATCTTGGAGGTCTTCTAATCCAATCCCCTGCCCAGGCAGGAAACCCTACACCACTTCAGACAAAGGGTTATCCAACATCTTCTTAAAAATGTCCAGTGTTAGAGCATTCACAACTTCTGGAGGCAAGTCATTCCACTGATTAATTGTCCTCTGGAAGTGTCCCGGAGGCCAGAAATGGGCCCATTTCTGGACTTCTGGGAGGCCCATTTTTCACCCTCCCAGAGCCTCCGCGTGGGTGCTGCACTTACCTGGCATCCAAATGGATGGGGAGGGGAGGGGTGGGGAGGGCCAGCCAGTCCTTGCAACTACCGATTCGACAAAACCAGATGTCAAATTAGCATCCAGTTCTCCTGACCTGATCCGAAGCGGCTGAATCCTATCCCTGCACCCTCCCATCCATTTATCTTCCTTCCTTCCCTTTTTTTCCTTCCTTCCTTCCTTCCTTCCTTCCTTCCTTCCTTCCTTCCTTCCTTCCTTGGTAACATCATCTACTCAACTAAGTAACATCATCAACACTAGGAGTCAGCAGTGACTCAGGGGTGATTCAGTAGCTCAGGGGTGAAATCCAATTTTTTTTCCCTACCGGTTCTGTGGGCATGGCTTGGTGGACATGGCAAGGGAAGGATATTGCAAAATCCCCATTCCCACCTCACTCTGGGGCGAGCCAGAGTGGTATTTGCCGGTTCTCTGAACTACTCAAAATTTCACTACCGGTTCTCCAGAACCTGTCAGAACCTGCTGGATTTCACCCCTGGCTCTTTGTTCATAGACAAGTAGCTTGCCCTGTTGGGTGTTGATGGGAGGGTTCTTGGTGATCCCTTGCTTAGGCTCAGAGAGCACCAAGGACCCCACGTGTTCAAATCAAAACAGCTAACCCATTGACCCCTTTTTTTCCCCAGTCCCATTGTCATTCCAAACGGTTAGTAAACGAATGGTTATAAGTCAAGGAGTAACCTGCACAAGTATCATATTTTTGAACTTCTTTTCGAAAGTAAATACCATGGAAAACTGTCAAATTATCCTGCAAACAAACTCAACAGGCAAAACTTATCTCCTAGAATAGGACTCATCCTAAAACTTAAATCTGTGTCTGCTATTAAAACTGAAGTTGAGCCGCCAAAAATTGTGCTTTTGTATTAACAATTCTTCTTCCATTAAATACCACGTTTACTGGGGTGCTTAGAAGGCTTCAGACTGTGCCATTAAAAAAATGCAAGCTTTTAGTAAGCTATTTATTCCCAATGTTTGTTTTTTAACCGTTGCCTGTGGCTTTGTCCCAGTATTTCATGGTTTACAACCGGTTCACACACAATCTCCCGGCCCATCATTACTGCAGGCTGATAATGGCTGTGAAATTGTCACTTAAGTGTTGTGAAAAGTGGAACAGCTGGGTGGCAAAGACAAAAAAGAGTGCAGAAACATCACTAAAGGGCCAGTTGTGTTCTCAGCTGACTTCACCTGTCTCCTTTTCTAACCATCAGAGGTTCCTTTTCTTTTTTTTTTTGAAAGAATAGAAAAAAACCCGATTTGACTTGACTTTCTTTGAAAAATTATTATTTCGGCAGGGAGCAGGTGAGAAGATCAAAGCAACTGGGGGACATGGCAAAATAGGTTGAAGAACGTGTTAGAAAGTTTTCTCCACTTCATTTCCGGCCTCCGATTCTCTCCCCTTCGAACGGATTCAGAAAGTCAACTGAACGCGATGCGATTATTCAAATCCGTTCGAATAATATCAGTCCTGCTCCGTCAAACGGCTTGGGACCTAATTCGGTGAAAGCTCATCAAGCAAAAAAAGAAAAAAAGAAAGAAAAGAAAGAAAAGAAAAACCAAGCACACTGGCCGGAGGTCAATCCAGACCGATTCAAACTGATTTAATGAACCATATCAATCCATCAATTCGTTTTGGCCAAATCGGTTGGACACTCCAGATGGGCTCAGTGAATCTAAATTAATTCAGAGCGCCGATGTCACCAGAGCTCTTTGCTTGTTCCTTGTCTGCAAATTCCAGCTTTGGAGATGATGGAGAGGCTTAAATAACCTCTTGTATCAAGTCTCCAGATGTTGAAACTTTGGAAAAAGTGCAGAGAAGAGCAACAAAGATGATTAGGGGACTGGAGCAGCTGTGAAATCCAGCCGGATCTATCCGATTTGTGCGAACTGGTAGCGCCGGTGGCAGGAAGCTCCGCCCACCCACCGGAACGTCATTACATCCCGTTTTTGACCCTCTGTGTACGAACCGATTTCACCGCTGGACTGGAGTCTAAAACATACGAAGAACGGTTACAGGAATTGGGTATGTCTAGTTTAATGAAACAAAGGACTGGGGTGACATGAGGACAGTGGTCCAATATCTCAGGGGCTACCCCAAAGAAGGGGGGGGTCAACCAGGGGTGAAATCCAGCAGGTTCTGTCAGGTTCTGGAGAACCGATAGCGAAAATTTTGAGCAATTCAGAGAACTGGCAAATACCACCTCTGGCTGGCCCCAGAGTGGGGTGGGAATGGAGATTTTGCAATATCCTTCCCCCAGGAGTGGGGAGGGAATGGGGATTTTGCAGTATCCTTCCCCTGGAGTGGGATGGGAATGGAGATCTTGCAGTATCCTTCCCCTGCCATGCCCACCAAGCCATGCCCACCAAGCCACACCACGTCCACAGAAGCCATGCCCACAGAACCGGTAGTTAAAAAAAATTAGATTTCACCACTGGGGTCAACCTATTCTCCAAGACAGGACAAGAAGCAATGGATGGAAACTAATCAAGGAGGCAACCAATCCAGAACTAAGGGGAAATTTCCTAAACAGTGAGAAAATTAAACCAGTGGAGCGACTTGCCTCCAGAAGTTGTGGAAGATCCATCACTGGAGGCGTTCAAGGGGAGATTAGGCAACCATTTGTCTAGAATGGCATGGGGTCTCCTGCTTGGGCTAGAAGCCTTCTAAGGACTTCTCCAACCCTATTATTTGTATGTCGTAAGACAATGATTCTGGTAGACCAGGGGTCTGCAACCTTAAATGCTCAAAGAGCCATTTGGATCCTTTTCCCACAGAAAAAAACGGGAGCCACAAAACCTGGGTGGGCGTGGCCAACTCAATGTCACTCACTGTTCTGTCCCCGTCTCACACACGCACCCCCACAGATGGCCAAGAGTTAAATAAGCCAGCCGACAAGAATTTCTTTGATAGCAGAATTGGCAGCAACCCAGTGACTGGCTGCCAAGAGTCTTTTACTTACGAAGGGAGGGTTTTTCCCTCCGTCCAGAACATCAAAACCAAAACACAGCAGATAAGAGAATAGTCAGATTCAGTCCAAGAAGTCAGTCCAAAAGTCCAGCAACACAGAGAGGTTTGTTAACTGTCAGTTTTTGCTCGTCACAGAGCTTGAACGGCCACCACACCCCCTTTTATCCCCTGTGGGGTGTGGTCCAGTGACTCAGCTTAATCCCTGGCACGCCTCTTCCTCTGCTGCACGCGCTTATCTCTGCAACGCTGTCGAGGGTCCAGCCAAGACTCATCATTTTCATCACTGTCCACCTGCGGCTGCTTGGAAGTGCTTGGCCCCTGGCCTATCTCTTGGCCTTCGGAGGACACCTGAGGCATTGCCAGAGAGGAGGGTCCGGAGAGGGAGGCCTGGCCAACTCCTCTCCTTGACTTTCGGTGTCCTCTCCTGCTGATAATACAGGCTCGAGAGTCGGAGCCACAACACTCACTTCCACCAGTCACATGACCTCCCCCCCCCCCCCCCCCCGCCAGCCATGCCTACCTAGCCGGTCATTAGGACAGAGAACCAGTTGTTAAAAAACACCAGGAACCACAAAATTATTTTGACATCTCTCTCTCTCCCCCTCCCTCCCTCCCTCTCTCCCCCTCTCTCTGCATCTCGCTGTCTCTGCCCTGGCCACTTCTCCATCCCCCGCCGTCACCCTTACCTTCTCAGGCCAGGTGAGGAGTGACTGGGAGGGGAGGGCGAGGGGCGGGGCCAGCCAATGGTGGGAACACCTGAAAGGGAGCCACAGCAGAGGGCCCAAAGAGCAGATTGCTGACACCTGTGGTAAACTATCAGACTCTATGTAAAAGCCAGTTTTCTAACCTCCACATCACAACATAATTTAGATGGCTTCTTGTGTTGTCCCCCATACTATGGTTTTGCAAATTGTATTAAACAAACCATGACTTCGCAAGATCCACGAGAAGCCAGTGAGTATGTTGACATTTTAAAACTCAGGTTCTGCTAAAACATCACAACGCAAATATTAGGTCCACCGGCTTCATTTCTACATGATTTGGGGCCGAGAGTTTATAAAACCCAGTGAGTAACCCTGGTTTAGGATGCCAAACTAGGTTTGATGAGCTACCAAGCCTCGATATGTATTTTCAAACAAAGGCATGCAAAAAGACTTGCTTTTATGTTTAAACAAATGTTTGTGTGCACTAGATTATTGACTTCCGGAGTCATTTTTAACCACAAACCAGAGCCAAAATTATACAGGTGGATTTTTGTTGATAATTTCCAGTTGCAAAGATGAAACTGTCATGAATAGGCCAGCTTGGAAATACAGGCAGTCCCCGACATTAGGATAGGATAGGATAGGATAGGATAGGATAGGATAGGATAGGATAGGATAGGATAGGATAGAATAAGAATAAGAATAAGAATAAGAATAAGAATAAGAATAAGAATAAGAATAAGAATAAGAATGAATAGAGTTTTTTATTGGCCATGTGTGATTGGACACATAAGGAATTTGTCTTGGTGTATATGCTCTCAATGTACTTAAAAGAAAATAGCATAGCATAGCATAGCATAGCATAGCATAGCATAGCATAGCATAGCATAGCATAGCATAGCATAGCATAGAATAATGGAGTGGAGTGGAGTGGAGTAGGGTAGGACAGGGCAGAATAGAAGAGAATAATGAAATGGAGTGGAGTGGACTGGACTGGACTGGACTGGACTAGACTGGAGTGGAATGGAATAGAGAATAGAACAGAACAGAATAGAATAGAATAGAATAGAATAGAATAGAATAGAATAGAATAGAATAGAATAGAATAGAATAGAATAGAATAGAATAGAATAGAATAGAATAGAATAGAATATGGAGTGGAGTGGAGTGGGGTAGGGTAGGGTAGAACAGAAGAAAAGAAAAGAAAAGAAAAGAGAAAAGAAAAGAAAAGAAAAGAAAAGAAAAGAAAAGAAAAGAAAAGAAAACTGGAAGGGACCGTGGAGGTCTTCTAGTCCAGCCCCCTGCTCAAGCACTATACTATTTCAGATAAGTGACTGTCTAGACCAGTGATGGCAAACCTTTTCAGCACTGAGTGCCCAAACCAGAGCGCGCACCACAGCCCCAGAAACTCGAAGGTCACGTCTTTTGGTTTCCAGCACATGTATGCGCGCTTGGCCAGCTGGTCTTCCTGTTTCCGGGGCTCTGGCATGCACGAAGATCAACTGGCCAGTGCATATGTGCATGCTGAAAACTAAAAGAGTAGCTGGCAACAGCGCATGTGCCCACAGAGAGGGCTCTGCGTGCCACCTCTTCCATGCGTGCCATAGGTTCGCCGTCACTGGTCTAGACTCTTCTTAAAAACCTCTTCCTAAAAAGCTCCAGTGATGAAGCATCCACAACTTCTGGTTGCAAGCTGTTCCATTGGTTAATTGTCCTCACTGTTAGGAAGTTTCTCCTTAATTCCAGGTTGCTGCTCTCTCTTGATTAACTTCCATTGGTTGCTTCTTATCCTGCCCTCTGGTGCTTTGGATCAGGGGTCATCAACCTTTCGGACCTCAGGGACCACTAAATTCATAATTTAAAATCCCACCGACCAATAATATGATCTGCCTAATGACCAGTTGGGTGGGTGTGGCTAGATGGTCATGTGACTGGGTGGGCGAGGCCAACTCCTTGCCTCCCCGCCCAGGCTCCTTAGGGCCCCAACAGGAAGCACTTATTGGCGCTAAGGAGCCGCCACGAGAAAGAATTGGCAAAACAGCTGGCTCAGTTCAAACTGAATCTGACCGAGAAGGAAGCTCAGCAGAAGCATGAGCATGTTACCCCAATTTTGGTGCTAGCAGGCCTCCCTGAAGCCGCCCGGGACCAAAAATGGGGGGATATGCCGCACCCCCCTCCCATTTTGGGTCCCAGAGAATTTAGGGAGGCCTGCTAGCACCCAAAACAGGGCATGAGGGGCGCCACACACCCCCATCCCTCCCCTGTGCATGCACACACAACCCCCCGCCCATGCATGCATGCATGCCTCACGGCAGAGACCCAAAAATAAGCTGGCCGGTGGGAGGCGGCGGGCATCCACTCTGGAGCTGACCTGAGCGTCAGTTCACGTGCCCCAGAGGCACGCATGCCATAGGTTCGCTTCATGGTGCTAGTCGTTCCCAACTCTAGGGGGCGGTGCTCATCTCCGTTTCAAAGCCGAAGAGCCAGTGCTGTCCGAAGTCGTCCCGTGGTCATGTGGCTGGCATGACTCAACGGCAAAGGTACATGGAAGGCTGTTCCCTTCCCACCAAAGGGGCTCCCTATTTTTTCTACTTGTGTTCTGCCCCAGCTCCGGATTCCCAAGGATTGTGACACACACCAACGGTCCTTATCAAAGTTATAACATACCAAGAATAAACAAAGTCCGGCAAAGGTTGGCAACCAGCCCAGAAAACAAGATACGATAAGACACTCACTCTCCAAAATGCTCTGTAATGATTACACGTTGTTTCCAGCAAGAAATTACTAACTGTGTGCAACTTAAATAGGCTAAGGGAGTGGCCAATTATCCTCAAACCTTACTCTTGAGGAGACCTCCTCCTCCTGAGTAGCCACTCCTGCCTTTTGGCAGCCTTGAGTGCTCGAGCATTGAGGAGAGGCTCCTCCACTTCGCTCTCTCCACTTGAAGGAGCCTCTGGAGGTTCTGAAGGCCCAAGCTGAGTCTCTGCCTCTGGCACCACATCCTCTTCAGCCTCCTCGCTGTCCTACGCGAGCGCTGGCTTCGCAGGTTGCTGGCGCGACCCCACACCAGCCTCCTCGTCATCGGGATCAGCCACGATCTGGGCAGGCCACTGGCGGGCCACAACAACTTGCCTTTTTGTAACGTGTTTTCGAACTGTTCGGTTGGCAGAAGCTGGGACAAGTCACGGGAGCTCACCCCATTATGCGGCACTAGGGATTTGAACCGCTGAACTGCTGAACCTTTGATCGATCAAGCTTTAGGATCAAGGTAAAAGAGGTAACATTTACCTTTGAAGGAGAAACTCAGAGATTGTCAAAAATTCAACCCTGGCATGTTGCAAAGCTGAGGCTTTCTACTGCAAAAGGATGTCTATCATAGAATAGGAGATGGAAATGAACAAATGAAGCTCAGCCCCGGGATGGACTTATCTTGATTTTGATTCCCCAACTCTTCTTCAGATATTCTTATCGGCTTTTATTCATTGTAAGTCGAAAATGGAAAACAACTCTGAGTCCCTGATTCTCCTGGCGGATTCGGTATTATTTTGCAAGAGAGTGGCCCAGCAAAACACAAGCCATTTAAAACTGTATAATGTACCCTCAAATTTTTATTACGGTCTATGGTTTCTCCAGTCCTGGGAGACAGAAACCTGTTATCAATATGCATCACCATGAAAGCAGATTAAAATTAAATCAATCTGTTTATTTTATAGGTTTGCAAGGCAGTTCTCTCTCTCTCCAAACCCTAGCATGTCCTTCCTCTAATTAACATTTCAGGAGGAGGCGGGAATCGTAACATGCTTGTGTATCCTTACTCAGTGAGGGATATTAAAAAAATAATAATAATAATCCCAGGAGGCTTTCTAATTAAATTTAATTAGCGAAAGGCCACCAGCCCAGTGCAAACTTACAGAGATGAACTTTGCATGCTGGCGTTGAACAAAACAGAGATCTTCAGCAATATCTTTCTAGGAAGTCAAGCAAAAATTATCACCCTGCTGGTTGGAGAGTGGGTACCATATATCCTGAAAGGGAAAGCAGTGTCTGATTTGAACTATTGAGTCGACAGACTTCTGATGTTCCATCCGTCTGGAAGTTTAATGGAATTGCCATTGAATGCGGGAGAAGGAGCAGCCAGAGCTGGGAGGTGGAGTCAAACGAGTCATCAGCCTAAAGTCGTTTTGTTGCCATAAACTGTCCAAATCCAGCTCCTCCTTAATTCCATTAACCTGGTGCAAATTTAGTGTTGAACTTTAATTGACTAGATTTTTGTATATAAGCATGAGCAATAAATATTCTGATCTGCAACTTAATGTATGGTCCTCATTCTTTGTGCCTGACGCCGAATTTTCAAATCAAATATATGATATACTGTATTTTTCCATCGATAAGATGCCCCCATGTATAGGATGCCTCCATGTTTCAGGTAGAGTAAGTAAGCACACTGCAAGCCATCACTGTGCAGAAGCCATTTTATCAGAGAGTGAGTAGAAGAGCCGAAGTGGCGCAGTGGTTAGAGTGCAGTACTGCAGCTACTTCAGCTGACTGATAGTTCAGCAGATCAGCAGATCAGCGGATCAAATCTCACTGGCTCAAGGTTGACTCAGCCTTCCATCCTTCCGAGGTGGGTAAAATGAGGACCTAGATTGTTGGGGGCAATATGCTATTTAGTACACTGTCTTTGGTGTAAGCCGCCCAGAGTCCTTGGAGAGTGGACTGCATAGAAATAAGACTAATAAATAAATAAATAAATAAATAAAGTAATACAAGGACAGGAAATGCATCACAGGAACAATAGAGATGAAACTTAGAGTGGCAATGTGATACAGGGAACAACTACAATAGAGAGGAATGATAGAGCTGCATATACGGTAGAGGCTCGTCCAGCAGAGCTGGAGGAAGGGTACGGGCCCCGCCTTCTCCTCCCGGCACCTGTGTATAAGACACCCCTCTATTTTCAAGTATATATTTTTAAGAAAAAGTAGTATCTTATACACGGAAAAATACGGTATCTTTTGAGTCCATCTTGACTCTTGGCAACTGCCTAGACAGGTCCCTACAGTTTCCTTGACCACATTTTTTGGGGGGAAGTTGCCTGTCCTTGTCCTCTTCTTCTTAAGACCGAGAGAAAAGGACTAGTTCAAAGTCACCCAGTTGTCTTTGGGTTTCTAGCCTGGTGATTTCATCCATTCCACCACAACTTTTTAACAGTTCTCCAGCACTCATGAACTCAAGTCAGTTTCAAAGCTCCTGGAGACATCAGGTTAGATTGGAAAGACAGTGGCCAACTTAGCAAGAGCAAGAGCACTTAGACTTATATACCGCTTCATAGTGCTTTACAGCCCTCTCTAAACTGTTTACAGTCAGTCTGTTGGCCCCAACAATTGGGTCCTCATTTTACTGACCTTTGGAAGGATGAAAGTCTGAGTCAACGCTGAGCTGGTCAGGATCGAACTCCTGGCAGTGGGCAGAGTTAGCTTGCAATTCTGCATTCTAACACTGTACACCAAGGAAGGAAGGAAGGAAGGAAGGAAGGAAGGAAGGAAGGAAGGAAGGAAGGAAGGAAGGAAGGAAGGACAATAGCACTTAGATTTATATGCCCCTTTACAGTGCTTTCAACCCCCTCTAAGCATTTTACAGAGTCAGCCTCTTGCCCCCAACAATCTGGGTCCTCATTTTACCCACCTCGGAAGGACGGAAGGCTGAGTCAACCTTCAGCCTGGTGAGATTCGATCTGCCAAACTGCTGGCAGCCCGTGATCAGCAGACGTAGCCTGCAGTACTGCACTCTAACCACTGCGCCACTGCGGCTCAGTGATGCTGAGAAACAATGATGCCTCCCCTCTAAAAAAATGCCAATCATGTTTTTGCCCAAGGTCATAAGAGATTAAGGTCCTCATGACATTAAGAGGTAGATCATCAGTGACCCTACCTGGTTGAAACTCAATCATTCTAATGTCCCATCCTCTAGGCCAAATTTTGCCATTGGTAACCACGATTGGCCTGAAGTAAAAGAATTCTCTTACTTACTTACTTACTCTTATGCTGGCTCCCCGTTCATACCCACCAGATCTAATTTCCCCTTTCTGCTTCCCACCCCCCAATCAAATGTAGAGATCAACAAGATTCCTGGGCACCTGGCTTACCCATACAGGGCTTCAGAAAGAATCAGATCCTTTGCATTTAAGTGGATCCAGTGATGTGAAAGATGCTCTAACCAAAGATGACAGGTGAGAATCCAAACAAGGCTTGTGCATGTAGATAAAATAAGGGCCTGGAGACTAAAACACATGAACAACGGTTGCAGGAATCGGATATGGCTAGTCTAGTGAAAAGAAGGGCTAGGAGTGACATGATAGCAGCTTTTCAATATTTGAAGAGCTGCCACAAAGAATAGAGTAGAGTAGAGTAGAGTAGAGTAGAGTAGAGTAGAGTAGAGTAGAGTAGAGTAGAGTAGAGTAGAGTAGAGTAGAGTAGAGATGGGATGGGATGGGATGGGATGGGATGGGATGGGATGGGATGGGATGGGATGGGATGGGACCTTTGAGGTCTTTTAGTCCAGCCCTCTACTCAAGCAGAAGAACCTATGCAATCTCAGACAAGTGACTATCCAGTCTCTTCTTAAAAACCTCCAGTGATGGAGTGCCCAAGATTTCTGGTGGCAAGCTGTTCCGCTGGTTAATTGTCCTCACTGTGGGGAAGTTTCTCCTTCATTCCAGGTTGCTTCTCTCTTTGATCATTTCCAACCATTATTTCTTGTCCTGCCCTCTGATGTTTTGGAGAATAATTTGACCCAGGGGTGAAATTCAAAATTTTTCCCTACCAGTTCTGTGGGCGTGGCTTGGTGGGCGTGGCAGGGGAAGGATACTGCAAAATCCCCCATTCTGGGACCAGCCAGAGGTGGTATTTGCCGGTTCTCTGAACTACTCAAAATTTCTGCTGCTGGTTCTCCAGAACCTGTTAGAACCTCCTGGATTTCACCCCTGAGCCCACCCCTTTCTTCTTTGGCAGCCCCAAACCCCAGAGAAGAGAGGGTCGAATTATTTTCCAAAATACCAGAAGGCAGGACAAGAAACCATAGATGGAAAATAATCAAGGAGAGAAGCAACCTGGAATTAAGGAGACATTTCCTAACAGTGAGAACAATTAACCAGCGGAACAGAAGTTGCCTCCAGAAGTTGTGGGTGCTTCATCACTGGAGGTTTTGAAGAAGAGATTGGACAGCCATTTGTCCGGAATGGTATATAGGGTCTCCTGTTTGAGTAGGGGGTTGGACTAGAAGACCTCCAAGGTCCCTTCCAACTACTGTTCTGTAACTAAAGCATGTGTCTATTTTCCTGCCTCCAGCCCAGCTTTAGGGGCCAGGTGTCGGCTGCTTGCCATTTTAGCCTGGCTTATTATTAATTGAGCTCCTACCTCTCGGTGACTAGACAGAACAATCAGAGATCTCCAGCAGAGAAAAGATTCCTACTGTGACAAGGCTGGCGTCTGTGGTTTTTATTTGCTGAGCTCCAACACAGATGAGAGGCAAACTGCAACAAGCTTCCCACCCCCCTTTCCCTCACCACCATCAGCACCATGAAAGAGCCACACACACGGAGGCATTTAGAGCAGGAGATAAATAGGAGATAAATCGTTCCGGGAGATGGTTTGCTAGTATTGGAAGAAATGTCCCTCTGGATTCAGTTCCAAGTGGGGAGAAAGGCACTGGAAATATGGAGACCGCTTGGAAAGATGGTTTAATTAGGTTCTACATTTAGGGAAGGAAAACCAAATGCACAGGTAGAGTATATGTGGTACCTTGCTCAATAGCAGTAACTGTGAGAGGGATCTTCGGAGTCTTAGTGGACAACCACTTAAATAGGAGCCAGCCGTGTGCAGCAGCTGCCAAAAAAGCCAATACAGTTCTAGGCTGCATCAACAGAGGGATAGAATCAAGATCACATGAAGTGTTAATACCACTTTATAAGACCTTGGTAAGGCCACACTTGGAATACTGCATCCAGTTTCGGTCGCCACGATGTAAGAAGGAAGTGGAGACTCTAGAAAGAGTGCAGAGAAGAGCAACCAAGTTGATTAGGGGACTGGAGGATAAAACATACAAAGAACGGTTGCAGGAAAGGGGTATGTCTAGTTTAATGAAAAGAAGGACTAGGAGAGACATGAGAGCAGCCTTCCAATATCTCAGGGGCTGCCACACAGAAGAGGGAGTCAAGCTATTCTCCAAAGCACTTGAGGGCAGGAGAAGAAGCAACGGGTGGAAAGTAATGAAGGAGAGAAGCAACTTAGAACTAAGGAGAAATTTCCTGACAGTTAGAACAAGTAATCAGTGGAACAATCTGCCTCCAGAAGTTGTGAATGCGCCAACACTGGAAGTTTTTAAGAAGATGTTGGATAACCTTTTGTCTGAAGTGGTGTAGGGTTTCCTGCCTAAGTAAGGGGTTAGACTAGAAGACCTCCAAGGTCCCTTCCACTTCTGTTATTCTATGTTCTAATGGTGGACAGGACCCCATGGTTTGAGGTCCTGGGCAAAAAAAGAGAGAGGGGGAGATTTATACCCTCTGTTGGGCTTTGAATTTGAACTTGTATTCTGATTGGTTGTCAGACTCCCATGGGGGCCATGCAGGGGTAACTTTGAAGGTTGTCTTTTGAGTCCCAGGCTTGGTTGAGCCTTGCTGGGTGATGCAATCTCCCCAGGTGCCATGTGAGGAGTTCTGTTGCTAGATGGGTAGAGGGCTACCCCAGAGGGTTGGATCTTGGGTAAGGACACTTGCTTATGAATAGACCTAGCTATCTCTTTCTGCCTTAAGTGCTGGCATCTGCTGTGGGCTATTGAGGAGGGTGGGGGCTATGAAGAGTGAGTCTGCTTCCTGCCTTAAAAACATGTTTCTCCATTTCTCATCCAGGGAGGTATACTATTCTACCTTTTTAATATTTCCTAGAATATTTCATTCATCTAGGAGAGGGATGGGTGCTAACCTCCTACACTAGTATTGGATCAAGGGGAGGAAGGAAGAGGCTTTAAAAGGAGAGTCAGCCAACCATCAAAAACCTAGGAGAGAGAACGAGAGATTCATATTCTCCTTCGACAGGAATAAATTCTAACATGGTTTCTATCGGATGCATCATTCTGGACAGCCACTATCAAAGTATTCTTTAGGATTGGAGGAATGTAATTGAAGAACTTATGGTCTGGTTCTTCTCTCCTTTCTCCTGATCGCTAGCTTAGCTATTTTTTTTTTTCTTTCTTTCTTTCTGACAATGGGAGATTCCCCCGGCCCTGTGATGGAGATAGAATTCACCTAAGAGAAAAATAAATGTCATCTTTTCTGAAAAGCAAGGGGGAAAGAAGACAGACGTTTACCATTAAATGCAGACGGGCTTCTTAAAATTCCTCCCTACCTTTGATTTGAAAGTTGAGCACATCCTTGAGTAAGATTGAAACCGCCCATCCAAGACTGTCAAACCTTCCTGCTGCATTTCGGCTCAAGCTCGTGCTTGAATAGCAACCCTAACTTCTGTACGCAGCTCTTGCTTTGAAGAATTCTGGATGTTAATCAAGGTCATTAAACATCCAGAAAACCTTGGGAAAAAATTCTAGATATTGATCAAGGCCATTAAAAATCCAGAAAACCTTGGAAGAATTCTGGATATTGATCAGGGAAGGCCATTAAACATCCAGAAAGCTTTGGAAGAATTCTGGATATTGATCAAGGACATTAAACATCCAGAAAATCTTGGAAGAATTCTGGATATTGATCAGGGAAGGCCATTAAACATCCAGAAAGTTTTGGAAGAATTCTGGACATTAATCAAGGTCATTAAACATCCAGAAAACCTTGGAAGAATTCTGGATATTGATCAAGGAAGGCCATTAAATATCCAGAAAGTTTTGGAAGAATTCTGGACGTTAATCAAGGATATTAAACATCCAGAAAACCTTGGGAAAAAATTCTAGATATTGATCAAGGCCATTAAATATCCAGAAAACCTTGGAAGAATTCTGATATTGATCAAGGAAGGCCATTAAACATCCAGAAAGCTTTGGAAGAATTCTGGACATTAATCAAGGCCATTAAAAATCCAGAAAACCTTGGAAGAATTCTGGATATTGATCAAGGAAGGCCACTAAGCATCCAGAAAGCTTTGGAAGAATTCTGGACGTTAATCAAGAATATTAAACATCTAGAAAACCTTCGGGAAAAAATCTAGATATTGATCCAGGCCATTAAATATCCAGAAAACCTTGGAAGAATTCTGATATTGATCAAGGAAGGCCATTAAACATCCAGAAAGCTTTGGAAGAATTCTGGACATTAATCAAGGCCATTAAAAATCCAGAAAACCTTGGAAGAATTCTGGATATTGATCAAGGAAGGCCACTAAGCATCCAGAAAGCTTTGGAAGAATTCTGGACGTTAATCAAGAATATTAAACATCCAGAAAACCTTCAGAAAAAAATCTAGATATTGATCCAGGCCATTAAATATCCAGAAAACCTTGGAAGAATTCTGATATTGATCAAGGAAGGCCATTAAACATCCAGAAAGCTTTGGAAGAATTCTGGATGTTAGTCAAGGCCATTAAACATCCAGAAAACCTTGGAAGAATTCTAGACGTTAATCAAGGACATTAAACATCCAGAAGAACACACTGGAGAAAATAGAAAATGGTCTTCAGAAAATGTTCTTCTTTAATGCAAGAGAAACTGGATGTGACCACCAGGGAGGCTGGCTCATGCAGATAAGAAGAGCCGGGAGCTTCAGAATTACTGGAAATTTCTCCGAGTTGTGCTTTCCCAACTGAGAAGCATTTTGGCAGCTACGGAGGCAGATTAGTAAATAATTTGCTCCCAACAGAAATTCCCAGAGCAAAAAAAAAAAAAAAATATTAACAGTAATCAGCTGCTTTCCTCTCCTTTCTCCCGTCCCTCTCCACATTTCCAAGGAAAACACTTTGATCAGCGTGTATATTCAGTCCAATTGCTTACTTCCCCCCACCCACCCACCCAAGTACGCTCTCATCCCAGCAGGTTATTAAAAAATGAAACAAAACGAAACAAAATCCAGCAGAGTTGGGCAGCTGGAGAGCATAACCCAAAACTTTTGTAGAAGGTTAGCACCCACCCTTCTCCTAGAACTGTGATAGTGAACCTATGGCACGCATGTCACAGGTGGCACGAGGAGCCATATCAGTGGGCACGCGAGCTCAGCTCTGGCGTGCATACGCACGCCGGCCAGCTGATTTTCAGGCCTTTTGGGCCCACCGGACGACAGGACAAAGGCTGTTTCCAGCCTCTGGAGGGCCTCTGGGGGAGTGGGGAAGGCCATTTTTGCCCTCCCCAGCCTCCTAGAAAGGCTCTGGAGCCTGGGGAGAGCGAAAAATGGGCCTACCTTGCCATCGCATGCCAAAAGTGGGGGGAGCATGGGGGGGTTTCACATGCATGCACGGGGGCGGGGCGCATAGAATTATAGGTGTGGGCGTGCACGCGAGTGACCCCTCCACACATGCTCCCCCCAATTTTGGCACACGATGGCAAAAAGGTTAGCCATCACTGTCTTAGAAGAATGAAATATTCTAGGAAAAATTAAAACGGCAGAATATTATACCTCCCTGGATGAGAAAAGGAGATACAATCAGTGGTGGAATTCAGACAGTTCGGGCCGGTTTGGGAAAACCGGTAATTAAACTGCTGGCTGGCCCCGCCCCTCCCCTTCCAGGAGTTTCCATGTGCCCCATTTCAGCTCCGAGGTAAGTGCAGGGAGGCCCTCCAGGCTCAAAACAGGGTGCGGGAGGTGCAGTGCCCCCCCTCCCTGCTGGCCATTTTTACTCCCAGGAGGCTTCAGGGTGGCCTCCTAGGTCCAAAACGGGGCATGAGGGGTGTGGTGCGCCCCCCCAAAACCCATTTTCGCTCACAGGAGGCTGCAGGGAGGCCTACTAGCCCCAAAATGGGTGGTGGAGGGGGTGGCGCATCCCCCCCTACAGCCCGTTTTTCCTCCCCGGGGGGCACAGGATGCCGAATGCTGCCTGTCACACCCCCTGGCCATGCACACATGGCCACGCCCACCCAGGTGGTCATTAGAGTAGAGAACCAGTTGTTAAATTATTTGAATCCCAACACTGAGATACATGCTCTTGGAAAGCAGCCCCCGCCTTTGTTAATAGCCCCAGAAAGACTGGTGGCCAACCTATCTACAAGACAAAAGGCTGGGCCAGCTTATCTACAACACAAAAGATCTTCACCCTCAGGACACAATAGGATTATCCCTCTACCCATCTCACCACATGGCACCTGGGAAGATTTCATCACCCAGGAAGGTTCAACCAAGCCTGGGACACAAGACAGCTTACAAAGTTATCCCTGCAGGGCCCCATGGGAACCTGACAACCAATCAGAATACATGCCCTTGCCACAGGAAGAGGAAGTTCAAATTCAAAGCCCCAGAGAGGGTATAAATTTCACTCTCTCTCCCATGTGCTCAAGTGCCCAGGACCTCAAACCATGTCCACCATTAAACCATCTTTCCAAACAGCCTGCAAGTGTCTTTCTCCCCACTTGAAACTGAACCCAGATGAACATTTTTTTCCCAATACTTTATTTCCCTTGGGGCTGCGATCCAGGATCTTCAGCTATTTTAGTAGGTTTTTGATCAAGAACATTCTCCTTGTCTTCTTCTAAGCATAGTTAGAAAGTATTTTCATGCATTAAAGACAACAATTTCCTGAAATAATCTAAAACAGGGGTGTCAAATTCAAGGCCCATGGGGTGCTTAGATCTGGCTCACGGGGCTGCCCTGGAAACAGTGAAGCACTGGTCCGTAGTGCCTCTGCCAGTGAAAATTGAGCTCGGGAGGGCCACACATGTTTCTCCCAGACTCTGTTTTCAGCCATGACTACCTCCTGCAGTGGCGTGCATCTCCCCAAGCTCCGTTTTCGCTGGCAGAGGGTTGCAGGAGGCCTTGTGGCCTAAAATGGAACTTGGAAACCTGTTTCCACTGGCAGAGCACTCTGGCAACCACAGGCGCCCTCTGAACATGACTGACATCAAGCTGGTCACGCCCACCCAGAGGTGAAATGCTCCCAGTTCGGACTGGATCGGGCGATCCGGTAGCGATTGTGGTAGGTGGTTCGGAGAACTGGTAGCGATGGCGGTGCGAGGCTCCGCCCACCCACCCACCCAGATGTCATTACTTCCTGGTTTTAACCAGGAAGTAATGAGTTTTTTACCCTCTGCGCATGCCTAGAAGGGTCTGTGAGTGCATGTGACACACAGACGTGCACTTCCGAACTGGTAGGTAGTAGAAAGGTAAGTAGATTTCATCCCTGCGTCCACCCCAGCCCCCCGAGGTCAAACACAACCCTGATGCGGTCCTCAATGAAATCAAGTTTGGCAGCCCTGATCTAAAAGATCTTCCAAAGAGATCTCGAGGCAGCCATTCCCAACTTAGATAACCTCTAGATGGTTGTAGAACATCCAAAACACCCCACCCAGCATCACCTATTCTGGGAATTGATGTCCACACTGTTCTGACCTAGGGTCCCTTAACAAGCAGGAGGCAGGAATTACTGGCAAAACCTCTTTTATTTACACGACTGTGAATTACGTTCATTCACAGTCAGCAAGGTTTGTCCAAACAGTTTTTCAAAGGAATATTTATCAACACAGACCTTATCTCATTTGGCAAGCTGCCACGTAACTTGTTTCCAACCGCAGTACAAGGCCAAACTTGGCACAGAGTGTCTCAGAGTCAGGGAATGAACCAAAGGGCCTGGTGGCTCAGCAGACTAAAAGCATTGTGATTAACATCAGCTGTCTGCAATTACTGTAAGTTCTAATCTCACCAGGCTCAAGGTTGACTCAGCCTTCTATCCTTTCTAAGGTAGGTAAAATGAGGACCCAGTTTGTGGGGGCAATAAGCTGGCTTTGTATAAAATATACAAAAGTATGAAGGCTATTGCTTAACGCATTGTAAGCAGCCCTGAGTCTCCGGAGAAGGGCGGCATATAAATCAAACTTTTTTTAAAAAAATGGTTTCCTGCAAAAGCCCACTCCCTGTTCGCTCCTCTTTTATTTCCTATGGGAGGGGCCAATCACCTCCAAGGTGTGGCTTTACTCCTGAGTTGACCCTGCTTTCTGAGTTGTTCTTGTCTTCTGGCAGCTCTGCGCATGTGCACACTGGGAATGGGCTCCAGCTGTTCCTCCACCTCGCTGCTGTCTAAATCCCTCTCTGCCTCCAACGCAGAGCCCTCGTCCGAGCTTTCCCCAGCACCCACGTTCCTCCCCAACCTTCTCACTGTCCGATTCTGCTGCCAGCTCTGCTGGCTGCCAGTGGGCCACAATGCACACATCTAGAGTCAGGGAAAAGCACTAAGTGTGGGAATATAATGACAGAACCGTTCTGGGACCGAAGCACATTTAGAAGATTTCAGAGTGCTGTGACTCTCAAGAGCTGGCTGTTTCAGCAGTATTAACTATCAATATTTTAAAGACCTGAACACATGCATCAATTGACATGTTCACCCAAGGATGCAAAGAGAGAGATGTTCCATTTACACATTCTGCTTTCTCGCTGATAGCAGGAGTACTCTGGGGTTGTCTTACCCTCTGACAAGCTCTACTTGTGTTTTCCACACCAGAGCTTCACCTTGACAGCTAGGGAGCCTACTGAACCCTAGTGAGAATCAGAGATTGGTAATAGAATAAAAATCCCCAGGAGAAACTAAGAAAGACAGATATCCCCATCAGCCCAGCCAAGTTGGAAGAGTGGTGAAAAAAATGTTTTTCTCTTGCTAACATGGTCATTTGTTTGATTGTTTCCAACATGTAGACTCCATGAGGTCTAATTCTGAAATTTTCTGCATGGGCTTTACTTATCTTCTTAGTCTCATCTCCTTAATTCCCCATCCAAGGGCTAACCAGCTTTGATCTTGCTTAGCTTCACAGCTTGGAGAATGTTATCCAGATCTTATCACCAGCTGGACTAACTCTGAAATTTTCTGCATGGTCTTTTCTCAGCTTCTTCGTCTCATCTCATCTTCTTAATTCCCCATCCAAGGGCTAACCAGCTTTGACCCTACTTAGCTACAGTAGAGCCTGGAGAACCTCATCCAGATCTTATCACCGACTGGACTAACTCTGAAATTTTCTGCATGGTCTTTTCTCAGCTTCTTCATCTCATCTCATCTCATCTCATCTCATCTTCTTAATTCTCCATCCAAGGGCTAACCAGCTTTGACCCCGCTTAGCTTCAGCAGAGCCTGGAAAACCTCATCCAGATCTTATCACCGACTGGACTATCTCTGAAATTTCCTATATCGGGGGGGTCAAACTTGATTTCATTGAGGGCCATATCAGGGTTGTGTTTGACCTTGGTGTGGCCAGCTCAATGTCACTTATTAAGGCTCCATTTTCAGACAGCCTCTTGCAGCCCACTGTCAGCAAAAATGGAGCCCAGGGAGGGCCATGAGTAGCTAGCCCAGGCTCCGTTTTCAGCCACGACGGCCTCCTGCAGCCCTCTGCCAGTGAAAATAAAATTTGGGGAGGCATCTGGCAGAGGCACCGTGGGCCAGTCCTTCACTATTTCCAGGGTGGGCCCACGGGCCAGATCCAGACTGTAGGCCTTGAGTTTGATACCCCTGTTCTACATGGTCTCTACTGCCATCCTTCCATGACACTTTCTTTCCACCAGGACAACAAACCACAAAAATAACAAAGAAATATATCTTGGAACCTGCCCACTTTTCTTTTAAGTGCACTTTGGATGCATTATCTCGTTGAGCTCCTAACAGCTTGCCTAACTCTCAAAAGTGTGGAAAGTGCTTCAAGACAATCGATGCACCTGATTTTTTAAAAAATAGGAAAGGAACTACAACGTCTCCATCTTTTTCTGAAACGCTTCAAAGAGATAGGGCCGTATTCTACTCCAATTGCAGGGCAATTTCTCCTCGGTGTGCCACCAATGTCTGGGTGCACAAATAGTGATTTAGCACGCATTTCAGGGCCGCTACAGTGCTCAGTGGACACGGTGGCTCAGTGGCTAAAACGCTGAGCTTGTCAATCGAAAGGTCAGCAGTTCAGCGGTTCGAGTCCCTAGTGCTGCGTGAGCTCCCGTGCTGAGTGAGCTCCCATGACTTGTCCCAGCTTCTGCCAACCTAGCCGTTCGAAAGCACATAAAAAGATGCAAGTAGAAAAACAGGGACCCCCTTTGGTGGGAAGAGAACAGCGTTCCGTGTGCCTTTGGCATTTAGTTATGCTGGCCACATGACTACGGAGACCCCTTCGGACAGTGCTGGCTCTTTGGCTTTGAAACGGAGATGAGCACTGCCCCCTAGAGTCGGGAACAAGTAGCATATATGTGCGAGGGGAACTTTTTACCTTTACAGTGCTCAGTAACCCTCTCCCTCAATCTTCACTCCCCCTGCCTTCCATGGATACCTATCTATGATATAAAAATTTAGCACCGGTTTGGCCAAGTATAAATGCTTCCTTGGAGAACACAATGGAGTAGAGTTCAGCAAAGCATTGGAGCTTATCAGAAGAGGACAATGCCTTTAATGACAGCCATCAACCAGATCTCCCCCTCCTTCAGGTCCAGTTCACAAAAGGCTGGGCTAAGATTGTTATTACATTATTATTAGCTTGAAAGCTTGCAAAAGAAAAGAATATAAGAAGCTTATGACCCCGGCGTTTTATTGTATCTCACCCTGTGAATGCATTCCCAGAGGCACAGAAGAAAATTGCCTCTCTGGATGGTGTTTTCAAACATAGGAAACCTGTGGACAAGTGTGGGATATTTTATTTTTATTTTTTTAATGTAAATTGGAGCCACTATGCATGCTACTTCTGATATATACACACCTATGTGGTGGGGGTGTACACACACATACATTCCTTTTCAAATGAATAGTCAGGGATGTTCTCCTCCCTTATCTTTACCACCTTACATTCCTAGATGGAATCAAGGACACCCAGTTTGAAAAAAGAAAAACGGTCTTATGTATAGCTTAATAATGCAAATGCTACACACTCCGGAATGTAGGAAACGGCTTTCTATAGTAACACGCTTCATTTAGATGATGGAATAGAGGGGGAATTTACCAAATTTACAGATAAAACCAAATAATCTGGCAGGAATAGCGAACATCTTAGAAGATAGGCTCAAGATCTTGATGGATCTTGGCAGACTTGGGCCCGATCTAATAAAATGAAGTTCAATGTAAAGAAAAGTAAAGTCCTACACTTAGGTAAGAAAAACTAAAAGTACATATATCGACTGGGTGAAACCAGGCTTAATAGCAGTGACTGTGAGAGGGATCTTGGAGTCTTAGTGGACAATGACTTAAATATGAGCCAAAAGTGTGCAGCGGCAGCCAAAAAAGCCAATGCAATCCTAAAGATACAATCAAGATCAAGGGAGGTACTAATACCACTCTATAAAGCCCTAGTAAGACCACACTTAGAACCCTGCATCCAATTTTGGTCACCACAGTATACAAAAGATGTTGAGACTCTAGAAAGAGTGCAGAGAAGAGCAACCCAGGATGATGAGGAGACAGGAGGCTAAAACATACGAAGTACGGTTGCAGGAACTGGGCATGGCTAGTCTAGTGAAGAGAAGGACCAAGGGAGACAGGAGCCTTCCAATATTTGAGGGGCTGCCACAGAGAGGAGGGGGTCAAACTATTTCCCAAAGCACCTGAAGGCCAGACAAGGAATAATGGATGGAAACTGACCAAGGAGAGATTCAACCTAGAAATGAGGAGGAACTTTCTGACAGTGAGAACAACCAACCGATGGAACAGAAGTTGCCTTTGGAAGTCGTTGGAGCTTCATCACTGGAGGCCTTCAAGAAGAGATTGGATTGTCATTTGTCAGAAATGGTGTAGGGTCTCCTGCTCGAGTGGGGGGCTGGACTAGATGACCTATAAAGTCTCTTCCAACTCTGCTAATCTGTAAATCTGTAAACTAAGAACAGTCAAAGGCAACTCAACAAGGGATTCAAACCAGAACCTTCCCCACGAAAAAAGGATGGTTAATCTGTGAAATTTTGGTTCTCTACAAATCAAATTGGGAACAACGAATCTGGTACAAACTGAACAAAACACCAGGGCTCAGTGCTTTTCTTTGACATGTTCTCTGCTGTTCTTTTGAAGAACATCTTCATGGCAAAATCACAAGGTTAGAGGATGTCCAAGACGGTGCCCTCAAATGGACTTTTCCAAGTGAGGTGGATACAGTGGTGGGATTCATAACAACCGGTTCTCTGTCCTAATGACCAGCTGGGTAGGTGTGTCTCGTTGGTCATGTGACCATGTGGGCATGGCCAGGGGTGAAATGCTCCTGGTTTGGACCGGATCACCCGATCCGGTAGCAGTGGCAGCGGGTGGTTCCGAGAACCAGTAGCAAAAATCCCTGCCCCCCCCCATGCCCAGCTGAGCCGCGGGATCATCAGAGGCTTTTTTTAAAAAAATTTTAAAAGCATTTTTTTTACAACCTCTACGGCCAAATAATGCTTTTAAAAGTAACAAAAAAAAAAAAAAAGGCTCTGATGCATAATTCCTCATTAAAACAGTAAAAATTAAAACTCCAATTTAAAACAATTTAAAATTAATTAGTAACCCCCGTCAGTCCAAGCTGCGGAACAACTAGGTCTTCAAATCACGGCAGAACGAGCGAAGGCCATCCGGAGCTCCAAAGGAAGTTGGTTCCAGAGGGTGGGTGCGCCCACAGAAAAAGTTCTCCCCCTGGGGGTCGCCAGTCGACACTGTCTGGCCAACGGCACCATCTGTGGGAATGCACCGGGCGATTGGGAATTGTCACTGGCTGCAGGGGGTCCGACAAATATCCCGGGCCTAGGCCATGAAGGGCTTTCTAGGCAATAACCAGCACCTTGAACCTCACCCGAAGAGCAACCGGTAACCAACGCAGGTCGCGCAGGTGGGGTGTAACATGGGAGTGTCGGGACGCTCCCATCACAACCCACGTGGCCGCATTCTGCACCAGCTGAAGTCTTCGGCTAACTTCCTATATTCAGGATTATTCCAGTTCCTTCGTTTGAAAGAAGTCACCCCAAAGGCAAGTTTTTCTTCCCTCAAACTCAGCCAATCAAAGAACACCCATTGGAATACATGGCTTGGCTCAAGGATTGCAGTGTTCGCTGAATGACCGCCACAAAGGAAGTCATAAAATTGAGTCCAGTCATGTAGGTGCCTCGACCTACCACCTTATGATGGAGATTCCAGGCTCCCTGATGGCCATAAGTCAAGGATTGCCTGCATTCACCCTGAACTCCAGTGGTTCCTCCGGTGCTAGACCACATCAAAGGAAAGAGACTTTTAATATATTTTGACAGGGCTTTTAAACATTCTTTGATCTTTCTTTCCAGCGTTCCCTGCCAAATGGTACTTTTTTTTCCCCATTGCCAAGCTGTCAGCCTGGGAAAGTTTTCTAACGGCAGCTGCAGTCGGCAACCTGCCTTGGCACAACCCGTTTGCAAAGAAACAATAATCATGATTGAGAAAAGAGAGAGAGAGAGAGAGAGAAACAGACTAAGATGCGGTGAGACATCGTCTGTCTTTGCTTGGCATTGTCTTTCACACCAAAACAAAAAGGGAAAAGCTGAAGAACAAAACAAACAAACAACAGCAAAAAAAAGAGAGCCTTGAGTTGGAATTTAAGTCTTCAGGGAACAACAGGGAAGGAATGAAATTGGGGCAGAGGTGGGATTCGGCCGGTTCAGACCGGTTCGCCCGAATTGGTAGCAGAAATTGCTGGTGGGAATGCCCACTTGCCCGGCTCTATGCTGTCCTATTTAGGTGCATTTTTGAGGCTGGGCGTATGCGTGGAAGGGCGCACGAGCGAGCTAAGTGCATGCAGAGAATGCCATGCACATGCGTAGATGGGGCGCATGCACTCACATTTGTGAACTGGTAGGAAAAGTAAGGGAATACCACCCCTGAGTTGGGGAGAGCAAGAAAAACGGAAGGCGACACACACACACGAGAGAGAAAGAACTTGCTGATGGCTGCTTCTTCTCGGTTCTTCCTTTTCAGATGGTGCGCCAGCCTCCTTCTTAGTGAACCAATGAGATCTGGTTGTTTCTTGCCTGCTTCTGACGAGGGCCACTGGCCAGGCTTTAATTTCCACCGATCAAAGGGAAGACAAGCCCTCCAAAAGTGAAATTATTGTGTCTCTTGCAAGCTTCGCAGCGGGTCCTGCTGACCCAGCCTCCTGTGGAGATACCAGGTGGACTGGAGAAGAAGACTTTAATGGCTTGTTGCTGCCGGTAAATTATTGATTTGTTGGAGAGAGACTGTATTGTCAGTGCACAGAAGCATGGTGTTCAACTGAGAGGAGTAGGAGGACAAAATGTAGCTTTGTCTTCTCCTAGCTTGCAAGAGCAGTAGCACTTAGACTTATAGACCCCTTTTAAAGCCCCTCTCTAAGCGGTTTTACAGAGTCAGCCTCTTGCGCCCCAACAATCTGGGTCCTCCTTTAGCCCACCTCGGAAGGAAGGATGGAAGGCTGAGCCAACCTTGAGCAGGTCAGGATCGAGCTCCCAGCAGTTGGCAGGGTTAGCCTGCAATAGTCCTTTTTATTTACTGCACAGGAAGAAAGGGAAGGAAGGAAGGAAGGAAGGAAGGAAGGAAGGAAGGAAGGAAGGAAGGAAGGAAGGAAGGAAGGAAAGAAGGAAGGAAGGAAAGAAGGAAGGAAGGGGAGGGAGGGAGGGAGGAGGGAAGAGGAATAGCAATAACATTTAGATTTATATACAGCTTCACAGTATTTTACTGTCCTCTCTAAGCGATTTACAGAGTCAACCTCTTGCCCCCAACAATCTGGGTCCTCATTTTACCGACCTCGGAAGGATGGAAGGCTGAGTCAACCTTGAGCCAGTCAGGATCGCATTGCAGGCTGTGGCCAGAATTAGTCTGCAATACTGAATTCAGATAGATAGATGAATGGATGGAAGATAGATAGATAGACAGATAGATAGATAGATAGATAGATAGATAGATAGATAGATAGATAGATAGATAGATAGAGATAGATAGATAGATAGATAGATAGATAGATAGATAGATAGATAGATAGAGGCAGGCAGGCAGGCAGGCAGGCAGGCAGGCAGGCAGAGAGACAGGCAGACATGGAGAGAGAGAGAGAGACACACAGAGAGAAAGACATAGACACGGTAACAATAGCACTTAGACTTATATACCACTTCACAGTGCTTTCCATCCCTCTCTAAGCGGTTTACAGAGTCAGCTTCTTGCCCCCAACAATCTGGGTCCTCATTTTATTGACCACGGAAGGATGGAAGGCTGAGTCAACCTTGAGCCAGCCAGGATCTAACTGCCAGCAGTCAGCAGAAGTAGCCTATAGTGCTGCGTTCTAACCACTGCACCACCAACGGCTCTCTGCAATCCTAGCAGAGATGTCTTGAATGTTCTTCAATGAGTCCAGTTATTGGTTCTGTAAGATTGTAGATCATCTCAGATGTTCCAAACTGTTCCATCAATCCTCGTCTGTTGAGGATACTTCTACTTAAAATAATAGAGCTGGAAGGGACCTTGGCGGTCTTCTACTCCAACCTCCTACTTAAGCAGGAGACTCTATACCATTTCAGACAAATGGCTGTCCAGTCTCTTTGTAAAGTCTCCAGTGATGGAGCACTCATAACTTCTGAAGGCAAGCCGTTCCACTGGTTTATTGTTCTCATTGCCAACCCTTACTTTCATCCACTGGTGAATTTCTCAGCAAGTCAGGAAAGACCAAGTGTTACTCATCACTTGTTCTGATCCAACTCCCCAAACACGACAAACCCTCTGTAGTTGAAGCAATAATTCCTTTATTAGGAGCACCAAAAAGGCAAAAAGTTTCTCTCTCACTGTAGGCTAACGAGTCCATCCGGCAGGGAGAAGAATAGTTGTTTGCCACATCTATTCATCTCTGCCTCCTGCCTTTTATCCCCAGAGCTAGGGTGGGGATTTGTTAGCAGCAGTGGCTCTTCCATCCCAAGGACCAGCCCATAGATTTCTACTGCTCTCCTCTCCTCTGCCTTCTATGCATTCATGCATCAGGCACTGGACCCAGATGTTCCTCTTTTTCCTCATCAGCCACCTCCAGACCTGGGGGCTGTTGACTCTCCATCTGAGGGCTGACGAATGGCTCAGGCTCCCCCTCTGTCTCTCTCTCTCTCTCTGCCAGCTCCATTCCCTCTTCCCCCTCTCAGGTTGCCTTGATGCTGGCCCCAACTCCCATGCCTCCTCCTCCTCCTCTGATTCTGCTGTTGGAACAGACGGTGGCCGACAGGCCACAATATCCCTTCTGTAACCTCTAGGCACATGGAGGTGAGCAAACTGACTTTAAGGAAACACTGATGGATTTAGGTACTGGCAAAAATCTGCTACACAAAGATGCCTCTCAACCTTGAGCAGCTTGAAGATGTGTGGACTTTTGCACGCAGAATTCTGGGAGTTGCTCCACACATCTTCAAATTCAAAGAAGAATTGGACCTCTGGCTGGTCTACAAAGGAAGGAGCAAATAATAGAGAAGGCATCCATTAGAACTGTCGCAGGAACTAATTGGGGCTTTGATATATATTTACTAATAGGCTGTGTCAAAGAAAGAGTGATGGATGAGGGTCAGTCATAAATAAGAGAGAGTCATGATGGAAAATTGAACTGGTTATTGATCGCCTCCTCTCACAAGGATTTAGGAAAAGCTAATTGGCGATACCTGTCTTACACAAAATATACAGCTGTTGGGGGTGTGGGTGTGGGTGTTTGTGTGTGTATGTAACCACTTCTAAGAGGAAATTTCATTTCGTGAACTGCTCGGTTACAAGAACAGCTTTGGAAGATACTTAATGCCACTTTGGGAGATTTCAGTTTGAACAATAAGGCAGACAAAGGATGATCTTTTATGGCTGCCGTTTCTGTAAAGCTTAACCTTTACTAGGAAGACCTGGGACATGGTGGATCAGTGACTAAGACGCTGAGTTTGTTGATCGAAAGATCGGCAGTTCAGCGGTTCGAATCCCTAGCTCCACGTAACGGGCTGAGTTCCCGTGACTTGTCCCAGCTTCTGCCAACCCAGCAGTCTGAAAGCATGTAAGAAAAAATGCAAGTAGAAAAATAGGGAACACCTTTGGTGGGAAGAGAACAGTGTTCCGTGCACCTTTGGCATTTAGTCATGCTGGCCACATGGCCATGGAGACGTCTTTGGACAGCGCTGGCTCTTTGGCTTTGAAATGGAGATGAGCACCGCCCCCTAGAGTCGGGAACGACTAGCACGTCTGTGTGAGAGGAAACTTTACCTTACTAGGAAGTCCAACATTCTTGAATCATCATTTGCAGCAGGAGGGAATGAACCAAGCCAGGCACAGCCAAAGGAGTGAACCAAGCCCTACGAGACTAACACAGTCTGCCAAGGTCAGAATGCAGGGGATGATGGGCTTGTGCCTAGAAGAGGCAGTACAGATAATCCTCAATTTAGGACCACTGTCGGGGCCGTTGCTAAGCAGGGCGGTTGTGAAATGAGTTGCATCTGATTTCACAACCTTTGGCCATTTATAACGAAAAGAAGGACTAGGGGTGACATCAGGTGTGGGTTTCAAAAATTTTAGCAAGGGCTTCTCTACCCGGTTGCTGGTCGGTCTCCTGCACCACGGCAGATGGGCCTTTTTACCCTCCCCAGGCTCCAGAGGCTTTCCCAAAGCTACTGGGAGGGCAAAAATGGCCTCCCCAGCCTCTGGAGGCCCTCTGGAGGACAGAAACAGGCCCTTTTCTGGCCTTCCTGAAATTCCGATAAGCCTGTTTTTCGCCCTCCCTGAGCCCCCGCACGTGCCCCGCACTTACCTGCATCCAAAATGGGCCGCATGGGGACTCCTGGGAGAGGCATGGTGGGATGGGAGGGGTGGGGCGGGGCCAGCCAGGAGTGGGATTTGGGGGTTCTCCGAACTGCACATAATCTTAGCTTAGAGGTTCTTCCAAACCCCTACGAACCCCCAGTAGCCCACCCCTGGGTGACATGATAGCAGTCTTAAGCTGTCATAGAGAAGAGCGAGTCAAGCTATTCTCCAAAGCACCTGAAGGCAGGACAATTAGCAACGGATGGAAACTCATCAAGGACAGAAGCAACCTAGAAACCTAGTTTCCTGAGAGCAAGAAGAATTAAACAATTGAACGACTTGCCTCCAGAAGTTGTGGGTGCTCCATCCATCACTGGAGGTTTTTAAGGAGAGACCGGACAACTCTTTGTCTGGAATGAATTGAGGTCTCCTGCTTGAGCAAGGGGTTGGACTAGAAGATCTCCGAAGGTCCCTTCCAACTTTGTTATTCGGTTATTCTCTCCGTGCACCAAGCTATGTTGGCGCATGTGATAAGTTGGCTTGCTTTCAGCTAAGCATAAATGCGTACTTCCAGCCACTGCAATTGGCAATCATGGTTTGCAGCTTGGGTGAACGAGCAAGCATATATATATATATATATATGTGCCCCGGTGTTGCTATCTAACCTGCATCTTTAAAGCTGTAATTACATGGATCAAAGCATGTGTGTTTATGCAGCCCTTAGATGATGGAAGTTATATCCTTTTGCTCAGCTTTCCCTGCCGAGAATTCCCTTCTACTAATGGTGCTACAAACAGCTTTGTTGTGAATGCCTTAAAAAAAACCTCTTATTGATCTTTGTAGAACAACGCCTCCCAAGTTATGATCTCTGGTTCTTGCTTTCAAGCATCTTAAATTGTAGAAAGAGGAGCTGTGAGAAAAGCATCTAATCACCTCCATAATTTTCTCCCCCAATCAGAAGTAAGAGGCTTATTTACCCAGATAGGCCTACTCCCCATTGAGCAGCCACGATGAAAACCACGATCGGGTGCCAAATGTTAATGAATCCAGCTTATCTTGCCTTCTCCTGAAAGCTGGTATTTAGCTGAGCCAGGCCTGTGATTGCAGGAGGTTTATTTAGAACCATCTGAATTTATAGCCCGAAGCATAAATTGTGATTGTGTGTTGTCTTCATCTTCACACACACACACACACAAACCATGGAGAGCACTCAAGGAGAAATTTGATCCATCATTTCAAAGACCAGAGTGGAGCCGACTCTCCTTTCTTAGTTCCACAGCTTCTTTGGTCCTCAAAGAATTGAGCCCTAGCCTGAAGTCTAGCACTTCTGACAACACATCTTGTCAAGCCCTGGAAACCAGGAGTCAAGGTGGTTCAAAGGAACACGGGTTCGTTGCATGCTAACACGCCTCTACAAGAATCTGAAGTACCAACGGTCAAAGCAAATTGGTGGTAGATAAGAGTCAACGGAATTCAAGCTGGGTTGTTCTTAGATCCCTTGTAGGCACAAAGGGACTCATGATTGATGATATCTTTGACCCCTCCCTAGGGCTCAGCCTTATCATCTCCTACATATCTTGCTGGAAGACCATCTTAGTCAAAGACACCCCTTTAGGAAGACGGTGAAAATTATAAGTAGCTGGGTCCATTGGGGTATAACTATCAATCAAGCAACTAACTAATTTGTTGATGCTATCCAAGGTCCTGAAAATAGAGTTTGGGTCTACTGTTTTACCCGAGTCCTTCTCTAGCAGAGATGGGGGTGCCCCTCTAGATATCTAATTTCCACCATTCTACCTTCGTGTGCTCCACTGTGAAGCACTAAGTGCTATTGCTATGTGTGAGAAAGACCTTGGAAGAGAGATGCTGCCTAGAGAACAGTCAGATAAGAGACAGCCATAGCCCATAGCTGAATAGTATCAGGGCAAGAAGCTCAAGAGGGATTTTGCCTAGTTTCTTGGGCTGTAAAGGAGATGGCTATAATCGTATGTTAGAAAGACCTTGGAAGATGGACAGAAGAGACGCTGCCTAGGGAATGGACAAATAAGAGGTAGCATGGCCCACCGTTGCATAATGGGTGGAGAAAGAGGCTCAGAAGGGACCCTCCTTAGTTTCTCATCCTGTATAGGAGATGACTGTAGTGGTGTGTGGGAAAGACCTTGGGAGACAGAGCAAAAGTGATCCTATTGAAGAAATGGTCAGATAAGAGACAGCATAACCCACAGCTGCAGAATGTTGGAGAAAGACACACAGAAAGGGACCCTCCCTAGATTCTCAGGCTGTAAAAGAGACAGTGGGAAAATTGTACTTTCAGACTTGCACATTTCTGTTCATTCAGCCTTACAATAAAGTTAAGATTAGTTTATCTGGTTGTGTTTCCTGTCTGGTCTACCTGGCAAGGCTGACATTGGATCTTTGAATCATTTTTCTTACAGCCTTCCAGTGTAACAGTGAGAAGGCTATGTTCCCCCTCACCCAGCCTAATGGTGAGGAGCAGTGATGGGATTCAGCTGATTCAGGCCAGTTCAGGAGATCCAGTTGTTAAGCCCAGGAATACAATTGATCCCAGACCTCCATACTTTCCGCAAGGCCCTGAAGACCTTTCTATTTCAGCAAGCCGGGCTGGCTTAAAAAGATTTTAATGGGTTAATTTTAGTGAAGGGTTTTAAATTTTAGGGAAGCCAAAATTGATTTAATTATGTTTTAAATTATTTTAACTTTCATATTGCATGTATTTTAATTTTTGGCTGTTCACCGCCCTGAGTCTGTCAGGAGAAGGGTGGTATACAAATTTAATAAATTAATAATAATAACAACAACAACAACAACAACAATAATAAATTGCTGTCTGGTTACACCCCTCCCCGCCCCTTTCAGGAGTCCCCACGTGCCCCATTTTGGCTCCCAAGTAAGTGCAGGGAGGCCTACTAGATCCAAAACAGGATGCGAGGAAGCTCCCACGGCCTGTTTTTGCTCCCGGAGAGTGCAGGAGGCCAAGTGTTGCCTATTACACCCAGGGGTGGGATTCAGCCAGTTTGCACCATTTTGGGAGAACCAGTTGTTAACTTTCTGAGCTGGTTGGCAAACTGGTTGTTGGAAGAAATCATTAGGGCAAAGAACCGGTTGTTAAATTACTTGAATCCCACCACTGATTACACCCCCTTGGCCACGCCCACCATGGCTACGCCCACCCAGCCGATCACTAGGACAGAGAACCAGTTGTTAAGTTATTTGAATCCCAACCACTGATGAGGAGTTTAGAGTTTGGTGTGTGTGTGTGAGATCCGTACACAAGGTTTGTGTAGCTTTACACTCACGTGAATCCTTATGTAGGCTGAGAGCCAAACCTTGCACCCCTATGCTACAGTGACATTTTTAGAGTCGCTTCTTCACTCTCTTCAGGCTATTGCACAGTGACACGGCACACACCAGAGCTCTTCGGTAACAATAGAGCTGAGAAGACCACATTCTTATAATGAACGCTTCCTGCCTTGCAGTTAACGTAATTGCTGATTACAGAGACAGCCACTGTCACACTGAGAAATCCGAGGCAGACCCTGCTAGGAACATCTGGAAGGTGACGAAGATTAGACGCTGATGAGAACCCCTGTTATAATTAAGTCTAAATATTACAAGGGTCTTGGTCTGGGGGGAAAAAAATACGTGTTCAAGAGAATCCCATTGGCAAGGAACACCAGCCTGCACCAAAGTTTGTTACAGGAAAGCTATAAAGCAGCGGTCACCAACTGGTGGTCCGTGGACCACTGGTGGTCCATGAGAATATTTTGGTGGTCCACAGAAAAATTATTTCCATTTTTTTATATTACACTAAATCAGTAAATCAAACTATAGCCCCTGGGCCAGATACATGCAATGAATGGTTGTGTTGCTGCAGAGAGTCTGCCCCTTGGCGAGTGCCTTTGGCATCACCAGAATTAGCCATTCAATGCTGCCTAGAGTGGATAATGGAGACTGCAGAAATAGGAAAAACTTTCTCTACACATGCCAGAGAATGAGAAGGCAACATTATGCACAGTTGGCATAGACTGTACCATTTTGGGCTACAGTTGGGGAGGAAAAAGGCACCAACTGCACAAAAATGATTCTTTCTGGAGTTTAAAAGAAAGAAATAATCCACTCTTATTTCCAATGAAGAATATTTGTAGCTCAGGATTGAAATGAGAGGTCCTTGGTGCTCTCTCAGTTTGGTGTTTTTCTTGCAGATATTTCAAGAAGAAGAAGAAGAAGAAGAAGAAGAAGAAGAAGAAGAAGAAGAAGAAGAAGAAGAAGAAGAAGAGGAGGAGGAGGAGGAGGAGGAGGAGGAGGAGGAGGAGGAGGAGGAGGAGGAGGAGGTGGAGGAGGAGGAGGAGGAGGAGGAGGAGGAGGAGGGGGTGGAGGAGGTGGAGGAGGAAGAGATTACTGCAATTTTCTCTGTGTGGGGCTACCCACACACAAGAGGATGTTGCAAATTCCGTGAGCTTTGGCCATGACCCTTTCCCAAGCACAAATCCAAAGACTGGTTTTAAGCTTTAAAGCTTTAACCAACTTTGGTCCTGAATCTCAGATTTCCAAAGTGGCTTTTTAAAAGATATTTTCTCTTCACAGGACCATCTGTGGGGCAGTGGGTGAAGGACTTCTGCAGACTCCCCCCCCCCCCCCAGAATGACACAATACATTCCTTTGGTATCTCTGTCATGACCCCTTTCAGGAAAATGGTTCAGATCTTACCAGCCAGAACTTTTGCATTAAACTACCGGTAATAGTTTTTAATCATCAGTTTGAAAAATGGTTAACTCTGTAGGTAAACAGGCAGGTAAAGACGGGAATAACAAATTAAAAACATACAAATAAAACGCATCACGCCAAAAAACTCCAACCTTGCTGACTTCAAAGATATAAAGAAGTTAGAGATCAAATGAACTGAATTATGGGGGAGGGGGGGGAGGTTCAGATGGGCTTCCAGCAAAGTTAAGCCAGGCAATGCAGCTGGAACCATCTAATTCAGAAACGGGGGTGGGGGGTGGGGAAGTCCTGCCTAAAAGCCAAAAGTGGATGAATAATAAATCCAATCGAACCAGTGAAGGCCATACTTCACTGACTTTAGAGCTGCTGATTGCATAACCACAGCTGCAGTTCAGAACCTTGGATTAACGGCTCGCTTGATGAGTTATAGTGGAACTTTCATAATGAGAGAACTTTGTCTAAAGTTAAATTACAGATATGAACCTTTCCTTGGCCTTGTCATACATTGGAGATGTGGGTTGAAGAATAAGATACTTGAAGACAGAGGGGAGGGGGAGGGAGGGAGAGAGAGAGAAAGAGAGGGAAAGAGGGAAAGAGAGAGAGAGGAAGTGGAAAAGAGAGAGAGAGGGAGGGAAAGAGAAATAGAGGGATAAGAGCCTGGTGGAGCAGTGGACTAAAGCGCTGTTAAATAGCACTTAGCTGCCAGCTGCCTGCAATTATTGCGAGTTCAAATCTCACTAGGCTGAAGGTTGACTCAGCCTTCCATCCTTCCGAGGTAGGTAAAATGAGGACCTGGATTGTGGGGGCGATAAGCTGACTTTGTATAAAAAAGAACATCGCTTGGGGGGGGGGGAAAGCCCTACTAAGCAGGTATATACAAAAGTATGAAGGCTATTGCTTAAATTGAACCAATAAATAAATAATAAATAAATAAATAAATAGGGAAAGAGAGAGAGGGAAAGAGAGAGAAAAAAGAAAGAGAGAGAGAGAGAGAGAGATGGATGGAGATGAGAGAGAGAGAGTGAGATTGAAGGATGAATAAAGAGAGAGAAAGATAATGGATAGATAAAGAGAGAGAGAGATGGATGGAGATGATGCATAGATAAGTAGAGAGACAGGGATAGATAGAGAGAGAGAGGGAGGGAGGGAGGGAAGGAAGGAAGGAAAGATAGATAGAGATAGATAGATAGATAGATAGATAGATAGATAGATAGATAGATAGACAGACAGACAGACAGACAGACAGACAGACAGACAGACAGACAGACCGACCGACAGACGGACAGACAGACAGATTGATTTTCAAAATCCCCCCCCCCCCCAAATGTAATCCAAAACTAAGCAGTCTGGATCCATTCCTTGTGGGATATCTTCTTCCACACTATATGGAGCTGGCCATCCTCGTTAGCATGCATGGAAGAGATCTTTAATTCAGGGCCCTGGATTTACGGTGGGGAAAATTTCTTTCCCACCCACCCCTCTCTTCACCTCCCACTTAATTCCATTCCGGCAGCCAAATTGCTCTCGTTTAACTGCGATTACAAAGGCGGGGGCTGATGGGAGAGGTTAATCAAAGCGTATGGGGAGGGGGTGTAACCATTTGTAAATATTAAGCCACTCTTTCCGGGCCTCTCCTTAAAACAAGCTTAATAAACTCCCCGGCTTTTACAAGAGGAGGAGAAAGAGTCTCGCTTAGAAACTGAATCGGCAAGAATAAAAAGCCACCAAATTTATTTATTCAGGCTCAAGGGATCGAAATCAGGGCTGGGCTGCTGGGGGTTCGTAGGGGTTCGGGAGAACCTCTAGCTAAGATTCTGGGCAGTTTGGAGAACCCCAAATCCCACTCTTGGTTGGCCTTACCCACTCCTCCCACGAGTCTCCAAGTGGCCTGTTTTGGATGTAAGTGCAAGGGTACGCACAGAGCTCGGGGAGGGCAAAAAACGTGCCTTCTGGAAGTTTGGGATTGAGCCTCCAGAGGGCCTCCAGAGCCTGGGGAGGCCGTTTTCACCCTCCCAAAGGCTCGAGGAAAGCCTCTGGAGCCCGGGGAGGGCAAAAACACCCCCCTCCCGCCAAGGTGCAGGAGGCCGACTAGGCCACACCCACCATGGCCACGCCCACCCAGCAACCAGGCAGAGGACCCCTTGCTAAGATTTTTGAAGCCCGCCCCTGATCGAAATGATTATTTTTAAACTCTGACAAATGCATCTCGCCATTGGCTTCAGGGCATTCGTCGCCTCGTTTCAAGGCAGTTCAGATTCTGTGGGACAGGCAACCTTCTACTTGCGACCGTTTAACCATGGTTCAAAAGTTACGGCAGCCTCGAAAAACGGACTCACAACTTATGCTCACACTTACAACGGTTGTACCACCTGGGGCATCACGCAGTCACAATTGGGTGGCTTGGCAAGCAGTTGGCACTTACTGTCATGATTTGCTATCGTTTTTATTGATTTCTGGCAAAAAAAAACCCCAACACCCAGTAGATTCACTTAACAATGTGTGGTTTGCTCAATAGATACAGATACGGATTAACAGAGTTGGAAGGGACCTCGGAGGCCATCTAGTCCAACCGCCTGCCCAAGCAGGAGACCCTCCACCATTTCTGACAGATGGCAGTCCAGTCTCTTCTTGAAAGCCTCCAGTGATGAAGCTCCCACAACTTCCAAAGGCAACTTCGGAAGCCTGGAATGGAAGAAGCTGGATGACTGGATGGTGGGGAATGGAAATCAGAGCTAAAGAAGCTTCTTGGATGAGAAGTGAAACATCTTCAGAGAAAAACCAGTTGCCTCTTGAAAAAGCCCCTGTAAGACACACCATCGATTATTCCTATCCCTTCTCAGTCGATTCCTTATTCCTTTAGGTGGAAACTGGGGAGAGAAACCTAGAAAACCCCCAGTTTTTCAGTAGAGTCTTTCTCGACTCCATCCAAGTTTGCTTAGTTTGAGGCTTGCCAATTCAACGTGGTTTTCTCTCTCTCTCTCTCTCTCTCTCTCTCTCTCTCTCTCTCTCTGTTGTATATCCCAGATGTTGCTTTTCCTTTTTTTTAAAAGCAGTCAGTGAGGGATTTAAGTACATCAGAATGACATCTCCCTCTATTAGGTGAAAGTGTGATGGATGACTGAAGCATCACCTGCAAAATAGGTTCCTTGCAACTTGTCACTGGCAATCACATTTGCCATCTGTCTTCTATTTATCCCCACCACAGGCCTGACAGCCTTCTCTCATATTGTTTCATTTTCTTATCATTGCAACCCTCTCAATGTTTTCTCTACGGAGGGCCCGAAAAGTATTGGAATGCCAGAGTGGGAAGAGAAGAGAAGTAATACGCACACAAAATCCCTCCACACACACATACGCCCAGACTAATATCAAAATTGCTTTTAAAAAGATGAGTTCCCCCGGCCCACAAGTGCGCCAAGACCTCTCAAAACCCAGCATTTTAAAACCTGATATTCCCCCCCCCCTCTTCTACTTTAATGGAAACTTTATTGGAAAAAGTTCAGCTCTTCTTCTTTTCTAAATTCTTGAAGTCTTCCAGGTTTTTTTTGTTTAAAAAAAGGAATAATCTTGGAAAGGAAAACTCATTTGGACCATGGGATGGTTTAAAAAAAAAACCAAACAACTCTTTAAGGATTCCTAAATTATGCAGGTAATCCTCTGCTTAGGACCACAGTGGAGCCCAAGATATATAGTTGCTCAGTGAGACGCTTGTTAAGCGAGTTTTGACCCGTTTTACGACCTTTCTTACTACCGTCATTAAGCAAGTCACCACGGATGTTAAGTTAGTAACACGGTTGATAAATTTTTGTGTTTTTTTAAAAAATTTAATTTATAAGCCACCCTTCTCCAGAGACTTACAACGTGATAAGCAATAGCCTTCATACTTTTGTATATACCTGCTTAGTAGGGCTCTCGGCCACCCCTAAGCGATGTTCTTTTTTATACAGTTTATTGCCCCCACAATCCGGGTCCTCATTTTACCTACCTCGGAAGGATGGAAAGCTGAGTCAACCTTGAGCCTGGTGAAATTCGAACTTGCAATAATTGCAGGCAGCTGGTGTCACTTTAACACCACTTAAGCTGCCGCTTAAGCTGCTGCGCCACCAGGCTCAGTGAAGCTGCCTTCCCTTCTAACAGCCACAAAAGGACCAGGGGTGGGTTGCTGGGGGTTCGCAGGGGATCAGGCCGGAGAACCTCTAGCTAAGATTCTGTGCAGTTCGGAGAACCCTCCAAATCCCACTCCTGGCTGGCCCCACCTGCTCCGCCCCTCCCCTCCTGGGAGTCCCCACGCGGCCTGTTTTGGATGCAGGTAAGTGAAGGGCGCGCACCGAGGCTCAGGGAGGGCGAAAAACAGGCCTATTGGAAGTTCCAGAAGGCTGGAAATGGGCCCGTTTCTGACCTCCATAGGGCCTCCGGAGCCTGGGGAGGGTGTTTTCGCCCTCCCGGAAGCTCGAGGAAAGACTCTGGAGCCTGGGGAGGGCAAAAACGCCCCCTTCCTGCCGTGTTGCAGGAGGCGACTAGGCCACACCCACCATGGCCACACCCACCATGGCCACGCCCACCCAGCAACCAGGCAGAGAGCCCCTTGCTAAAATTTTTGAAGCCCACCCCTGCCACAGGGCGCTGCAACCGTCGTAAAAATGAACCCGTTGCCGAGCACGTCTGACTTTTGATCCCGTGAGCACGGAGAGGCTGCAACGGTTCTCAGTGTGAAAAATGGTCACTTTTCTCAGTGCCGTTTTTAAGTTTGAATGCTCACTAAATGAACCGTTGTAAGTCGAGGACTACCTGTATTGTGGTTTACCGATAAGGCAAACAAACAAACAAACAAAAAATAACACAAGGGCATTCGGATCAACTGACTCATCTGATCATCATTTTCTGACAGTGAGAACAATCCATTGGTAGAACAGGAGTTGCCTTCGGAAGTTGTGGGAGCTTCATCCCTGGAGGCTTTCAAGAAGAGACTGGACTGCCATCTGTCAGAAATAATGTAGGGTCTCCTGCTTGGGCAGGGGGTTGGATTAGATGACCCCCAAGGTCCCTTCCAACTCTGTTAATCTCTTGAACATCGTTTTTTCTTGACCGAAGGATTGGACGAGCAGAGAAATAATATATCAGCATCAAAAGCAAACCTTTCTGGGAGGGAGGGGGGCTGTAGGCACAAGACCCTGGAGAAATGTCCACCATGGGCCACTTGATGAATGGATGCATCAAAGCACAAGTGAAGTTCCAGATTTGATGCACAATTCTGGGATAGATGGATTCAAAGTCTAAATTTGGAAAGTTATGGTAGGTCAACAAGACTTAACTAGGGAAGATCCCCTTAAAATGCAAGAGAGATTAATCCGGGAACTGAACTAGCAAGACAGAGATGTGAACAATCCACTTAAAATCTAGATGGTCCTACTCATCTGGGCCTGAACTATCAAGAAAAGGATGGAGAGGATCTCTGTAAAGTCCAGATGTTCTACTGATCTGGGCTGAAGTACCAAGACAGGGATGAGGAGGATTGCTTAAAATCCAGATGTTCTGCTCATCTGAGCTAAAGTGCCAAGACGGACAAGAAGGAATGCCTTAAAATCCAGATGCTCTACACATCTGGGCCTAAACTATCAAGAAAAGGATGGGTGGGGGTCTCCTTAAAATCCAGATGTTCTACCCATCTGAGCTGAAGTACCAAGACAGGGATAAGAAGTATCTCCTTAAAATCTAGATGTTCTACTCATCTGGGCCTGAACTATCAACAAAGGAATGGGTGCGGATCACCTTAAAATCCAGATGTTCTAGTCATCTGAGCTGAAGTATCAAGACATGGATGAAAAAGGTCACCTTAAAATCCAAATGTCCTATTCATCTGAGATGAAGTACAAAGACAGGGACGAGAAGGAGCACCTTAAAATCCAGATGTTCTACTCATCTGGGCCAGAAATATCAAGAAAAGGAGGACCTCCTTAAAATCCAGATGTTCTGCTCATCTGAGCCGAAGTACCAAGACAGGGATGAGAAGGATCGCCTTAAAATCCAGATGTTCTACTCATCTGGGCCCAAACTACCAAGACAGGGATGAGAAGGATTGCCATAAAATCCAGATCTTCTGCTCATCTCGGCCAGAACTATCAAGAAAAAGAGGACCTCCTTAAAATCCAGATGTTCTACTCATCTGAGCCGAAGTACCAAGATAGGGGTGAGAAGGATCTCCTTAAAATCCAGATGTTCTACTCATCTGGGCTGAAGCACCAAGACAGGGATGAGAAGGATGGCCTTCAAAACCAGAAGGTCCCACTCATCTAGGACCGAAACACCTTCCATTTTGTTCAAGAATCTTCTTCTCCAACCCACGTCTCCCAACGCACGGAGAAACCTTCGGGGTTTTTTCCAACTCTCGTTCTCATTATCTCAGAAAGCAAGGGAGCCCTCTTACTTTTATTAAGTTAAACAGGGATAGCAATTAAATACCAGGTGAAAGAGCGATCTGTCAAAAATGCCTTGGCATCTTGCCCAAGCCTTTCCAGATTCTCCTTAATGTCTCTACTGATCCCCTGCCAAGTTCTTGGGCTTGGCAATTATTTCATTGTATGACACACTTTGATAGGACTTGTGGGAACGTGGGACTTGGAAAGAAGAGTGATTGGAAGTAAACAACAGCAGGAACGAAGGTATGTCTGAGACACAAATCGAGGCGTTATGGATTTCAGGTTTTTGCCGAGGCCAGGAGATCTAGACCTGGGATGGCAAACCCAGAAGCCCTCCAGAGGCCGGAAACGGCCATTTGCCAACTTCTGGTGAGACCGGAAGGCCCGTTTTTCACTCTCCCCAGGCTCCAGAGACTTTCTAGGAGCCTGGGGAGGGCAAAAAAGACCTTCCCTTCCCCGGAGGCCCTAGAAATACCATACGTGCCATAGGTTCGCCATCACGGATATAGGGCCATGATGGCGAACCTCTGGCACATGTGCCACAAGTGGCACGCGAGCTGACGCCTAGGTCAGCTCCACCGTGTATGCCCGCTGCCTCCCACCGACCAGCTTATTTTTGGGTCTCTGCTGGGAGTTACATGCATGGGCCGGGGGTGGGGGAGCATGGGGGAGTCACATGTGCATGCACAGGTGGCGGGGCTGCAGGGGGCATTGTATTATGCGCCCGTGCTATTACGTGCGTGCTTTGGGCACACAAGGAAAAAAAGGTTCTGTGAGGGAATGGCTATTGCCTAACTAGTTGGGTTGGGCTTTAAGACTGTAATTCTGTATTGCATCATACTGTATTCTGATTGGCTAGCTCTGTAAACCAACGTACTTAAGAGGAAGTTTGAATCATGGCTTCTTCTTATTACATTATTATTGCTACCTCTGCTCCTCTGCCTGTTCTCTCTGCATGATCACTGCTTGATCATTGCTACTTGTTTTCTACTGTTTTACTGATTGTTTTACTGCTGTGCTTGTTCCTGTTTGCAACTCCAAAAAAGAGCTGTTTTATTACATATGACTACAACAACTGGTAAGAAGACTTTGTTCTTGGGATATCCCTGGATTGACAATTTAACTATCTTTATCTGTGTATGACCTGGATTGTTTATTGGACTTTGCTTTGCTTTTTCCTAAAAGAATATCACAACTCGTGTCTGTGTATTGATAGTGCTTATTCACAATCACTCTCAGTTGTTTCTCATGTGCACAACCTTGCTACTCAAGGGTTACTCTGCGCATATTCCTTAACAGGTTCACCATTACTGATCTAGATGCTTGAAAACCTGGGAGACTTGGAAGAAGCTGCAAGACTTCGCCCGTTTCCAAAGTTTCATGAAAACAGCCTTCAAGGAACTCCTTTGGCCACAGCCCGGGGGAAGAGTGAGCCTTCAGATAAATTCACAGCAGGATTCACGGGTATAGGGATTTTCTGTCTTTCACTGTGAGTTTTATTGTGGGGGAAGGGGGTGCATGAAGGGAGGCTATCTCATATCACTCACATGTTGTTACTCTGACAATAAAGGTTTGGATTTGAAATTGTGTATAAAACCTAGGATGACCTATAATAGTGCTTTTCCCAAACGTTGGATTAAAATAAAATATTTGCACTGATGAGGTTACCTAGTGGGATAATGAAATATCTGCAAGAAAACAGCCAAGCTCGGAGAACCCCAAGGACCCCTGAAAATGAAATGTTGATCCCTCCCTTCCCTTCCTCCTCCTCCTTTTTAACCCCGATGACGTTATCTAGTTTGGTAATGAAACATCTGCAAGAAAGCCATGAAGCTCAGAGAGTGCCAAGTACCCATCCTTCTCCTCCTTCTCCTTCTCCTTCTCCTTCTCCTCCCAAATCCCCTCCGTTTTAACATTGATGATGTTACCTAATTTGGTAATGAAACACCTGTAAGAAAGCCACCAAGCTCAGAAAGTGTCAAGTACCCATCCTTCTCCTCTTTCTCTTTCTCCTTCTCCTTCTCCTTCTCCTTCTCCTTCTCCTTCTCCTTCTCCTTCTCCTTCTCCTTCTCCTTCTCCTTCTCCTTCTCTCTGCAAACCCAACTTCCTTCTAGCACTGATGATGTTATCTAGTTTGGTAATGAAATGTCTACCAGAAGACCTCCAAGCTCAGAGAGCACCAAGGACCTGACAATTCTTCTCCTTCTCCTCCCAAATCCAGGGGTGAAATGCTACCGGTTCGCTCCGTTTGGCAAATAGTTAAAAATACTTTAAAAAGTTTTTTAAAAAGGTTGGTCACACCCACCCAGTCACATGACATCCTCCCACCAAGCCACACCCACCAAACCGGTAGCAAAAAAAATTGCATTTCACCCCTACACAAATCCCCTCCTTTCTAACACCGATGATGTTACCTGGTTTGATAATGAAATTCTGCAACACAACAACCAAGCACCGAGAGCACCAAGAGGAAAAAAAATATTTATAATAATTGGTACTGATTCATTAAATTGCTACGCTGCCTGACTCCTAAAATCTGGGTGATTTTATCGATAAAATAAAGCCTCACCACCATTGGAGATTTGAGACTGTTCAATAAATACCCAACACCAGGCACGGCTTAGAATATGATGCAGCTTTTAATTTTGCTGCTTTGGGCATGAAGGTTTTTTTTTTTTTAATTGTTCTTCATGTTGTTTTACACCAAATATATATACTACTGAGAGATGAGACATAACAAACGTTTTCGTATTCTTGTCACACTTAATTTGTTTGTTTTTTGGGTTTTGGCGTTTGTCGGTGCTTTTTTTTTCCATTGCTGTTTTCTGATCTCATTCAGACTGATTTTCATTGTTTATTGTTAATAAATCAGAGGGAATAGGGGTTGTTTGTTTGGATATTGTTGAATTTGGTTGTCTAATAGCTTCTTTTTCTTTTTTCACAAGTGTGATTGGTTCCATGCCCAGCTTTGTGTTTCGGTATTATTCAATTACATCTTTTGAAACATGTGTACATCCTGTCTTTCTGTAGTGAGAGAGTCGGATGGCTTCTGCTGCTGAAAATATAAAGAGGGTAGGATATTTAGAAAATCATTCCAAAGTTTTGGTCAATCCTGAAGCTGACCTGAGCGAAGCCGCTTTGGAGGGATAGGGAGAGGGGGAATAGAGATAGCTGGGGTTTTGTAGCCAATACAAAATACTTTCTTAGGGTTAGGGTTAGGGTTAGCACTTTGATTGGACCACGTGACTGATTTGATTGGACCACGTGACTGATTGGAGAAGGGGAAAAACTTTTACTTTTAATTAGGTGAAATCCGCAGGTACTTTCAGAGTCGGTTTTCACCAGCCAAAATGATATCTCTAAATAAAACTATGATTTGAGGAATGTACATCCCTTGGAGTTTTGTTTGCTATGGGTGTTTACTTGGAATCCTGAGAGTTTCTGGGTCAATAATGGAGATCTTAGGTTTTCTTCTCCGCGGTCAAAGACAAGATGGCAACTTTGGAGAGAGAGAGAAAAAAAACTGTAGGATCTCCATTTGTCTTTCCTATTTATAACCTCTGGATACCAAATAACAGAGTTGGAAGGGACCTTGGAGGTCTTCTAGTCCAACCCTCCACTGAAGCAGGAGACCCTATACCAAGAGTCAGCAACCTGTGGCTCTGGAGCCGCATGTGGCTCTTTCACCCCTCTGCTGCAGCTCCCTGTCACTCAAAATATACGTCACAACCGCCAATGTGCGACGCCCACCGGCATGCGATTTATTGAGCTTTTCGACCCCCGGTAGGCCAACCATGGATAAATCCAAGAAAAGAAAAGTTTCAGAAGAAAAACAGAACGTTGAATTCGACTACCTATGCTAGTTTTGTGGCCGCTCAAGAAATAGTCAGGCATGGGAAGGGTTTTGTGACTCCCGGTGTTTGCTTTGCTGTGGGAAACGGGTCCAAATGGCTCTTTGAGTGTTTATGGCTGCTGACCCCTGCCCTATTCCATTTCAGACAAAGGGTTGTCCAATCCCTTTCAAAGTACGGCCTTTCCAAGAAGAACAACAAAAGACATTTTAGAAATATGAGTAGAAAAATATTCCCTTCCATCACCATGGAACCATTACCACCAATTGGGGGATAACAGCATAAAAGTTCAACCATAATGTTCACCTGTGATTACAAGCCCTTTGTGGACTGTCGGCAGGAGATGGGAGGGGAGGAAATCAAATGTTGAGTTATGGATTTTACAACTGTTAAAATTTAAAAGGGGGGATTTGTTGTTTTTTTTAAAAAAATATTTTCCCTCTTTTTCTGCGGTGCGTGTGATTATTTTGTTATACAAGTAGTCCTTGACTTACAATCGCAATTGAGCCCAACATTTCTGTTCCTAAGTGAGATATATTGTTAAGTGAGTTTTGCCCCATTTTCTTGCCACCATTGTTAAGTTGGCAACAGGGCTCTTAAGTGAATCTGGCTTCCCCATTGGTTGTCAGAAGGGGATCACGTGATACCTGCAACCGTCATAAATTTGAATCCTCTGCCAAGCGTCCGGATTTTGATCATGGGACCGTGGGGATGCTGCAACGGGAGTGTGAAAAATAGTCGTAACTCACATTTTTCAGTGCCGCTGTAACTTTGAACGGTCGCTAAACGAACTGTCGTAAGTCAAGGACTACATGAAGTCTTAAACTAAACATCGAAAGTAAGCATTGTTTGTGTTCTTCCAAGAAGAAGTCGGGAGTTCCTTATGTATATATTTTTGTTTTCCTTTCTTTTCCTTTATATCTTTTCACACTCCCATGCCGATTCTCTTTTTATTCTTTATCATTTATGTCGATTGTTAGTTTACGTTATTTCTTCATATGTATGCTTTGTAAAAGTGCAATAAAGTTAGTTGGAGAAAAAAAAACCATTCACCCACTGAACTCTTTTGAAAAGCTGTAATTGCGTTTACCTGTCCTGGGGCAACAACTACTATCTTTCGCGGAGCTGTCCAGGGTCCTGAAACCTTATTGCCTGCCAGCCAAACCCAAACGTTTTATCTTTCATGTCGTTCCCTTAATTAGCTGTGCTCGTAGAACCAGAATCAACGATAAAAAGTCCAACATTTGGCATCTACTCATCCTAGGCAAATGACAGTAAGTCGGTTTTATCTCACTTCCTTCTCATTTCTCAAAAAGCGATTCCGCACTCTGACTAGATCCCAGGGGGCCAAGTGCAACGTGCTTTCCAAAGGTGGCTCTAACACTACACCATCTGCACCCGGCAGTAAAAATTAACCACTATCGCGGTTATATAAAGAGGCCTGCCTGAGTATGTGCTTTGAATGAAAGAACACTACCCCTCGTTCTGCATTTAAACGCAGAGATTGAGGAAGGAAAATTGGACACCTGTGGTACTTTATAAGAATTAGAGGCGTGGAAAATTATAGATGGGCCAACTCACTGAGAAATGTCACCCCGTAGAGATGCCTTGTTCCAAGCTGACATAACAAAGCACAGAGCTGAGATGCACTATAGCCAATCCAGTTTAACGTGGGGGTAAGGGTACCTTTTGCTAAGGGTAGCAAAGCTGGGGCCCTTAAAGTTTTGCAAGCCCTGTAACACCATCACCTGGCATGACAAATATAGTGGAATGTCGTAGTCTGGATTTCCAGGAAAGATGGAAAATATTATGATTAATATTATAATAAATATAATATAATAAATATAATATAATAAATATAATAACATAACATAACATAACATAACATAATATAATATAATATAATATAATGTAATATAATGTAATAATATGCGTAGAGTAGAGTAGAGGTAAAGAACAAAATGAAACAACAAAGTAGTGTAGAGTTGAGTAGAGGTAAAGAACAAAATGAAACAACAGAGTAGAGTAGAGTAGAGTAGAGTAGAGTAGAGTAGAGTAGAGTAAAAGTAGACTAGACTAGACTAGACTAGGAATACTTTATGTGGCCAAGTGTGATTAGACACACAAGGAATTTGTCTCCAGTGCAGAAGTTCTCAATGTACATGCAAAGCAACAAAGTACTAATAATTATAATAATGATACCAATAAGAAGGGGTAGCAGAGAAGATGAGAAGGATAATAATAATACTACAATCATGCCACATGGATGAACATGTTGTTTCATGGGTGAAGATGTATAAAGCAAGAGACAACTTCATTTAGAGAGTTTGTGTGAGAGGAAGAGGGTGAAGACAGTTTAATAGTTCCCAGAATTCAGACTTCATGTGGGTAGTAATCTGTTTTAATTTGGCAAGATTCTGTCTAGAGGTGTAAAACAATTCTTCAGCTCGGAAGAATCACCAGTTATCATTCTTGGTTTGGGGGGCTGACAAGAGGAACATATATTAGTTCCTTGAAACCAAATTTGAAACCACCTGTCTACAAAACACAGATCCTAACACCAAGTTATGGACTTCATCCTAAATATATCCTAGCTCAAATCTACCTACTGAGTCCAGTAGGAGAAGGGCAGTATAAAAATCTAATAAAACAAACAAACAAATAAATAAATACCAAGAGATCAGAACGCTTGTCTCGAGCCACTATCTAAATTTTTGCAAATTGACAATCTTATCCAATCCAAATCTAGTCCCAATGTCATGGTGGTTATTATGTCCAATATTGTGTAATTCACCAAAGAGATGCCACCATACTACCCGCTTGGCCAAATAGACATTTTGCAAAACACATCGAGCCAAAACTTGAAGCACAAACTATTTTTAACATTTGCAGAGGAGATCTGGGGGGAAAAATTGTGGAGGAATGAGAAGTAATTACCATAGCATCGATTGAAAAATCATAGAATCACAGGACTGGAAGGAACCTTCAAAATCTTCTAGTCTAACCCCCAGCTCAAGGCAGGAGGCCTTCGTGGCTAGGTGGCTCAGTAGCTAAGACGCTGAGCTTGTTGATTAGAAAGGTCGGCAGTTTGGCGGTTCGAATCCCTAGTATAGGTCTCCTGCATGAACAGGGGATTGGACTAGATGACCTCCAAGGTCCCTTCCACCTCTGTTACTGTTACCTTACACCATCCTGGACAAATGATTCTCCAGTCTACCATATTATCTGAAAGATGACTGTTGATTTACCTCAATGTGAATTGGTCCTGGGTTGAGTTTTTAGCCACGGACACCACGAAAGTCAGCAATTCCCCTTGCTTCAGGGTCTTTGGTAGGTACTGAAGGACGACGTTACTATCCAGCCACAGTTCACTTAAAGGGGGGCTATCTTGTGCCTGATAAAGGAAAACACTTCCGATCCTTTCCAGGGGCGGCCCCATTTCATCAATGTCATTGCGCGCAGGCCTGATTCCGTTGTTCCGTCTCGAGTCCTCCTTGGTACTACAATCCCCGTTCTCGTCTTGAAGGGCGTAGTATAATTCCACTTGACTCCCTTCTGACTGATTCAGAAACCTCTTCCGGCCAGAGACCACGGTGGGAGGGTTGAACCAGCTGGGCAGTAGGTCCAATTCAGCCATGCAAAATCCCAGGCTTTCTGCCAGCCTGCAGGTGGCCCGGACTTCTCTCGTCTCCCGAAATGCAAAGACCCTCAAACAAGGTAGCTGCTCCGAGATGCTGTAGTCATCCCAATCTCTCCCAATGATGTAGAAGAGAACCTGGACTTTGGGCCTGGTGGGATAAACCTTGCGGTTCAAGATGTAGGCCTTCAACTTCCAGTTGAACGATATCCTGGGGACGGAGGAGGATCTGAAGAGGTTGGAAGAAGACAGGAGGTCTTGAGGTACCGCTTGCTCGATGGAAAAGGGTCCATAGGTCGCGTTTAAGGTGGGTGGCCTCTTGGCTTTGTAGATGAGGAAGGATTCCACCCGGGATTGAAGGCTAGAGTTCCTCATAATATCTTGGTTGGCTTCTTTGAGGAAGAAGGAGATGTCGGCATTGTGGATGTGATAACTCACTGGCAGGTACGTTGGCAGCAAGGAGAATTTTTGGACGCTTTCCAGAACCCCTCGGCTTTCGGACACTGCAAAATAAAAGAAAAGGAGAGATTAGATTTCTAAGCCTCAGATAGCTCAAAAAGCTATCTACCAACAGCCGGTTGGCAAGAGAAGCCAACCGGCTGTTGGGTCCGCCAGCAGCCTGCGGATCTAGCAGTGGAGTCGGACAGTGAGGAGGCTGGGGAGGACAATAGGCCAGTTCTGGAATCAGGGGAAGGTACGGGTGAGGGCTCTGCGTCGGAGGCAGAGATGAGGCCAGGGCCATCTGGGAGTGATTCGAAGACTCTGGAGCCTCCAGAGGCAGACAGCAGAGAGGCAAAGGAACAGGAGGAGCCTGTTCCTAGTACACGCATGAGAAGAGCTGCCAGAAGGCAAGAGCAGCTGAAGCAAAAAGGACAATTCAGGAATAAGCCCAGAAAATGATTGGCCCCTCCCAGAAGGTTTAAAAGCACAGCAACGAGCCATTGGGTTCTTTGTAGAAAAGCAACGTTGATTCCAGTGCTTCTTGTCTCTTGAACTTTGTGGGGGTTTTGCCAAGATAAGCCTGTGGCAGGTTGCCAAAGACATCAAAGATTGGTGATCAGACCGACGGACTGGTTACGAAGAATTTTGTTTTGGACTAAGCTGAGCCTGAATTAATTTTCAGCTGTTTTAATAAAATAAGTTTGTTCAGGACTGAATTGTGTTTGTTAATCACTATTTGGGCCTCGGACACAACACCGGCATCATCTAGAGAAGGTAGGTCACTGCTCCTTCAGCACACACCTTCTTTTTTGTTGGCTTCACAAAGCAGGATTAGCCAAGGTAGGGAAAGGAGTTGTGGTGTTGCGACAGGTTAAACTGGATCTGTTTATTGTGGCTTAGCCTCTTGGAGCGACTCAACATGTTTGGTTTATTCATGGTTCAGTGGATTCTGAAACCCAGAACATGAGCTAAATCCATAACACAGTTGAGCCCAGCCAACATGTAACAGACACAACTCCCTACCTCATTAGACAAGCAAAAGATCTATGCCTGAAATCATTTCCAATCACTGCAGAGCTAATTAGATTAATTCCCAGACTCGATGTCTGGTAGATGTTTATGCTTGGAATGCCAATTCCCCTAAGCCTCAGCCAACAAGGGCAGAGGACGATGGGAATCAGAGTCCAAGTTATCTGATCTAAACATCCTCCTGTCATTCCCACTTACTGATACAGGTAGCCCTTATCATACGACCCCAATTGAACCCCAAATCTATATTGCTGAGTGGGACATTTGTTCAGTGAGTTTTGCCCCGTTTTACGACCTCTCTCGCCACCGTTATTAAAGCGAATCATGGCATTGTTGTTAACTTAGTAGCACGGTTGTTAAGTGAACCTGGCTTCCCCGTTGATTTTGCTCATCAGAAGATCGCAAAAGGGGATCCGATGACCCCGGGACACGGCAACTAACTGTCCTAAATATCTGAATTTTGGTCATGTGACAATGGGGATGCTGCAACGCTCATCAGTAAAATGGTCGTAAGTCACTTTTTTCAGTGCTATTGCAACTTGGAATGGTCACTAAATGAACTGTGAGGAAGCTCCCTGTACATTAAAAGCTAGACTTGCTCCAAAGCCTTTAGGTTGCTTCCTAAAGGATGCATATTAAACATCAACGAAAAGTTGGCGCGTGCGGAGGTGTTAGTTGGATGGATGGTAAATTGGGAGCCCAAGAATTCTGATTATTATACTGTAGAGCCATGATGCCGAACCTACGGCACGTGTCCCCTAAGTGGCATGGGAAGCCATGTCGCCTGGCACACGTGGCATCACTCGTTCCTCTTCCGGGTTTCTGGCGTGCATGCGTGCACTACGATCAGCTGGCTTGCATCGGTGCCAGAAACCGGAATGGAAGAGCTGGTCTTCCATTTTCTGGCGTGAGCATGTGCGCTGGCCAGCTGATCGGCACATGCACATGCGTGGCAGTAACCTGAAGACTCTCCAGCCAGTGCGCATGCATGTGTCAGAAACCAGAAGTACATTTTCTGGCGCATGCATTTTCCGGAGCTATAATTGCACTCAACCATGAACTCAAGGGCCACCATCGGTGAGCTGTTGGACAGCATTACTTGGTCCGTTGTGTGGATGTTTGGGTGGTTTAGGGGTGGGGGATTTGTGGTGGGTGGGGGTGTGTTTGGGGATTGTTATGTGTGTTGGGCCTGGTCTCAGGGTGTTCAGTGAATTTCGTTGTATGGGTATACTGTGTATACAGTACAATGACAATAAAGTTATTATATACACAAAAACGACAGTATTCACAGCAAGTGAGATAACCATGCTGGGTTTTGTATCACAAATCACTAGTCAAACACTTGCCAAGCATTTAGGACTGAGTGATGTATTGGCGGATTATGCGAGCAGATCCCAGTAAGGTGGCCTCCTGCAGCTGACCAATGGTGATCTTGTCAGCACCAATTGTTTTTAAGTGTTTGCCTAGGTTGTTGTTGTTGTTGTTGTTGTTGTTGTTGTTGTTATTATTATTATTTAATCTGTAGTGAGATTCACAGTCTTTGAGGCCGGTTAATAGCTCAGCAGCTCGAGTCCTAACCAAGGACCTAGGAACCGTTAAGATATCATCGGAGGGGGTAAGCTGTTCCGAGTAAGGTGGTTTTTTTGTAGAGTCAAAATGTTCAAGTCCGGTAAATTTAGAATTTCTAAATAGCGGGGTAGCCCTTTGGGTATTGCTCCAAGGGCTCCAATTACAATCGGGACAACACATTATTATTATTATTATTATTATTATTATTATTATTATTATTATTATTATTATTATTATTATTATTATTATTATTATTATTATTATGCTTGCCAGCTGATCGGTGTGTGCGCATCCACAGCAGTACCCTGAAGAAAATGCAAGTACATTCTCCGGTGTGTACATGCCCCTGGGCAACTCCTAGATGATGAGCCCAGATGAGCGCATATACAAAGTGGTCCCTTTCCAGGTACTGTGCATGCGTGCTCCCTTTTTGGCACTCGGTGCCAAAAAGGTTCGCCATCACTGGTATAGGGTTTTGTGCCTGAGCAGAGGGTTGGACTAGAAGACCTCTAAGGTCCCTTCCAACTCTTGCTATTCTATTCTATGTCCTATTCTACGTTGAGGATTCGAGTGTCTTGTGAACTGAGATTGCTTTGAGTTCTGCAAACCTGAGCTGACTGCAGAAGGAAGCCCAGTTCCTTGAAGTTGTGGATGGCTCCACCCCTGGAGGATTTTAAGAAGAGATTGGACAACCATTTGTCGGAAATGGTATAGGGCAGTGATGGCTAACCTTTTTGCTGTCGCGTGCCTAAAGCGGGGGGAGAGGGGGGTCACGTGTGCACATGCCCACACCCATAATTCAATGTGCCCTGTCCCCCTTGCGCATGCTTGAGTGGCCCTCCATGCTCCCCCGTTTTTGGCACACAATGGCCCGGTGGGCCCGTTTTTCATCTTCCCCAGGCTCCAGAGTCTTTCTAGGAGCCTGGGGAGGGCGAAAACGGCCTTCCCCACCCCAGAAGCCTCCGGAGGCTGGAAACGGCCCGTTTGCCAACTTCTGGTGAGACCGGAAGGCCCGTTTTTCACTCTCCCTAGGCTCCAGAGTCTTTCTAGGAGCCTGGGGAGGGCAAAAACGGCCTTCCCCACCCCAGAAGCCTTCCGGAGACTGGAAACGGCTCATTTGCCAACTTCTGGTGAGACCGGAAGGCTCGTTTTTCACTCTCTCTAGGCTCTAGAGGCTTTCTAGGAGCCTGGGGAGGATGAAAACGACCTTCCCCTCCTCGGAAGTCCTAGAAACGTCGTGCCCTGTTTTGGGTCCCAGGAGGCTTCAGGGAGGCCTGCTAGCACCAAAATGGGGGTCATACGTGCATGTGGGGGGGCATGGGGATGTGGGGGGAGTTGCGCATGCATGCACGGGGGAGGGGTGGGGGAGCAAGGGAGATGACATGCTCATGCGCATTATGGGTGTCGGCACATGCGTGCGTGCTATCGTGCACGCCTACGCGCTTTTGGCACACGAGGAAAAAAAGGTTCGCCGTCACTGATATAGGCTTTCCTGCTTGAGCAGGGGGTTAGACTAGACGACCTCCAAGGTCCCTTCCCACTCTTGCGATTCTGCTACACCTGGTCGTATTCTAGACTTTTGCCAAACAGCAATGGATGTTTTGCAGGACTAAGCCTTAAGAGACAGAAGGGAAGGGAAGGGGAGAAGATTTTATATGCATGCCGCAAATAAAAGCCGGATTCCAGTTATACAATTCATGGAGGGGGAGAGAGGAGAAAGGAGGGAGAGGAGGAAAAAAAAAATCTGCATTTCAGAAAAGACATCAGGAGTTTGGGGGGAAAAAACAAGCGAAGCCGCTTCAAAAGCATGCCTTCCCCGTTTTTTATGTCACTTCTCTGTGCCGCCAGTCGAGTTTATGGCATCCCTTTGTGGTGCCTTTATGACTATGTTTTAAAGGCATGCATAATTAAAGGCCAACACAACTGCAGAAAGACCAGCTGATGGATTCTTGGCACGCCACACGGTACACACCAACCCTTGTCTGCAGGAAATTGCAACTCAGCTTCAGCCAGGGGGGAGAAAAGGAGAGAACAGGTTTTGGCCACCGGCAAGGAAAGTAAATCGGAGGGGGGAGGGGAAGGGGGAGCGAAGTACATAACTCGAGGCTCAGAAAGTTGACTTACGTCAAGGGTCATGACTCAAGGAAGCTTCGTGGACGTGCCTGCTTCTGCTTCTACTGTAACAGCATCGGCACAGCAGAGTTGAACGGGACTTTGGAGGTCTTCTAGTCCAACCCTGATGCTCAAGCAGGAGACCCTATACCAGGGTTCTAATTTTTTTTAATGACCTGTTCTGTGGGCGTGGCTTATTTTGTGGGCGTGGCTTGAGGGTCATGTGATAATTCTTTAGGATTTAGCAGTGGTACTGGTCTACCAGGCTTTTAACTGCTTGCAGAGCTGTACCGGTCTACTCATGTATTTTTGCAGGCACTGGTCTACTCATGTATTTTTGCAGGTACTGGTCTACCCATTTATTTTTCCAGGCACTGGTCTAACCATTTATTTTTGCAAATACTGGTCTACCCATTTATATTTGCAGGCACCGGTCTACTCATGTATTTTTGCAGGCACTGGTCTACCCATTTATTTTTGCAGGCACTGGTCTATTCATGTATGTTTGCAGGCATTGGTCTACTCATTTGTTTTTGGAGGCACTGGTCTATCACCAAACTGCCTTTTACCACTGATCAGCTGTAAGGTGGCCCTTTGAAGCCCCGCGGCAAGAGTTTAAACAGCTGGGACTCAGGAGGCAGCAATAGCTTGGGGGTGGGGCCAAATAAAAGGTAAGAATAACGCGGGAGGGGGGCGGGGGGACAGAACCAGTTCGGTGACATCATATCGTCACTGCTACCGGCTCGGCCGAACCGGGAGGAACCCACCACTGCCCTATATCCATGATGGCACGCACAGCCCTCTCTGCAGGCACATGAGCCATCGCCCCAGCTCAGCTCCACCATGCATCACCGACCAGCTGATTTTTGGGTCTCTGCCACACATGTGGGAGGGGGGCAGGGTGCATTCAGGAGACATCCATACAGACATGGGAGGGGGGGCGAGGGGCGCATGGGGGATCACAGGTGCATAAGCAGGGGGGCAGGGTGCATGGGGAGGCGCACACACATTGTATTATGGGTTATAAGTGCAGGGAAGCCTACTTGGCCCAAAATGGAGTGTGGGGGGAGTGCAAGGGGGTCGCGTGCTCATGTGCGGGGGCGGGGGGAGCACAGGGGGGTCACACATGCATGCGCAGGGGATGGGGCACATGGGGGGATCATGTATGCATTGCATTATGGTTGCGGGTGCTTTGGGCACACGACAACAAAAAGGTTAGCCATCACTGCCCAATACCATTCCAGACAAATGGCTGCCCAACCTCTTTTTAAACACCTCCGGGGATGGAGCCCCCAACAATCTGAGTCCTCATTTTAACCGACCTCAGAAAGAGGGAAGGCTGAGTCAGCCCTGAGCCGGTGAGATTTGAACTCCTGGCCATGAGCAGAGTTTGTCTGCAATACTGCATTCTAATCACTGCGCACCATGGAAAGAAGGAAGGAAGGAAGGAAGGAAGGAAGGAAGGAAGGAAGGAAGGAAGGAAGGAAGGAAGGAAGGAAGGAAGGAAAGAGAAAAGGAAGAGCATTAGTACTTAGACTTACATACTACTTCACAGTGCCTTACAGCCCTCTCTAAGCAGTTTACAGAATCAGTCTCTTGCCCCCAACAATCTGGGTCCTTAATTTAGCGATCGTCAGGATCGAACTGCCAAATTGCTGGCAGTGGGCACAATTAGCCTGCAATATTGCATTATAACCACTACACCACCACGGCTCTTAATAAGGGGGAACTATCCAGGAATTCCTGAATGGGCAGACCAACAAAATCAAAATATTGACATCCAAATTTGTGGAAAACAAGGATGAGACTTCCAGTGTGTGAATTTTTCAGTTCAGATTGTATCCTTCACTTATCTTATCACCCGTTTTTTCTCGCTCCTCCCTTGCCAAAACCCCGTTCAGTAAAACCAGGGCTTTGAAGGTAAGGAACATAAAAAAGAGGTGACAATCCCAAACATTTAACCATTCAGTTGGCTTGGCTAATTAATCACGGTACATATCTTCAAATTTCTAGCCGCTGCTTGGGTCAGCTTCTCTGCTCAGATTTCAAAAGAGATGGGGTGAATTGAATTGAACTGAATACTTCATTTGGCCAAGTGTGACTAGACACACAAGGAATTTATCTCCAGTCCAGAAGCTCTCAGTGCACATGCAAAGCGACAGAATAATGATAATTATCATCATCATAATACCAATAAGAGGAAGTGGGAATAAAGAAGAAGATGAAGGGGGGGGGGGACAGGCAAAGATAGAGAGAGAAAGAGACAGAGAGACAGAAAGAGACAGAAAGAGAGAGAGAGAGATAGAAAGAGAGAGAGAGACAGAGAAAGACAGAGACAAACAGAGAGACACACAGAGAGAGACAGAGACAGAGAAAGACAGAAAGAAAGAGAGAGAGAGACAGAAAGAGAGAGACAGACAGAGAGAGACACAGAGAGAGAGAGACAGAAAGAGAGAGAGAAAGAGAAACAGAGGGAGGCAGGCAAAGATAGAGAGAGAAAGAGACACACACACACAGAGAGACAGAAAGAGACAGACAGACAGACAGACAGACAGACAGACAGAGACAGAGAGAGACAGAGTGAGAGGCAGAGAGAGAAAGAGAGAGAGAAAGGGATAGAAAGAGACAGACAGAGAAAGAGAAAGAGACACAGAGACAGAAAGAGACAAAAAGAGAGAGACAGACAGAGAGAGAGGGAGAAATTTAGTCAGATTTTTCTGAGGATTGTGTGCAAAAGGAGATTTTTTTATCCATAAAAATTCATTCCTCTCCTTTATCCGTTGCTCTTTCAGCCAAGCTTGTAAATGTAAAAGTAGGCTTTAGTTAACTTAGCAACAGATATATAGAAGGAACAGTGCCGTGTGTGTGTGTGTGTGTGTATGTGTGTGTCTCCAAACACACAGAGGCAGCGCAAAGGCGATTGGGTAGAACAGCCTGGGTTTCTTCTCCGAATGGAGAGGAAACGGCGTGTGCTGAATTTTAATCGGCGAGGAGCTGGCAGCTGCTAATCCAAACAGCCAAAAGTCAGCATTTTCAAAGAGCTGTTTTGCACTTGAGTTAGAAAAGACGGGCGTTCCAGACACAAAAACTCCAGCACGACAACTTTCCTCAAATTTAGAGCTCTGTCTGGATTGGGGTTGGTAAAACTTAGAAATTTGTTCCCCCAGAAAAGTTGGACATGCGATATGCGACACCCGGAAAAACATGCCATGCTTCACTTAATCCTCCAAGGAAAGATGGGAAGCAAACAAGGTCCAGGCAGACCTTGCTTGGACAAAACTCAACAGCAATTTTTTTGTGTGGGGCTGTTGATCAAAATAGGATCGCCAACATCCGATGACGGATATGGCACAAGAAGAAGAAGAGAAAAGTTGATGGCAGGTTGTGGGTTGCTGGGTCTGATCAAGAGTTTGTGTTGCAACGGCATAGGTATTGTATGGTTTTTCTGGATAAATGCCTGTGTGTATTTCTAGTCTGATAAAGGGAAGATGAAGGGGGTAACATGATAACAGTCTTCCAATATCTGAGGGGGCTGTCACAGAGAAGATGGGGTCAACCATCTTGGCTTAGGCCGGGGGTACTTACAGGACCATCTCTTGCCTTCCTCCCATCGTCCGGTGCGCTCCCACAGGGTGGGCCTCCTCCTGGTGCCGTCAGCCAAACAATGTCGGCTGGCGGCCCCCAGGGGGTGGGCTTTCTCTTTCGGAGCCCCGACCCTCTGGAATAGTTTGCCCAGCGAGCTCAGGATGGCCCCCGACCTCCTCTCCTTTCGCCGCGGACTAAAGACGTGGCTGTTTCAACAATAATCTGATTGAGGGATTTTATAATCTTATAATTTTTAGAATGGTTTTAATAGGGATTTTAATTTGGTTTACTGTGATTTGTATTGATGATTGTTGTATGTAAGCCGCCCTGACTCCTCAGGGAGAATGGCGGCATATAAATCACAATAATAAATAAATAAATAAACCCATGCTCCAAAGGTAACAGTAAACAGAGCAACCAAAGAATCTCTAAGATCACCCCCACCAACACTGATGGGGCAGAATATAAACTGACAGCAAACAGCACTCCTTACTAGCTCTGATGACCTAGTTGGGTAATGAAACGTCTCCAAGAAAACAAGCTAGCTCAGCGAGTACCATGGACCCTACTCCACAAACCCCTTTCTCTTCTGGTACTGATGATGTTACTTAATTGGGTAATGAAACATCGGCAAGAAAACAACCAAGCTCAGAGAACACCAAGGACCTTACAGTCGTTATCTTCCTCTTCTTTTTCTTCCTCCTCCTCCTCTTCACCTCCTCCGCCACTCCACAAATCCCTCTCCCTTCTAGCACTGAGGATGTTCCCTAGTTTGAGTAATGAAACATCAGCAAGAAAACAAGCTGTTAGGATATGGTGTGAGCCTAACAGGTTGTCCAGGCAATATATGCGTTCTGTGACTTTAAAGTTTTACTGCTGCATCACTGAAATGCTGAGTCATGCTGTAATTAGTTGTAAACGTATTTAAGTAAGGAACTAGGATGTATTCAGTTGATGATATGCTACCATTGTGTGAGGAGTTGCTATCATTGTGCTATCATCATGGGTGGATCTGCTACCATCGTGGTTTGTGTACCAGAGTGAGCTTGTTAACTCTAACCAACTACTGTTTGTGTGGTAAGAAGCTTTTTGTATCACTGGACTGATTTAACTGGCAAAGACTTGGACTGTTTAAAAGACTATGAGATTGTTTTGTTTTGTTTTCACTATAAAGTAAACTTTTGATAAACCAGTTTGCACATATCTCGTTTTTCATTGCTCTCAGCAACGTTTCTCCTTAATATCCTTAACACAAGCAAGTTCAGAGAGCACCAAAGACCCCTTCAAATTAACTCTCCTTTTTTAAGGAGGAAGGAAAAAATGAGCAACGAGGACTGGGTGAACCATTAAGGGATGAGCCGGGAGAAGGAAATCTGAAGATTTCGTCAACTTCTTTGAAAAACAAGTTTCTGAGGCGATAACAGTCGGGTCGACACAACCGGCACCGGGAACTGGGGGGGCGGGAGCGGCAAGGAAGAAAAAGTGTGCACAAGTTGTGTTTGACCATCTGCCTTCTTAATTGGAGTGGGCGAGACACAGATATTGTGACTTACCTGCACAGACTATAGGAAGAGAAAACCGTGCAGGTTCCTTTCGAAACATTTTAAACTCTCCGTTTGGGGAAAGAAAAATGCCAAAAGCAGATTAAAGCAGATGCTGCAGCCTAGCCTTTTTTTTTTCTTTTTACAGAAATCCTGGAAACTATTTTACCCTTGTAAAATTCTCCCGATCGTGTCCAGTATCATCTTGTCTAGTAGACCATCAAAAATAATAGCCCTTCCGGTCTCACCAGAAGTTGGCAAATGGGTTGTTTCCAGCCTCTGGAAGGCTTCGGCGGGGGTGGGGGGGAGGCCGTTTTCGCCCTCCCCAGGCTCCTAGAAAGACTCTAGAGCCTGGGGAGGATGAAAAACGAGCCCACCAGGCCATCACGTGCCAAAAGCAGGGGAGCATGGGGGGATCGTTCAAGCATGCGTGAGGGGGACGGGGCACATTGAATTATGGATGTGGGCATGTACACACGTGAGCATCCCCCCTGCTCCCCCCGCTTTAGGCATGCAACAGCAAAAAGGTTAGCCATCATTGGTATAGGGTCTCCTGCTGGAGCAGGCAGTTGGATTAGAAGATATCTAAGGTTCCTTGCAACTTTCTTCTCCTCTCCTTATCTAGTCCTTCTTCCTTTTCCTCTTCCTTCTTCTTCCTCCTCCTCCTTATTCTATTCTATTCTATTCTATTCCATTCCATTCCATTCCATTCCATATTCTATTCTATTCTATTCTATTCTATTCTATTCTATTCTATTCCATTCTATTCTATTCTATTCTATTCTATTCCATTCCATTCCATATTCTATTCTATTCTATTCTATTCTATTCTATTCTATTCTATTCTATTCTATTCTATCCCATCCCATCCCATCCCATCCCATCCCATTCCATATTCTATTCTATTCCATTCCATTCCATTCCATTCCATTCCATTCCATTCCATTCCATTCCATATTCTGTTCTGTTCTGTTCTGTTCTGTTCTGTTCTGTTCTATTCTATTCTATTCTATTCTATTCTATTCTATTCTATTCTATTCTATTCTATTCTATTTCTATTTCTATTTCTATTTTTATCCCATCCCATTCCATATTCTATTCTATTCTATTCTATTCTATTCTATTCTATTCTATTCTATTCTATTCTATTCCATTCCATTCCATTCCATTCCATTCCATTCCATTCCATTCCACATTCGATTCGATTCGATTCTATTTTTATCCCATCCCATCCCATCCCATATTCTATTCTATTCTATTCTATTCTATTCTATTCTATTCTATTCTATTCTATTCTATTCTATTCTATTCTATTCTATTATTTCTATTCCATTCCATTCCATTCCACATTCTGTTCTGTTCTGTTCTGTTCTGTTCTGTTCTGTTCTGTTCTGTTCTGTTCTGTTCTGTTCTGTTCTATTCTATTCTATTCTATTCTATTCCATTCCTTCCATTCCATTCCATTCCATTCCACTCCACATTCTGTTCTGTTCTGTTCTGTTCTGTTCTGTTCTGTTCTGTTCTGTTCTATTCTATTCTATTCTATTCTATTCTATTCTATTCTATTCCATTCCATTCCATTCCATTCCATTCCATTCCATATTCTATGCTATGCTATGCTATGCTATCCTATCCTATTCCTAAACCTTGTGCCTATGAAGCATGTGTTCTATTAGGCACGACAGACCTACCTCCAAAGTTGATGAGAGAAATGAGTAGCCAGCTCCATCTAGTCTTATGAAGGGTCATGCCACCCTACTGAAGCTTAAAGTAGAAACAGCAAAATTGCCTTTAATTAGGTATTTTTCCTTCCAACTTCACATATTATTCGAAGTTTTTAACATTTATGTCAACAAATGCTGTCAATCGGCTGTTGTGTAAAGAAGGAAAGTCAGAAATTAAATAGTCTTCTGCACTATTTATAGAACTGTCTTTCTTTTTCTTTAATATTTATAAATAATAATAAAGTGGAGATTTTGGCACTAAGCTGAAACATTTATACGTCTGTTTTTATATCCTAACAAGAACTCGATGTACTTGCCTTGGCAAGATCTATCTTTTATTAATGCTATATTGAGCATTAATGGTGTAACTTCAGCAAGTCTCCATCCACATATTGATGTTATCTTTCCGAAAATATACCCTCATTTTAAATAAACAAAATTTTAAAAAAGGACCTCTAAAACAAATTGTGCAGAACCAACATGGATGAAACTTGGCAAACAGGACTACAAATAATAATCATCAATTACTATACTGGATTTAGTATGTACTGTATATATTAATTAAAAAATTAAAAAGAGGAAATCTCCAGGTTTTCTCCTCTTTTTCTCCAATTGTTGGAAATCTGAAGGACCAGGGGAACAACTGATGGAAGTTTGAAAGACTAGGACACAACTGACAGAAGTCTGAAAGACCAAGGAACAACTGACAGAAGTCTGAAAGATCAAGGAACAACTGATGGAAGCCTGAAGGACCAAATAACAAATGATGGAAGCCTGAAGAACTAGGGAACAACTGGTGGAAGTCTAACGACAAAGGAACAACTGATGGAAGTCTGAAGGACCAAGGAACAACTGATGGAAGTCTGAAGGACCAAGGAACAACTAATGGAAGTCTGAAGGACCAAGGAACAACTGATGGAAGTCTGAAGGACCAAGGAACAAATGATGGAAGTTTGAAGGACCAAGGAACAAATGATGGAAATTTGAAGGACCAAGGAACAAATGATGGAAATTTGAAGGACCAAGGAATAAATGATGGAAGTTTGAAGGACCAAAGAACCACTGATGGAAGCCTGAAGAACTAGGGAACAACTGATGGAAGTCTGAAGGAACCATCAGAAGTTTGAAGGACCAGAGGAGACAATTGTTAGAAATTTGGGGGTTCCAATTTGGCCCCATCTCTCAAGTCACCAATCCTATTATCCACCAACTGCTTTCTCCTCCTCCACACCAGCACAGGGCCTCGTAGCCAGCATGTAGCAGAAAGGAAGCAGGCCGATCATCTTAAATCAGCATCACAGCACCAGCGATTGATCTGCAGAAGCCGTTTCCTTCCCAAATGGCTGACAGGTAAAGTGGCTTTTTCAAAATATAGATCATCTTAAATTGGCCAACAGCCATTCTGAAGGCCGGGCCATTTGTCTCCTCCGAGGAGAGCAGCTGTTGCATTAAAGACAGGTATGAACCTTCTGCACTCTGAACGTTAGAAATCATGAGATTATATTTAAAAAAAAGAAAAGAAAAGGCAAGACATCAAAGAGAGAGGAAAAAGCCGTCTTCCTAATGTCCACTTTCCTTATTTTATTGCAACATTGGTACGAATCCATCGCACTGGAAAAAATACTGAAAATTAGGTGGGTTGAGCAGAAGCTTGGCCCTTGGCAGACAGCTCACTGATCTAACAGGCACACAGGAGAAATGGAGATCGCACACTGTACGTGTATTGTCACCTATAGTTAGTTGAATGCGGCCTGGATGCATTGGCGAGAACTCACCGGTGTGTTATGGGACAGATGAATGCCAAGCCGTCTTAAATCTAAGATTTAAGATCAACAGAGGGATACAATCAAGATCAAGGGAGGTACTAATACCACCCTATAAAGCCCGAGTAAGACCATACCTAGAATACTGCATCCAGTTTTGGTCACCACAGTATACAAAAGATGTTGAGACTCTAGAAAGAGTGCAGAGAAGAACAACAAGGATGATGAGGGGACTGGAGACTAAAACATACGATGAACGGTTGCAGGAACTGGGCCTGGCTGGTCTAATGAAGAGAAGGACCAGGGGAGACAGGATAGCAGTCTCACAATATTTGAGGGGCTGCCACAGAGGAGGGGATCAAGCTCTTTTCCAAAGCACCAGAAGTCCAGAGAAGGAATAATGGATGGAAACTGACCAAGGAGAGATTCAACCTGGAAATAAGGAGAAATTTTCTGACAATGAGAGCAATCAACCCATGGAACAGAAGTTGCCTTCGGAAGCTATGGGAGCTTCATCCCTGGAGGCTTTCAAGAAGAGACTGGACAGCCATCTGTCAGAAATGGTGTAGGGTCTCCTGCTTGAGTGGGGGGTTGGACTAGATGACGGATAACTGTGATGGCGAACCTATGGCACACGTGCCACAGGTGGCATGCAGAGCCATATCGGTGGGCATGTGAGCTCAGTTGATTTTCGGGCCTTTTGGGCCCACTGGAGGTAGAGAAACACACTGTTTCCTGCCTGCGGAGGCCCATTTTCCGCTCTCCCCAGGCTCCAGAGCCTTTCTAGTAGCTTGGGGAGGGCGAAAATGGCCCGTTTGCCAATTCCCAATGGGACCAGAAAGGCTCTGGTGCCTGTGGAGAGCAAAAAACGGGCCTTCCAGTCCCACCAGAAATTGGCAAATGGGCAGTTTTCAGACTCCGGAGAGCCTCGGGGGATGGGGAAGGCCGTTTTCATCCTCCCCAGGCTCCTAGAAAGCCTCTGGAGCCTGGGGAGGATGAAAAACGGGCTTATTGGATGCACCGTGCCATAATGTGCCAAAAGCGGAGGGAGAGTGGGGGGTCGTGCACACATGCGTAGGCGTGGGGCGCATAGAATTATGGGTGTGGGCACACACACTCATGACTCTCCTGCCCCCCCCCCTCGCTTTTGGCACACAATGGCAAAAAGGTTAGCCATCACTGACCTATAAGGTCTCTTCCAACTCTGGTAATCTGTTATTTACAAGACAACCATCTGCGTTGTTGCACTATATGGCACGGAGTGCTGGGCAGCAACAACAGGGACCGAAAGCTATCTCCGTGCCATGGAAATGCGAATGTTCCGTTGGGTATCGGGCATCTCCCTTCTTCTTTTTTTTTAATAAAAAAGTTTTTTATTAATAATGCAATTAAAAACATTGGACATGGTGTGACTTTTCCGGTTTAAACATTTCCGTCAAGTTTTACCTTACAACAAATACAGTTCCTTTTCACTGTATAAGTATATTCCATCTATCATAATTCAAACACATAAATTTTTTCGTCTGCGAAGGTTACATCAATGCCAGTTCCATTCTTATTTATCACAGAATACTGGCATAGAAATTTCTAAACTTTCAATTTATCAATAATCCTTTATCCCAACATTCCTCCTCCTCTCCAACCAATGATACATTTTATCCCAGATTTCATAATATTCCATTTCACTCTTATATTTGAGTTCCAGCGTCAACCTGTCCATTGTTTTATCCGGCACCCAAAATCTCTGGCTTTCGGGCATTCCCACCACATATGATAAAAAGTCCCTGGCATTGCCTTACATTTCCAACACATCGGTGAAAGGTTTTTGCTCATATTAGCTAATCTTGTGGGTGGGAGACCAGGGATCTCCCTTCTTGATTGTGTCACAGATGACACCATTTGACAGCATTTTGGTGTGGCACCAATTACAGAGAAGATGAGAGAGAAGGCCAACTCCGCTGGTATGGACACATCCTGAGAGCAGCACCTTCCACTGATGGAAACTCATCAGAGGAAGATCCAATCTGGAACTAAGGAGGAATTTCCTGACTGTGAGAACAATGGAACAGTTTGCCTTCACAATGGTTGGTGCTCCATCACTGGAGATTTTCAAGAAAAGATTGGAAAGCCATTTGTTTGGGATGTTATAAGAACTCCTTATAGGTCCCTTCCAGCCTTAGGATTCTATGAAAATGATATGGGAAAACCAGGTGTTACTTTTTGACCTGTTCAAAACTGCAGTTTTTTGAGAAGAGATTGGACAACGGTTTGTCTGAAATGGTGCATTGTCTCCTGCCTTGAGCAGGGGGTTGGACTAGAAGACCTCCAAGGTCCCAACTCTGTTATTCTATTAAATGGAGGGCATTCCTTGCAAAGAGATAGAGCAGGGGGACTTTCTCCAGGTTCAACAACTCTACCCCACCACAAACGGAGCATGATGGCGTAGTGGTTAGAGTGCAGGACTGCAGGCTATTTCTGCTGACTGCCAGCTGCCTGCAATTTGGCAGTTCAAATCTCATCAGACTCAAGGTTGTCTCTGTCTTCCATCCTTCCGAGGTGTGTAAAATGAGGAGACCCAGATTGTTGGGGGCAATAGGTTGACTTTGTAAACCACTTAGGGCTGTAAAACACTATGAAGCAGTATATAAATGCTTTTGCTATTGCCCTTCCTCCCTCCCTCCCTCCCTCCCTCCCTGTTTCCTTTCCTTTCCTTTCCTTTCCTTTCCTTTCCTTTCCTTTCCTTTCCTTTCCTTTCCTTTCCTTTCCTTTCCTTTCCTTTCCTTTCATAACTCTGCCCACTACCAGGAGTTCAGTCCTGACTGGCTCAAGATTGACTCAGCCTTCCATCCTTCCGAGGTGGGTAAAATGAGGACCCAGATTGTTGGGAGGCAAGAGGCTGACTCTGGAAACCGCTTAGAGAGGGCTGTAAAAGAACTGTGAAGCAGTATATAAGTGCTATTGCTACTGCCTTTCCTTCCTTCCATCCATCCATCCACCAATCCATGATGCACAGTGGTTAGAATGCAGTATTGCAGGCTAACTCTGCTGGCTGCCAGCAGTTCAATCCTGACTGGCTCAAGGTTGGCTCAGCCTTCCATCCTTCTGAGGTGGGTAAAATGAGGATCCAGATTGTTAGGGAAAATAGACTGACTCTGTAAAGTGCTTAGAGAGAGCTGTAAAGCACTGTGAAGCGGTATATAAGTCTAAGGGCTATTGCTATTACTATCAGTAGAACATTAAACATGAGGGTTGACTCAGCCCTCCATCCTTCCAAGGTGGGTCAAAATAGCAATACCTTTGAAAGTTTTCACTTAAACTTGTCTGGGGAGGAAAAGTTTCCCGGAAGAAGCTTCCTCTAATGGAGTTTTGGGTTTCTTCTGGTCCGTTTCTTTCAATGGCAACGGCTTTTCCTGCGAATCAAACTCCCCGCCCGTCAAAATCCATTTCTGACAACTCGGCCTGCGCTAACCTCACAAATTAGCATGCTCCAAGCAGACAGCTCAGCGAGAGACCCCTTTTTCAGAATTATGGCTTCTCTGCAGGATCATTAAAATATCTGTTGCAACAACTGAGCCATTAGATCAAAGTGGAAAAACTCATTTTTCCTCTTGCTCACCCCACCTACAGAGGCCAATATTTTAAACACTTGTGTTTAGAGGGGAGGGAGGGAGTGGGTGTTTCTCCAGATCTAGATTTTTGTTTTTGTTTTTTTTGTTTTTTTAATCTCTCGGTGCCAGACTGAACAGCCCTCTTTCAAATCCGAGCGATAAGACTTTCGAAGTCTTTGAGAGGCGAATAACACCGCTGATCTGGAAAGTCTTCCTGAGTCTTCGGAGAGGGGCGGCATATAAATTTAATTAATTAAATTAAATTAAAGGGAGAAGGCGCATTGAGGCGAGAAGAAGACACGCTGAACTTTGCTTTTGGGAGGCTCTGGGGGGTTTTGTCATGGGGCGGTGGCCTTGCCTGTCATCAAGCAACTCTCCAGCTTTGCTGCGATGTTCCAATGCAGGTAAGTCCTTGACTTATGACCGTAATGGAGACCAGAATTTCCATTGCTAAATGAGACAGTTGCAAAATGAGTTTTGCCCCATTTGACAACTTTTCCTGACACGGTTCTTAAATGTGTACAAACACACACACACACACACACACACACACACGTGTCTGTATATACATATGTGTGTGTGTGTATGTGTCTGTGTGTGTGTATGGATGGATGGATGGATAGACAGATAGAGAGAGATAGAGAGATAGATAGATAGACAGATAGACAGACAGACAGACAGACAGACAGACACATAAAGCCTTGGTAAGACCACACCTAGGATAAGACCACACTTAGTTGACTCAGACTTCCATCCTTCCGAGGTGGGTAAAATGGGGAGACCCAGATTGTTGGGGGCAAGAGGCTGACTCCATAAACCGCTTAGGGACAGCTGGAAAGCACTGTGAAGCGGTATATAAGTCTAAGGGATATTTCTATTGTCCTTCCTTCCTTCCTTCCTTTGTTCCTTTCATAACTCTGTCCACCGCCAGGAGTTCAATCCTGATGGCTCAAGGTTGACTCAGCCCTCCATCCTTCCAAGGTGGGTCAAATGAGGACCCAGATTGTTGGGGGCAAGAGGCTGACTCTGTAAACCATTTAGGGAGGGCTGGAAAGCACTGTAAAGCAGTATATAAGTCTAAGTGCTAACTGTATACTGCTGTTGTCCTTCCTTCCTTCCTTCCTTCCTTCCTTCCTTCCTTCCTTCCTTCCTTCCTTCCTTCACACAATGATTAGAATGCAGTATCGGAAGCTAACTCTGCCAACTGCCAGCAGTTCGAGTCTCACCAGGCTCAAGGTTGACTCAGCCTTCCATCCTTCCGAGGTGGGTAAAACGGGGACCCAGATTGTTGGGTGCAAGAGGCTGACTCTGTAAAACTGCTTAGAGAGGGCTGGAAAGCACTGTAAAGCGGCATATAAGTAAGTACGATTGCTATTGCTATCTCCTTTTCTGCACAAAGTAAGGGAAAAACACCGGTGGGCCCTAAAAGAAGCAGCAGCAATTTTTCCTCTTTAAAAAAAAAAAAAAAAACAGAAAACAGAAAAAGGAAGACTTGACTTTCCTTCCTGCTATCCCAAAAACTGAACAATCATAGTTCATCAGACCGCTCCGTTTTGCAGCAAACCCAAGCCCTGATATGAATTACAAATACAGATACTGTCTCGAGGAGAAGCAGCTGAAAATTTATATAGCAGCAGGAAACTGCATGGGTAGCAATGGGGGATGCTAAAAAATTTTTTTAAAACCCCAAACTTTTCCAGCCTCTGGGTCTCCCAGCTGGGGCTCTGCTTAACAACTTGCGAGGAGGGTGGGGAGTTGGGGGGAAGGTGAGAGAGTTCTCTCCCCCCCCCCCCGCCCATATCAATTAGCCACCTCAATTAATCAGCTTTTGTTCTTTCAATCTTTATTGATTAGCCCTTGGGCTGTATCAAAGTGCAGAATTCCAGAAACACATTAATACTAAAATCGGATAAAAGCCATTTAAAATGGAATTGGAATATAATACGATTTTAAATGAAATTGGAATAAACTGCAGTCTAAAATGAAACTGGAACAAAATTCAATAATTTAAGAGATAGATGAAATATGATAAAATTATATTTCGATGCCACCCTTGCAATCTACCCCAATTAGCAACCTCAATTAATCAGTTTTGGTGTTTTTTGTTCTTAAAGGAAGAAGCACCAGGTTCTCAGAGATGGCTTTCTTGGTTGCATGGGGAGGACGGGGGTGGGTGGGATAGCCAAGCAGACATCCGCTCTGCAAACTTTGTGGTTTGTGGGGAAGAAAGTTCCTTCCATCAAGCCAACAACCAGTCTAATATCTAAATTAGCTAAATTGGCATCCAGTTTTGGTCCCCACATTATAAAAAAGATGTTGAGACTCTACATGTTTTTTTACACAATCAAGATCAAGTGAGGTACTCACACCACTCTATAAAGCCATAGTAAGAATCTTGCATCCAGGTGTGGTCATCACACTATAAAAAAGATGTTGAGACTCTAGAAAGAGTGCAGAGGAGAGCAACCAGGATGATGAGGGGACTGGAGGCTAAAACATACAATGAACGGTTGCAGGAACTGGGCCTGGCTGGTCTAGTGAAGAGAAGGACCAGGGGAGACAGGAGAGCATCTTCCAATATTTGAGGGCTTCCACAGAGAGGAAGGAGTCAAGCTATTTTCCAAAGCACCTGAAGGCCAGACAAGGAACAATGGATGGAAACTGATCAAGGAGAGATTCACCCTGGAAATAAGGAGAAATTTCCCGACAGTGAGAACAATCAACCCATGGAATAGAAGTTGCCTTCAGAAGTTGTGGGAGCTTCATCACTGGAGGCTTTCAAGAAGAGACTGGACTGCCATTTGCCAGAAATGGTGTAGGGTCTCCTACTTGGGTGGGGGGTTGGACTAGATGACCTACAAGGTCCCTTACAAGGATGCAATATTCTAGGTATGGTCTTACTAAGGCTTTATAGAGTGGTATTAGTACCTCACCTGATCTTGATGGTATTCCTCTGTTAATGCAATTTAGGATTGCTTTGGCTTTTTGGCTGCTGCCGCTGATTCATATTTAATTGATTGTCCATTAAGACTCCAAGATCCCTCTAGTGAAGTCCAACCTCCTACTCAAGCAGGAAACCCTATTCCGTTCCAGGCAAATGGTTGTCCAATCTCTTCTTGAAAACCTCCAGGGTTGGAGCACCCACAATTTCTGGAGGCAAGTTGTTCCACTGATTGATTATTCTCAGGAAATTTCTCCTTAGTTCTAGGTTGTTTCTCTCCTTGATTAGTTCCCATCCGTTGCTCCTTGTTCTGCCTTCAGGGACTTTGGAGAACAAGGGAAAGGAATAAGAAATAAGGAAAAGGACCACCTTCTAATTTTGCATGAGACAAGACCTTGCCTCTAGAATCCATAGGTCGTTGAATCATCGAAAACACGGCCAAGCAGGTGTTCTCAAAATTGTCACCTGCTTACTGGCCTAATACAGACATCTACTGGATCTCCATGGAAACTAGACCCTGGACCACAGCAAGGCTGTCCTGGTCTTCAAGCCACATCTCACTTCAGCATATTTCAGCATTCTCCTTTTGTAGCCATGTTTCTCCCATCGCCACTGTTGTGAGTGAATGGAACAATGGAGTCCATTGTGTATGAAGCAGTGTTTCTCGATCTTTATGATCCATATTTTTAAAATGAATTTTCAGCAAAATACAAGGTAGGAAAATAAACAGGAGGGGGAAAAAAACCAGGGGAAGGGAAAAGAGGATGCCAGATCCAGCACAGAGTTATGCCATAGGATGTGCAGATCTGAGAACGGAAGGGCTTAATACCTGTATTGAAAGAGGTTGTTCCATCATGGTCATGGTTGGGAGGGGCAGATACGGTGGGGGCAGGGGGCCACATCATACTAGGGGAGCACGCAACCGCTGTCTTCAAGCGGTGTCATGCTCCGACCTCCAAAGCTCTTCTCGTTCCCTGGGTTGCTCAGAGTCTCAGAGCCCGAGCCTTAGGCTGATGCTATGCAATGTCAGGTCCGCAGCTAACAAAGCCCCCCTCATTTGTGAACTAATTCAAGAGGGGAGAGCGGACCTGGCAGGCATTACAGAGACCTGGTTGGGCCATGAAGGGGGAGTCCCCCTTGTGGAGATGTGCCCACCAGGTTTCCACGCATTCCATCAGCCAAGGGCTCAGGGTAGGGGTGGAGGGGTGGCGGTTATTATAAAGGAGAGTCTTGATCCTAGGGAAGCCACTGTTCCTCAGACAGCCGGATGTGAGTCCCTCCTCGTGAAGTGGGGCCATGGGTTTCAGATGGGCCTGCTGATTACGTACCTGGCTCCCTGCCACGTAGCAGCAGCCCTACCTGAGCTCCTTAGTGTAATAGCCGAGGTGGCAGTTGAGACTCCTAGACTTCTTGTCATGGGAGATTTCAATCTGCCATCCATCGGTGAAACATCTGAGATAGCTCGGGAGTTCATGGCTTCCATGACAGCCATGGACCTGACCCAGTTAGTTCATGGACCTACTCACACGGGAGGACACACTCTGGACTTGATTTTTGTATCTGATCAGTGGCTGAATGGCCTTGATATAGGGGATATAGTCATCATACCCTTGTCATGGTCAGACCATTCTCTCCTTAGGCTTGACTTTCTGTCCGCTACACCCCACCGCAGGGAGGCGGAACCGATTAAATGGTTCCGCCCCAGGCGCCTGATGGATCCTGACAGATTCCAGATGGAGCTTGGGCCATTTCCTGAGACTCTAGCTCACAACTCGATTGAAGACCTGGCGGCAACCTGGGATAGGATGGCCTCTGGTGCCTTAGATCGAGTTGTGCCTTTGCGGCCTCTGACCCGGCGTCGAAGTCGCCCGGCTCCTTGGTTTTCCGAGGAGTTGAGGAGGATGAAACGCCGGAAAAGACGCCTAGAGAGTAGTTGGAGAGCCAGTCGTTCCGAATCTGACCGAACACTAGTGAGATCATTTATTAAGACCTACTTAGTGGCGATAGCAGCGGCAAAGTATAACTATTTTTCCGCTGTTATTGCGTCGGCAGATAATCGCCCAGCCACCCTGTTTAAGGTGACCCGCTCCCTTCTCCATCTAAGAGCACGGGAAGACGCCTTGCAAGGTCGAGCTGAGGATTTTGTACAATATCTACACGATAAAATCACTCAGATTCGGGAAGGCTTGGACTCTGACTGGATATGTTCAGACGAAGTGATGGAGGCGAGTCTTGAGAATGTTATTTGGGATGAGTTTGACCCTGTGACCCCTGAAGATGTGGACAGGTTACTGGGGAAGTTGAACGCAACCACATGTTTATTGGACCCGTGTCCCTCCTGGTTGGTACTGGCTTCCCGAGAGGTTACACGAGGCTGGCTCCAGAAGATAATAAATGCTTCTCTATGTGAGGGTTTCTTGCCTTCCACCTTGAAAGAGGCGGTGGTGAGGCCTCTCCTCAAGAAGCCCTCTCTGGACCCGGCTGTTCTAACAAACTACCGTCCTGTCTCCAACCTTCGTTTTGTGGCAAAGGTTGTTGAGAGTGTGGTGGCGCAGCAACTCCCGCAGTACTTGGATGAAACTGTCTATTTAGATCCGTTCCAGTCCGGCTTCAGGCCTGGTTACAGCACTGAAACGGCATTGGTCGCATTGGTTGATGATCTCTGGAGAGCTCGAGATAGAGGTTGTTCCTCTATCCTGGTTTTATTAGATCTCTCAGCGGCTTTTGACACCATTGACCATGGTATCTTGCTGCGCCGGCTGGAAGGGCTAGGAGTGGGAGGCACTGTTCTACGGTGGTTCTCTTCTTATCTCTCTGACCGGTCACAGTCTGTGTTGGCAGGAGGGCAGAGGTCGACTTCAAGACACCTTATTTGTGGGGTGCCACAGGGGTCGGTCCTCTCACCTCTTTTGTTCAACATTTATGTGAAGCCGCTGGGTGAGCTCATCCGTGGTTTGGGAGTGCAATGCCATCTTTACGCTGATGATACTCAGCTTTACATCTCCACCCCAGACCACCCCAATGATGCCCTTGCAGTGATGTCCCAGTGCCTCGAAGCCGTGCGGATCTGGATGGGGAAGAACAGGCTCCGACTCAACCCTTCCAAGACTGAATGGCTGTGGATGCCGGCGTCCCGATATAGCCAGCTTATACCATCGCTGACTATTGGTGGCGAGTCATTAGCCCCCACAGAGAGGGCTCGCAACTTAGGTGTCCTCCTGGACACACGGTTGTCTTTAGAAGAGCATATGACAGCCGTGGCCAGGGGTGCTTTTTATCGGGTTCGCCTGATTCGCCAGTTGCGGCCCTTTCTAGATCGGGACTCCTTACGCACAGTCACTCATGCCCTCATCACTTCCCGTCTGGACTACTGTAATGCTCTCTACATGGGGTTCCCCTTGAAGTGCACACGGAGGCTCCAACTGGTCCAGAATGCAGCTGCGCGGGTGATATTGGGAGTGACATGGCGCTCACATGTGACACCACTCCTACGCGAGCTGCACTGGCTTCCGGTGGTCTTCCGGGTGCGCTTCAAGGTGTTGGTTCTTACCTTCAAACTCCTCCATGGCTTAGGACCTGGGTATCTACGAGACCACCTTCTGCAACCAATAACCTCCCACCAACCAGTACGCTCCCACAGGGTAGGCCTTCTCAGGGTGCCATCACTAAAGCAATGCCGACTAGTGGTTCCCAGAGAAAGAGCCTTTTCTGTTGGGGCACCTACCCTTTGGAACAGGTTACCCCCAGGGATACGAATGATCCCAGATCTTCGTACTTTCCGTCGTGCAGTTAAGACCTTTCTTTTTCACCAAGCCGGTCTGGCATAAATCTTTTCTAATTTTAAATCTTATGCTGAAGTTTCTTTACTGTTGAGCCAAACTGGCTTAATTATTTATATTCACATTCTATGTGTATACATGTATGTCATTTTAACTGTTCACCGCCCTGAGTCCTTCGGGAGAAGGGCGGTATAGAAATTGAAAAAATAAATAAATAAAATAAATAAAAGGGAAGAAGAGAAAATGTGCAATAGGAACAGTGGTGGGATTCAAAAAATGTTACTACCGGTTATGTGGGCGAGGCTTGGTGGGCGTTGCTTAGTAGGCATGGCAGGGATACTGCAAAATCTCTATTCCCACCCTACTCCAAGGGAAGTATACTGTAAAATCTCCATTTCCACCCCACTCCAGGGGAAGGATAATGTAAAATCTCCATTTCCACCCCACCCCATTCTAGAGGAAGGGATGGATACTGTAAAATTTCCATTCCCTCCCCACTCCAGGGGAAGGTTACTACAAAATCCCCATTTCCTCCTGATCAGCTGGGACTCGGGAGGCAATGAACAGATTGGGGCAGAGCCAATTGGAGGTAGTATTTACCGGTTCTCCGAACTACTCAAAATTTCCGCTACCGGTTCTCCAGAATCGGTCAGAACTGCCTGAATACCGCCTCTGCGTAGGAAGGGAAACAGGCACTGATTTCCAACTTCCAAGCACACAGTAGAAGAAAATAACATTACAACCTCAAGTTTGTACTTTTATACAAAAGTACAATAAAGTACAGGGGGTGTCAAACTCAAGGCCCGGGGGACAGATCTTGTCCGCGGGTGTACTTAGATCTAAATCACGAAGGACAGGCCCACGGTGCTTCTGCTAGCAAAAATGGAGCACACAGCCCTCCCAAAAACTCAAGAGCCCGTTTTTGCTGGCAGAGCACTTGGGCCATCACAGGTGCCCCCGACATGAGTGACGTTGAGATGGCCACACCCTCCCTGGCCACGGCTCCCACCCACCTCCCAAGGTCAAACACACAATGCTGCTGTGGCCCCCTAATAAAATTGAGTTTGATACCCTTACAACAGTACCTACCAGGCAGGGCTGATGTCAGCACTTCAATCTGCACTTACTCTAATGCTGACATAAGAAGGAGAAGCGGAGGCATCTGGAAAGGGACGGTTGACTCTTCACCTACTTATTTTCCCTGGAGAGAATATCACCTAGGAGATGGGATGGGAGGGGGGAAATTCCTTTGAGCTGGAGCAGTAGATTAGGGGCAGAGTGACTTGGAAGATGGCCAATGAGTGCAGAGGAGTGGGGGAAGGAAAGGTAGGGTTTTTGGGTCGGAAGTCAGTGTTGGCTACGATGAGTCGGAGCTAGATGTCGTGCTTAATAAATGAGAGTTTTTTCATCAAAGACTTTGTTTGAAATGCAATGTATTTGAGACGACCTTGAAACCTGACAGCTGGACTGCTGGGGGTTTGCAGGGGTTCGGGAGAACCTCTAGCTAAGATTCTGTGCAGTTTGGAGAACCTCCAAATCCCACTCCTGGCTAGCCCCACCCACCCCATCCTGCCCCTCCCAGGAATCCTCACACGGCCCGTTTTGGATACAGGTAAGTGCACAGAGGCTCGGGGAGGGTGAAAAACAGGCCTACCGGAAGTTTGGGAAGGCCAGAAGCAAGCCCATTTCCTACCTCCAGAGGGCGTCTGGAGCCTGGGGAGGCCGCTTTTGCCCTCCTAGAGGCTTAAGGAAAGCCTCCGGAGCCTGGGGAGGGCAAAAACGTGTCATCATCCTCCGCCCCCACAGTGCAGGAGGCCGACTAGGCCACACCCACCATGGCCCACCCACCCAGCCACCGGGCAGAGAACCCCTTGCTAAAAAAATTTTGAAGCCCGCCTCTGCTATCAGGGTATAAAACAGTGTTTCTCAATCTTAACCACTTTGAGATGTGAGGACTTCAACTCCCAGAAGGCAAGGCTGGCTGGAGAATTCTGGGAGATGAAGCCCACAGGTCTTAATGCTGCTTTGCTTTGCAGACCAATGGACTCTACTGTTCCCATCCCATCCGTAACTGGGTCACGACAGAAGACCACGGAAGGACTGCAAAAAGACCAAGTCAGGAAAAAGTGTGCAAAAAGAATAAATAAATAAATATATTTTTTAACAAGACCTCTTCAGGGAACGCATATTGCATTCCCTCAGCAAGAAAACCATTTTTCTGGCACTGCTCAGCTCTTCCATTTTGCACGAGGCAAATCCTTCTGGGAAATGGCAGTTCCTCTTGGCTTTCTTTTTTATTTATTTATTTATTTATTTATTTATTTATTTATTTATTTATTTATTTATTTATTTATTTATAGCGCATGGGATAAACATCTGAAAAACTCAGCGGCTGATCTAGGATCTCCCTCAAATTGCTGGCACATCGCTGAAAAAAGCACCTGGAGAATTTGCTGGTTGTTATTCCAAGCTGTTTACGATTCCTCAAGGATGCTTCCGGTTCGGAAAGACGCAGTTAGGATTACCTTACTGCCACCTCTGAGTACCGTAAAGCCGCGTTCGGGATGGCTTTGAAAAAAGGATTTGTGACAGGGGCCGCATCAGAGAAAATGTCCCGTGCCGTCAGTCACATTGCGGAGAAATGCTACTGAGGAGCGATGATGGCTCTGAAATTTCTACAAGAGTCTACGTCCCTCAGGATAACCAGAGGGGGCACAGCTGGAATGGAATGGAATGGGATAGAATTCAGAATTACATTGGAATGGAATGGAATGGGATAAAGTAGAGTAGAGTAGAGTAGAGTAGAGTAGAGTAGAGTAGAGGTGAGTAGAGTAGAGCAGAGCAGAACAGGGGAGGGGAGGGGAGGGGAGAGGGGAAGGGAAGGGAAGGAAGGGAAGGGAAGGGAAGGGAAGGGAAGGGAAGGGAAGGGAAGGGAAGGGAAGGGAAGGGAAGGGAAGGGAAGGGAATAGAATAGAAGAATAGAATAGAATAGAATAGAATAGAATAGAATGGAATGGAAGGGAAGGGAAGGGAAGGGAAGGGAAGGGAGGGAAGGGAAGGGAAGGGAAGGAAGGGAGGGGAGGGGAGGGGAAGGGGAGGGGAGGGGAGGGAAGGGAAGGGAAGGGAAGAGAAGAGAAGAGAAGAGAAGAGAAGAGAAGAGAAGAGAAGAGCATAGGGGAGGGGAGGGGAGGGGAGGGGAGGGGAAGGGAAGGGAAGGGAAGGGAAGGGAAGGGAAGAGAAGAGAAGAGAAGAGAAGAGAAGAGAAGAGAAGAGAAGAGAAGAGAAGAGAAGAGAAGAGAAGAGAAGAGAGAGAGAGAATAGGGGGGGAGGGGAGGGAGGGGAGGGGAGGGGAAGGGAAGGGAAGGAAGGGAAGGGAAGGGAAGGGAAGGGAAGGGAAGGGGAGGGGAGGGGAGGGGAAGGGGAGGGAGGGAGGGAAGGGAAGGGAAGGGAAGAGAAGAGAAGAGAAGAGAAGAGAAGAGAAGAGAAGAGAAGAGCATAGGGGAGGGGAGGGGAGGGGAGGGGAGGGGAAGGGAAGGGAAGGGAAGGAAGGGAAGGGAAGGGAAGAGAAGAGAAGAGAAGAGAAGAGAAGAGAAGAGAAGAGAAGAGAAGAGAAGAGAAGAGAAGAGAAGAGAAGAGAAGAGAAGAGAATAGGGGGGGAGGGGAGGGGAGGGAAGGGGAGGGGAGGGGAGGGAAGGGAAGGGAAGGGAAGAGAAGAGAAGAGAAGAGAAGAGAAGAGAAGAGAAGAGAAGAGCATAGGGGAGGGGAGGGGAGGGGAGGGGAGGGGAAGGGAAGGGAAGGGAAGGGAAGGGAAGGGAAGGGAAGAGAAGAGAAGAGAAGAGAAGAGAAGAGAAGAGAAGAGAGAGAAGAGAAGAGAAGAGAAGAGAAGAGAAGAGAAGAGAAGAGAAGAGAAGAGAATAACAGAATTGGAAGGGACCTTGAAGATCTTTTAGTCCAACCCCCTGGTTAAGGAGGAAATCCTACACCACTTCAGACAAATGGTTATCCCACCTCGTCTTAAAAACTTCCAGTGTTGATGCATTCACAACTTCTGGAGGCAAGTTGTTCCACTTATTAATTGTTCTCACTGTCAGGAAATTCCTCCTTAGTTCTAAGTTGCTTCTCTCCTTGATTAGCTTCCACCCATTGCTTCTTGTCCTGCCCTCAGGTGCTTTGGAGAATAGCTTGACTGCCTCTTCTTTGGGGCAGCCCCTGAGATATTGGAAGGCTGCTCTCATGTCTCCCCTAGTCCTCCTTTTCATCAAACTAGACATACCCAGTTCCTGCAATTGTTCTTTGTATGTTTTAGCCTCCAGGACCCTCATCATCTCTGTTGCTCTTCTACAAGTTCTACAAAGATCTGGAGAACATTTTAGCTTCAGTCAAATGGAGATGAGAGAAGTACAAGTAGTCCTTGACCTACAACAGTTCGTTTAGTGACCTTTCAAAGTTACAACGGCACTGAAAAAGCAACGTTTTTCACACTTACTTCAAGCTTCCCCATGGTCACGTGATGGAAATTCAGACGCTCGGCAACTGATTCATACTTATGACGGCTGCAGTGTCCCCGAAGGGGTCACGTGATCCCTTTTTGCGAACTTCTGACAAGCCAGGTCCATGGGAGAAAGTCAGATTCACTTAACAATATCATAATTGCAGTGTTAGCAATATCATAATTGCAGTGATTCATTTAACAACTGTGGAAAGGAAGGCTGTAAAATGGGGCAAAAACTCACTTAATGACTGTCTCGCTTAGCAAACACACGTTTTGATCTCAATTGTGGTCGTAAGGAGAGGACTTCCTTGCCTTTCATAGGCAAAATGTGTGGGTCTTTTCCAACCAAGGACAAGTGAGTTGTCTTCCCTGGATTTCCAGCCAATATTTCCAAGGCATGTCACCATAAGGTTGGACTAGATCCGTGATGGCGAACCTACGCGTGCCACAGGTTGCACATGGAGCCATATCTGTGGGCACGAGAGCGTTGCCCTACCTCAGCTGATTTTCCTCAGCTGATTTTACCTCAGCACGCCAGCCAGCTGATTTTCGGGCCTTCCTGGCCCACCGGAAGTCAGGAAATGGGCTGTTTCTAGTCTCCGGGGGGTAGGGAAGGCCATTTTCACCCTCTCTAGGCTCCTAGAAAGCCTCTGGAGCCTGGAGAGGGCAAAAAAAACGGGCCTTCCAGTCCCACCGGAACTCGGGAAATGGGCCTTTTCTGGCCTCTGAGGGGTGGAAAGGCCGTTTCCACCCTCCCCAGGCTCCAAGAAAGACTCTGGAGCCTGGGGAGGGCGAAAAATGGGCCTACCGGGCCTACCGGGCCAAAAGCAGGGGGAGCACAGAGGGGAGGTCACATGTGTGTGCACAGGGGTCGGGGTGCGTTGAATTATGGGTGTGGGCATGCACGCACGCGACCCCCACACACTCCCCCTGCTTTTGGCACATGACGGCAAAAAGGTTAACCATGATAGGACTAGATGGTCTCCCGAGTCCCTTTCAACCCTTAGATTGTAGGATTTAAAGCAAGAAAGCTTGAGGAAGCTGGGAGACAGATTTCATACGGCGTTCATTTGCAATTTTTTTTCGTCTCTAAAGATTGAAAGTACATCGCGCACATAATTCACTCCGCTAAACATCGATCGGTGAGAAGGATACTCTGATGATCCCGAAGATAAAAACGAGAGGAAGGGAAAGGGAATGAAAATCCTCTGCAAGGGTCATCTTGAGTGCACACGGATAGTCCTCAAATTACGACAGTTCATTTAGTGACCGTTCCAAGTTACACTGAAAAAAAAAGTGACTTATGACCATTTTTCACAGTTACGGCCATTGTAGCATCCCCAATGACCACGTGATCAAAATTCAGAGGCTGGGCAAACTGCTTCATACTTATGACCGTTGCTGTGTCCCAAGGTCATGTGGTCCCCTTTTGTGAACTTGGGGCAAGCAAAGTTAATGGGGAAGCGTGATTCACTTTACAATTGGATTACTAATTTATCTAGTCTTCCTCCTCCTCTCTGTAAACCTCACTCCATGTTGGCACGGATGATGTTTGGAACATGAGACAGCTGCAAGAAAACAACAACAAGAGCCTGGATAGCTCAGCAGACTAATGCATTGTGCATTGTGATTAACTCCAGCTGCCTGCAATTACTGTAAATTCGAATCTCACCAGGCTCAAGGTCGACTCAGCCTTCCATCCTTTCTAAGGTAGGTAAAATGAGGACCCAGTTTGTGAGGGCAATAAGATGGCTTTGTATAAAATATACAAAAGTATGAAGGCTATTGCTTAACGCATTGTAAGCTGCCCTGAGTCTCCGGAGAAGGGCGGCATATAAATCTAATTTTAAAAAAACAAACAAAACCACCAAGCTCAAAGAGCACCATTGACCCCACCGTTATCTTCTTTTTCCTCCTCCTCTTCCTCCTCCTCCTCCTTAAAGCTTCCTTGTAGCACTGATGATATTACCCAGTTTGACAATGAAACATCTGCAAGAAAATCATCAAGCTCAGAGAGCACCAAGGACCCCATAGTCCTTCTCCTCCTCCTTAAATCCCACTCTCTTCTAACACTGATGACGTTATTTAGTTGGGTCATGAAATGTCTGTAAGGAAACCACCAAGCTCAGAGTGCACGAAGGACCAGGGGTGAAATGCAGCAGGTTCTGACAGGTTCTGGAAAACCGGTAGCAGAAATTTTGAATAGTTTGGTGAACCGGCAAATACTACTTGTGGCTGGCCCCAGAGTGGGGTGGGAATGGGGATTTTGCAATATCCTTCTCCCAGGAGTGAGGTGGGAATGGGGATTTTGCAATATCCTTCCCCTGAAGTGGGGAGAGAATGGAGATTTTGCAGTATCCTTCCCCTGGAGTGGTGTGGGAATGGAGATTTTGCAATATCCTTCCCCTGAAGTGGGGAGAGAATGGAGATTTTGCAGTATCCTTCCCCTGGAGTGGCGTGGGAATGGAGATTTTGCAATATCCTTCCCCTGGAGTGGGGTGGGAATGGGGATTTTGCAGTGTCCTTCCCCTGGAGTGAGGTGAGAATGGAGATTTTGCAGTATCCTTCCCCCAGGAGTGGGGTGGGAATGGAGATTTTGCAGTATCCTTCCCCTGCCATGCCCACGGAACCGGTAGTAAAAAGAATTGAATTCCACCCCTGCCTCCTCCTCCTCCCCCTCCTGGGAGGGGAAAACTCACTTAACAACAGAAAATTTGGGCTCAACTGTGGTCGTAAATCCAGGACTCCCTGTAATTTGACAGGACAGACAAAGTGTAATTGAGTTCTCAAAGCTGATCCGTACAAGTTTGTCCTACCCAGATATCCAGAGAAGACCTACACAGCGTAAAATTTCCCCCTTGTAATGGCCTGGATACAATTCCCAGATGACAGCAGCCCTGATAGGTAATGCAAAGAACCAAAATCCATGAAGTGAGAGCATCCATGCATTTCCTTCCAAACAAGTCAGCCTGCAAGACAGAGCGAGCCATAATTTCTTTCTTTTCCCCCTCTGCTTTGCCGAAGCGAAGAGCCGTTGAAAGATTAAGGAAATAAGACTTGTAAATGCATTCTGCACCAGTCTAAGTGCTACATAAATACTGAGCATTAATAGTTCAACCTATAAACGCTCTATAAATTAAGAGACCCATTTGCAATGTTGGGAATTGTAAATTAATCCCAGCACTATATCAGAAGGGCTGGGAGGGAGGGAGGGGAGGAAGAGGCAAGACATTGCAGTCAGCTGAACAAGCCAAAATGGTGAACCATTCTACCTGTTGGCATCTCCTAGATCAGCAGTCACCAACTGGTGAGAAAATTTTGGTGGTCCGCAGAAAAATTATTTGCATTTTTTATATTGCACTAAATCAGGGGTCCTCAAACTACGGCCCCTGGGATGGATATGTGCAATGAACGTTTGTGTTGCTGCAGAGAGTCTCCCCCTTCGGGGTCTTTTTGTGCAAGTCGGAGGGGGTCAGAAATTCCAACTTGGGGTCTGCTTCAGCCTCCTGGTGTGGGGCTTTGGGCGAAGAATGGAGGGAAGTGCCGCTGGTGGCGAAGAGCCGGAGGGCCCTGTTCCAGTGGGACTGCATCATGGCCTGGAACTGGCTGACCATCTCAGCCCACTGAGCCTCCAGGCGCCGGTACCTGGCCTTGCCCTCCCACAGGTCTTCCCTCTGCTTGGAAAGCCTATGCTCCTAGTCCTCCGTGAGGTGCTTCTGCTGAGCCTCCTTCTCGGTCAGACCCAATTTGAACTGAGCTGTTTTGCCAACTCTTTCTCATGGTGGCTACTTAGCTCCAACAACTGCTTCCTGTTGGGGCCCTAAGGAGCTTGGGGAGGCAAGGAGTGGCTGTGACGGGAGGAGCGAGTAGAGGCTGGCGAGGCACCCCTCCATGTGTGACATTGAGTTGGCCACGCCCACCCAGACACATGCCCATTTAGCCACGCCCACCTAGCCGGTCATTAGGCAGATCATATTTGTGGTCTGCAGGATTTAAAATTATGAATTTAGTGGTCCCTGAGGCCGGAAGGTTGGAGACCCCTGTCCTAGAGCAAATAATCTTTGATAAATCCCTTGTAGAGCATTGGCTCTAGTGCTGACACCCCTTGCTTTTTATCGTTGGGGAGGGGTTCCACATTTGGAGTGCGCCAATATTAGTGAGGTCGTTTCAAAACCCAGCGATACGTTGCAAAAACCTATGTTTCTAAGATTCAGGAGACTTATTTTTTTACAACGGTGTTGAGGGGTCCTTGGGTTTTTTTTGAAGTTGGCTGTTTTCTTGCAGGCGTCTCGTGTCCCAACCTAGGTAACATCATCAGTGCCAGCAGGGAGTGAGGGGTTTGCAGGGAGGAGATGGAGAGGAGGAGGACTGTGGGTTCTTGGTGCTCTCTGAGCTTAGTGGTTTCCTTGCAAAAATTTCATTATCAAATTATGTAATATCATTAGTGCTACAAGGAAGTGTAGTTGGAGGAGGAGGAGGAGGAGGAGGAGGAGGAGAAGGAAGAGAAGCAGGAAGAAGAAGAAGAAGAAGAAGAGGAGGGGGGAGGGGAGGGGGAGGGGGAGGAAGAGGAGGAGGAGGAGGAGGAGGAAGAAGAAGAGGAGGAGGAGGAGGAAGAAGAAGGAGAAGAAGAGGAGGAGGAGGGAGAAGAAGAAGAGAAGGAGGAGGAGGAAGAGAAGCAGGAAGAAGAAGAAGAAGAAGAAGAAGAAGAAGAAGAAGAGGAGGAGGAGGAGGAGGAGGAGGAGGAAGAGAAGCAGGAATAAGGAGAAGAAGAAGAAGAAGAAGAAGAAGAAGAAGAAGAAGAAGAAGAAGAAGAAGAAGAAGAAGAAGAAGAAGAAGAAGAAGAAGAAGGAGGAGGAGGAGGAGAGGAAGGGGAGGAAGAGGAGGAGGGGGAGGGGAGGAAGAGGTGGCTGTGGAGGAGGATTGTGGGATCCTTGATGTTTTCTGAACTTGGCTGTTTTCTTGCAGACGTTTCATTCCCAAACTAGGTAACACCATCAGTTGTAGAAGGGGTCTGCTTACTGTTTATATACAGTAGTTGACAGGGCAAGTCAACCTGTATATAAACAGAGAACAAACTCCAGTCCCCTCTAGCCCTGATGATGTGCCTAGTTTGGCAATGAACCTTTTTACAAGAAAACAACCAAGTTCAGAGACCATCAAGGTTCCCACAGTCTTCCTCCTCCTCCTCCTCCTGATGATGTGATCTAGTTGATGATGCGATCTGACTGATATCATCTAGTTGAGTGACAAACCTTTTGCAAGAAAACAAGCAAGCTCAGCAACCTCCTTTGATTTCAAACTGAAAAAGCATCGAAATGTGGTCCCCTCTCCCCCAACAGACCCCGCCCCCTCACTCCCATTTTCCTCTTAATGCAACAGGACCACGGCGAAACCAACTTAACGTTTTACAGCTTGTAACTCACTCATTTCAGGTTTGGAGGCCCAGATCTCCTAAACGGAGATATATATTTTCTCCCCTTCCTTCTAAATCTGGGCAAAGACACTGGAGCGTGAATATTCCACTTTTTTTACGAGGCCCGTGAGTTTCAGCATCGCAAAATCATTGTGTCCAGCTGTACCAGCTGCAGCTCACAAAATGCGCCAGGCCAAAAATGGAGACTGGGGTGGAAAAATGATGAACAATTTGGCAGCCATTTGCCCACAATTGAGACGCACAAGTCTGAGTGTTAAAAAAAAAAAAAACCCAAAAAACAAGTGTGTTTTTGCACAAAAAGTCATATCCAGATTTTTAAACCATCCACTATCTGCGAATACGTGTCGTGTCTGGATCTCAGGTAGATTTGTGGCCCATGTATCTGCCCATGTGTAGTTGTATGTACAGGTAATCCTTACTCACCACAGTTTGCTTAGTGACCATTACAATGGCACAGAAAAAAAAAAAGATCAATCTATCTATCCTCTCCATCGATCTCTCTCTCTCTTTCTCATCTATCTCCATCTATCTCCATCCATATTTCCAGCCATGTATCTTCTGTCTGCCTGTCTATTTCTTTCTTTCTATCTATCTATCTATCTATCTATCTATCTATCTATCTATCTATCTATCTATCTATCTATCCTCTCCATCCATCTCTCTCTCATCTCTCTCCATCTATCTCCATCCATATTTCCAGCGATGTATCTTCTCTGCCTGTCTATTTCTATCTATCTATCTATCTATCTATCTATCTATCTATCTATCTATCTATCTATCTATCCTCTCCATCAATCTCTCTCATCTCTCTCCATCCATATTTCCAGCCATGTATCTTCTGTCTCCCTATGTCTGTCTGTCTGTCTGTCTGTCTGTCTGTCTGTCTGTCTGTCTGTCTATCTATCTATCTATCTATCTATCTATCTATCTATCTATCTATCTATCTATCTATCTATCTATCCTCTCCATCCATCTCTCTCATCTCTCTCCATCCATATTTCCAGCCATGTATCTTCTGTCTGCCTATGTCTGTCTCTCTCTCTCTCTCTCTCTCTCTCTCTCTCTCTCTCTCTCTCTCATCTCTCTCCATCCATATTTCCAGCCATGTATCTTCTGTCTGCCTGTCTATTTCTTTCTTTCTTTCTTTCTTTCTTTCTTTCTTTCTTTCTTTCTTTCTTTCTTTCTTTCTTTTTCTTTCTTTCTACCTACCTACCTACCTACCTACCTACCTACCTATCTATCTATCTACCTATCTATCCTCTCCATCCATCTCTCTCTCTCTCATCTATCTCCATCTATCTCCAGCCATATTTCCAGCCATGTATCTTCTGTCTGCCTGTCTATTTCTATCTATCTATCTATCTATCTATCTATCTATCTATCTATCTATCTATCTATCTATCTATCATCTATCCTCTCCATCCATCTCTCTCTCATCTCTCTCCATCCATATTTCCAGCCATGTATCTTCTGTCTGCCTATGTCTGTCTGTCTGTCTGTCTGTCTGTCTGTCTATCTATCTATCTATCCTCTCCATCCATCTCTCTCTCTCTCATCTCTCTCCATCTCTCTCCATCCATATTTCCAGCCATGTATCTTCTGTCTGCTTGTCTATTTCTATCTATCTATCTATCTATCTATCTATCTATCTATCTATCTATCTATCTATCTATCTATCTATCTACATCTACATCTACATCTACATCTACATCTATCTACTTACCTATCTACCTATCCTGTTTCCCCAAAAATAAGACCCAACCGGAAAATAAGTCCTAGCACGATTTTTCAGGATGCTTGTAATATAAGCCCTCCCCTCCCCCCAAAATAAGCCCCAGTTAAGATCATCAGCCAGATGGATGCATTTAGTACCGTATTTTCCCCAAAATAAGACCTAACCAGAAAATAAGCCCTAATAAGTCTTTTGGAGCAAAAATTAATATAAGAGCCGGTCTTATTTTTGAGGAAACATAGTATCTATCTGTCTGTCTGTCTGTCTGCCTGCCTGCCTACCTGCCTGCCTATACAGGATAAATTGCCACTATCAAGTCAATTTAATCCCAGCCTTTTTCCCAGGCATCTGGAACACTATTTTCTATAGTATCCCCATAACACCCCTGCGAGGTAGGCCAGTAAGCTGTCACAGCAGAAGGTGAACCTCTCCCCTGCTCTCCCTAGTCCTCCTCCAACTCTGTACAGGTAGTCCTCGACTTATAACAGTTCATTTCTTTCATAAGTGATTGTTCAAAGTTACAATGGCACTGAAAAAAATGACTTATGACCGTCTTTCATAGTTAGAACCATTGCGGCATCCCCATGATCGTGTGATTAAAATTCAGATGCTTGGCAACTGGTTCATACGTGTGACTGTTCCTGTGTCCCAAGGTCACGTGATCTCCTTTTGTGACCTTGGGACAAACGAAGCCAAGGGAAAAGTGTTCTCCCCAAAGATGACAAACCCTCTGACGTTAACTCAAAGATTCCTTTATTAGGAGCGCCGGCAGCGCCAGCAAAATATTTCTCTCTCAACACTGGCTAACAAGTCCGTCTGGCAAAAATAGGTCCGTCTGCCGCACCGATTCATCTCTGCTCCCTGCCTTTTATCTCGAGAGCTAGGTTGGAGCTTCAACAGCAGCAGTGGCTCTTCCATCCCAAGGACCGGCCCATAGATTTCCACTGCTCTCCTCTCCTCTACTTTCTGCTCATCCGCGCGTCAGGCACTGGGCCCAGCTGTTCCTCTTCCTCATCAGCCACCTCCAGACCTGGGGGCTGTTGACTCTCCATCTGAGGGCTGACAGACAGCCCAGGCTCCGCGCCTCCCTCCTCTCTCTCTCTCTCTCTCTCTCTCTCTCTCTCTCTCTCTCTCTCTCTCTCTCTAACAGCTCCATTCCCTCTTCCCCCTCAGAGCTCTCATCTTGCCCTGATGCTGACCCTGACTTCCACAATTCCTCCTCCTCCCCTTATTCGGCTGCTGGAGGGGCCAGCAGTCAACAGGCCACAACAGGAAACCAGATTCACTTAACAACCTTGACAAAACTTAACGACTGCAGGGATTCTCTTAACAACCGTGGCAAGAAAGGGTGTAAAATAGGGGGAAACTCACTTAACAACTGTTTCGCTTAGCAACAGAATTTTTGGGCTCCATTGTGGCAGTAAGTCGAGGACTACCTGTACGGACATACCAAGACAGAAAGAGAGAGAGAGAGAGAGAGAGAGAGAGAGAGAGAGAGAGAGATTTCTTCAGACACATATTTGTAATTTTCTGGCTCTGCTGTGAAGCTATGGATGGTCATTTCTTTTAAAAGAGAAAGAAAAAGAGAGAAAGAGAGAGAAAGAGAAAGAGAGAGAGAGAAAGAGAGAAAGAAAAAGAAAGAGAAAGAGAAAGAGAAAGAGAGAAAGAGAGAGAGAGAAAGAAAGAGAGAGAGAGAGAGAGAGAGAGAGAGAGATATTTCTTCAGACACATATTTGTAATTTTCTGGCTCTGCTGTGAAGCTATGGATGGTCATTTTTTTTTAAAGAGAAAGAAAAAGAGAGAAAGAGAGAGAGAGAAAAAGAGAGAGAGAGAGAGAGAGAGAGAAAGCAAGAGAGAGAAAGAAAGAAAAAGCGAGAGAGAGAAAGAGAGAAAGAGATTTCTTCAGACACATATTTGTAATTTTCTGGCTCTGCTGTGAAACTATGGACAGTCATTTCTTTTAAAAATGAGCCTTATTCCCTTGGTTCATTTTAGTTGTGATGATAAAAAACAGAGGCATTATGAACCCCACCTTCCTGCTCTCCCCCCACCCCCACCCTCCAGCCCGAAAAAGCCATCCTTTATTATCAGGATGAAAAATCGCAATAATTTAGAAACAGCCTTGTAGAAATCATGGATAAATAACTGGGGGCGAGATAGGGGAAGCAAAGGAGAGAGGGAGAGAGTAGGAGAGAAGCAAACTGGTAGATTTTAAAGGAGGAGTATAGAGGGGAAAACCCTGAATTTGAGTACATTGTATTTAAATGTACAGGCTTCAAGGCTTGCCTTCACTCGAGATGCCAATTCCCATCATCGTCAACCACTTTACAATCAAATACTCTAGATCCCATCATCCTCCACCACTGTCAAGTCAAGTGCTCATGAAAGTTCTCACCAATATACATACATACATACATACATACATACATACATACATACATACATACATATATAGAGAGAGAGAGAGAGAGAGAAAGAAAAAGAGAGAAAGAGAGATTTCTTCAGACACATATTTGTAATTTTCTGGCTCTGCTGTGAAACTATGGGGGGTCATTTCTTTTAAAAATGAGCCTTATTCCCTTGGTTCATTTTAGTTGTAATGATAAAAAACAGAGCCATTATGAACCCCACCTTCCTGTTCTCAGCCCAGGACAAGAGGACAGGACAAGAAACAATGATGGGAAACTAACCAAAAAGAAAAGCAATCTAGAATTAAGGATTAGGGCTCAGACTTGACATTGAGAGTGGAATTTCACCAGCCCAAACATTTCAGCATTTTCAAAAACCTCTTGGCGTTGCCGGATTGGCTGCACATGGAGGGACCATGGGGGTAGGGCTGGGTGGGGGACCAAGGGGTTAGTTCTGTATTAATGCACGGAAACTTCAGAGTCCACCTGACTCTACTGCAATCAGCATCTCTTAATAAAAGTGCCTTTGCACCAAATGGAGTCGAGGGTTTCACTTCCCTAAGGGATCAGACTGAGGCAGGCCTGACACTCACCTACTCGGAGAAACGGATGGATTTTATCTAGCCCCTGCAACCGTACAAGCCAAGAATCTAGGTAAAATCCATATCTATTTACTCCGCTCCTGTTTGCTATTTCTTTGGCCACTAAGATCGCAATGCCGTTAACATCTCTCGTGGAGGTGCCGCTTAATCCAGATACCTTGTTAAGGATGGCACAGCAAGGCGCTGCCAAATTGGGTTCATCTCTCTGTCACAGCAAGCAAAAATCAGCGGGGATCGCTTCATTATGATTGTAAAAATAAACATTCTTCCTACCGTCCTTTGTGTTGCGGCAAAAAAAAATGAATGAAAGAAAGAAAAAAAAGTTGCATTCCAGCAAAAATCCATGTTGGCAGATGCATTGATCCAGCAATAAAAAAAAAATTAAAGTGATAAAACAAGTTAACATTACGGAGATTAAACAACAACAGGAGAGAGCTGGAACTTAGCAACGTACCAAGGGTGTGGTTTATGGGGCAGAGAGAAAACCTGCCATCACTCAGAACTTCCTCAAGCTTTTCTGAAATCCAGAAAATAGGCAGAAAACTCATTAAGGTACGTTCATGGATGTTCAGATCATGTATGACCAAAATAAGCAGGAACTGCTACTCACCGAGCAAAAGACTGACTGTGCAAAGGATTTAGTTGAGAAAATTGACCCAGAAAGTAATGTGTTTACACCTCCAAATGAAATCTTCCTTCAAGTCTCCAAAAAAAAACCCCCAAAAAACATTTGAGTTAACTCTACCAAATCAAACCAGATGCCTTTCAGATCAATCTTAAAGACTGAGAATGGCCTTTTTCTTGCAAATCCGTTTGGAAGAAAATCAAATGGAGCTGCTCCTGTCGTCTTTCGCTGAAAGATTAGCGCATTTCATTTTAAAGGGCCTTTAAAAATTTTAAGTGCTCATCTCGTTGAGGAATCTAGGTTTTGGAGAGTGGCAAGCCCCCCCCCCCCAAATAAAACACTGCGGTGCCTTTTCGATTGCAGTGATTGCCATTTCGATCCAGCAATAACAGAACGGAAAATTAGCTGGACTGTGCTGGACTTTCAGAGAGGCAATTGGCCCATCCTTCACTCCAGCAACCCCCCCCCCCCAAACTCCCAATGCTTTTAAAGCAGGGGTGTCAAACTCGATTTCATTGAGAGCCTCATCAGGGTTGTGTTTGACCTCAGGGATGGGGGAGGGAGGGGGCGTGGCCAGCTCAACGTCACTCATCGAGGCTCCGTTTTCAGGTACGACAGCTCCCTGCAGCCCTCTGCCAGTGAAAACGGAGCCCGTGCTCCATTTTCACTGGCAGAAGGCTGCAGGAGGCTGTCACACCCGAAAACGGGGCACGGGAGCAGTGGTGGATTGCTCCTGGTTCGGTCTGGTTCTATAGAACCAGTAGTAAAACCGGTGGGAGGCTCCGCCCACCCGCCACGATGTCATCATGGGTGATGTGTGCATGCGTAGTCCTGTTGCGAACAGGTAGTAAAGGTAAGTAGAACCCACCCCTGCACGAGAGGTCTGAGCATCGCCCTCCCAAGCTCTGTTTTCACTGACAGAGGTACCATGGGCCGGTCCTTCGCTGTTTCCACGGTGGGCCCAGGGGCCAGATCTGAACACCCTACAGGCCGGATGCAGCCCGTGGGGCCTTGAGTTTGACACTCTTGTTTTAAAATGACATGGGAAAGCTACTATCAAGCCCGAATTTGACATACTGTGTTTCCCCGAAAATAAGACTGGGTCTTATATTAATTTTTGCTCCAAAAGGGCTTATTTTCTGGTTAATACAATAGGGTTATTTTTGAGGAGATACGGTACTAAATGCATCCATCTGGCTGACAATCTTAACTGGGATTTATTTTGGGGGGTAGGGCTTATATTACGAGCATCCTGAAAAATCATGCTAGGAATTATTTTCCGGTTGGGTCCTATTTTTGGAGAAACAGGGTATGTGTAGCCATTTTATTTAGCCATTTCTCAACCCCCAGGAAAGTCAGGCACAAGAAATCAGGAGCCAAGATGGAGTTCAAAAAGTACTATGAGTTTGTTTCGTGCTACCTGTTTACAAGAATCTGATCTACTAACGGTCATGGCGAATTGGCACCAGATAACAGTCAATGAAATTCAAAAGGGGCTGTACTTAAGTCTCTTGTGAGGGTGTAGAGACTCCAAACTAATGATGCATTTGACACCACCTTCTCACTCAGCCTGGTCTTCTCCTACAATGGGAGCACATAATGCCATTCTTTCTCAGGAAAACCATCTCCCAACAATGCCAGTAAGTGAGTACCAAAAATGGAAAGAATTGGAAAAGATTTTCAGATATTGGGATACATCTATGGTGACAAAGACCAAATTAGTGGCCTCTAATTAGTGGCCCACACTCTATGGCAGTGATGGCTAACCTTTTTGCCATGTGTGCCAAAAGCAGGGGGAATACGGTGGAGTCGCGCTCGTGTGTGCCCACACCCATAATTCTATGCGCTCCCTGGTGCTCCCCCCTGTGCTCTCCCCGCTTTTGGCACGTGATGACATGGTGGACCCGGCAGGCCGTTTTTTTGCCCTCCCCAGGTTCCAGAGGCTTTACGTCCCACCAAAAGTTGGCAAATGGGCCGTTTCCTGCCTCTGGAGGGCCTCCAGGGGGTAGGGATGGGGAAGACCATTTTCGCCCTCCCCAGGCTCTTAGAAAGTCTCTGGAGCCTGGGGAGAGTGAAAAAACGGGCTTTCCCCACCTCCCTGAGGCCCTCTGGAGGCAGGAAATAGCCTGTGTTCCTACTTCCGGTGGGCCCAGAAAGCCCCAAAATCATCTGACCTCACGTGCCCACCGTGATGGTGAACCGTCATCGGTTCACCATCACGGCTCTGTGGGAACAAGAATTGGAGAAGCAGAATAGGAAGAGTATTGACACTTTTGAAGGAGTGGAGCGGTGGCCTAGATGTGGCGCTCTTACCTCACAATCAGAAGGCTGTGAGTTCGATCCTAGGCAGAGGTAGATATTTCTCTCTCTGGGCACAATGAGAATATATCTGCTGAACAAAATTCCGCATTGGCAACAGGAAGGGCATCCGGCCAGTAAACAGTCAGCTCCATTCAGTTGCCCAAGACTCCACCCCGCAAGGGATTATGTGGGTCTTTAAAAGAAGATGATGGTGTTAATGATGATTGGTGCTTTTGAAGGTTGGCATTGAAGAAGACCCTAGAAAATACCCTGGACAGTCATGAAAACAAGCTGATGAATCTTCAAACACTTCAATCCAGAGTTTTCACTCCAGGCACCAATGATCAGGCTCAAACTATCCTATTTGTGAGACACCTTGCGAGAAGATCCAGTTCTCTGTAGAAGAGAACCACCAGGAAACGGGCAAATTCATTTTACAACGGTGATGGGTGCACTGTTGGAAGATCTGAAGGACCAAGTTAGGAACAGATCCATCATGGAGAAAAATCTATCTAAGTGGTCACTAACTTGATGGCACCATAATTGATCCAACTGCAGAAAAACCTGGAAAAATCCCAACTGATTAACCATTCCTCTATTTTTCGACCACGGTCCACCAAATCCATATTTCACTTGGTTACCCACCACAAATCATCTTCAGGAGCTAATAAACCAGGGGTGAAATCCAGCAGGTTCTGACAGGTTCTGGAGAACCAGTAGCGGAAATTTTTAGTAGTTCAGAGAACTGGCAAACACCACCTCTGGCTGGCCCCAGAGTGGGATGGGAATGGAGATTTTGCAGTACCCTTCCCCCAGGAGTGTGGAGGGAATGGGGATTTTGCAGTATCCTTCTCCCAAGAGTGGGGTGGGAATGGGGATTTTGCAGTATCCTTCCCCTGCCATGTCCACCAAGCCACACCCACCAAGCCACGCCCACCAAGCCACACCACGCCCACCACGCCACGCCCAAAGAGCCGGTAGTAAAAAAGATTAGATTTCACCACTGAAATAAATCGCCCCATTTTCCTACACCACCAACGTTCCTCATATCCCTTTTGAGATTTAGGCTGCGGGCACTTCCAGAATGAATTGCGAGGGGAAGGAAAGAAAAAAAAAGGAACCCTAAAATTAACACCTCTCAACTGTTGCTTGAAGAAGCTTTCACTCCCTGTTGAGCGAAAGAATCTCAGCTTTTATCTGCCTAATTTCAATTAGATGAAATTCAAACCTGACAGCTGCACCACTTACGAGTGGTTAGATGCCGAAGAGGAAAACAAAATGAGGGATCAAAGAAACTCACCCATTAGAACATTTAAAAACGAAAAAAAGAGAAGCCGCAGCAACCATTCCCATCCCAAGCCTGTTCATGAGCATCTATTTGGTGATTAAAGTGGCAATCTTGAAGGAATCTAGACCGTATTTGTTTACATTAATGCTAATAGCTTGCTAACTCGTGATAAATGCATGTTAATTTATGCGATCAGGACATGAAGCGTACTCTGAAGACAAGCTCCCCCCCCCTGAAGACTTCAACTCATCCAGGTTTGGAGAGCATGCACTAATAAACACCACTCCGTTTGCTGATTCTGATGCCTCCATGAAGTCACCAGCATGCCAATGAGCTGACAAGGCCAGGTAAGCCGAGGCGTGTGGGCAAAACGGCCACCCTCCTGATATCTGTGAGGCTACCCAAATACACTAGTGTGCACCAACGTTCCTGACTAACCACAAAGTTTTGCAATGACCATCAATTTCTCTCAGGTCCCTGATTCAGCCACGGTTCCAAGATTCAGTCTGAAGGCCATGTGGTCAAATCTCCAAGTCAAATCTGCAAAATTGTCAGATCCCTAAAAGTCATACTGCCATTCCATTGGGAGAAGGGAGAGACTTGGATTCGATTTACTAGCATTGCCTGTGTCAACAGATATTTTACAACCTATATCCTGGCGCCAAAGAGCCCTGAGATCCCCTTAAATTTGAGGAATGTTTATGACAGCCATGTGGGTTGTTTCACTTTAAAGTATAAAAGAGAAATGATGTGAATACATACTTATCTGGGTCTCAGGGCAGCTGGTAAAGAAAACATCTTCACACTTGTGCATTGGCTAAAATCTGCATTCTGGCTTAAGGGAGGGGTCTCTACTGCTTTAATCCTACTTGTCTTACATAAGAGTATTCAGACGTTGCTTTGAATCCATTGCTGTCGCTTCTGCTTAATAAAAGGGTCCTTTTGAAATACTATGTTTCAAGAGTTTTTACTTTCTTAAGTTGGAAGGAGAGGCAATCCTTACAAAGATATAACAATCTACACATATAGACTGGGTGAAACCAGGTTTAACAGCAGTAACTGGGAGAAGAATCTTGGAGTTTGAGTGGACAACCAGCTAAATAACCTGTTTCCCCCAAAATAAGACCCAACCGGAAAATAAATCCTAGCATGATTTTTCAGGATGCTCGTAATATAAACCCTACCCTCAAAATAAACCCCAGTTAAGATTGTCAGCCAGATGGATGCATTTAGTACCATATTTCCCCCAAAATAAGACCTCACCAGAAAATAAGCCCCAATGCATCTTTTGGAGCAAAAATTAATATAAGACCCGGTCTTATTTTCGGGGAAACATAGTATGAGCCAGCAGTGTGCAGTGGCAGCCAAAAAAGCCAATGCAATCCAATGCAAGTGAGGTACTAATACCACTCTATAAAGCCCTTGTAAGACCACACCTAGAGTACTGCATCCAGTTTTGGTCACCACACTGTAAAAAAGACGTTGAGACTCTAGAAAGAGTGCAGAGAAGAGCAACCAGGATGATGAGGGGACTGGAGGCTAAAACATAGGAAGAACGGTTTCAGGAACTGGACATGGCTAGTCTAGTGAAGAGAAGGACCAAAGGAGACATGATAACAGGGACATTGGAGGTCTTCTAGTCCAACCCCCTGCAGGAAACTCTATACTATACTCCTCTCGACTGGACTTGACTGGACTACTGTAATGGTCTCTACATGGGGCTCCCCTTGAAGAGCTCCCAGAGGCTCCAACTGGTCCAGAATGTGGCCGTGCAGGTGGTCATGGGCGCAACTTGTTGTGCCCATGTGACACCCCTCTTGCGCAAGCTGCACTGACTCCCAGTGATCTTTCGGGTGTGATTCAAGGTGGTGGTTACCACCTTTAAAGCGCTCCATGGCATTGGACCTGGGTACCCTCGAGACCGTCTTCTGCCACCAGTAGCCTCCCACCGGCCAGTTCGCTCCCACAGAGAGGGTCTCCTCAGGGTGCCATTGGCCAAATTATGTCGGCTGGCGACACCCAGGGGGAGGGCCTTCTCTGTGGGAGCCCCTGCCCTTTGGAATGAACTGCCCCCAGAAATGCATAAGATCTCTGACCTCCATGTATTTCGCTGTGCCCTCAAAACCTTGCTGTTCCGCCAGGCCGGGCTATCAATGTAAAGATTTTGAATTGGTTTTAAATGAGGGATTTTAAATTGGGGTTTTATATTTGAGCCAAGTTATTTAATATGTTTTAATTATTTTTAAATTTTGTCTGTCTTTGTCCTTTTAATCAAGCTGTACACCGCCCCAAGTCCTTCGGGAGAGGGGCGGTATAGAAATAAAATAATAATAATAATAATAATAATAATAATAATAATAATAATAATAATAATAATAATAATATTTCAGACTAATGGCTGTCCAGTCTCTTCTTAAAAGCCTCCAGTGATGGGGCACTCATAACTTCTTCATGGGTCTCCTCGCCACTCTGGGTAGATAAACTAGTTTGATTCTGGTTGAGACGTCTAGTCAAATCTAGGACAAGTAGATCTCTTGGTGCCTTCCGGAAAAGGGCTTTGATATCAAACCAACTCAGGTGTCTCTAATCTAGTTTGGGATGCAAATCAGATGGCTGATTGGATTTGATGATCCCATTTGGATCATCAACCGAACTGTTTTAGAATGAGGCATTTGTCAGCGTTACAAACGAGGGCCAAAGACAGCGAAATTGCAAAGAGGACTACATCGAGACGTTATTAATCCGTCAAGCTGATTTTCTAAATCCTCTTTTAAAGCCATTCCAGATGACACTGCAGACTCTTGATTTTAAATGGGATTTGAGATCGGGTATTTACTCACTGCATTTCTAGGCCACCCAAAACCCAAAACTTCCCAAGATTGAACTAAAACTATAGTTAAGCTCAATTCTCATTAAACTGCAAGAAGGACTGTTAATGGAAGATTGGGAGTTCTTTTCAATCAGCAGAAATATCTCTTCTCCGGAGCCAAATGACAATTAAGCAGTTGAGTTGTAAATTCTCAGAGCTGAGTGTTTCATTCACAGACCTTTCATTGCTCACCTAGGTAACATCTTCCTTGCTATGATTTCGAGAAGTATCTTCCTGCAGACCACAAAACTGAAGATGTTACCTAAGTGGGCAATGAAATGGCTCCACCGCCTATGAAAAACCATCCTTTCAACCTTGAGCTGCGTATATTTTCTCCAACTGCAATTAGCAACATGCTAGGGCCTAGTTGGATGAATTTAAGGCAAACATCAAGACTTATTTTTTTAAAAAAAAAAGCTAACAACCCAATAAATGTGGATGCTACAAGGCTGGAATTACAGCCAGAAGTTTGAAAAGTAAGACCAATGAAAAGTGATGAGCAATGAAATCATGATGAGGATCATCCCAAAGGTGTTTTTTTTCCAAAAGGCAAATGGGCTTTCTCAGTTTTTTCCTTTGAAAATGTTTTGCTTCTCAACCAAGAAGCTTAGAATAGAATATCAGAGTTGGAAGGGACCTTGGAGGTCTTCTAGTCCAACCCCCTACTTAAGCAAGAAATCCTATACCATTCAGACAAATGGTTGTCTAATCTCTTCTTAAAAACCTCCAGTGTTGGAGCATTTACAATTTCTGGAGGCAAGTTGTTCCACTGATTAATTTTTTTTAAAATCTGATTTATATGCCGCCCTTCTCCAGAGACTCAAGGTGGCTTACAATGTGTTAAGCAATAGCCTTCATACTTTTGTATATTTTATACAAAGTCAGTTTATTGCCCCGACAAACTGGGTCCTCATTTTACCCACCTTAGAAAGGATGGAAGGCTGAGTCAACCTTGAGCCTGGGGAGATTCGAACTTACAGTAATTGCAGGCAGCTGGTGTTAATTACAATGCTTTAGTCTGCTGAGCCACCAGCAGACCAGGATAATTATTCTCATTATCAGGAATGTTCTCCTTGGTTCTAGGTTGCTTCTTTCCTTGATTAGTTTCCATCCGTTGCTTCTTGTCCTGCCCTCAGGAGCTTTGGAGAATAGCTTGACTCCCTTTTCTGTGTGGCAGCCCCTGAGATACAGGAACACTGCTATCATGTCTCCCCTGGTCCTTCTTTTCATTAAAGTAGACATACCCAGTTCCAGCAACAGCTCTTTATATGTTTTAGCCTCCAGGACCCTAATCATCTTGGTTGTTCTTCTCTGCACTCTTTCTAGAGTCTCCACATCTTTTTTAGTTTCTTCAGTTCTAACTGAAAAATCCTGAATTCCACACCATTCAGTTAGAACTGAAGAAGCTTCTTGGATGAGAAGTGAATGTTTTCAAAAGGGGGGAAAAAAACCCAAGAAAGTCCAGCTGCCTCTTGAAAAAAAAGCACCTTTGGGACAGTCATAATCTGGATGGTTGAGAATCTCCATAGACATGTTGTGGATCGTATTCAGTTCGGTTTAAAACATCTAATTGACGGAGCAAAGGGACAAGCAAATGTGGACTGTGTTTTGGAGAAGCCAACTCAACTTCCATTGCAAGCAAGATGGTGCTCTTTTCTACAACTTTAGGAAAACTAGCCAGCTTGAGACATGTAATACTCAGCAACTTCTAAGCACTTCCTTTCTACTTCCTCCCCATCCCAAATGTTGTGCTATCGTGGTGATGAAATGGGATATAGCAATAGCACTTAGACTTATATGCTGCTTCACAATGCTTTGCAGCTCTTTCTAAGCGGTTTTACAGAGTCAGCCTATGGCCCCCAACAATCTGGGTCCTCATTTTACCCACCTCGGAAGGATGGAAGGTTGAGTCAACCTTGAGACGGTCAGGATCAAACTGCTGGCAATCAGCAGAGTTAGCCTGCAATGCTAACCACTGTGTACAATGGGTGGGTGGGTGGAAGGAAGGAAGGAAGGAAGGATAGCAATAGGACTTAGACTTATATACCACTTTGCAGTGCATCACAGCCCTCTCTAAGCAGTTTACAGAGTCAGCCTCTTGCCCCCAACAATCTGGGTCCTCATTTTACCCACCTTGGAAGGATGGAAGGCTGAGTCAACCTTGAGCTGGTGGGATTCGATCTGCCAAACTGCTGGCAGCCGGTGATCAGCAGAAGAAACTTGCAGTACTGCACTCTAACCACTGCACCACTGTGGCTCAATATGAACAAAACAACTTGTGAAGGAAGGGAATAAGTTGGTTTGTCTGGCTATCCATTGATTTATAGCCAGGACAAGTTGAGAGAGACAGCAGGGATGGGGCACTGAGAAGTCCTGGCCCATGGGAAAGCCTTGGTAAGGCCACACTTGGAGTACTGCATCTAGTTTTGGTCACCATGATATAAAAAAGAATGTTGAAACTCTGGAGAGAATGCGGGGAACAGCAACAAATATGAGGAGGGGACTGGAGGCTAAAACATACGATGAACGGTTGCAGGAACTGGCCATGGCTAGTCTAGTGAAGAGAAGGACCAGGGGAGACAGGATAGCAGGATTCCAATATATGAGGGGCTGCCACAAAGAAGAGGGTTGGGAAGACCATGGTACTGTTTAATGTCATAAAGACCCCACTTGGAATACTGCATCCAGTTTTGGTCACCATGATATAAAAAAGGATGCTGAGACTCTGGAAAGAGTGCAGAGAACATAGAACATCAGAGTTGGAGTTGGGGGTCTTCTAGTCCAACCCTCAGCTCAAGCAATATCATCTCAAACAAATGATGTCCAATCTCTTTTCTAAAACCTTCAGGGTTGGAGAATTCACAACTTCTGGAGATAAGTCATTCCAGTGATTAATTGTTCTCACTATCAGGAAATTTCTCCTTAGCTGTAGATTGCTTCTCTCCTTTATTTATTTATTATTTATTTATGTGATTTATATGCCGCCATTCTCCCTGAGGACTCAGGGCGGCTTACATAAAACAATCATAAATACAAATCACAATAAACACATTAAAATGAATTAAAATCCGTATTAAAATCATTCTAAAAAGGAAACTATACAACCCCACGATCGTAATATTCTTTAAACAGCCATGTCTTTAATCCCCGGCGAAAGGAGAGGAGGTCGGGGGGGCCGTCCTGAGGTCGGTGGGCAGACTATTCCAGAGGGTGGGAGCTCCGACAGAGAAAGTCCTCCCCCTGGGGGCCGCCAGCTGACATTGTTTGGCTGACGGCACCCGGCGGAGGCCCACTCTATGGGAGCGCAGTGGACGGTGGGAGGAAGGCAGGAGGTGGTCCTGTAAGTACCCCGGGCCTAAGCCATGTAGGGCTTTATAGGTTAAAACCAGCATCTCGAAACGAACCCAGAGAACAACCAGTAGCCAGTGCAGCCCGCGCAGGAGGGTGTAACAAGGGAGTAACGAGAAGCCCCCGTAACTACCCACGCAGCCGCATTCTGGACTAACTGGAGTCTCTGGATATGTCCTTGATCAGTTTCCATCTGTTGCTTCTTGACCTGCCTTCAGGTGCTTTGAAGAATAGCTGGACCCCTTCCTCTCTGTGGCAGCCCCTCAAATATTGGAAGATGGTTATCCTGTCTCCCCTGGTCCTTCTCTTCACTAGACTAGCCATGCCCAGTTCCTGCAACCGTTCATCGTAGGTTTTAGCCTCCAGTCCCCTCATCATCCTGGTTGCTCTTCTCTGCACTCTTTCTAGAGTCTCAACATCTTTTTATATCACAAGGGCCAAAACTGGATGCGGTATTCCAAGTGTGGCCTTACCAAGGCTTTCCCATGGGCCAGGTCTTCTCAGTGCCCCATCCCTGCAGCCTCACGCAACTTGTCCTCAATATAATTCCATAGATAGCCAGATAAACCAACTTATTCTGGTTGGTTCTGGGGAGCTACGCTGCAAGTTGAGATTTCCCCGATTCAGCCGCTGTTCAGCCAGGCGGAAACAGCGGCGTCAGAAATCACCAAAAACATAAAACAGCACAGAGATTATTTTTTATTTTTAGCCCACTGTTTTGCCTTCCGTCCATCTGTCTTTTGCTCAATTACCTGTAACATCGTTTCAGCCCTTTGCTCTGCTTTATTCCATTGGCAGAAAGGAAAATAAAATATTTTTAAAAATGCTCTTTTGACACCTGGAAATGAGAAAGCCACATCAGAAAGCAGAGTTCACGGGGAGGGTGACCTCCATTCAGTTCCTGGAGAAGGCTAATTTAATGCAACTGCCACATACAATTACTTAGTAAAATGTAGCTCCAACCGTGAACTCTCCCCCCACTCCCACTTAATGCTAAAGAGGATGGGAGGGGGAGAAAGATTACTTAACTATGAAATTAATCTGCTCCCAAGGATATTAAACTCTACACTTTCTGTAATGAACCTGTAAAAAGTGGATCATTTGATCAGTTTCAAGCTCTACAGGACTTTTTTTTTATTTTTTACTCATTTCAGGAATTATCAGGAACAAACATTGAAGGATCCCCATACGTCCATTTGCCTCTGTCCGTCTAGTAGGGGGCAGCAGGGTGGATGTACTCCTTACCCCATCAAATGAAGGTTGCGGAAAGGAAAGGAAAGGAAAGGAAAGGAAAGGAAAGGAAAGGAAAGGAAAGGAAAGGAAAGGAAAGGAAAGGAAAGGAAATAGAGAAGGGAAAGGAAGGGAAAGGAAAGGAAAGAAGTGGGGAGGGGAGGGGAGGGGAGGAAAGGAAAGGAGGATGGGAATGGGGAGGAAGAAAGGAAGGAAGGAAGGAAGGAAGGAAGGAAGGAAGGAAGGAAGGAAGGAAGGGAATTAATTATCAAATTCATTGCAAGAAACTGGTTGGATCGTCTGGACAAAGCATGCTGACCTGTGAAAATTTTTCACAAGCTCCAGCCTCTCACTCTCTCTCCCCTACCCACCCACCCACCCTGCACACGTGTGCCCTCGTACGTGTGTGTAAATAAACAGAAGGGGTATCTGCATCCAGGTCTAACAACGAAGCATGGCTACATCCTAGAAAAAACTGGTTGCTTAGAAAGAAACCCCCCCCCCAAAAAAACCCACCAGTTTCTCTTCTCCTTTGCTGTCCTTCCCTATTCTTCCCAACCCAGGAAAGAAGGGGGGAAAATGAGTTTTGTGATGCTAATTAGGAGACAAGGGGTCTCTGGGGGGGCAGAGGAGTGGAGGGGAGCCTCTCTCTGCTCAGGACAGCATGAAGGTAATTCCGAGACAGAAATCCCTGGGGAAATAAAAGAATGAACGATTGTGGTCTCTCTCTCTCTCTTTGTGTGTGTGTTTCTTTCTAAAGTCTTCCCTTAGCCCTTTTCACCGTCTCCGCAAATGGCTCCTTACTCCACTCACCTGCTTCTCTCCCTCTCTCCCGCCCCCTCCCCGGTGAGGACAGGATAATTAAAAATAAATAAATAAACAGGGGTGCTGAAGGATGGAATTAGACAGCTGCCAGCTCCTCACATTTCAGCCTCTGCCTTCTCCTGCTTCCTCGGATTGCAATTTGCAAAGAATCCGCTTCAAATTTGGGGGAAGCTGGAGTTCAAAGCCGTGTCTAAGGGTCAGATCGGAGTGGATGCTAGTTTTAGACTGCCGGCATAAGGTTTTCAGAGTCCCACTTCTATCATCATTGCCATCATGGTACAAATTCAGACGCGGCTCCGAAATCAGCCTTTAAAAGAAGGCCGCACAGGATGTCAGAATAGGGTAGAGGATTCCAGGATACAGAATGAAAGAGTTGGAAGGGACTTCAGAGGTCTTCTAGTCCATCCCTCTGCTCAGGCAGGAAGCCCCCTACCATTCCAGATCAATGGCTGTCCGGTCTCTTCTTAAAAGCCTCCAGTGATGGAGCATCCATAACTTCTGTAGGTTCCACTGTTTAACTGTTTGATTGTAAACTTAATTAATTAATTTAACTGATTAATTTAATTAACTGATTAATTGTTCTCACTGTCAGGAAATTTCTCGTTTCTAGGTTGGATCTCTCCTTGAATCTGTTCCATTCGTTGCATCTTGTCCTGCCGTCACTGCTTTGGAGAATAATTTGAGCCCCATCTTCTTTGTGGCATCCTCTCAAATACTGCAGTACAGCTATCATGTCACCCCAGTCCTCCTTTTCTCTAGACTAGCCAAACCCAATTCCTGTAACTGTTCTTTTTTTTTTTGAAAAAGTTTTACAAATACAAATTTTTCCCCCTTTCCCCCCTTCCCCTCCCTAACCCTCCCTAACCCTTCCCTCCCCTCCCTTGACTTCCCTTGTAACCTTAAAATTACAATTCATTTTTAACTCCCCAAATATTAAAAGGTGAAATCCACATCCTATCATAATACCCCCCAACTACTCTGCACCCTGTATATACTATAAATTTCTACATAACATTCAGCTAAAAGCTATCTGATACTTCTTTGTTTGATATTTATTCTGCAAATAATCTATCCATTTCTTCCATTCCCACACAAAAGTTTCTTGAGTCCGGTCTTTTAAGTATGCTGATATCTTCACCATTTCTGCAAAACTGGCCACCTTCAAAATCCATTCTTCAATAGTAGGCATAACGTCTTTTTTCCAATATTGACCAATCAATAACCTAGCTGCTGTAACCATATGTAATATCAATTTTGTTTCAATCAATGAGGAGTCCTTAACTATGCCCAGTAAAAACAATTGAGGAGAAAAATGGAGTTTTTTCTTCAAAACATTTTGCATAACCCGCCAAATTTTAATCCCAAAAGCCTTCACTTTCTTGCAAGTCCATCATATATGATAATATGTAGCATCAACGCAATCACATCTCCAACATTTTGGCTGAACATTAGGATACATGCATGACAATTTGACAATTTCTTAGGATCTAACCTGTAACTGTTCTTCATATGTTTTAGTCTCCAGGCCTTTCATCATCCTAGTTGCTTTTCTCTCCACTTTTTCCTCTCTTTTTTTTTGTAATGCGATGACCGAAACTAGATGCAGTATTCAGGGATGGCCTTACTAAGGATTTACAAAGCAGTACTAATACTTTACGTGATTTTGATGTTATGATTCTGTTTTTACAACCAAGGATTCTATTGCAGTAGTGGCCAAAATTGTGGGAACCTTTTGGGAAAAGTGTATTTTCTAAAACTAGCTAATAACATCACTTTTTTTTTTTAGTACCATAAAATTATATATCAATGGAAAGATAATTGAATCAAGAATGTAATGCAATAACTTTTATGGAGGATTTACTATTAGAATAGCAGCTACAGCATAAAGAAGACAAGTGAAACACGTAGAAAAAATGAAATATACAAAAACAATCACCATGGAAAAAACGAGATATGAAGAAATTATCACCATGTCAGTTAATCATTCGTTGGGTAACCTTTAGCATGAATGATGGCCTTACAACGTCTTCCCATGGAGTGAACCAAGTATTATAGTTCTGCAGCTGTTTTAATGTGAAACCAAGATTGAAGGATGGCTTCTATTAACTGGGTTTTATTGCTGGGTCGCTTCTGACTAACAAGTTTCTTTAGTCGGCTCCATTGATTTTCAATTGGGTTAAGGTCTGAGCTATTCCCAGGCCATTCCAGCAGTGGAATAGGATGCTCTTAAAACTCCAAAAAATAAAAGTGGTGTTATTAGCCATCAAACCTCAAAAATACACTTTTCCCAAAAAGTTCCCACAATTTTAGCCACTACTCAGAGGTGGGTTTCAGCAGGTTCTGGCCAGTTCTGGAGAACCGATAGCAGAAATTTTGAGTAGTTCAGAGAACCAGGAGTGAAAATTCTGACTGGCCCACCCTCATCTATTCTTTACCTCCCAAGTCCCATCTGGTTGAGAAGAAATGGGGATTTTGCAATATCCTTCCCCCAGAGTGGGGTGGGAATGGAGATTTTACAGTATCCTTCCCCTGCCACGCCCACCAAGCCACGCCCACCAAGCCACACCCACAGAACCGGTAGTAAAAAATTTTGAAATCCACAACTGCCACTACGGTAGATCAACTTCAGATCAAGAAAGGTGAGGAGAGGTGGTGGTGGTGGTGGTGGTGGTGGTGGTGGTGGTGGTGGTGGTGGTGGAGGAGGAGGAGGAGGAGGAGGAGGAGGAGGAGGAGGAAGTGGTAGATCATCTCATGGAAGAAATGGAGAAAAAGGGGAAGATCCCAACAGTTAAAATGCTTAATGCATTCCGTGTCTTCCCTTCCCTCTCGGAAATCATGCTCAACTAGTAAACCTTCCATTCTCATTTGCTTCAAGCTACTCTTTCAATTTATTTCCTCTTTGCTCTTTGAACCTTTCATTTCCAACAGGTTCAGCCTAATTCAGAGCAGGCTAAGCACCGGGCCAGCCTCGGCTGACTTTCATGTCATCGGGGTTGTAACGTCGAAGCCTGAATGAATTCCGAAATAAATCCGATTCCTGACTCTTCGAGCCTCAGTGATTTATTTATCTCCGTTTCTATCAAAGGTGTCAGCTTACAAAGTCTAATCAAAAAAAAAAAAGAAAAAACCTCTCAAATCAGAACTGGCAAAATGGTGCCAGGTCCCAGAAGTCTGTAATAATGGAAGGGGGGGGGGGTCTCATCGCGGCCGAAGTAGAAGGGCAGCAAAACGGTCAGGAAATAAAGGAAGATATAAAAAAAAAAAGCAGCCACAGCTGGCGCGTCTCCATGCGCTTGGAGATTTGAAACATGTTCACCATACTCAGCAAAGCACACTTGATGTGAGGGACACCAACTCACTCTTCAGGTGAATTATAGAATAATAGAGTTGGAAGGGACCCTGGAGGTCTTCTAGTCTAACCCCCTGCTTTGACAGGAAACCCTACACCACTTCAGACAAAGGGTTATCCAACATCTTCTTAAAAATGTTTGGTGTTGGAGCATTCACAACTTCTGCAGGCAAGTCATTCCACTGATTAGAATGGAATGGAATGGAATGGAATGGAATGGAATGGAATGGAATGGAATGGAATGGAATGGAATAGGAATAGGAATAGGAATAATAGGAATGGAATAGGAATAATAGGAATGGAATAGGAATAGGAATAGGAATAGGAATGGAATGGAATGGAATGGAATGGAATGGGAAAAGGAATAGGAATAGGAATAGGAATAGGAATAGGAATAATAGGAATGGAATAGGAATAGGAATAGGAATAGGAATAGAATGGAATGGAATGGAATGGGAAAAGGAATAGGAATAGGAATAGGAATAGGAATAGGAATAGGAATAGAAATAGGAATAATAGGAATGGAATAGGAATAGGAATGGAATGGAATGGAATGGAATAGGAATAGGAATAATAGGAATGGAATAGGAATAGGAATAGGAATAGGAATAGGAATAGGAATAGGAATAGGAATAGGAATAGGAATAGGATTAGAATAGAATAGAATAGAATAGAATAGAATAGAATAGAATAGAATAGCTGGCTGGAGAATTCTGGGAGTTGAAGTCCACAAGTCTTAAAGCTGCCAAGTTTGAAGACCTCTGCTGTAGAGAAACAACCCACATTCTCCCACACAGATACACGTGTGTGAGAACCAGCCGCATCAAACACAACTTCTGGGTCTAAAAACCGCTACCCGATGAGGTGATTAGTTTCCACCCGTGGCGGTTTTATCCGACGTTGAAAGATTGATATTTTTTAATAACAGCCAGAAGACATGACTAATTGGACGACGGAAAATGATGTAGAATAAATAAAACATCTTGGGCCCCTTCATTAGGCAGCCTGATTCCCCGTTGCTCAGCTTTTTATCTTAAAATTATTTTGTGTCACATTTTCAACTTCGCATATGTTCCAAGCGTCACCTTGGTTTTCGTCGGCGCTCACCAGCCAAACTACACCACAATCAGGCCAGGTTAGGGCTTGGACGGGAGACGGAACCATGGATTTGTAAGTTACACTAGCAAGTCAGGAGGTGTGTGTGTGGGGGGGGAGAAACCTTCGGAATGTGAACAGGGCAAACTCTTTGGCGTGTTGTTGCCAAGAATACGCCATAGATACATGGAGCTGAGCCCAGTTTGAATACCAAATACCCACAAACATAAGGGAGCATTTGAATTGAACGGGCTTGGCTCAGTGGTGGGATTTAGCCGGTTCGAGCAAAGCGGTAGTTAAATTGCTGGGTGGCCCCGCCCCATCCCTTCCAGGAGTCCCCCCAAACCTAATTTTGGCTCCCAGGTAAGTGCAGGGAGGCCTCCTAGGCCCACAACAGGGTGCCGGGGAGGGGGTGTGGCACTGCCCCCCTCCCCCGCAGCCCGTTTTCGCTCCCAGGAGGCTGCAGGGAGGCCCCTGGCCACGCCCACCATGGCCACTCCCACCCTGCCCTCTGTCATTAGGGCAGACAACTAGTTGTTAAGTTATTTGAATCCCACCACTGGCTTGGCTGAAGTAGCCACAGGTACTTATTGGAGATCAGACATGGAAGATCAGGTCCACATGGGACGAAGGTCCACTTAAAGTGATTTATTGCTATGTACAGGAATCTTCTCAACTGTCAGCACCCACTAAGAGCTAGATAAGGGCACAGCGAATTCAAGGAAGATTGAGCTGAGTCTGCTTGTGACGATGTAAGGATTCTAGGATGATCCCTCTTTTGACTCCACCTCCAGGTTCTGCCACGCCTTCTCCTACAGCTTATCTACTACATCTATTCAAGCATCAACAAATCACCCGTGGAAAGTTTCAAACAGGTAGCCCTATAATAGCAACAGCGCTTAGACTTATATGCCACTTCACAGAGCTTTACAGCAGGGGTGAAATTTAGCAGGTTCTGGAGAACCGGTAGTAGAAATTTTGAGTAGTTCAGAGAACCAGCAAATACTACCTCTGGCTGGCCCCAGAGTGGGGTGGGAATGGAGATTTTGCAATATCCTTTCCCCAGGAGGGGAGGGAATGGGGATTTTGCAGTATCCTTCCCCTGGAGTGAGGTGGGAACAGGGCCGGATTTTCCTATAGGCTAACTAGGCTTCAGCCTAGGGCCTCAAGATCAAGAGGGGCCTACATTCAAATTGTTAGCAAAATTAAAATTACACTATTCTAAAAACAGTGAACACTAAAACACTGAACCGAAAAAAATGGGAGGTGAAAGGGCCTCATAAATGTAATAGCCTAGGGCCTCTTTTCATCTAAATCCGGCCCTGGGTGGGAATGGAGATTTTGCAGTATCCTTCTCCTGCCACACCCACCAAGCCACACCATACCCACCAAGCCACGCCGAGAGAACCGGTAGTAAAAAAAAATGAATTTCACCACTGCTTTACATCCCTCTCTAAGCAGTTTACAAAGCCAGCATATTGCTCCCAACAATCTGGGTCCTCATTTTACCGACCGTGGATGGAAGGCTGAGTCAACCTTGAGCCAGTGAGACATGAACTACCAAACTGAAAGCAGCCGGCAGGCAGCAGGAGTAACCTGCAGTACTGCCTTCTAACCACTGCACCACCAAGGTTCTTCATGCCTCAATGGAGGAATGAAGTCCACATTTGCATCTTCCGGGCTGGATCCTGAGTTTACTCAGGTTAACAAAAATAATAATAACAATAATCCGGAATCCTTTATGCTACGAGTGTGACGGATTATGTCTTCAAAGGGGGAGGTGGTGTGATGGACTAGAGTGAAGCAAGAGTTTCCCAAGAAGAATGGAATCAACATTCCAAAGAGGGAGGACAAAACAAGAGATTGCACAATCCAAAGTGGGTCCAGTGGCTGAGGAAGAGATTTAAGATAGCCACTCCTAGAATCTCCCAAGGTTTATCCATTAGGGTGAAATTAGTGACAGTTTAGTCTGGCAAGATTCTGTCTACAGGGTGCGAGCGAGACCTGAACTTTGGCTGGATTGTTCCGTGTTGTTCTTGAGCTGGGCCTGACTTCTTCTTCAACCACATCCCACCATCCACCCCACAGATCTTTCCTCTCTCTAGCTGAAATTGTCTGCCTTCTTCTACCTGCTTCCATTTTAGTCTCTCTTTTTTTATCCATCGCCTTATTACATGGCCCTCCTGAAAATTGCACCTCTATTTTCTCCCGGCCATGCTCAAGTGAAAGATAATTTACCTCTGCAATGCCTTCCAAAGAAGAAGAAGAAGGAGAGAGAGAGAGAGCTATCGTGGCTGATGGGAAGGTAATGCTTGCATTTATTTAATGAGTTAGCCAAGGTGCATGGGTAAGTGCACCTTAGACACCTTATTAAATACCATTTAAAAAAATTTTATGTTCACTGTTTGTATTATTTCTGTTGTAAGGAGCCCAGAGTCCCTTGGGAGTTGGGTGGCATAGAAATATGATTAATTAAATTAAATTAAATTAAGAGCCCCATCTTCCATTGCACAATCTTTTATTCTGTTGTTGGCACGTCTTCCTGATTTTCCTTTTTTCACGATCTCAGGAAAGGCACACAAAACCCACACATACATGCACAAAACCTTCTTGTATTTTCAGTTTTGCCTGTCGAGAGGCTTCAGAGTGATAGAAAGTTTGCGTAACTGAGAAGTACATCACTAAGTCGGCATTACTATTACTATTAATCTTCTCATCGTTCCTATCACCCATTTCCTCCCACTTATGACTGTATGACTGTAACTTGTTGCTCTATCCTTACGATAGATATTGTTTCCAGCGATGAAATTCAATTTTTTTTACTACCAGTTCTGTGGGTGTGGCTTGGTGGGTGTGGTGTGGCATGGCTTGGTGGGCGTGGACATGGCAAGGGAAGGATACTGCAAAATCTCCATTCCCTCCCCACTCCTGGGAGAAGGATATTGCAAAATCTCCATTCCCACCTTACTCTGGGACCAGCCAGAGGTGGTATTTGCCGGTTCTCCGAACTACTCAAAATTTCCACTACCGATTCTCTGAACTACTCAAAATTTCTGCTACCGATTCTCCGAACTACTCAAAATTTTTGTTACCGGTTCTCCAAACTATTCAAAATTTCCACTACTGGTTCTCCGAATTATTCAAAATTTCCGCTACGGATTCTCCAAACTACTCAAAATTTCTGCTACTGGTTCTCCGAACTACTCAAAATTTCCACTACGGGTCCTCCGAACTATTCAAAATTTCTGCTACCAATTCTCCGAACTACTCAAAATTTCTGCTACCGATTCTCCGAACTACTCAAAATTTCCACTACCAATTCTCCAAACTACTCAAAATTTCCGCTACCAGTTGTCCAGACCCTGTCAGAACCTGTTGGATTTCACCTCTGATTATTTCCTAGTATGATTGGTTGCTTATTTGTACCCTATGACTATCATTAAGTGTTCTACTTTATGATTCTTGACGAATGTATCTTGTCTTTTTATGTACACTGAGAGCATATGCACCAAAGACAAATTCCTTGTGTGTCCAATCACACTTGGCCAATAAAGAATTCTAATTCTAATTCCGCCTCGTTTGATCAAAATATACCACCAAGAGAAATTAGAAAGAAATTCCCAAGCAGGCTGGGAAACTGAGAAGAAAACTAGAAGCCTCTTTTTAGCAGGGGGTTGAAAAAGCTATACCAAAAAATGTCCCGGGTGTGAAAAATTGGAAGGACGGATTCTCACGTCAGATATCTTCCCTTAGAATTTCACACTGGGAGATAGAAAATGGCTGAATGGCAGGCTGATAGACAAACTGTTGAGACATACACCTTGCCAACTTCATCCCAGAAGGAAGGCCCATGTCAGCAGGTTCTGACCAGTTCTGGAGAACCGGTAGCAGAAATTTTGAGTAGTTCAGAGAAGTAGTAGCAAAAATTCTGACTGGCCCCGCCCCCATCTATTCTCTGCCTCCTGAGTCCTAGTTGATTGGGAGGAAATGGAGATTTTGCAGTATCCTTCCCCTGGAGTGGGGTGGGAATGGAGATTTTACAGTATCCTTCCCCTGCCACGCCCACCAAGCGATGCCCACCAAGCCACACCCACAGAACCGGTAGTAAAAAAATTTGAAACCCACCACTGGTGCAGAGGCTCGGAGAGGGCGAAAAACGGGCCTACCGGAAGTTTGGGAAGGCCAGAAATAGGTCCATTTCCGGCCTCCAAAGGGCCTCCGGAGCCTGGGGAGGGCGTTTTTGCCCTCCTAGAGGCCAACCCCCCCCCAAACCCGCCAGAGCCCAGGGAGAGCAATAACCCCCTCCCCCCTGCCATGGAGCAGGAGGCCAACTAGGCCATGCCCACCCAGCAACTGGGCAGAGAACCCCTTGCTAAAATTTTTGAAGCCCATCCCTGCCCATGCCTCTCCTGTGCTGCAGCAAGATTTTTTTAAAAAAAAAACCACAACATCAATGTCCCTTAGGTTTGGGTGACATCTAACAAGATCCCATCCCTTTCTTCACTATTCATCTCCGAGGAACTAGCCTAATCTGAGCTTCTTCCATCCTCAGTTCATGAAGGTTTCAGAAATATGTATCTTCAACGAGAAAGCCTGAAGGGTTGGTAGACAATGGCAGCCAGCCAAAAACTCAAATTGCCTTGAGCCAAAGGAAGGTTGGCTGCATTATTAATACGGAAGCATTAAAAATCCAGCAGGGATTCTTTAATAGCTGGAGCTACATATATTATCTCTATGGTTTACCTCAATCCTTTGCAGAGATATTTTCATGAAGCTCTAATTACATCCGATTTCGGGTTGGGGGTCTAATCAGGAATACAAACAATTGTACTATCTTCGCAACGTAACTCCATCATTCATGGAAGCCGTTCCTGGGAAATGAAGTTTGGATGTTCTACCAGATCCTCCTGACCATCCAAACAAAGCCAGCACCATACACACATTCTCCAGAAAGAATCGGGAAAGACAGATCTGTCCATCTGCTTACTGATCTGTCCATCTGTCCATCAGCTGGCCAGCCAGCCCTTTGTCCATCTTCTAATCTCTGTCCATCGGTGGTCAGTCTGTCTGTATGTTTGCCCATCCATCTATCTACCCTTCCACCCATCCTTTCGCCCACTTGTCCTTCCACCTGAGGATATGATTAGAAGCAACGGGTGGAAATTAATCACGGAGAGAAGCAACTTAGAACTAAGAGAGTAAGAGAGTCCGCAGATTTTGGGTTTGGCTAGTCTAAAGAAAATAACAATTAGGGGTGACACAATAGCAGTATTTCAGTATCTGAGGGGCTGCCACAAAGAAGAGGGGGTCAAATTATTCTCCAAAGGACTTGAAGGCAGGACAAGAAGCAATGGGTGGAAACTCATCAAGGAGAGAAGCAACTTAGAACTAAAGAGAAGTTTCCTGACAGTGAGAACAATTAATCAGTGGAACGAATTGCCTCCAGAAGTTGTGAATGCTCCAACACTGGAAGTTTTTAAGAAGAGATTGGATAACCATTTGTGAAGTGGTGTAGGGTTTCCTGCCTAAGCAGGGGGCTGGACTAGAAGACCTCCAAGGTCCCATCCAACTCTGTTATTCTATTCTATTCTATTCTATTCTATTCTATTCTATTCTATTCTATTCTATTCTATTCTATTCTATTCTATTCTATTCTAATTCTAATTCTATCCCATCCCATCCCATCCCATCCCATCCCATCCCCTCCTCTTCTCTTCCTTTCCATTCTCTATTCTATTCTATTCTATTCTATTCTATTCTATTCTATTCTATTCTATTCTATTCTATTCTATTCCTATTTCTATTTCTATTTCTATTTTTATCCCATCCCATCCCAGCCCATATTCTATTCTATTCTATTCTATTCTATTCTATTCTATTCTATTCTATTCTATTCTATTCTATTCTATTCTATTCTATTCCATTCCATTCCATTCCATTCCATTCCATTCCATTCCATATTCTATTCTATTCTATTCTATTCTATTCTATTCTATTCTATTCTACTCTACTCTACTCTACTCTACTCTACTCTACTCTACTCCACTCCACTCCACTCCACTCCACTCCACTCCACTCCACTCCACTCCACTCCATATTCTATTCTATTCTATTCTATTCTATTCTATTCTATTCTATTCTATTCTATTCTATTCTATTCTATTCTATTCAAGGCCACACCTTCTAAAGTTGCCAGAAGTTGAGAAAACACCTACCCACTGGTATGGACAATCTAGGGCTGTGATGGAGAACCTATGGCATGCGTGCCAGAGGTGGCACACAGAACCCCCTCTATGGACACACACACCGTTGCCAGCTCCTCTTCCAGTTTCCGGTGAGTGCAGGCCAGCTAGCCTTCGTGTACACTGGAGCACTGAAAATCCGAACACCAGCTGGCCAGCACGCATCTTTGTCCATGTTTCTGCCGCTACAGCGTGGGTGTGCATGCATGCACACACACACTTTCCGATTTGGGCACTCCTGTGATCTAGGGTTTCCAGCCGCTGGATTTTCCAAAACTGAAGCAAAGAAGGGGACATTGATCTTGGATAGTTCTCCTTCCCAATTTTCATGGGAAAATGTTCTGTCCCAGCTCCGGATTCCCAAGGATTTTATTTATTTATTTATTGGTTCAATTTATATGCCACCCTTCTCCGGAGACTCAGAGCGGCTTACAATGCGTTAAGCAATAGCCTTCATACTTTTGTATATACCTGCTTAGTAGGGCTTTCTCCCCCACCCCCCCAAACGGTGTTCTTTTTTTTATACAAAGTCAGTTTATTGCCCCCACAATCCGGGTCCTCATTTTACCTACCTCGGAAGGATGGAAGGCTGAGTCAACCTTGAGCCTGGTAAGATTCGAACTTGCAGTAATTGCAGGCAGCTGGCAGCTAAGTGCTATTTAACAGCGCTTTAGTCCACTGCTCCACCAGTGCTCCAACGGTCCTTATCAAAGTTATAACGTACCAAGAATAAACAAAGTCCGGCAAAGGTTGGCAACCAGCCCAGAAAACAAGATACGATAAGACACTCACTCTTCAAAAATGCTCTGTAATAATTACACGTTGTTTCCAGCAAGAAATTACTAACTGCGTGCAACTTAAATAGGCTAAGGGAGTGGCCAATTATCCTCAAACCTTACTCTTGAGGAGACCTCCTCCTCCTGAGTAGCCACTCCTGCCTTTTGGCAGCCCTGCGTGCTCGAGCATTGAGGAGAGGCTCCTCCACTTCGCTCTCTCCACTTGAAGGAGCCTCTGGAGGTTCTGAAGGCCCAGGTTGAGTCTCTGCCTCTGGCACCACATCCTCTTCAGCCTCCTCGCTGTCCGATGCGAGCGCCGGCTGCACAGGCTGCTGGCGCAACCCCACACCAGCCTCCTCATCGTCGGGATCAGCCATGATCCACGCAGGCCTCTGGTGGGCCATAACAGAAAACTGGGTAGGACGTCAAGTTCAGAAGATTGCAAGAATCAACTTGTCCCAAATTTTGCTACTCGGAATATGGATTGTATACAGAGCTGGGCTGTGGAAAGATTTAAACGTACACATTCAATTCCACAGCAGTCCAACCAAGTTGCTTTCAGATCAATCCCTCTGAGCTCTCCTTCGCGGTTTAAAGCTGATGTTTCAACACTGAGATAGAATCTGGATTTGAACTCAGAGTTTCCAGGTGATTCCTGGTCACCCACTTGGCTTTCGTGCCTAAGGCGGGACTAAAACTCACAGTCTCCTGATGATTGGCCCAAAGTCACCCAGTTGGCTTTCATGACTAAGGCAGGACTAGAATTCACAGTCTCCTGGTGATTGGCCCAAAGTCACCTAGCTAGTTTTGATGCCTAAGGAGAGACTAGAACTCACTGTCTCCTGGTTTCTGGGCTAGAACCACCACACCAAGCCAGTTATCCAACAGTTTCTAACTTTGCAAAACTGGAAAACTGATGCCAGTGTACACACACACACACACAAGACTAATATTTCTTTAGTTCAAAGGCACACTGTGGTATTTTTCTATTTGCTTAACACCCAGCAGGGGAACAACTAAAGGAAGACCTGTGAATACACAAGCTACACTTTTTTTTTTAAAGAAGCCTTTCACACCGCCTGAATAATCATAATAATAAAAACCACACTGTTTCTTAATCCAGATACATTAAAATACTTCAAACTGGCACTATGGTAGCCTGTCAGCTGCTAAAGGGGAGGAAAAAAAAACACATTTGCTTACTGCCCAAGAAAACGTTGGCACTGTTTGGAAAATCTGTCGGATGTCCCTTTTAGAACAAGTCAGTCCCCAAAAAGCCTTTGGCACCAAGGAAAAGCTTTGTCCTTCACTGAGGACTAGTAGCATGCACAGGAGAAGCAGGGAAAGCTACCGTTTCCCCACCCCCATGATTCATTCCATGGCATTTTCTCTCTCTCTCTCTCTCTCTCCACCGAGGTGCCTCCCCACCTCCCACAAAAAAAACACAATTCCCAGTTCCATTCTCATATACAGTTCTGTTCCTTCGAATGTCATCCTCTTATCACGACAACCCTGTGAGGTAGGCGAAGGCTAATTGATAAGAGACTAGCCAAGGTCATCTGGTCAGCTCCCACGTTCGGAGGGGCAACGCTGGACTCCATGGAAGGCCAGCCTTAAACTTGGTTCCACCATCCAGAACACTTCTGCAAAGGTGGTTTTTCTCACCCAAATCATGCATGGATACGCCCACTTTCTCAGCAAAATCACTACCAGTAAGAGAGTAAGAGAGTCCGCAGATTTTGGGTCTGGCTAGTCTAAAGAAAAAAAGAATTAGGGGTGACACGATAGCAGTATTTTAGTATCTGAGGGGCTGCCACAAAGAAGAGGGGGTCAAATTATTCTCCAAAGCACCTGAAGGCAGGACAAGAAGCAATGGGTGGAAACTCATCAAGGAGAGAAGCAACTTAGAACTAAGGAGAAATTTCCTGACAGTGAGAACAATTAATCAGTGGAACGAATTGCCTCCAGAAGTTGTGAATGCTCCAACACTGGAAGTTTTTAAGAAGAGATTGGACAGTTACTTGTCTGAGATTGTATAGCGTCTCTGGCTTGAGCTGGGCTAGAATACCTCCAAGGTCCCTTCCAGCTCCTATCCTATCCTATCCTATCCTATCCTATATCCTATCCTATCCTATCCTATCCTATCCTATCCTATCCTATCCTATCCTATCCTATCCTATCCTATCCTATTCACAGACCTCTCACATCCTGGACATAAACTGTTTCAACTCCTACCCTATAGGGGTAGACGCTATAGAGCACTGCACATCAGAACAACTAGACACAAGAACAGTTTTTCCCGAATGCCATCACTCTGCTAGACAAATAATTTCCTCTACAGTGTTAAACTAGTTTCTAAATTTCTTACTATTAATCTTCTCGTCGTTCCCATCACCCGTCTCCTTCCACTAATGACTGTATGACTGTAACCTTGTTGCTGGTATCCTTACAACTTATATTGACTGTTTCCCTATGACTTTCATTAAGTGTTGTACCTTATGATTTTTGACAAATGTATCTTGTCTTTTTATGTACACTGAGAGCATATGCACCAAAGACAAATTCCTTGTGTGTCCAATCATACTTGGCCAATAAAGAATTCTATTCTATTCTATTCTATTCTATTCTATTCTATTCTATTCTATTCTATTCTATTCTATTCTATTCTATTCTATTCTATTCTATTCTACTCTACTCTACTCTACTCTACTCTACTCTACTCCACTCCACTCCACTCCACTCCACTCCACTCCATTCCCTACTCTCTTCTTCCTCTCCTCTGCCTCTGCCTCTGCCTCTGCTTCTGCCTCTTCTCTTCTCTTCTCTTCTCTTCTCTTCTCTTCTCTTCTCTTCTCTCCCATCCCATCCCATCCCATCCCATTCCATCCCATCCCATTCTCTACTCTCTTCTTCCTCTCCTCTGCTCTTTTCTGCTCTGCCTATCCTATCCTATCCTATCCTATCCTATCCTATCCTGTCCTGTCCTGTCCTATCCTATCCTATCCTATCCTATCCTATCCTATCCTATCCTATCCTATCCTATCCTATCCTATCCTATCCTATCCTGCTTTAAGTAACCAGTTCAAAGGGATCATAAGTTTGGGTTCCCAGGCTGGAGTTTGCAAAGGCCAAATTTTGGGATTTTCCTTTTAAAAAGTGCTTTTTAAAAGAAATACACACACCCATTAACGCACAAATACAGAGACGTCTGTTGCTCTCTCTTCACACCAATACCAAGGAGGCAAACACAGGTGGGAGACAGGCAGGCCGTGGGTCGGTGCAGTGGGGAGAGAATCAAGAATGAATGGGAAATATAGGTAAACCTCGACTTACGACCACAGGGGTGCCTAAACTTTTTGTCGCTAAGCAAGACATTTGTTAAATGAGTTATGCCCCATTTTACGACCATTTCTTGCCACAGCCGTCAAGTGAATCAGTTAAATTACTAACAGGGTTATTAAGTGAATCTGGATTCTCCATCGACACTGCTCGTCAGGGGGATGCTTGCTGCAAAACCGTCATAAATGTGAAACCAATGGCCAAGTGAGTGAGTTTTGATCACGTGACTGTGGGGGATGCTGCAACGGTCGTAAGTGTTGAAATACGGTCATATGTCGCTTTTTTCCGTAACTCTGAGTGGTCACTAAATGAACTATTGTAAGTCCAGGGCTAAAGTCCTCGACTTACACAACAGTTCGTTTAGCGACCGTTCAAAGTTACAAGGGGATTGAAAAAAATGTGATTTATGACTGTTTTTCACATTTTATGACCGTTGCAGCGTGCCCATGGTCAAAATTCAGACACTTGGGAATATTTATGACGGTTGAGGGTCCCATGTGTGTCTGGGTGTGTGTCACGTGATTCTCTTTAGCGACCTCCCGACAAGCGAAGCCAATGGGGACACCCGATTCACCGCACACCCTTGTGACTAATTTAACAACGGCAGCAGGTCACTTAACAACAAGAAGGCAAGAGAAGTCGTAAAACTTACTTAGCCAAGGTTTCACTTAATGATGGAAACGTGGGGCTCAATTGTGGTCGTAAGTCAAGGACTTACATGCAAATCCACTCTGCTGTCGGTGGGTGGGTGGGTGGGTGGGTGTTTCCAGACCAAGCTTTTTACAACTCGGCTCCCAATAAATCTCTCTGTAAAAGAGGCCAAAACTTAAACAGCAATGAATTCTTTCTCTTTCTTTCTTTCTTTCTTTCTTTCTTTCTTTCTTTCTTTCTTTCTTTTTCTTTCTTTCGAATAGAATAGAATAGAATAGAATAGAATTTTTTTTAAAAAAATGATTTATATGCTGCCCTTCTCCGGAGACTCAGGGCGGCTTACAATGCGTTAAGCAATAGCCTTCATACTTTTGTATATTTTATACAAAGTCAGCTTATTGCCCCCCACAAACTGGGTCCTCAATTTACCTACCTTAGAAAGGATGGAAGGCTGAGTCAACCTTGAGCCTGGGGAGATTCAAACTTACAGTAATTGCAGACAGCTGGTGTTTAATTACATGCGTAATCTGCTGAGCTATCCAGGCTCCAGAATAGGATAGGATAGGATAGGATAGGATAGGATAGGATAGGATAGGATAGGATAGGATAGGATAGGATAGAGCTGGAAGGTACCTTGGAGGTCATCTAGTCCAGCCCCTGCTCAAGCAGGAAAACTATACCATCTCAGACAAGTAACTGTCCTGTCCTGTCTGTCTGTCTGTCTGTCTGTCTATCTATCATCTATCTATCTATCTATCTATCTATCTATCTATCTATCTATCTATCTATCTATCTATCCATCCATCCATCCATCCATCCATTCTATTTTTTTGCCTTACCTTTGGAAAGCACCAGGGCCAGGCAGAAGAGCAGAAGTAGAAGAAACCGGATGATCCGATTCGGCCAAAGGATCCCCATAGCGGGCTGCAGAGAAGTTAAGGCTTTGCCCCAAGAACTTTACAATGAGGACTAGCCACCTGTCCAGGCCTTTTTTCCCCTTCATCCCAGGCGGGGAAAGGAGAGAGGTAAGTCATCTGCTGGTCTACCCAAAAATAAAAAATAAAATAAAAATAAAAATATGTATTTTGCTCCAAGTTAGATTTCAAGGACTCTCTTCTGGGCGCTTTCAAAGAAAAGAAAAAGAAAAATTCAAAATACAGGCGCTTCGCTGCTCTCGACGGCTTGTATTATTCAGGGGAAAAATCAGCCAAGGTTTTCCAGGGTAGAATCGATCCGGAGCGAAGTCGGTAGAAGCAACCCGAAGCTGCGAAGGAACGGAGGTCGGAGGCAAGGGAAGAGGAGACGAGGAAGCGGCCGGCAGAAAAGCGCTAGCCATGCCCGTAAACAAACCCAGGATAGGGCGCAAAAGCGGGTTACCTTTCAGAGTCCGTAAGGAGAAGGGCGGTATACAAATCTAATAAAAAGAAAGATAAAAAGATGCCCAGCTCCGAGATACGAAAGGGATCCGGCTCGCCCAAAACAGATCTTGGAATGAAGCCCTTTCCAAATTGTTGGCTTCTTTTTTTTCTTCCCCACCCCCCAAACCCCCGGAAGGGTTGGCGGGGAGAGGAGGGGAAGGTGGGGGGGTCACCGAAGTCTCCTTTTTTACGGAGCGGAGGGTGAAGGATCGCTTAGAAGCGCTTAAGTTTGTCCACCGGAGGAAAAGAGGCCACGGTAAAACGATGCGCAAAGAGATGGAGAAGAGCGCGCGAGAGAAGGAAGGAAGGGAGGGTACCGGCTGGCCACGGACTAAATTCCTCTTTTGGGGATGGGGGTGGGGAGAGGGGGGCAAGCCGTTCGAATCCTGGAGGCTTCTGGAGGGAGGAGAGAAAAGGCAGGGAGGGGGGTGCAGAATGAGGGGGGGGGGCGCGTCGGGAAGGGTCTCCCCCGAAAGGAAAAGTCCGGCTTTTCGGCGCTGCCTCTGCCGCCGCCTTTGCTTGGCAAAGCTGGAACGCGCCTGGCGGAGAGGCTGGGCTGGCTCCGAGTCGCCGCCTCTTCCCTGGCGCGACGCCCCCTCTGCAGGGCAAAGAAACTCAAGTTCACGTCTGGACCTAGAATTGGGGAGGTGGGGGGGGTGTTACGGACAAAGCTGGACCCACACTCCTCGGCTAATGGATGAAATGGGATCCCTTAGGAGAGCAGGTTGGGAGCGCGCTGGGAGGGGGAGATCCGAAGTCACCCTCCAGAAAGGGGATCAATAGGTCTCCCCTTTTCCGTCTCCCCCCCCACTCCTTCAACTGCTTTCCAAGCCCCGCACCCCCCTTCGCGGACAGTTAACCTCCCCGACCAAACCGGGAGCGGCTGAACAAGAGAGGGGCGGGGAGGCGAGTGGCAGAGGAAAACACCGTGTGCCCCCTCCCCTCCTCGCGAGTTCGAGATGCCCAGACTTCAAAAGGAGCCCGACAGGGAGGAGGCAGGATAAGCCCCACCTCTTTCCCAGTAGCGCCCCGCCCTCTTCATCCCACCCCACCCCCACCAGGCGGACAGGCTCCACCCCCTAGGGATTCCCCGGAGTTGGGGAAGGTAAAATGCGGGGGGGGGGGGCGCATGGGAGGGGAGGGTCCTGCAGCTCCCGCAGGGCAAGGGAGTACCGGAGCTAGGAGCGAGCGAGCCCCCCTAGGGCTGAGCCCCCTTGTCTCTTTCCCGACCCCTGGGAAAACTGCAGGGGGGGGGGTTGGAAAGGAAGAGGATGGGGGTGGGGGGTCTGCGCCTTGCACCCCGGCCCGCTGCTAAGCCCAGTTGCAAAGAGATGTTCCAGCTTCGACACGGACAAAAAAGGAAAGAAAGAAAATCGCGTTTTTGCAATCGCTTGGTAGACTCCCGAGGTTGATTTTATTTTTTTTATTTTTTTACGCTTTTAGTAGTTAAAAAAAAAAAAAAGGAGAAGATTCGCTTTTGCAGCCGGCACCTTCGCAACCTACAACCTATATGCTATGGGGGGGGGGGGATGGGAAGGCAGCCCGAGATCCAACGGATCGCGCTGAAAAGCCGCCTCCGCTGAAAAGAGCCGCTCCGAATCCACCCGCTTCTTCGCCTTCGGTGCGCAAACGTGCAGGATTAAATACTCCGCGTTCCGATTTGCTTGGGAGGTGGGAGAATAGAGCCCAACATTGCTGGAGGGTTTAAGGATTAAGGGGCTGATGTCTATGCCTGGAATTGGCAGACCTTGTTGTTCTGCTCAAATCTAGTTGATTACTTTGACGGGGGCGGGGGGCGGGGGGGGTTTAGTCTTTTGCACAGGGCAGCAAAGAAACACGGCAAAAACAGGAGCAATCAGAAAGCAGAACTCCTCAATCTCACCATGCATGGAAAGATTAAATCAGGGTTGCAACAGGGAAAGCGGTCAGCTTCCTAGGTAAAGGTTCCCCTCGCACATCTGTGCTAGTCGTTCCCGACTCTAGGGGGCGGTGCTCATCTCCGTTTCAAAGCCGAAGAGCCAGCACTGTCTGAAATCGTCTCTGTGGTCATGTGGCCGGCATGACACAACGCCAAAGGTGCACGGAACACCGTTCCCTTCCCACCAAAGGGAGTCCCTATTTTTCTACTTGCATTTTTTACCTGCTTTCGAACTGCTAGGTTGGTTGGCAGAAGCTGGGACAAGTTACGCAGCACTAGGGATTCGAACGCTGAACTGCCGACCTTCCGATCGACAAGCTCAGCATCTTAGCCACTGAGCCACCGCATCTCTGATCAGCATCCTAGACCAAGCCAAATTCAAGAAAAAAAACCCACGAAGGAATTCCTGGAAGTCTGGCACTCAGCCAAATTGGCCCTCAATAGACCCATAGAGGTAAACCACATTTATACGCCATTTGAAAGAAGACGATAAAAAGCTAAGAAGGAAAGGAAGAGACCCTGGAAACATCTTCTCCAGCAACCAACACACGGATTTACATGAACAGGATTAAAATTTAGCCTACTAGAAAGAAGGAGAAATTTCCTGACAGTGAGAACATATTTGAGACAGAGGATCCCTGGCTTGAAAGAGGGGGTCAAAGAGGCCATCTATGTCAAAATTGAACAGCCCCCTCTCAACAGAGGGGAAGGGATGCAACATTGTCTATCTCCAATCTACAACACAGTCCTTTAAGCAGTTCCAAGAAGGCTCCACACCCATTTGCACCACTCAGGTGACCCTGAGGACACAGATAATCCTCCATGTGGCCTCAACGACTCTCTAAAAGGATGCAAATGACCAGCTGTCTGCAAGGAATATAAATCCTTCTATTCCCCATGATCCAGTTAGAGTGGAAGAAGCTTCTTGGATGAGAAGCAAAACATCTTCAAAGAAAAACCAGAAAGTCCAGTTGCCTCTTGGGAAAAAAGCATCTTTGGGACCATCATGACCGGGGTGATGGAGAATCTCCATAGACTTTCAACCTAGAACTAAGGAGGAATTTCCTGACAGTGAGAACAATTAAGCAGTGAAATCAGGTTGCCTTCAGAAGTTATGGATGCTCCAACACTGACGGTTTTTAAGAAGAAACTGGATAGCCATTGATTTGGAATGGTAGATGGTTTCCTGCCTGAGCAGGGGGGTGGACTAGAAGACCTCCGAGGTCCCTTCCAACTCTGTCATTCTGTATCCTGGAATCTTCCACCCCATTCTGACATCCTGCGGCCTTCTTTTAAAGGCCGATTTTGGATCCGCGTCTGGATTTGTACTGTGATGGCAATGATGATAGAAGTGGGACTCTGAAAACCTTAAACCCGCAGTCTAAAACTAGCATTCACCCCGGTCTGACCCTTAAACCCAGCTTTGAAATCCAGCTTCCCCCAAATTTGCTTTTTCCCCCCCTCCCTAGGAGCCACGTCACCCACTGTCCGAAGCGAATTCTTTGCAAACTGCAATCCGAGGAAGCAGGAGAAGGCAGAGGCTGAAACGTGAGGTGCTGGCAGCTGTCTAATCCCATCCTTCAGCGCCCCTGTTTATTTATTTATTTTTAATTATCCTGTCCCCGCCGGGGAGGTAGGTTGGGGATGGGGGAGAAGCAGGCGAGTGGAGTAAGGAGCCATTTGCGGAGACTGTGAAAAGGGCTAAGGGAAGACTTTAGAAAGAAACAGAGAGAGAGAGAGAGAGAGAGAGAGACCACAATCATTTATTCTTTTATTTCCCCAGGAAATCGGTGGAAAGGCTTCCCCCTCCAGAAGCTGTTAGGTGCTCCATCACTGGGGGTTTTCAAGAAGAGACTGGACAGCCATTGGTTCAGAATAGTATAGGGCTGTGATGGCGAACAGGTGGCACATGTAGCCATATCGGTGGGCACACGAGTTCAGCTCCAGCGCACATGCATGCACTGGCCAGCTGATTTTCAGGCCTTCTGGGCCCACCAGAAGTAGGGAAACAAGCTGTTTCCTACCTCCAGAGGGCCTTGGTGGGGATGGGGTGGGAAAGGCCTGTTTTTCTCTTTCCCCAGGCTCTAGAGCCTTTCTAGGAGCCTGGGGAGGGTGAAAACGGCCTTCCTCACTTCCCTGGAGGCCCCCCAGAGGCCAGAAATGGCCCATTTGCCAACTTCAGGTCCCAAACGGTCCCAAAAGTTGGCAAATGGGCCGCCGAGGGTGGGGGTTTGGAAGGCTGTTTTCACCCTCCCCAGGCTCCTAGAAAGGCTCGGGAATCTGGGGAGAGAGAAAAACAGGCCTACCGGGCCCACCAGGCCAGGGGCGGGGGAGAAAGCGGGGGTGGGGCGCATAGAATTATGGGTGTGGGCACATATGCACATGAACCCCCCCTCCCCACTCCTGGCACGCGATGGCAAAAAGGTTAGCCATCACAGGTATAGGGTCTCATACTTGAGCAGGGGTTGGAGTAGATGATCTCTAGTGTCCCTTCCAACTCAGTTATTCTGTTCTACAAGAAAGTAGAATGAGGTTATCTGGTCGTGTTTCCTAACCGGTCTGCCTTGGTAAGGTTGACTTCCATCCTGCAAACCGGAAAGGGGTCCCTTCTGAGAACGGACCCCGTTCCCCATATCTCTCCACCTTCTCTGGGTTGAGATATCCATTGCACACTGGTCCAGAAGCAATTATGAAACTTACAAATACACACATACTTTCTAAGACAGAATTAAGCACAGTTCTAAAGGCTGCGGAATCGCCTTTGAGTCGTTAACCAGCTGGGAAGGAAAATGTCAATGCCAAGGAAAAACAACAACATTAAAAAGAAAAACAATTAGAGTGTGTGGACAGCAGTATACCAATCATTGGGGGATTCCAAGAAGTTTTCTACCATTCCTTTAATTGGCTGGTAAAGGATTAAATAAGAAGAAATTGCCTACGCCCTGAGATTTCACCCCGTTTTTACTACGAATGCCTAGATACTCACTGAAGCCTTTTGTTTACGTGAAACAAAGCAGGCTATCTTGGCTGGATTTAGCTTTTCTTGAACAAATCATTTTTCCCAGTAATCAAATTTCCCTTGACACAGGAGGAGGAGGAGGAGGAGGAGGAGGAGGAGGAGGAGGAGGAGGAGGAGGAGGAGGAGGAAAGAAGAAAAAGAGAGAAGGGGAAGAAAAGGAAGAAGGAGAAGAGGAAGAGGAGAAAGGGAAGAGGAAGAAGAAGAGAAGGAGGGAGAAGAGGAGGAAGAAGAGAGGATAAGAAAAAGAAGAGGAGGAAGAAGAAGAAGAGAAAGAAAGGCATATATAAGATATATAAATCGAACTAATAAATACATAAAATCAAACTAATGAAGGGGAGAAGAGGGAGGAGGAGGAGGATGAGGGAGAAAATGAGGAGAAGAAGAGGAAGGGGAAGGGGAAGGAAAGAAGAAGAAAGAAGAGAGAAGAGGAAGATGAAGAGAAAGAGAAAGAAAGGGTAGAAGGGGGAGAGGAGAAGAGGGAGAAGATGAGGGGGAAGAGGGGGAGGAGAAGAGGAGGGGGAAGGGGAAGGGGAAGGAAAGAGAATAAGAAGAAGAAGAGAAAGAAAGGGAAGAAGGAGAAGGGGAAGAGGAGAAGAGGAAGGAGAAGAGGATGAGAGAGAAGAGGGGGAGGAGAAGAGGAGGAGGAAGAGGAATAAAAGAGAAGAGGAGGAAGAAAAAGAGAAGGAGAAGAGGAAGAGGAAGAAGAGGAGGAGGAGGAGGTGGTGGTCAGATGATCAGCCAATAGATTAAAGAAAGAAAGAAATATATTGAGTGATCCCAATCAGTGAATCTTATCAAGCCTCCTCAAATCCAAGACTGAGTCTTTTGAGAAGCAGCACTCAGCTGTTCCCACTAGTACTTAAAGACCTGATTAAGGAGCCACGCCTCTTTTGGGGGCGGGAGTTGTTGTTAAAGGGAACTCGCGTGGCGTTAAACCTTTCTCCTATAAAAGAGAGGCTGGGTCAACTGGTTTGGCTCATGGTTAAAGGGAGCATGGTTTTGGATGTCGACACAAACACCGTAAATCGTGTGTAGCGTGGCTTTTTCATGCCACAGAGTTCCAGCCTTTCCCACATCAACCACCTATTATAATGGTATGTGGGAAAGACTTTGGGAGACAGGGAGATGAGATGCTACCTAAGGAATTTTCAAATGCCTTGCCTCTAGAAATTGTGGGCTCTTCCACTGCTGGATGTTTTTAAGACAAGACAGTCACGTAACGGAGATGGTATAGGTCAGTGATGGTTCACACAGAAGCATTGTGTGTGTGTGTATACACCCTCATTGGGGCCACGCTCCGGAAAAGCCGAACATCTGGATTCTAGCATGCATGCGCACCCAATGATCAGCTGGCCCACACGCATGCGCATATCGGTTTTCAGCACTGCCTCGCACACGCAGGACACCTGATTGTCACACACACATGTGCGCCAGAAACCCAGGAGACAAACAGGCAAGGCTGCGCATGTCAGGCAACATGGCTTCGTGTGCCACTTTGGACACGTTCGCCATCATGGGTATAAGTTCTCCCGCTTGAGCAACGGCGCCAAGGTCCCTTCCAGCTCATTTTATTCTAAAAATAAATAAATAAGAGACCGCATAGTCCACAGTTGCCTAATGAATGGAAAAAGAGGCTCAGAAGGGACCCTCTCTAGTTTCTCAGGCTGTAAAGGAGGTGGCTGTAATGCTACGTGAGAAAGACCCTGAGAAATGGATGGAGAGATGCTGTTTAGAGAATGTTCAGATAAGAGACAGTATAGCCTTGGTGGTGCAGCAGACTAAGTGCTGTTATGTAGCACTTAGCTGCCAGCTGCCTGCAATTAGTGTGAGTTCAAATCTCACCAGGCTCAAGGTTGACTCAGCTTTCCATCGTTCCGAGGTAGGTAAATTGAGGACCCGGATTGTGGGGGCAATAAGCTGACTTTGTAGAAACACCGCTTATGGGGGGCCAAAAGCCCTAATAAGCAGGTATATGCAAAAGAATGAAGGCTATTGCTATAAGTGCATTGTAAGCTGCCCTGAGTCTTCGGAGGAGGGCAGCATATACATTGAACTAATACATAAATAAATAAATAGCCCACAGATGCTTAATGAGTGGAGGAGAAAGAGGTTCAAAAGAGACCCCCACTAGTTTCTCAAGCTGTAAAGGAAAGTGGCTGTAATGGTAAGTGAGAAAGACCTTGGGAGACAAGTAGAAGAGAAGCTCGCTTGTTTAGGGAATGTTCAGATAAGAGATAGCACAGCCCACAGCTGCGTAATGGGCAGATAAAGAGGCTCAGAAGGGACACCTTCCCCCCAGTTTCTCAGGCTGTAAAGGAGAACACCATAATGTTATGTGGAAAAGACCTTGATAGATGGGGCAGAAAAGGAAAGAAGAGATGTTACCATGGAAAGAGTCAGATCAGAGATTACATAGCCCAAAGGTGCATAATGGATGGAGAAAGACATACAGAAGGGACCCTCCCTAGTTTCTACAGGTGGCTGTAATGCTATGTGAGAAAGACCCTGAGAAAAGGGGTGGTAAGATGCTATTTAGGGAATGTTCAGATAAGAGACAGTATAGTCCACAGATGCTTAATAGGTGGAGGAGAAAGAGGTTCAGAAGAGACCCTCACTAGTTTCTCAGGTTATAAAGGAAGCTGGCTGTAATGCTGTGTGAGAAAGACCTTGGGATACAGGGAGAAGAGATACTGCCAAGGGAGTGGTCAGGTAAGAGACTGCACAGCCCAGAGGTGCATAATGGGTGGAGGAAGAGTTACGGACCCTCCCTAGTTTCTCAGGCTGTAAAGGGGACAAAGACAGATTTGTATTTTCAGATCCGAAAGGCTCTGGTAAAGCAGCCTCACGATAAAGTAAAATTAGCTTATCTGGTCATGCTTCATCCTAACTGGTCTACCTGGTAATGGTGACCTCAGTCTTGCAAACAAGGGAGAGTCCGCCCATCCACCCCCCGAGAGGTTTCCCATGTCTTCCCTCCTTCTGTGGGCTGAGACGTCTATTAAACACCGGTTGTCCGGTCTATAGCTTTCCGTCCTGTCTCCCAAGGTCCTTCTCACATACTCACAAAGCAGGGAATGGGTTGGGTATTTCTTGTGGGCCATAAAGCTTAACCTTGGGTAGGAGGGGTGAGAGGCTTCTGTGCTCTTCTGCTGAATTGAAGAGATTTGTCATGCCACTTCTTTAAAATCCCCAAGACTATGGCAGGACTCCGATATCAGCATATATATTTTTTTCTCTCTCTCTTTTTTGCTTTCATCCGGAGTTTATGAGCTAGAGAAAGCAAGAACTCAACAGGATTAAAGAGGTCACCGGTTTGCGCTTGCTAAGAGAATCCCTTGGCAGCAAGTGTTAGCTTTAACAAGCAGATATTTGCAATCAGCCTATGACACAGCCTGCAGAGCTGATTGTGAACCACAAGAAAAAGGAGAGAGACAGAGAGAGAGAGAGAGAGAGAGAGAGAGAGAGAGAGAGAGAGAGAGAGAGAGAGAGGTTGAGAGAAAGAGAGAGAGATTGAGAAAGACAGAGAGTGAGAAAGATTGAAAGAGACTGAAAAAGAGTGAGGTTAAGAGATTGAGAGAGAGAGATGGAGACAAAGGGGAGAGAGAGAGATTGAGACAGAATGAGAAAGGTTGAGAGATTGAGAAAGAGAGAGAGAAAGAGAGAGAGATTGAGTAAGAGATTAACACAGAGAGATAGATTGAAATAGATTGAAAAAGAGAGGTTGAAATAGATTGAAAAAGAGAGGTTGAGAGATTAAGAGAGAGAGATTGAGAGAAAGGGTGATATTGAGAGAGGAGATATTGAGAAAAAAAGAGTGAGAGAGGTTGAGAGATTGAAAGAGAGATTGAGTGAAAGAGATTGAGAGAGACAGATTGAGAGAAAGGGAGTGATTGAAAGAGAGAGACTGAGAATTCTTCCTTCCTATCAGCCATCTCCTCCCACTTATGACCACTACGACTTTGTTGCTTGTATCCTTACGATTTATATTGATATTGTTTTCTAATATGATTTGATTGCTTATTTGTACCGTATGACTATCATTAAGTGTTGTACCTTATGATTCTTGATGAATGTATCTTATCTTTTTATGTACACTGAGAACATATGCACCAAGACAAATTCCTTGTGTATCCAAACACACTTGGCAGAGAAAGAAAAAGAGAAAGAGAAAAAAACAAAAGAAAAAGAAAGGAAAGGAAAGAAAGAAAGAGGGTGGGAGGGAGGGAGGGAGGGAGGAAGGAAGGAAGGAAGAGATTGAGAGAGACAAAAAGAAAGAGAGGTTGAGAGATTGAAAGAGTTTGAGAGAGAGAGAGAGAGATTGAGAAAGGCAGAAAGAAAGATAGATTGAGAGAAAGAGATTGAGAAAGACAGAAAGTATGAGAAAGAGAGGTTGACAGATTGAAAGAGAGAGATTGAGATAGAGGGGGTGGGAGAGAGAGAGAGGGAAGATGTAATCAAGTCCTTTCTGAAATGTGATTGCATTCCTATACAGGTAGAGGGGAATTAATAGAATCCTATCAGGCCTCCTTTCCAAAAGGCATGCTGAGGCTTGGAGAACCCATTGAAAAGGTACCTTTTCAGAAGCATATGAATCACATCTCTGCTGGATTTCAGCCGGGAAGTCGAATCGAAAAATAGCTGGCGCAGCGTTGTACACTCTGTACCGCAGCTGCTTTGGCGAGAAGAAATTTTAATGGGTTTTCCATTCAAAGGAGATTCCGAAATTCTCATCAACGCAGGTTGCCCTCGCTTAATGATGATGGGGACCGGCAATTCAGTCACTAAAAAACAAAAAACCAAAAAAAAATCACGACCGTGTGATTGAGCCACGGTGGCGCAGTGGTTAGAAGGCGGTACTGCAGGCTACTTCTGCTGACTGCCGGCTGCCTGCAATTTGGCAGTTCGAATCTCATGAGGTTCAAGGTTGACTCAGCCTTCCTCCCTCTCTCCCTTTCTTCCATGGTGTGCAGTGTTAGAATGCAGTACTGCAGGTTAACTCTGCCGACTGCCAGGTGTTCAATCCTTCAATCCTCACCGGTTCAAGGTTGACTCAGCCTTCCTCCCTCCCTCTCTTCTTTCCTTCCTTCCTTCCTTCCATGGTCCGCAGTGTTAGAATGCAGTATTGCAGGTTAACTCTGCCGACTGCCAGGTGTTCAATCCTCACCAGTTCAAGGTTGACTCAGCCTTTCGTCTTTCCAAAGTGGGTAAAATGAGGACCCAGATTGTTGGGGGCAAGATGCTGACTCTGTAAACCGCTTAGAGAGGGCTGTAAAAGCACTATGAAGCGGTATATAAGTCTAAGTGTTATTGCTATTGCTATTGAGAATTCATTGTCTTGACTATGTGTCATGAAGTCATTGCCAACTCTTAGCAACTGTGTAGATGGATTTTCTCCATGGTGATCTGTTCCTAAACTGACCTTTTAGATCTTCCAAGAGGGGTTCCATCACCACTGTAACTGAGTCCATCCACCTCGCTGGTTGTCCTCTTCTTTACTTTCCTTCCACCATTCCCATCCTCTGAGCCTTCTACACAGAGCTGGGACTTCATAGAATATGTCCAAGGTAGGATAATTTGAGCTTTTCATTTGTGTCTTGAGTGAGAACTTGAGGTGGATTTGTTCCATCGCTTTGTTTTCTTAACTGTCCACGGTCTTCTCAGGTATCTGAGTACTGTCACCAAAAAGATGTTGAGACTCTAGAAAGAGTGCAGAGAAGAGCAACCAGGATGATTAGGAGACTAGAGGCTACAACACACAATGAACTGTTGCAGGAACTGGGCTTGGCTAGTCTAATGAAGAGAAGGACCAGGGGAGACATCATAGCAGTCTTCCAATATTTGAAGCGGGTGAAGCTATTCTTCAAAGCACCTGAAGTCCAGACAACGAATAACGAATGGAAACTGAACAAGGCGAGATTGAACCTGGAAATAAGGAGAAAATTTTCTGACAGTGAGAACAATCAACCAGTGGAACAGAAGTTGCCTTCGGAAGTTGTGGGAGCTTCATCACTGTAGGCTTTCAAGAAGAGACTGGATGGCCATCTGTCAGAAATGGTGGAGGGTCTCCTGCTTGGGCGGGGAGTTGGACTAGATGACCTACAAGGTCCCGTCCAACTCTGTTAATCTGTTAATCTTCACCCCCAAAATTCAAAGGCGTTCATGTTCTTCTTATCCTACTTCTTCCAAGTCCTATTTTCACTTCGACAACACCTCTGCTTGCATAATTGTGATCTTTGTAGATTTCCCAAGGCCTAAAAGCAAGGCTTGTGTAGTGCATATTGCCGGCATTGTTAAATTGCAGTTAAATTGCAGTGTAAAAAAAAATAACTCACAATATTCCAAAGTCCACAGTCCACATTGATGGTAGAGTTTTACCGCCCTCTAGCTGTGGCATTTTCCCCCTTCTTTTCCTCCACAGGGGATCTAAATTGAGCTAACAAGTTGACTCTTCATGTTTTAGATTCAGTTGGAAAATTGACGGATCTGGATTCTGGAATCAATCTGGGGCTTGCAAAACAACCCACTGGGACTTTCAAAATGATCTGGGGAATTTATTTATTTATTTTTATTTTTATTTTGCATGTGGAGGAAAAGCTTGCCCACTCTCCAATTTTTAGCAATCAATTTGGAGAACTGCAGAATAATGTCTTAGAATAATGTGTGATCTTGACCATCCTTCCTTCTTTCCTTCCTTCCTTCCCTTCCTTATTTCTTCCTTCCTCTATTCTTCCCTTCCTCGCTATATTCCTTTCTTCCTTCCTCTATTCCCTCCCTCCCTCCTTCCTTCCTCCCTCCCTCTATTCCTCCCTCTATTCCTTCCTCCCTTCCTTCCTCTATTCCTTCCTTTCCTTCTTCTCTCCCTCCCTCCCTCACTTCTTCCCTTCTCTCCTTCTCTTCCTCCTTCTCCTTCCCTCCCTCTATTCTTCCCTTCCACCCCTTCCTATATTCCTTCCTTCCTTCATCTTCCTCCCTCCTTCCTTCCCTCTATTCCTTCCTTCCTTCTATTACTTTCTTCCTCCCTCCTTTCCTTCCCTTCTCTCCTCCTCTTCCTCCTTCTCCTTCTCCTTCCTTCCTTCCCTCCCTTCCTTCTCTGCCTCCCAGCCAGGTTCAAACTTCAGGTGTCTGGGGCACCTCTCCCCTTATCCAAGAGTTTGAACTGCCTACTTACAACTACATTACACCTTTGCCTTTTGCAGCCTCATAGCAATGGCAAGGGCTTATGGACGTTGTGGTCCCAAACCTCTCGGAAACAGCAAATTTGATTAGCCATGACCCTTCCAGCTACGCTTCTCCTAATACGATCCCTGCTATTGACACAATTTTAATTGTGAGCTTCTTGAGCCAAGACGGTGGCTCCCCCTCCTTTGATTTCCTATTCTGTCAACAGTACGCAAGGCAGATCTAGGCTATGTAGATAGAGACACACATCCAGCCAAATGCCTCTTAATTCCTCTTCTCTGCAGGAAACACCAGACAGAGTTTTGTTTATTTTACATTTTAATATCATTGGAATACTAAATCCACACCGCCTGACATGGAACAGCTGAAAATTTCCCCGAATTTTACACAGCCATTCTTCTAAGCAAAATCTGAATACCAAATGCCTGTTTTTTTTCCCCTCATAACGATCCCCTTATTTTTGTTTTTCATTTCTTATTTGATGTGGATAAGCCGATGGCAGAAAGCTTTCAAGAATATCTTACTAAAGAGTGTCCATATTTGCAAGGAACAGTACTATGTGGGGGAAGACAATCTGATTTAATGTTTTTTTGCCTTCTTTAGCCCAAACAATTCCTATTTGTATTTTCGTCCTAGCCCTCGACTTACGACCGCGATGGAACACCCAATTTTCCACGGCTAAAGCAAGATGGTTGTAAAGTGAGTTTTGTCCCCATTTTGTGACCTTTCTTCCCACAGTTGTTAAGGGAAGCACCGTGGTTGTTAAATTAGTCACCCAGTTGTTAAGTGAATCTGGCTTCCAACATTGGCTTTGCTGGTTGGAAGGTCGCAAAAAGGAATCCCGTGAGCCCAGGGGACACTGCGGCCGTTGCAAATACGAGTCAGTTGCCAAGGGTCCCGATTTTGATCACGTAACCGACAGGATTTTTTCCCAGTGTTGTTATAACTTCAAGCAGTGGCTAAACGAATGGTTGAAATGGAGGATTCCCTGTATGGGAAACTGCCTTGTGACGAATAGATGTCAACTACAGGTGAGTCAATCACGGAATTAGAAATTGATAGATTCCTATCAATTCCTATTGATAGATTTAAATTGATAGATTTAAGTTAAACAGAAAATGTTTAACTTAATACTGATGAAACTTAAATTGGAGTAACTGGATAATATTAAATAAAGAGATGTAAATATAAATGAATATAAATGTGTAGATAACAACAATGAATATTATATAGAGAATCTATACGTGGCTAGAAAATAGAAATCAAATCAAGAAATAAGACTGTAAATTAAAATTTGATTAATTGGAATCTTAAGAGTATTGAATACTGGTAAGGATAAAATATCGACTGTTAATAAATAGGATGGAGGTATATATATAGCAATTTAGTTTCTAAGAATGCTCAGTATGGTTACGCAAGAATAAGAGAATGATTAGGAAGATTGAATTTAAAAGTAAAGATAATCATCGATGCAGAAAGTTGTAAAATATTACACAATGTTGTTATTTATGTTTTGCATTTTGCCATTTGGTGTATGTGTATGTTCTTTTTTTCTGTTTTTTTGGGGGGGGATCTTTTTCTATTATGTTGGTTTTAAAAATGTAAAATATTCAATAAAAATATTTTTTAAAAAAAACAATGAATATTATAATGTCTGTGTGTGTATGTATATGTATGTATGTATGTATGTATGTATATATATATGTATGTATGTATGTATGTATGTATGTATGTATGTAGGTGTTTGGTTATTCGGGTCTTCTCCCGCGTAAAATTGGAAGTGTCTTGGCGACGTTTCGACGAAGTCTCCTTCGTCATCTTCAGGCTGGTGTTCTCGGCTTCGTGCTTCCAGGAGCAAAAGCTGAAGCCGAGAACACCAGCCTGAAGATGACGAAGGAGACTTCGTCGAAACGTCGCCAAGATACTTCCAATTCTACGCGGGAGAAGACCCGAATAATCAAAGACCTACATATATATATATATATATATATATATATATATATATATATATATATATATATACACACACATACATATACATATATATACACACACACACACACACACACACATACATACACACATTGGAGTAACGCTATTATACTACTATTGAGAAGAAAATAGAAATGATAGAATTGAGAACTACATGAGCAAAATACGTATGTCATCACGGAATGCTGTAAAATTACCATTGATGGTATGTAACATTCAGTGGTGGGTTTCAATTTTTTTTACTACCGATTCTGTGGGTGTGGCTTGGTGGGCGTGGCTTGGTGGGCATGGTAGGGAAGGTTACTGCAAAATCCCCATTTCCTCCCGATCAACTGGGACTCGGGAGGCAGAGAATAGATGGGGGCGGGGCCAGTCAGAATTTTTACTACCAGTTCTCCGAACTACTCAAAATTTCCGCTATCGGTTCTCCAGAACTGGTCAGAATGTACTGAAATCCATCTCTGGTAACATTCAATATGTTACATTTTGATGTGGTTTTTTTTTTATTTATTTTTTATGTATGTGTGATTCAGGGGTGGGTTCTACTTATTTTTACAACCGGTTTGCAACGGGGCCGCGCACGCACACTTCTGCACATGCGCAGAGGCTTCCTGATGACGTTGGGGTCAGTTGGTGGAGCTTCCCAATGATTTTACTACCGGTTCCATAGAACCAATCTGAACCAGGAGCAACCCACCACTGGGGTGATTGTTTTTTGTGTTGTTTTTTAAGGACAAACTGTTTAATAAAAAAAATGTTTTTTAAAAAAAGGGAAAAAAAGAAATTGATAGATTCCTTATACTGAGCAGTGATGGCAAAACGAGACTTCCGATTTTACACAGTCCCAGCTTGACACAAAGACACACAAGTAGTTGTGTCCTTGGCACTTGTTCCCCGAGCCTTCCTTTCGGGTCTGCATGAATTTCAACACAAAGCTCTTTCTTAACAGCAATGGAAGGCCTTGTGTTCGTCACCCATTTCAATCAGCACGCCACCCCCGAAGGGATTCTTTCCAAAATGTCCTTTCCGTGCTTCTCCTAGATCAGCGTGACCTTGGCTTCCACAAAGAGTTTTCGCCCAGGGGGAAAAAAAGAAGGATTTGCAAGTCTCTCTCAAGGTACGGATGTGAGCTTATGTTGCTATTATTAGGAGTTGTTATCAGTTGGATGGGTGACTAGTAAAATAGCGGAATAAAACATATCGCATTACAGAGGGGAAGGAGGGACTAGGAAGGGAGAGGGAGGAGGAGGAGGTGGAAGGCTGTTCCCTACTCAAGTTGATGTGTTGATGGAAAAGAAGAGGAGAAGGAAGAAGAGATACCTTCTCATTGAAGACGATGGTGGTGATGAAGAAGAAGAAGAAGAAGAGGAGGAGGAGGAGGAGGAGGAGGAGGAGGAGGAGGAGGAGGAGGAGGAGAAAAAGAAAAAGAAAAAGAAAAGAAGAAGATGATGATGATCAAGATCAAGAGGAGGAGGATATGTGGTGGAATAATTTCCTTCTTTTCACATGAATGTCAAATGTGTTACTTCCTGGAGATCCAGGAGGAGGAGGAGGAGGAGGAGGAAGGCTGTTCCCCACTCAAGTTGATGTGTTGATGGAGAAGAAGAGAAGGAAAAAGAGATACTTTCTCATTGATGACAATGATGATGATGATGATGAAGATCAAGAGGAGGAGGATATGTGGAGGAACAATTTCTCTCTTTTCACATGAATCTCAAATGTGTTACCTTTGAAGATCCCGGAGGAGGAGGAGGAGGAGGAGGAGGAGGAGAAGAAGAAGAAGAAGAAAATTCAGTAGGACAAAGAAGGGGCAAATGAAATTGTTTCTGTTTCCTACAGGAGGAGGGAGAGAAGGGAAAGAGGAGAGGAAGAAGAGGAGAAGAAGGATTTGGAAGAGAAGGGGGAAGAAGGAGGAGAAGGAGAAAAGGAGGAGGAAGAGGAAAAAGAGAAGAGGAGGAGGAGAAACTAAACTACAGCAAGTTGAAATTCTTTATTTATTTATTAGCTCCTGGTCTCAATTGCAGTCATAAAATGAGGACTTCCTGTACAGATTTTCAGAGGCCAAATAGGTAGGCTATCGTGCACAATACATTTGTGACTGCAAAGAAGCCATTGTGTGAGATAGGCAGCTGAGTTGTTTCAAGGCTTAGCAGAAATTGAAGGACGCCGTCCAGACTGATGGTGTCAGATACGATCCCTCAGCCAAATAGAGTGTGCGCTTGGACGCACAAACAAACATGAGAAACACGATCCTACATGTTTTTTTACACAATCAAGATCAAGCGAGGTACTCACACCACTCTATAAAGCCTTAGTAAGACCACACCTAGAAGCCTGCATCCAGTTTTGGTCACCAAACTATAAAAAAGATGTGGAGATTCTAGAAAGAGTGCAGAGAAGAGCAACCAGGATGATGAAGGGACTGGAGGCTAAAACGTATGAAGAACGGTTGCAGGAACTGGGCATGGCTAGTCTAGTGAAGAGAAGGACCAGGGGAGACATGAAAGCAGTGTTCCAATATTTGAGGGGCTGCCACAGAGAGGAGGAAGGGGGTCAAGCTATTTTTCAAAGCACCTGAAGGCCAGACAAGGAACAATGGATGGAAACTGATCAAGGAGCGATTCAACCTAGAAATAAGGAGTAATTTTCTGACAGTGAGAGCAATCAACCCATGGAACAGAAGTTGCCTTCAGAAGTTGTGAGAGCTTCATCCCTGGAGGCTTTCAAGAAGAGACTGGACTGCCATCTGTCAGGAATGGTGTAGGGTCTCCTGCTTGGGTGTGGGGTTGGACTAGATGACCTACAAGATCCCTTCCAACTCTGCTAATCTAATCTAAAACACAGATCCGTGCGGACAGCAGGGAAATTAAACCGGTCTCAGAAATTATGAGTTTCTCTCTTTTTCTTCTTTTTTTCGCTTTTCGAGAAATATTTGAAACGCAGCCCCCAGATGCTTCGATTCCAATTAAGGCCAGCGAACACATTATTGGCACCACCTCTATTTCAAAGCATAATTTATGGCCCCACTGAACAAAGTCCAATCTTGGGAATTCAATCGCTCATCATCTACGCCAAGAAGAAAATCTTGCTTAAGGAAGCAGTTTAACCTTTCCCGAGCTCAGCCACCATTTTGGGGGGAAGAGATATATATTCACATCTGTGCAGAATTATTAGGCCACAGTGCCTTCCATTTTTTTTCTCCTCGTTCTGCTTTCTCCTGATTCTCTCTTTTCATTTCAGTTAAGAGTCCGCCGAGTCTATTACTGGCGTATTAAGGAACAATGGGTTTTAGATTAAATAGGTTTTTATTTTGATTGTCTCTGCACTTCACGCCTTGGGAGGACCTAAGGAAAAATCTAGAAAATTAACTTAGGCGTATAAGAAAATACATTGCTTTTTCTGACGATGCCAACCATCTGGTATCGCAGGATCCAAGAATCATACGGTCGTAGGGCAGGAAATCTTATACTGTTCCAGACAAATGGCTGTCCTGTCTCTTCTTGAAAACCTCCAGGGATGGAGCACGAGCAACTTCAGGAGGGAAGTCACTCCCACTGATTTGATTGTCCTCACTGTCAGGAAATCACCTTGTGGTCTCCCATCCGTGTACAAACCAACCTTAGCTTTTGGAGGTCAGCCAAGGTGACCTCAGCAGCTGAGGTTTCGTACCACGTCAGTATTCCAATCAAATCCAAAAACAGGCCAAATCATCTCTAGGCCCACCAGCCAGCCAGCCAGCCAGCCAGCCCACTCTGCCTGCTTGAGAATTTTTCCTTGTACAAATCTGGCCAATGTTGGGTCTGTTGAGTTTGACAATTCCCCCCCCCCCCTGCTCTCCCCCCCCCCCCCCCGAATGATGCATTCCAAAGAATTTTTGCTCATTGCTGGTTGGTGGAAAGATATGCTTGAAAATAGAGATGGATGGTGGAAGAGAGAGAGAAGGGAGGGGAGGGAGCCAGAAAGAAAGAGATAGATAGATAGATAGAACAAGAGAGGGAAAGAGAAAAAAATGAAAGGGAGAATGAGAAAGACTGATAGAGAGAAAAAGAGAAAGAGATAGGGAAAGGAAGAGAAAGAAAGAAGAGAAAGTGAACAAGAAAAGAAAGAGAAAGAAAGGGACAGAGAGAAAGAAAGAGAGAGAAAAGGAAGAGAAAGGGGGAAGAGAATGAAAGCGAAAGAAGGAGAGAGAAAGAAGGAGAAAGAAAGCAATAAAGAAAGAGAGAGAGATAAAAAGAGGGAGAAAGAATGAGAAAAAAGAAAGGGAAAATTAGAAAGTGATAGAAAAAGAGAAAGAGAGCTAGGAAAAGAGACAGAGATAGAAAGACAGGAAAGAGAGAGGAAGAGAGAAAAAAGTAAGAGAAAGAGAAGAAAGAATGAATGAAAGAGAGAAGAGAAGAGAAAGAGTGAGTGAAAAAAGAGAGAAAGAATGAGAAAAAAGAGAAAGGGAAAATTAGAAAGAGAAAGTGATAGAAAAGAGAGATAGAGAAAGAAAGAGATAGAAAGACAGGAAGGAGAGAGAAAGAGAGAGAAAAAAGTAAGAGAAATAAAGAGAAGGAAGAAAGAGAGTGAAAGAGAAGAGAAATGGTGAGTGAAAAAGAGAGAAAGAGAGAGAGAGAGGTGCACTTTTAGGGCAGGCCGAATCCTGACCAACGCTATCAACGACCGATGGGACGATCCTTTGAAGCCAATTCAGATTAGCAAGAAACAAAGCATTGTCTCCCATCCATTTTGGCCATTCTGGCCTTCAAACCCCATTTGGCAGGGCCGGTGGAGAAGCGGAGTAGGGGAATGGTGGGGGTAGGTGGGAGGGAGGGAGCCGCAGCCGTGGGTTTATTTTAGCCGGCTCTTCGCTCCTAATCCCAATGAATAAAACATGTATTTACTTGCTGGGTAAAGCACCCAGTGGCTTAAAATAGCTGCCAAGAGAAGGCGCGTCCGCCGTTTTTCCCATGGAGGGGCTGTTGAAAGACTCAAGAATGGGGGGACTGGGGTGAGGGGTTGGCCCCTCTCCCAAGGCTTGGGGTTTTCCATCTGGGCCTGTTCGTTTTCCTTGGGGGGGGGGGGAGAAATGTAGGGGGTGGGCTCTGAAAAGACCCCTTTTAACAGGTCAACAAATTGATGACTCAAAATCCTTCCCTCCGGGCTGCCCCTGTTGCACTGTTGGATTCAAAGTTATCTGGAGTCCGTTTGCACACAATATATTAATATAGATAGTTTCTGAAAGGATGAGTTGTGGAGCTGATTTCAGTTAAATCACATTTAGGGACGCTTCTTTTCTGTGACGGTCTGCTCCTTTAATGCTTCGAAATGCTGGGTTTTTTCCTCTCCAAGCCGACGGTGCACCAGGTCCCCCTGGCGCCTAAAACACGGCATTTTCCTATAAATTATAATTTCTTACAGGTTGTCTTTCAACTTACAGCCATCTGGTTAGGGACCGTTTGAAGCAGGGGTGAAATCCAGCAGGTTCTGACAGGTTCAGGAGAACCCGTAGCGGAAATTTTGAGTAGTTCGGAGAACATGCAAATACCACCTCTGGCTGGCCCCAGAGTGGGGTGGGAATGGGGATTTTGCAATATCCTTCCCCCAGGAGGGGAGGGAATGGAGATTTTGCAGTGTATCCTTCCCCAGGAGGGGAGGGAATGGAGATTTTGCAATATCCTTCCCCAGGAGGGGAGCGAATGGAGATTTTGCAGTGTATCCTTCCCCAGGAGGGGAGGGAATGGAGATTTTGCAATATCCTTCCCCAGGAGGGGAGCGAATGGAGATTTTGCAGTGTATCCTTCCCCAGGAGGAGAGGGAATGGAGATTTTGCAGTGCATCCTTCCATAGGAGTGGAGGGAATGGAGATTTTGCAATATCCTTCCCCAGGAGGGGAGCGAATGGAGATTTTGCAGTGTATCCTTCCCCAGGAGGAGAGGGAATGGAGATTTTGCAGTGTATCCTTCCCCAGGAGTGGAGGGAATGGAGATTTTGCAATATCCTTCCTCAGGAGGGGAGGGAATGGAGATTTTGCAGTGTATCCTTCCTCAGGAGGGGAGGGAATGGAGATTTTGCAACATCCTTCTCCTGCTGTGCCCACCAAGCCACATCCACAGAACCGGTAGGGAAAAAATTTGAATTTCACTCCTGGTTTGAAGTTACAACGGCACTGGGGTGTGTGTGGGGAATGCTGAGTTATGACCGGTCCTTGCACTTAAGACATTCGTCGCAGCATCTCCATGATCACATAGGATCAATATTCAGGAACGTGATAACTGGTATTTATAACCAGTTTAAGCCTCCGAGGTTACGCGTGAAAATGCCATTTATGATCTCCCAGCTGGCTTCTGACAAGCAACGACAAGGGGAAGAAGCTGGGTTCGTTTAATGACCTGGATAGCTCAGCAGACTAAATAGCCTGTTATAAAACATTCAGCTGTCTGCAATTATTGCAAGTTCGAGGCTCAAGGTTGACTCAGCCTTCCATCCTTTCTAAGGTGGGTCAATTGAGGACCCAGTTTGTGGGGGCAATAAGCTGACTTTGTATAAATATACAAAAGTATGAAGGCTATTGCTTAATGCATTGTAAGCCGCCCTGAGTCTCCAGAGAAGGCGGCATATAAATCTAATTAAAAAAGAAGAAAGAAAGGAAGGAAGGAAGGAAGGAAGGAAGGAAGGAAGGAAGGAAGGAAGGAAAGAAAGAAAGAAAGAAAGAAAGAAAGAAAGAAAGAAAGAAAGAAAGAAAGAAAGAAAGAAAGAAAGAAAGAAAGAAAGAAAGAAAGAACATTCAGCTGCCTGCAATTACTGTAAGTCGAATCTCCCCAGGCTCGAGGTCGACTCAGCCTTCCATCCTTTCTAAGGTAGGTAAACTGAGGACCCAGTTTGTGGGGGCAGTAAGCTGACTTTGTATAAATATACAAAAAGTATGAAGGCTATTGCTTAATGCATTGTAAGCCGCCCTGAGTCTCCGGAGAAAGGCGGCATATAAATCAAATTAAAAAAAAAATTATCACCAACCTGTGCCCCCCCCACCCCCACCCCATGTCCCTTCCAACTTTCCAGCCTGGAGAGAGCTCTGTCCCAAAGTGATAGACTTTGGCTGGCAATACTTCAGTCCCAAACGTTGCAAGCAGAAAAACTTCTAACAAAAAATCCAAAGGCAAGACAAGGTAATTAATCCGGCAGGGCAAGCAAAATAAGGAATTCCACAAGTGAAGTGAAGTAGCAAGGCAATAAATCAAACCAGTTGGGAGGATGCCAGGATTCCAAGAAACACCAGATAAACTCAGTGTGTCCTGACAAACTCCTGACAACCGCCCCTCCCATCTGCCTCTCCTTTTAAACTCCATCAGCCCCTGGGCCTTGTGAAGAGGATCGGGTCCCTTTCCTCCTCCCTTGAGGAAAGCTACCACGCAATCCACAATCCACGTTGCTCTCTTCTCCATTCCTCCCTGCGCTGCCTAGGATGAGGAGTGGGTGAGCCTTGGTCTTCATCTGAACCCCCTCTCCCTTGTTCCACCTCTCCCCTGCTCTGCCCAGCCTGACTTTGCCCTTCCCAGTTTCTTCCACAGCCAATGGAGCCACTCTCTCTTGGCTGTCTCTCAGCTGTTCCTCTTCCCCTTTGGATTCAGGAGGAAGAGGAGGAGGGGAGGGAGGGAGGGAGGAGGAAGGAAGGAAGGAAGGAAGGAAGGAGAGAGAAAGTGGAGAGGAAGGTGGACAGTTTTTTTAATTGAGGAGAAGGAGGGGAGGAGGGAAGGAAGGAAGGAAGGAGAGCTTTTAATAGAGGGGAAGGAAGGAAGGAAGGAAGGAAGGAGGACAGTTTTTTTAATAGAGGAGGAGGAGGGGAGGGAGGAAGGAAGGAGAGCTTTTAATAGAGGGGAAGGAAGGAAGGAAGGAAGGAAGGAGGACAGTTTTTTTAATCGAGAAGGAGGGGAGGAGGGAGGGAGGAAGGAAGGAAGGAGAGCTTTTAATAGAGGGGAAAGAAGGAAGGAGGACAGTTTTTTTAATAGAGGAGGAGGAGGGGAGGAGGGAGGGAGGAAGTAGAAAGAGATGGATGGGAGGGAGGAGAAAGATGGGAGAGAGGGAGGGAGGAAGAGATGGGAGGGAGGGAGGAAGGGAGGAAGGAAGGAAGTAGAAAGATGAGAGGGAGAAGGGAGGGACGGAGGGAGGGAGAAGAAGGAGGAGCATTTTTTTGTAATGGAGGAGGAGGAGGAGGAGGAGACTGACAGGCCAAAAGACTAATGTCCTATCCTCTGTGGAGGCTCTTTATATGCCTCCCCAGGTTAATTCCATCTGACTTTGGACTGGATCCCAACTGCCTTGAAAACTGACTTTTGAAGAGTGCTGACTCTGTTCCAGATGGTGCTGATGTTTGGGGCTGATTGCTCTCACTCTCTCTCTCTCTCTCCACTAATTAGCAGAAAATGTCCTCTGTCTGATGATGGAACCCCATCAAGGCAACATCTGGGGTGATGTCATGTTATCTGTCTTCTTCCGCTCGGTTGTCTTGATGCCCCAGGAATCCTGGGTGCACTTGGTGCTTTTCGGCAGGTACGATTCATTAGAAGGTATCAGGCTTTGGACAGCTACCCCTTGGCATCGGATGACAGATGGAATACGGAGTTCCTGGGACGCCCTTTCAAAGGGGGGGGGACATCAGCCCCTACAACTATTTGAGGGGCTGCCACAGAGAGGAGGGGGTCAACCTATTTTCCAAGGCACCTGAAGGCTGGACACGGAATAATGGAGGGAAACTAACCAAGGAGAGATTCAACCTGGAAATAAGGAGAAATTTTCTGACAGTGAGAACAATCAACCCATGGAACAGAAGTTGCCTTCAGAAGTTGTGGGAGCTTCATCCCTGGAGGCTTTCAAGAAGAGACTGGACTGCCATCTGTCAGAAATGGTGTAAGGTCTCCTGCTTGGGCAAGGGGTTGGACTAGATGACCTACAAGGTCCCTTCCAACTCTTGTTAGGAAGGGGCAGAAGGAGGAAGAGAAGGGAAGAGAAAGAGGAAGGAAGGAAGGGAGGGAGGAAAAGAAAGGAAGGAAGGGACAGAAAAAGCGGAAGGGGAGGGGAGAGGAGGGGGAGGGAGGGCGAGAGGAAAGAAAGGAGGGAGGGAGGAAAGGAAAGGAAGAAAGGGGCAGAAAGAGAGGAAAAGAAGGGAAGGGAAAGAGGAAGGAAAGGGGAGGGAGGGAGGGAGAAGAAAGGAAGGAAGGGACAGAAAAAGCCGAAGGGGAGGGGAGAGGAGGGGGAGGGAGGGAGAGAGGAAAGAAAGGAGGGAGGAAAGAAAGGAAGGAAGGGACAGAAAGAGGATGGGAGGGGAAGGAACAAAGGAGGAAAGGAAGGAATGGAAAGCTTTGGAGGAAGTGACTATTTCAAATTTCTCCATAAATATAGGTTTTCTTTCTTTGTTTTAGGAAGTCTGGCTGACTAATCACTATGGTGGGAAAGTAGATTTGCATATAGTGTGCTGAAAATCAGCATATGCACATGGAATCTTTTGAAGAAGTTCATCAGTGATCAAACCTGGAATGCCCTTCTGCCCTCTAACTTGGTGGCATCCCTAAATTAGTGCACTACTAACCCACTTTGCCAAAGGGTCTGCAATACCTCATCATTATTCATTGTTCATTTCTAGTTGATTAATTTATCAGGAGCCGAATATTCTGACCTGCTCCATAATAATTCTAACATACAAGAAGAGAAAGTCAATATTGGAGAAAACACATGGATCCATGGTGATTGGATATTCCCGGTGGACCTTATCAATGTACATTATGCAACCTGGATTTGTGCGGTGCATTTAAATGCATTTATTGTGCCATGCAAAGGCTTGGGTTTCAAAAAAGAGAGGGGGGAGAGAGAATTGTAAGGTGATTTATTATGGGATGGTCAATGACTTTACCTCTTGGTGATTCAAACGAGTTGGGCTATGTGCTTGTTTACCTCTGGAGACAAAGCTAGGAGGAAACAAACTCCTGGATTACAAAATCTGAAACTTTCAATACATTAGACCCAGGGTTTCTCAATCTCGACCACTTTAAGGAGAGTGGACTTCAGAACTCCCAAAATTTGAAAGCCAGCATGCTGAAGTCTAGTACAAATTGCCATGAATTATCTCCTTTGGGGGCCTTGTTGTATGATGATGTTATAACTCCCGTGGGGTCACTGCCTCCCTTCACCATCTCATCTGTGGATGACCATGGTTGGCTCCTTAACTTGGCAGGAGAAGAATAGAATAGAATAGAATAGAATAGAATAGAATAGAATAGAATAGAATAGAATAGAGTAGGGTAGGGTAGGGTAGGGTAGGGTAGGGTAGGGTAGGGTAGGGTAGGGTAGGGTAGGGTAGGGTAGGGTAGGGTAGGGTAGGGTAGGAAAGGAAAGGAAAGGAAAGAAGGAAGAAGAGAATGGGACAGAGGGAGGGAGGAGAGGAGAGGAGGGAAAATAGAAGGGAAGGAATAGAAGGGAAGAGAAGGGAAGAGAATAGAATAGAACAGAACAAAGGAGGGGAGAGTAGGAAGGAAGGAAAGGAAAGGAAAGGAAAGGAAAGGAAAGGAAAGGAAAGGAAAGGAAAGGAAAGGAAAGGAAAGGAAAGGAAAAAAGGAGGAGGAGAGGAGAGAAAATAGAAGGGAAGGGAAGAGAGAATAGAACAGAACAGAATAGAATAGAGGAGGGGAGGGTAAGGGAGGGGAGGGGAGGGGAGGAAAGGAAAGGAAATTGAAGGGAGGAGAGGAGAGGAGAGGAGATAGAAGGGAAGGGAAGAGAGAATAGAATAGAATAGAATATATGGAACGGAACGGAATGGAACAAAACAGAACAGAACAGAACAGAACAGAACAGAATTTGAAGGACCTTGGAGGTCTTCTAGTCCACTCATTGCTCAAGCAAGAGAACCTATACCCGTGATGGCGATCCTATGGCACGCCTGCCACAGATGGCACGTGGAGCCATGTCGCCTGGCAGGCCAGCTCAGTTCCGGTGCGCATGTGTCGGAGTCTCTGGGGACAGCAAAAAAGTCCAACCAGAAGTTCAGAAGTTGGGAAACGGGCCGAGGGGGGGGGGGGGGAAAGGCTGGTTTTCCGCCCTCCCCAGATGCATAGAGAGGATCTGGAGCCAGGTGAGAAAGAAAAACGGGGCCATCGTGTGCTAGGAGCGAGGGAGAAGGGGGGGTTGCATGCGCAGGGTGGGGTGCATAGAATTATGGGTGTGGGGACCTGCACGCAAACCTCCCCCCCCCCCTTTCCTGGCATGCGATGGCAAAAAAATGTTAGCCATGACTGACCTATACCATTTCAGATAAATGATTGCCTCTAGACTCTTCTTAAAAAACATTACCTGTCTCTTTTTTTTGCCATCGATCTCTGTTTGATTGCCACATCAATCCTTGAAGGACTGAAGGATCCTCCCCATCCTTCAAATGTCATCTCCCCCTGGTGATGCCATGGTCTTCTCCTTGGCCTGGCAGGATAATATTCGATCAAGACATCTTTTTGACTGCAACATCTCCCCCATCCTTCAAAGAACAGCTCCCCAGGAGATGCCACAGTCTTCTCGTTAACTTGGCAGGATCATACTTGATTAACATCTACTTGACTGCAGCATCTCCCCATCCTTCAAGGACACAGCTCCCCTGGACATTCTATGGACTTCTCCTTAGCCTGGTAGGACCAACATTTATTTAAGTGCAACATCATCCCATTAATAGCCAAGGCATAAACCTCCAATTACATCTACTATTCAAGACGGCTCACTCTTTGCTCTCACCTGTGGATCAGTTCTTATTCTTACTCCAGGCACCCATCTGCCAGAACAAGAAAAGAAAAGAAATTAAACAAAGAATAGATAGCCCACCACAATGGGCTACCTTAATGAGTTTATCTGCTTTGGTAACTTGAAATTGAGGTCAGTTTGGGACACCGCACAATTAAGCAACTGTTTTCGAAAAGCAGGAAAATACAACATGATGGGGTTTAAAAGAGGCTCCCAACAGCAGCGTAAGGCTGTTACTGCCAACTGCTAATCCCTTTTGCCGGCAAATGGAAGCCATCTCCTACCAGAAAACCACAGGGGCAGAGTGTGTATTTGTGTGTGGGTGGATGGGTGTGTGAGTGTGTGTGTGTGAGAGAGAGATGAGAGAAAGAGAAAGAAAGAGAAAGAAAGAAAGAAAAAAGAGGGAGAGGGAGAAAGAGAGAGAGAGAGAAAGAGAGAGAGAGAAACACAAAGAGAGAGACACAAAGAAAGAGAAAGAAAGAAAAAGAAAGAGGGAGAGAGAGAAAAAGAGAGACAGAGAAAGAGTGACACAAAGAGAGACACAAAGACAGAAAGAGAAAGAAAGAGAAAGAAAAAGAGAAAAAGAAAGAGAGGGAGAGGGAGAAAGAGAGAAGGATATTAATGCATTCTCTTTGGCTTACTTACACGCAATTGAATTACTTCTCTTTTGTAATGGAAAGCAGTTCTCGGTCACCCGAATTATAAAGATCCCCTTCGGCTTGGCTGTTTGAGTAAATTAAATGATAAGGAGGAAGGTGGAGGAGAGAAAGAGAGAGAGAGAGAGAGAAATTGAAGAGAGAGAGGGAGGTTGAGAGAGATTGAGAAAGACAGAGGGAAAGGTTGAGAGAGAAAGACTGAGATTGAGAGAGAGAGATTGAGAAAGACAGAGAAAGACAGAGATATCGAAGAGAGAAAGATTGAAAGACAGAGCGAGACAGAGACAGAGAGAGGTTGAGACAGAAAGAGATTGAGAGAGTGAAAGGGAGAGGGAGGGGGAAGGTACAATAGAAAGTCATGCATTTCAAAAGAATGAAAACATCAAAATAAAAAAAAACAGAGGAACGCTAAGTGGCAGAGGAGGTTGAGGGGATGGACGACATACCAGGGGTGTTGGGGGGGGGGGTGAAGAAAAAAAGGCAGCCATGTTAAGCAGCCATCTTTGACAGATTCTATTCAGGTAGATAATGAAAAAAGTATGAGGCATTATGATTGCTAATATCATGCTCTGGAGCGTAACTCTTTTTGCAATGGGTGGATTTAAATTTGTGTTTTATTCTCCCCCCCCCCCCCCCCGGCTATTTCCACCCCTCTCTCTATCTTTTCAGAGTTTCGTCTCCAACCTAATAGGCCTGTTGGATCTGCAGCAGGGATGCTCTAGCCAAAATTGGGAGAGCCCCTTCCCAACAAGAAGATTGTTTTGGTAGGACGAGTTTTCCAAATAAAATTGCTTCTCAGGAGGATGAGATTTTGGGACACGCCACCCCACCCCAGGCTACAGGAATGAGACCGAAGCCTTGTTATCATGGATGTCCCCTATCCTAGCCCAAACTAATCTTGTTTAGGGGCACATCTGTACGGTGGACCTGTCACTCTTCATGGTTTTCTGCAAAGCCTCCTGCGAAATGTAGTTAAAAAGTCCTCCAAGGTCTTTCTAAACTCCGATCCAGACATCTGATCCTTCTATCTGGTTGCAACCACAAAAGCACATGGAAGATGGTTGGTTAATAACCAGCAGATGTAATCGCAGAACAAGGCAAAACGTTGTTTTGGGATTTGAGCCGTGGTGGCAGCACGGTGGTTAGAATGCAGCATTGCAGGCTAATTCTGCTGACTCGTTTGCCAACAGTTCAAATCTCCCCAGGCTCAAGGTTGACTCAGCCTTCCCATCCTTCTGAGGTTGGTAAAATGAGTAGACCCAGATTGTTGGGGGCAAGAGACTGACTCTGTAAACTGCTTAGAGAGGGCTGTAAAGCACTGTGAAGCGGTATATAAGTCTAAGTGCCATTGCTATTGCCCTTCCTTCAGAAGGAAGGAGAAGGAGAAGGAGAAGGAGAAGGAGATGGAGATGGAGATGGAGATGGAGATGAAGGAGAAGAAGAAGAAGGGGAAGGGGGAAGGGGAAGGGGAAAGAGATGGAGATGGAGATGAAGGGGAAGGAGAAGGAGATGAAGGAGAAGGGGAAGGAGATGGAGATGGAGATGAAGGGGAAGGAGATGGAGATGGAGAAGGAGAAGGGGAACAGGAAGGGGAAGGGGAAGGGGAAGGGGAAGGAGATGGAGATGAAGGGGAAGGAGATGGAGAAGGAGAAGGAGAAGGGGAAGGGGAAGGGGAAGGGGAAGGGGAAGGAGATGGAGATGAAGGGGAAGGAGAAGGAGAAGGGGAAGGGGAAGGGGAAGGGGAAGGGGAAGGGGAAGGGGAAGGGGAAGGAGATGGAAAAGATGGAGATGGAGAGGAGCAGAAGAAGAAGGAGAAGGAGAAGAAGAGTTCCTTCCATCCTGCCTTGTGTTCCATCCTTCCACCCTTCGGCCTTCCCCCCGTTCAGCGCTGTCAACCATGCAATTCTTTCTATTTCGTGACCAAATCACCAGCCTTTTAGGAAAAAACCATCCAAGCAGGGAAAGGAAGCCTCACAGCTGCAGACAGTAAAGGTGCCTTGCCAATAAAATAAAGCCAAAAGAGAAACCCTCAACCACCAAATCCCACAATTGGACCGTAACAGGTTACAAAACCGAAGCATGAGGAGATTAAAAAAAAAAAAAATACACGCAGCCAATGTGATTTAATGGTCAAAGCTGGGGACTTCATAAAATCAATGAACTGGAAGCCCGTCAGACAAATTGACTAAAAGATTTAACTGCATACTCAATTATGAATAACCGCAAGTGAGTTGTGAACATTTAAGGAGTATCCGAGGATTTGAGGCGATTACCTTTAATTATGTCTCTGCAGAGAAAGAGAAGGAGGAGGACTATCACGCCGGCCACCATAATGAAGCTCGGCCTAAGTCAATATTTTAAGAAAGGAACTCTTTTCAAAGGGACAAAAGGAACTGAAATCAAGAGGGGGAAAAAAATATCCTTCCGGTGAGACAAAATGAATGCAAACAGACCTAGGAACGATTGTGCTTGGCAAAACCATTGTTTAGAAGTGTGTTTTTGAGTAGAATGACGGGTCTACAATATAACTCAGAACAGGAAATGGAATAAATTGGGTTCGTCTCAGCTGGGACCAGTCTCTCAACTTTATTAGCATTCAGGAGCTCTCTGGAGCCATTTCTTCTTCTTCTTTTTAATAATGCAGACAGATTGTATTACCTGTCACTTCAAATAAATCTGGAGCAATCTCGTTTCATGTAGGGTACGGTTTGCACAATTGCACAACAATCTCTAGATGCACTGGTAAAATGGGCCTGGAAATCATGATAATTAAGCTGTGTTATTAAGGGAAAGTAAGAAAGTAAGTACCGTATTTTTCGAAGTATAAGATGCACCTTTTTCTCCCCTAAAAGGGAGTGAAAATTTAGGTGCGTTTTATACACCGAATGTAGCCCCACCCACCCGCTGGCCCCCACCCTTTGACTTCTGCCTCCCAGCAGTTTACCTCCTTGCAGCAAACAGCAAGAAGAAACAGCTCCTTTCAGCTTGAGCACAGCCTAATTAGCAGAAGTTGATTGGATTGGCCTCCCGACTCTCAGCTGTTTTGTGCAGGGCTCTGCTGCTTGCTGCAAGGAGGTAAATTGCTGGAGCAGATTTTTTTTCCCCTTGTGCTAATCAAGCTATGCTGAAAACGAAAATGAAAGTAAAACAGGCTGTTTGCTGTTTGGTACAAGGAGGCAAAATTGCACAGAGGCAGAGGGAGATTTCTTTTTCTTCTTTTCCTCACCAAAAAAGGTAGGTGCGTCTTATAGTCCGGTGTGTCTTATACTCTGAAAAGTATGGTAAGGAAGGAAGGAAGGAAGGAAGGAAGGAAGGAAGGAAGGAAGGAAGGAAGGAAGGAAGGAAGGAAGGAAAAGCACTTAGACTTATATACCACTCCATAGTGCTTTACAGCCCTCTCTAAGCAGTTTGCCCCCAACGAGATAGGTCCTCATTTTACCGACCTCGGAAGGATGGAAGGCTGAGTCAACCTTCAGCTAGTCAGCGTCGAACTGCTGGCAGTCAGCAGAATTAGCCTGCAATACTGCATTCTAACCACTGTGCCACCATGGGAAAGAAAGAAAGAAAGAAAGAAAGAAAGAAAGAAAGAAAGAAAGAAAGAAAGAAAGAAAGAAAGAAAGAAAGAAAGAAAGAAAGGAGAAGAGAAGGAAGGAAGGAAAGAGAGAGAAAGAAAGAAAGAGAGAGAGAGAGAGAGAGAGAGAGAGAGAGAGAAAGGAGGGAGGGAGGGAGGGAGGAAGGGGAGGGAGGAATTTTAGTAGATCAAGGGTAGAAAGGATTTCTGGCAGAAGATATTTTACTAGCAAGAAAATCTTAACTGATAACTGCAATTTTACTACCTTAAAGATCTCTAGGGAGAAAATGCCTTCATTGCCGTTTTTCTTGAGTAACACTCACGGATGTAAGCTTCTTCTGGAAACAAATAAACTAGTTTCAAAATGGGTTTCTATACACATACACACCTGGGAACTACAACTTGGTTGCACAATATGCTGAGAGCTGCATTCTTTGCAGCAGAAAGGTGATTCCCTCGCCTTGGGACTAAGAATGGACATGTCCAAAATATCACGGAGCGAGAAACATCTCTGCAATATCCAATTTGCATCCTCTCCCCCATTTAGACCGTGAAGAGTTAGAAAGAAGATGAAAGGAATTAAAAGATGTTGAGACTTTGGAAAAAAGTTCAGAGAAGAGCAACTAAGATGATCAAAGGCCTGGAGACGAAAACCCTATGAAGAACGGCTGCAGAAGGACTAGGGGGGACATGACAGCAGTCTTCCAGTATTTGAGGGGCTACCACAAAGAAGAGGGGGTTATTTTCCAAAGCACCAGAAGGCAGGAGAAGAAGCAACAGGTGGAAACTAATCAAGGAGAGAAGCAACCTGGAATTAAGGAGAAGCTTCCTAACAGCGAGGACAATCAACCAGTGTTGCCTTCAGAAGTTTGGGCGCTCCATCACTGGAGGTTTTCAAGAAGAGACTTGTCTGAGATGGCATAGGTTCTCCTGCTTGAGCAGGGGGCTGGACTAGAAGACCTCCAAGGTCCCTTCCACCTCCATTCTATTCCAAATTCTAAAAGCAATCCATAATCCCCACCTGATTTGATTGCTAATTTAGTATCCTATGACTATCACTAAGTGTCGTATCTTTTGATTCTTGATTAATGCATTTTTATGTACACTGAGAGTTTATGCACCGAAGACAAATGTGTGTCCAATCACACTTGGCCAATAAAAAATTCTATTCTATTCTATTCTATTCTATTCTATTCTATTCTATTCTATTCTATTCTATTCTATTCTATTCTATTCTAAATTCCTCTTCTACTTCTCTCACTCTGTTCTGTTCTGTTCTGTTCTAAATTCCTCTTCTTCTTTCACTCTACTCTACTCTGCTCTACTCTACTCTACTCTTCTAAATTCCTCTTCTACTTCTCTCACTTATTCTATTCTATTCTATTCTATTCTATTCTATTCCCATTCCATATTCTATTCTATTCTATTCTATTCTATTCTATTCTATTCTATTCTATTCTATTCTATTCTATTCTATTCTATTCTATTCTATTCTATTCTATTCCCATTCCATATTCTATTCTATTCTATTCTATTCTATTCTATTCTATTCTATTCTATTCTATTCTATTCTATTCTATTCTATTCTATTCTATTCTATTCTATTCTATTCTCACCTTCTCTGATAAGCATGGGCCAAAACACTCCATGATTCTGTAATCTAACCACCATGCTCGTTGCGTTCAACCTGCCAACTCCGAATCTGTGACGACCTGCCTTTGTTCTGGGGAGCGGCTGGAAGGGGCCTTGACCTTAATCTTCCACATGTCCGTTTTCATTTGTAAGGACAAAGAATTCCATCACGAAAAGCCAGGCCAGGCCGATTTCTATCTGTGGTCTGAATTGACTGCCCAAACAATCAGGTCGTTCTTTGATCACCCAGCCCTCCATCTCAACGGAGATGCCGTCAATAAATTTTGCTTTTTTCCTAGCCAAAAAAAAAAAAAAAAGCTAGTTTCTCGTAGCACATACTAATATCTGGCTAATTTCCACCTGACGAGCCAGCAATAGATGTGCATTATAAATCAGAACGTCGCTGATCCTTTAGGAATGGAGAACATATGTTGCAATCTGCTATAGGGGGGAAGCATTCACCGATTAAAGCACAGTTTATTTTATTTTATTTTATTTTATTTTATTTTATTTTATTTTAGTTTATTTTAGTTTAGTTTAGTTTAGTTTAGTTTAGTTTAGTTTAGTTTAGTTTAGTTTAGTTTAGTTTAGTTTAGTTTAGTTTAGTTTAGTTTAGGTTTGTCACTGCACCTCGTACAATGAAATTAAATGACACCTATAGATTATAACTATACAAATAAAAACATGAACACACATCCTTCACATTCTATACCCGTGATGGCGAACTGGTGGCATGCATGCCAGAAGTGGCACGCAGTGCCCTCTCTTGACGGCATGCGAGCCGTCGCCCCAGTTCAGCTCCGCCACGCATGCAAGCACGCCTCCTCCCAGCCAGCTGGTATTCGGGTCTCTGTCTCGCACATAAGGGGGTGGCGTGCACGCATGCGTGGGGGGGGGAGGCAGGTGCACATGTGGAGGGGCAGGGCACATGCGAGGGACCCGCATGCATGGGGGGGAGTGCATGTGGGGGCCTTGCACGCATTCATTTTGGGGGTTCAGGTACACTTTCGGCAATCGGTCCGGAAAAGATTAGCCATCACTGTTCTATACAATTGAATTGAAAACCCCTGATATTGCATTAATATTGCACTATATACAGTAGAATTCAATATAGTTACTGCCCTGGGATAGAAGCTGTTTTTCAGCCTATTTGTCCTTGTTTTTATTGTTCTGTACCGTCTGCCAGATGGTAATAGTTCAAAAAAAAAAAAAAAAAAAGGGAGGGGTGCCCAGGATGAGATGGATCTTTAAGAATGTTTTGAACTTTCTCAAGGCAGCGGGGGCTATAAAGCACTTCCAAAGAGGGGAGAGGGCAACCCATGATCCTCTGGGCAATGACTTTAATCCTCTGGAGCGCTGTCCTATCTGCCACTGTGCAATTGGCACACCATACACGGGTGCAGTCAGTTAAAATACTCTCTGTGGTGCAACGGTAGAAGGTCACCAGCAGTTTTCCATTCAGTTGTTGTTTCCTGAGAAGTCTCAGGTAGTATAATCTCTGCTGAGCCCTTTTGACCAGTGATGCAATGTGAGCACCCCAGGTTACGTCCTCTTTTTATGATAACACCAAAAACTTAAAACTGGCCACTTGCTCCGCTCGGTCTCCATTGATAATTCACAGCTGTGAATTGATTAAAATATCGATACCTATTCAGCGCAGCCCTGCTAATGAGAGAAGGCATTAAGGGGGGAGACGGAAGGATATAATATGATATAATGAGCATTTTCTTCTTCTCCCCATCCAGCCACCCCCCCATATTTGGATCTCCCACCTCTCTTTTGTCCCTGACCATGAAGAATAGTTTGAATGGCATCTGAAATGTGGAAAAATGGAACCAACCGAGGGGCGGGGGAACTGGGTGTAAAAGAAAAGGGAGAGGCAGAAGCTGGGGTGGGATTCAAAAAATTTAGCAACCGTCTCTCTGCCCAGTTGCTGGGTGGGCGTGGCCATGGTGGGCATGGCCTACTTGACTTCCTTTTTCTATTTTTTCCTTTTTTCTTTTTATAACCTTTATTAACATTGAAAATCCAAAAATTCAAGTTAAAATACATCTATCACAAAAATACATCCGTAATAAATTATACAATTCAACGTCATTCTGACAGTACGTAATTCTTAACTTTGTTCATCTATTCTCGCATATTCCTACTTAATCGACATTTTTCACCCTCCCCAGGCTCCGGAGGCTTTTCTTGAGCCTCCGGGAGGGCGAAAGCAGCCTCCCCTGGCCTCTGGAGGCCCTCTGGAGGCCGGAAACGGGCTCATTTCCAGATTTCTGGAAGTTCTGGGAGGCCCATTTTTCACCCTCCCGGAGGCTCCACTCGGGCCCTGCACTTACCTGGCATCCAAAATGGGCTGCATGAAGACTCCTGGGAGGGGTGGGGCAGGGTGGGAGGGGCCAGCCAGTCCTTGTAACTACCGGTTCGGTGAGCAGATGTAAAATTAGCATCCGGTTCTCTTGAACCAGTCCGAACTGGATGAATCCCACCCTTGGGTAGGAGGCTAATCAGATGGGGGTTTAGGTTAAAATATGTTCAGGGCCCCCAATGCAACAGAACCAGTGGAGCTCCCTGTTTCTCACTCATCTCTTTTTTGTTCCTTTTTCCCCTTCTTTCTTTCCTTTCCTTCCTCCCTCCCTCCTTCCTTCTCTTTCATCATTATTCCTTTCCTTTCTCCTCTTCTTCCTTCCTTCCTCCCTGCTGCCATCCTTGTTTTCTTTTTGTTCTTCCTTCCCTTTTTTCCTTTCCTTCCTTTCTCCCAATTATCCATCCTTCCCCTTTTCTTTTTCATTATTCCTTTCCTCCTTCCTCCCTTCTGCCTTCCTCTTTTTCTTTCCTTTCTTTCCTCCCTTTCATCCATTCTTTCTCTTCTTTCTTCAATATTCCTTTTCTCCTACCCCCCATCTTCCTTCTTTTTCTTTTATTCCTCTTTCCCTTCCTTCCTTTCCTTCCTACCTCCCATTGATCCATCCTCCTTTTCTTTGTTATGCCTTCTCTCCTTCCTTCCTTCCCTCCTGCCTTTCTTTTTCTTCCTTCCTCCCATTGATCCATCCATTCATCCACCAATTCATCCATCCATCCTCCTTTTCTTTCTTTTATTCCTTCCCTCCTTCCTTCCTTTTTCCTCCTTTCTCATTCCTCCTTTCTTTCCTTCTGTTTCTCTCTTTCCTTCCTTGCTTCCTTCCTTTCCTCCTTCCCTTTCTGTCCTTCTTTCCTTCCTTACTCCCTCCCTCCCTCCTTTTCTGTCTTCCTCCCTCCCTCCCTCCCTTCCTCACCCCCACCCCCCAAGTCACCACTTTCTCTCTCCAAAAACCCTGCAATAAAACAAGGCTAGGAGATGCGCCTTACATCCTTAGTATTTTCTAACCTTTTCAAAGACAACGAAAAGCATCCCTAAGCAGGGACAAATCACAAAACCAAATTGTTTCTTGGTGAATATAGATATTTAGCGTTCAGCCCCTGTTACTATATCAAAAAGCCACAACAGTGACATTTACAAGAATCTGGGACATTTTTATTTTATTTTAATCTCTCTTTCCCTCCCACCTCCCCTTCTTCCCCTCCTCCTCCTTCTCCTCCTCCTCCTCCTCCTCTTCCCAGGCCAGTTCAGCTACCATCAATATGCATTCCTCTCTTGGCTGCTCTAATATATTGGAATGTCAATATCTCCACAGCCAATAAAAATGCATCAGGTACTTTTCCATTGTAGCCGGCCTCATAAAACCACACTTCATTTGATAAACAACAGTGATAAAAACAGATCAGAGAAGCTGTGCTGAATCCAGAGATTTCTTTCTGGTTAAAGAAAAAAAGAAAAAACCGGCAGTAGGAAGAGGGGAAAGGAGATTTTGATTTAATGTAAGGTTACTAGGAAGCGCTTAGAAGGTGAAAAGGACTATCGGCTCCTATTAAGTAGATCTGCTTGGGATCGTAAGATCAAATTCTTATGGATTCCTGTCATTCCTCATCAATCTAGGGGTCAAAATTTTGCCCAGCTGAGGACCGTATTTTATATTTAGAGAACCAGCGATGACAAAAATCTAAGATTGGGAGTTTTCTGTCTCTCATTGATAGTTCTTTCAAAGACTGTTTTGACTTTTTTTTTTAAAGGAATGCTGGTGGGCAAATTTCAGAAGACCATTTTTAACAGATTAACAGAGTTGGAAGGGACCTTGCTGGTCATCTAGTCCAACCCCTTCCCCAAGCAGGACATTTGCCTCTACCTTGGATCGAACTCACAACCTCCTGATTGTAAGGCAAGAGCTCTGCCTCTAGGCCACTGCAGTCATCTCATTTTTGTAGCCCTTGAGTTAAAAGTAATACAAGAGGCCATCCTAAAGACTGCTAGGCCCTATATCATTCCAGACAAATGGCTGTCCTGTCTCTTCTTAGAAACTTCCAGTGATGAAGCACACACAACTTGCCTCTCCGTTTGCAAAAACGGGGCGCGCAGAGGGTTTGGAATAGAATAGAAGAATAGAATAATTTTATTTCTATACCGCCCTTCTCCCGAAGGACTCGGGGCGGTGTACAGCCAAGTAAAAACAAAATATACAAACATCATAATTTGAATTTTAAAAATCATTAAAATGATTACATTTTCAGCTGAAATTAATTCAAAACCCCAACACTTTAAGACTCCAATTTAAAACTCAATTACAAAGATAGCCCTGCCTGTCGGAAGAGCAGGGTCTTGAGTGAAAAACTCGGAGGTCGGAGATCGTACGTATTTCCGGGGGCAGTTTGTTCCAAAGGGCAGGGTTCCCACAGAGAAAGCTCTCCCCCTGGGTGTCGCTGGCCGACATAGTTTGGCCGATGGCACCCTGAGGAGTCCCTCTCTGTGGGAGCGAACTGGTCGGTGGGAGGTTATCGGTGGCAGGAGGCGGTCTCGTAGGTACCAGGTCCTGAGCCATGGAGCACTTTAAAGGTGGTAACCAACACCTTGAATCACACCCGGAAGACCACTGGGAGCCAGTGCAGCTCACGCAGGAGAGATGTTACATGGATGCAACGGGTTGCACCCATAACCACCCGCGCGACCGCATTCTGGACCAGTTGGAATCTCCGAGTGCTCTTCAAGGGGAGCCCCATGTAGAGAGCATTGCAGTAGTCCAGCTGGGAGGTGACAAGGGCGTGAGTGACCATGCGCAAGCGTCCCGGTCCAGAAAGGGACGCAACTGGCAGATCAGGCGAACCTGATAAAAAGCCCTCCTGGCCACAGCCGTCATATGCTCTTCTAAAGACAGCCGTGCGTCCAGGAGGACACCAAGATTGCAAGCCTTCTCCGTGGGGGCTAGAGATTCACCCCTTATAGACAGCGATGGCGTCAGCTGACTATACCGGGATGCCGGAAGCCACAGCCACTCCGTCATGGAAGACCTGCAGAGTGCTCCTGGGGACTGGGGAGGACAAAAACTTTACCTCTTTGAAATGCGTCTTATATTCCAGTGTGTCTTATAGTCCGAAAAATACGGTAACTTGGATTTCTCCCGAGCAGGGGGCTGGACTGGACAGCCTCTAGCCATCCCTGTTTCAACGCTGTTGTTTTGAAAGTCGCGTCACATCCATCCTTTCTGCCTCTACCCTCATTCTCTCCAAACAGCTGGTTGTATTTTGGTTCCTTCGGCTCTCGGCTTGAAAAAAAAGCACCCAAATCAAATGGCTTTTCACGGGCAAAGAATACATCATTTCCCGTTTTCTTTGTGAAGGCTTATCTCATCTCGCCGCATCATCATAAAAAATAATAATAATATTCCAGTCCGGGAGTGGGTTGAGTAATTATGGTGTGCAGTTCCACTCCGTCAGCTCCCTTGGCTCTCGCCAAACTCTTGATTTTTTTTTTTTTTGCTTTTCAAACCAAGCCATCCACTGTTTAAAACTGTGCCATTGGTCAAATTATGTCGATTGGTGACCCCCAGGGGAAGAGCCTTCTCGGTGGGGGCCCTTGCCCTATGGAATGAATTGCCCCAGAGATACATAGGATCCCCGACCTCCGTGCCTTCCGTCGGGCCCTTAAGACCCTGTTATTCCAACAAGCTGGTCTGACTGAATGATAAGCTTTAATGGGTATTTTAGCTATGGGATTTTAATTATTACGGCCAATTTATTGAATCTATTTTAACTGTTTTTAACTTTTGTGTCTCTGTTGTTTTATTATGGCTTGTACACCGCCCTGAGTCCTTCGGGAGAAGGGCGGTATAAAAGTTTAATCAAATAAATAAATAAATCAATAAATAAAACAAGTTTGGGAAAGGGAAGAATTGCATTGACCACAGTTGCAACGAACCATCGGAACAAGGGAAAGGAAGTGGAAAAAAGCTCTTGTAAACTGGAATCACCCCGAGACGGAAAGTAGATCAGTAAGGAAGTGTGAATTAATTTCCTATAATGTCAACGAGGGGTGGGCTTTAAAAATTTTTAGCAAGGGGTTCTCTGCCCAGTTGCTGGTTGGGCGTGGCCATGGTGGGTGTGGCCTAGTCGGCCTCCTGCACCACGGCAAGATAGGGGGCGTTTTGCCCTCCCCGGGCTCTGGAGGCTTTACTCAAGCCTCCGGGATGGTGAAAATGGCCTCCCCAGGCTCCGGAGGCCCTCTGGAGGCTGGAAACAGGCCTGTTTCTGGTCTTCCCGATCTTTCGGTAGGCCCATTTTTCGCCCTTCCCAAGCTTCTGTGAGCGCCCTGCACTTACCAGCATCCAAAACGGGCTGCGTGGGGACTCCTGGCATAGGTGGGTGGGCGATGCCACCGAGGAGTGGGATTTGGGGGTTCTCCAAACTGCACAGAATCTTAGCTAGAGGTTCTCCCTAACCCCCATCGGCCTACCCCTGATATCAACATCTAAAATATGTGGACGGATGTGGGTCTCATCTAGAGAAGTGGAAAGGTGGCCTAAAGGTGAAGCTCTCGCCTCATAATCGTGAGGTTGCGAATTCTATCCCAGGTAGCAGCAGATATTTCTCTCTCTGGGCACACTGAGAATGTATCTGTTGAACAAAACTCTGCATCGGCAACAGGAAGGGCATCCGGCCAGTAAACACTCAGCTCCATTCAGTTGCCCAAAACTCCACCCTGCAAGGGATTTTGGAGTCGTTAAAAGATGATGACGTGGGTCTGTTTTATATAATGAGGTTGAGTCTATCCATTGACTGCAAATTACTTTCCATTATATACAAACTATCTATTGACACTCATTTATTAACTCCCAATCATTTACCCATTCTGATTGAACTATGATCTTGATGCTATCCTTTCGTTGATGCAGTTTAGGACTGTGTTGGCTTTTTAGGCAGCTGTAGCACATTTTTCAGTCCGAATACAGCTGGAAGGGGCCTTGGAGGCCTTCTAGTCCAACCCCCTGCTCAAGCTGGAGACCCTCTATCATTTCAGGCAAGTGGCAGTCCAGTCTTTTCGTAAAAGTCTTCAGTGATGGAGCAACCATGATTTCTAGATGCAAGTTTTTCCACTGGTAAATTGTCCTCACTGTTAGGAAATTCCTCCTTAATTCCAGGTTGCTTCTCTCCTTGGTTAGTTTCCATCCCTTGTTTCTTGTCTTGTCTTCTGGTGTGTTGGAGAACAATTTGACCCCCTCTTCTTTGGGGCAGCCCTTCAAATATCGGAAGACTGCTATCATGTCAGCCAGTGGTGAAATCCAAATTTTTTTACTACCGGTTCTGTGGGCGTGGCTTGGTGGGTGTGACAGGGGAAGGATTTATTTATTTATTTATTCATTTATTTATTTATTTATTTATTTATTTATTATTTATTTATTTTTAAATTTGATTTATATGCCGCCCTTCTCCGGAGACTCAGGGCGGCTTACAATGCGTTAAGCAATAGCCTTCATACTTTTGTATATTTATATTTATACAAAGTCAGCTTATTGCCCCCACAAACTGGGTCCTCAATTTACCCACCTTATAAAGGATGGAAGGCTGAGTCGACCTTGAGCCTGGCTGGGATTGAACTGGGATTTATTTATTTATTTGTTTCGATTTATAAACCGCCCTTCTCCAACCGGGCTCAGGGCGGTGAACAGCCAGGGTAAAACATGATATACAAAAATTAAAACAATTTTTAAAAATATTAAATGATTTCGGCCGACAAATTAAAACACCCCAATTTAAAATCAATTCCAATTTAAAAACAGAGGATGGGATCAAGCCAGCCCGGCTAGATGAAATAGGTGGGTTTTAAGGGCCCGATGAAAAGTCCGGAGGTCTGGTATCCTGCGTATCTCCGGGAGTAGGTCATTCCAGAGGGCGGGTGCCGCCACAGAGAAGGCTCTCCCCCTGGGGGTCGCCAGCCGACATTGCCTGGCCGACGGCACCCTGAGGAGGCCCTCTCTGTGCGAGCGTACTGGCCGGTGGGAGGCTATTGGTGGCAGAAGGCGGTCTCGCAAACACCCAGGCCCTAAGCCATGGAGCGCTTTAAAGGTGGTCACCAACACCTTGAAGCGCACCCGGAAGACCAGGATACTGCAAAATCTCCATTCCCACCCCACTCTTGGGCCAGCCAGAGGTGGTATTTGCCGGTTCTCCGAACTACTCAAAATTTCTGCTACTGGTTCTCCAGAACCTGCTGGATTTCACCCGATTCTTCTTTTCTTTAGACTAGCCAAACCCAGTTCCTGCAGCTGTTCTTTGTATGTTTTACTTCCCAGGCCTTTGATCATCGTAGCTCCTCTTCTCTGCCCTTTTTCCAAAGTCTCGATTTTTTTTAAAAAAAAAAATAGATTTATACGCCACCCTTCTCCGGAGACTCAGAGCGGCTTACAATGCGTTAAGCAATAGCCTTCATACTTTTGTATATTTTATACAAAGTCAGCTTATTGCCCCCACAAACTGGGTCCTCAATTTACCCACCTTAGAAAGGATGGAAGGCTGAGTCAACCTTGAGCCTGGGGAGATTCGAACTTACACTAATTGCAGACAGCTGAATGTCCTTCTGTCCGTCCTTCCTTCCTTCCTTCCTTCCTTCTTTTTTTTAATTTGATTTATATGCCGCCCTTCTCCGGAGACTCAGGGCGGCTCACAATGCATTAAGCCATAGCCTTCATACTTTTGTATATTTTATACAAAGTCAGCTTATTGCTACCACAAACTGGGTCCTCAATTGACCTACCTTAGAAAGGATGGAAGGCTGAGTCAACCTTGAGCCTGGGGAGATTCGAACTGGTGCAATTGCAGACAGCTGGATGTTAATAACAGGATTTTTAGTCTGCTTATTAGCCTGTTGAGCTATCCAGGACATCTTTTTTGGAACGTGGTGTCCAAAACTGGATGCAGGATTCCAGGTGTGGCCTTATTAAGGCTTTATAAAGGGGTACTAACGCTTCACATGATTCTGATTCTGTGCCTCTGTTTATACAACCCAGGATTGTGTTAGCGTTGTGTCGGCTGCTTCTTGATAAGCCGGGAAAATTGTTGTCAGAATTCCATCCGCGTGCTGTCCTCTGAACTCTTTTTCCAAAGGCAGAGTTCCACATTGCAGCTAATTCATGAATAAAATTAGCGTACAGGCTGTGTGGAAATTCCATCCCTGGATATCTCAAAGGTGCTTTTTTTCAGGTGGCAACTGGGCTTTCTTACCTTTTCGTTTTTGGAAGACGTTTTGCTTCTCATGCAAGAAGCTTCTTCAGCTCCGACGTGGATGGTGGGGAAGGGAAGGATTGATAGTCCTTGCAGACAGCTGGTCCTTTGCATCCTTTGAGAGCAGTGGTTCTCAACCTTGGTAGCTTGAAGATGGGTGGACTTCAACTCCCAGAAACCCCCAGCCAGCGCTGCTGGCTGGGGGATTCTGGGAGTTGAAGTCCACCCATCTTCAAGCTACCAAGGTTGAGAAACACTGTTTTAGAGGATCTCTGAGGCCACTTGAAGGTTTCTCTGTGTCCTCAGGGCCACCTGAGTGGTGCAAAGGGTTCCTATAGTCTGCAATTTTTTCTCCCTGGAAATCCATTTCTACTTCCACACCATTCCAAGGATAGAAATAGAATAACAGAACTGGAAGGGACATTCATCCCTAATTGCATAGCTAAAACTCTGTAGAGATTCTCAGTCATCCAGGCCATGGTTTTCCCAAAGGTGCTTTTTTTTTTTTTGAGAGGCAACTGGACTTTCTTGTTTTTTCTTCTTTTGAAGAAGAAGAAAAGGATCCAGGGAAAATGGATCTACTAATGATCCATTTTCCCTGGATCATTAGTAGAAAAGTCCTTGTGACTTCATTTCTGCTTTGGCATGCAGGCCTTCATGTGCGAAGACACAATCATTTGCTGCCACCTAGTGGCCGGTCTTTCTCATTTCTTCTCTTCCTGCCTTCCAGTCTGCAGACAGACAAGGCTTTTTTTAAAAAAATTGATGTATATGCCGCCCTTCTCCGGAGACTCAGGGCAGCTTTACAATGTGTTAAGCAATACTGTGCCAAGCCATGGTTTGCTGAGCCGGCATTGCAAAAACCCAGGCAGTCCTCGACTTACAACGCTCCATTTAGTGACCTAAATTACAACGGCACTGGAAAAATTGACTTACGACCATGTTTCATACCGTTATTGCAGCATCCCTGGCGTCATGTGGTCAAAATTCGGAGCCTTGGCAACTTACGTGTATGGATGACATGTGTTGCGCTGCCCTGGGATCACGTAATCATCATTTGTGACCTTCCCAGCCGACTTCTGATAAGCAAAGGAAGGAAATTGGACTGGCTTAACAACTGCATGATTTGCTTCTCAACTGTGATTTTTTTAAAAAAAGGCAAAAAATGAGAAAAAACTCACTTACCGACTTCCTTGCTTAGCAACAGACATTTTGGACTCCATTGTGGTGGCAAGTCAAGATTCTATTCTATTCTATTCTATTCCATTCCATTCCATTCTTTATTCCTTATTCTATTCTCCTTTCCTTCTCTTTCTATTTCTCTTTCTCCTTCTCTTTCTCTCTTCCCTTCCCTTCTTTATTCCTTATTCTATTCTCCTTCCTTCTTTCTTTCCTTCTCATTCTATTCTATTCTATTCTATTCTATTCTATTCTATTCTATTCTATTCTATTCTATTCTATTCTATTCTATTCTATTCTATTCTATTCCATTCCATTCCATTCTTCATTATTCATTATTGTATTCTATTCTTTCCATTATTCATTATTCATTATTCTATTCTATTCTATTCTATTCTATTCTAATTCTAATTCTAATTCTATTCTATTCTGCTCCGCCCCACCCTATCCTATTTTCTATCTCTCCAGCTTGTTCTGTTCTGTTCATTTCCTATTCTATTTCTATTCCTAATCTATTCTATTCATTTCATTCCCTATTCTAATTCCTAATTTATTCTATCCTATCCTATCGAAGGGGATGTGGTGGCTCAGTGGCTAAGACGCTGAGCTTGTCGATCAAAAGGTGGGCAGTTCAGTGGTTCGAATCTCTAGTGCCGCCTAACGGAGTGAGCTTCTGTGACTTGCCCCAGCTTCTGCCAACCTAGCAGTTCGAAAGCAGGTAAAAAATGCAAGTAGAGAAATAGGGACCCCCTTTGGTGGGAAGGTCACAGCATTCTGTGCACCTTTGGCATTCAGTCATGCCGGTCACACGACCACGGAGACGTCTTCGGACAGCGCTGGCTCTTTGGCTTTGAAACGGAGATGAGCACCGCCCCCTAGAGTCGGGAACGACTAGCACATATGTGCGAGGGGAAGCTTTACGGTTACCTTTATCCTATCCTATCCTGATTTCTATTCCATTCCATTCCCTGTATGGGATTTGAGCTCTTATTTCTTCCCAGCTGTTTAAGGAAAGTTTTCTTAGTTCAGCCACAAGAGTGCAGTGCAAACTGTGTGTTAAACTAATCTGAAGACATGAAAGATGTCCTGAAAAAAGTTGGCATCTATTATTAAGGAAGTTCAGGATTCCCGTCGGGCCTTCTATGGTAGCCTGGGGAGGGCACTGCAGTTTCTTGGCACCATCATCCCTTGGCCATTAGGTTGCCAAGGCTGTTCGGCTGCTCTTTTCCTCCATGCCAAAAATAAAACAGATGTAAGGTAGAATCATTTCCGATTTCTACTTCTTGCCTGTGAGGTCATTGTTTTTAAAAATGCTTAGGGGGAAAAAAAAAACCAGCCAGGACTTAAGAGCATCATGCCTCCCAAGTTTTTTTATTTTATTTTACTTTATTTGTATCTCGCCTTTATTATTTTTACAAATAACTCGAGGAGTGAACATATCCAACACAGCTTCCTCCTCCTATTTTCTCCACAGCAATCACCCTGCAGGTTGAGTTGGGCTGAGAGAAGAGGACCAACCCAGAGTCACCCAGCTGGCTTTTGTGGTTGAGACTAGAACTCATCGTCTCCTGGTAATCGGCCCAAAGTCACCCAGCCGGCTTTCATACGTAAGGCGGGACTAGAACTCACCATCTCCTGGCGACTGGCCCAAAGTCACCCAGCCGGCTTTCATGCCTAGTAGGACTAGAACTCACAGTCTCCTGGCGACTGACCCAAAGTCACCCAGTTGGCTTTCATGCCTAAAGCAGGACTAGAACTCACCATCTCCTGGCAACTGGCCCAAAGTCACCCAGCCGGCTTTCATGCCTACAGCGGGACTAGAACTCACGGTCTCCTGGTGACTGGCCCAAAGTCACCCAGTTGGCTTTCATGCCTAAAGCAGGACTAGAACTCACTATCTCCTGGCGACTGGCCTAAAGTCATCCAGCCGGCTTTCATGCCTACAGCGGGACTAGAACTCACAGTCTCCTGGTGACTGGCCCAAAGTCACCCAGTTGGCTTTCATGCCTAAAGCAGGACTAGAACTCACCATCTCCTGGCGACTGGCCCAAAGTCTCCCAGTTGGCTTTCACATGCCTAAGGCAAGACTAGAACTCACTGTCTCCTGGTGATTAGCCCAAAGTCGGCTTTCCTACCTAAGACAGCACTAGAACTCACGGTCTCCCCCTTTCCAGCCAGGTGCCTTAACTACAGATCTGGCTGAATCTGTGCATCAGCGTGCAACCAGCAAGGTTCAATCTTCAGGCAAGAGAAACCGGATCTCTTGAGCTTTGTGTCAGAACATCATAATTGGGGGGCTGGGGGGGGGGGGCTGCCTGAATTGGAAAAAGAGGCTGAGCAGCAGCCAGGCGCTGGCTTTCATCCCCCGGTGCACCTGCCTGACCCCAGCCATTCAGATACGCCCCCCCCTCCCCTTCCGCGATGACCCAATTTGGTCTCTCTTCCTTTTATCTGGCTTTCCCTGCAAAGCCTTCGGAGGGGGTGTTGTAACCAGAGATAAGAAGCTGGAAGTTCCAGGTGTTTTTTGAGCCGCTCATGCAGGCCTTCACTTGTCGGAGGCTTGACAAGTTCGCAGCTGCCCTCCTACGACCCACGTTCCATCACACCTTTTTTGGTTGTTGTTTTTTTTTCAAATGACCCAGAGGGAGTTACAGGAAAGCTCTTTTTTAGGGGGAGAGGTGCCCCAGCCACCTGAGATTTGAGCCTGGCTGGGAGGCAGAGGGAGGGAGGGAGAGGGAGGAGGAGAAAGGGAAGAAAGATTGACAGAGGAGAAGCAGGAGGAGGAGGAGGAGAAAGGGAAGAAAGAAAGATGGAGAAGCAGGAGGAGGAGGAGGGAAGGGAAGGAGACAAGGGAAAGGAAGTGAGGAAGAAGGAGGAGGAGAAGCAGGAGGAGAGGCGAAGGAGAAGAGGTGGGGAGGGAGGGAGTGGAGGGAGGGAGGGGTGCAGGAGAAGGAGAGGAGGGAAGGAGGAGGAGAAAGGGAAGAAAGAAAGATGAGGAAAAGAAGCAGGAGGAGGAGGAGAGAAGGGAAGGAAGGAAGAGGGAGAGGAGCAGGAGGAGAGGCAAAGGAGGAGGAGGGGAGGTGGGGAGGTGGGAAGGGAGGGAGGGAGGAAGAGAGGGGAGGGAGAGGAGCAGGAGAAGGAGATGAGGGTGGGAGGGAGGAGAAGCAGGTGGAGGAGAAGAAAGGGAAGAAAGAAAGATGGAGGAGAAGCAGGAGGAGGAGAGAAGGGAAGGAAAGAAGAAGAAGGAAGGAAGGAGGGAGAGAAGGAAGGAAGGAAGGGAGAAAGGGAAGAGGTGGAGGAGGAGGTGTTCCCACTCAGGACTTGCTGCTGAATTGTTAAAAGTTATGCACCAGGCAAAAAAAGAAGGGAAGATGATTAATTTGAGCAAGTAAAATGGTTATTTAATTTGAATGTATTTCCCTAAAGTGAAATAAAACCTCTTTTCCCTTCGAGTCTCCCCCACTTCATCCTGCCCACTTTTTGCGGAGCCCTACTCCAAGCCTCCTCCACAGATCCAAAGCTTGTACTTGGGTTGGTCTCGGTAGGGCTATGTTTGCATGATGCAACCCTTAACCAGGTCAGTTACAGACAAATGGCTGGTTTTAATCTTCATTACTTGTCAAGCCACTTCTTTCTATTGGAGCCCGTTGTTGGCTCCAGCCATCTGGTTAGTTTCCGATTTACTCTACCGGTTCAAATGGATCCATACAGTCCCTAAATAAGTACGCAAGCATTCGGCGAACACATCTATTTTTGGCGGGCAAAAAAAAGTGTTTGGTGCCAATAAACCAGGATAATCCCAGATCAGTCACCTTGTGTGCAAAAGCTCTGATCCCCCAGGCTTTTGGGGGTGGGGGCTTGTTCCCTTCCAGTTTGCAGAGATGGGGGGGGGTCTTTCCTATGAACCCCAGGAGATGCCGCTCACTCATTGGAGATGACAGGAGCCGAACTTAAACTCTGGAAAGGAATCCGAAGATGGCTTCTCAAGATTTCGGATGTGGCTATTTTTATTGCCTTGTTAAAATGCCTTTGATAAGCCTGACCTTTCCTAAGATCCTGGTGAATGTCAGTTTATTACTGGACTGTCCACAACTCTTTCTCTGCCCCCGTCGCCGGTCAAGGCTGGATTGAAGCAATCACTTAATCCGACTAACCAGACTTGAATCAGTTTAGATTGTCTGTCTAGGATGGGTTTGGCAAGGTGGTTAAAGGCCTGTAGGACGTCAGCCCAGCTGAGGGCTCATCTCACTTAACAACTGTTTCGTTTAATGACAGAAATTTTGGGCTCCAAAATAGTGTGTTAAAATTATAAAGGTAAAGGTAAAGGTTCCTCTTGCACATATGTGCTAGTCATTCCCGACTCTAGCGGACGGTGCTCATCTCCGTTTCAAAGCCGAAGAGCCAGCGCTGTCTGAGGACGTCTCCGTGGTCATGTGGCCGGCATGACTCAACGCCAAAGGTGCATGGAACGCTGTTCCTTCCCCACCAAAGGTGGTCCCTATTTTTACTACTTGCATTTTTTACCTGGTTTCGAACTGCTAGGTTGGCAGAAGCTGGGACAAGTCACGGGAGCTCCCCCTGTTACGCGGCACCAGGGATTCGAACCGCTGAACTGCTGACCTTTCGATCGACAAGCTTAGTGTCTTAGCCACTGAGCCACTGCATCCCTTAAAAAAAAAATAAAGTATATAAAAAAAGTATATAAAAGTATATTGTGAGTTTAAAATATTAAGGATTAGAAATTGTGGGGATTTTGAGATACACTCCCGGGATTGATTAAATATGGTTAATATTTGACGTTCTTAGTAATCCTACCCATGTGGAATATTGAAGTGATGGTGGGCTAATGAGTAGTTCTTAAAATATTAAATAATAGTAATTTAGTAGGGGATAACAAATACATGGCGTAAAGAAGTGTTATCTGTGTTTAAATGAATTAGTGGGAAAAATGATAAAGGATTATGGAGAGAAAATAGTATTGTTGAAGTCGGGAGATTTTAGGACGACGCATACTTATTTGTATTATTATTCTTAGCATTGTTTAAAAAAGACTTGGCTCAGTCAATACACTGTCCACAAAATAGGTATGGTGTGAAAAAAAAACTGCAAATAAAACATGTTTTTTTTTTAAAAAAACAAATTTTAGGCTCCGCAGTCCCAGGGAGCCCAACATTTCTGTGGCTAAGTGAGACGTTTGTTAAGAGAGTTGTGTCCCACTTTACGACTTTTCTTGCCGCATTTGTTAAGTGAATCTCTGCAGTGGCTCATTTACCCAGATTATTATAGAACATAGAATCATAGGGTTGGGAGGGACCTTGGAGATCATCAGGTCCAACCCCCTGCTCAAGCAGGAGACCCTATACCAATGATGGCTAACCTTTTTGCCATCACGTGCCAGGAGTGGGGGAGGGGAGGGGCAGTCGCCCACATCCATAATTCTATGCGCCCTATTCCTGCGCTCCCCCCAATTTTGGCACACGATGGCCCTGTGGGCCCAGTAAGCCTGTTTTTCACCCTCCCCAGGCTCCAGAGTCTTTCTAGGACCTGGGGAGGGTTAAAACGTCCTCCCCCCTCCCCCGAGGCCCTCTGAAGGCTGGAAATGGCCCATTTGCCGACTTCCTGTGGGGCCGGAAGGCCTGTTTTTCGCTCTCCCCAGGCTCCAGAACCTTTCTAGGACCCTGGGGAAGGTGAAAATGTCCTCCCTCACCTCCGAGGCCCTCCGGAGGCCGGAAATGGCCCATTTGCCGACTTCCTGTGGAACCGGAAGGCCCATTTTTCGCTCTCTCCAGGTTCCAGAGCCTTTCAAGGAACCTGGGGAGGGCAAAAACGGCCTTCCCCACCTCCCAGAGGCCCTTTTTCCCTACTTCCAGTGGGCCCAGAAGGCCCAAAAATCAGTTGGCTGGTGCACGCATGCACGCCAGAGCTGAGCTCACCAATATGGCTCCGCGTACTACCTGTGGCACGTATGCCATAGGTTCGCCATCATGGCCCTATACAATTTCAGACAAATGGTTGTCCAGTCTCTTCTTGAAAACCTCCAATGATGGAGCACCCACAACTTCTTTTTTTAAAAAAAAGAAGTTTATTTTTATTTCTTATACACATATTGTAAATGTACATTCTCTTATCCATAACTGATTATCTATCTATCTATCTATCTATCTATCTATCTATCTATCTATCTATCTATCTATCTATCTCTTTGGTTATTCGGGTCTTCTCCCGCGTAGAATTGGAAGTATCTTGGCGACGTTTCGACGAAGTCTCATTCGTCATCTTCAGGCTGGTGTTCTCGGCTTCGTTCTTCCAGGAGCAAACTGGAAGAACATTGCTCCTGGAAGAACGAAGCCGAGAACACCAGCCTGAAGATGACGAATGAGACTTCGTCGAAACGTCGCCAAGATACTTCCAATTCTACGCGGGAGAAGACCCGAATAACCAAAGACCTACATACAAACACCCGCGAAAACCTCAGAAATATATATATATATATATATATATATATATATATATATATACACATACACATTTCCTAATGAAAGCGTAAAAATAAGACATTTTAATTTCATTTGGGGTTGCTCTTCTACCCTCTCTTTTTCCTCTCTTCACAACAAACCTTCTTCTTTCCTTCCCCTCCCTCCTCTCCTCTTCTACTTTCTTCCTCTTCTGCTCACCTCTTCCCTACTTCTTCTTCCTCTCCCCCTCTCCTCCCCTCTTTTCCCCCTTTCTTGCCTTCTCTCCTGCTCTTGTCCCCATCCTTTCTTCCTCTCCTTCCCCTTTCTTCCATTCCTCTCTCTCCTTCTCCTCTTTCCTTTCCTTCTCCTTTGTTGTGCATTTCCCTTATTTGGTAGCCGAGCAACTCCTATTTTCTAATAATGTGTACTTTCTTTTCAATTTCTTTCCCATTTTACCCAATCCATCATTTCATAATTGTATAAATTTATATTTATAATCTTCTTTCTTTCCCCACCCTCACCCCCATCCCCCTTTTCCATTTACTCTGGTGTCATCGGGAGTTTCTATTTCTGGGCACCCACAACTTCTGAAGGCAAGTTGGTTCCACTGATCAATTGTTCTCGCCGTCAGGATATTTCTTCTTAGATTCTATGTTGGATCTTTCTCTTTAAACAAGAATCTACTAGATACCGGACAAAGTTCAAAGGAGTTTGGAGATCACAGGAGACCAATTTGGACTCTGTTTCTCAGCGCAAATCTTGTCCTTGGGATGCCCCAAATGACTTTGCTCCAGACACCTCTCGCCTGTAGTCCCGCCCCCGCCCCCTCCCCAAATGGTTTGGACAGCTGTTTCGCCCTCTTTCAGCCCAAACTCTGCATTTAAACCCCATTGTGTTTACACAGAAGGTCTTTGTTCATTTCCTCACCTCCTCTTTTGCTTCCTGTCGCCTTTCTCTTTGATCTGCTCCGTTGTTGTGCAGCCCACGGAGCAACAAATGTTCATTTGGCAGGGGTGATATCTTCCAACAAATAGATTTCCCTGCACCAGGGGAGGCACCAGAGCTGGACTATATGGGTAGTCCTTGACTTATGACCGGAATCGAACTCAAGATTTCCGCTGTTAAGCAAGACTTTAGTCTCCTTTAAGAGCCTGGAGATTAAAGCGTGTGAAGAACGGCTGCAAGAATTGGATATGGCCGGTCTAGAGAAAAGAAGGAATAGGGGGGACATGATAGCAGTCTATCAGTATTTGAGGGACGCTGTGGCTTAGTGGCTAAGACGCTGAGCTTGTCGATCGAAAGGTCGGCAGTTCAGCAGTTCAAATCCCGAGTGCCACATAACGGAATGAGCTCCCGTGATTTCTTCCAGCTTCTGCCAACCTAGCAGTTCGAAAGCAGGTAAAAAATGCAAGTAGAAAAATAGGGACCCCCTTTGGTGGGAAGGGAATAGTGTTCCGTGATCCTTCGGCGTTGAGTCATGCCGGCCACATGACCACAGAGATGTCTTCGGACAGCGCTGGCTCTTCGGCTTTGAAACAGAGATGAGCACCGCCCCCTAGAGTCGGGAACGGCTAGCACATATGTGCCAGGGCAGAGGTCAGCAACCTGCCGCTCTGGAGCTGCATGTGGCTCTTTTATCCCTCTGCTGTGGCTCTCTGACGCCAGTTGGCTCCACAATTGATAGGACTTTTGGTTAGGACAGGTAGAGGAAAAAGAATGCCACTCTAGGAGGAGATTCTATGGTGGGGAAACTGGACTTCTGCTCAGCTCCAGAATTCAATGGGGGGCTTCCGGTTAGGACCTCTGTGGCTTTTTGAGTGTTTAAGGTTGCCGACCCCTGTGCCAGGAGAACCTTTACCTTTACCCAAAGAAGAGGGGGGTCAATTTATATTCCAAAACACCAGAAGGCAGGACAAGAAACAATGGTTGGAAATTAACCAAGGAGAGAAGCAACCTAGACTTAAGGAGAAGCTTCCTGAGAACATTTAATCAGCGGAACGGCTTGCCACCAGAAGTTATGGGTGCTTCATCACCGGAGGTTTTTAGGAAAAGACTGGACAGTCACTTGTCTGAAATGGCATAGGGCTTCCTGCTTGGCCAGGGGGTCAGACTAGAAGACCTCCAAGGTCCCTTCCAGCTCTACTCTGTAACTAAGACACTTGTTAAGTGACTTTTTCCCCATTCTTTTCTTTTCTTTTTTTCTTTTTGTCACAGCCGTTAAGCAAATCACTGCCAGGAATTGCCTTCCATAGGAAGAAAATCTGTGCGGAAATGGACAGGTTGACTCTGGAACTTAATGATAAGAACAAAACAAGAGTATTACGAAATCTGGAAAAAAAATTATTATTGGCTGGACAGGAGGAGGAATGCTGGGATAAATGATTATTGACGAGTTGAATGTTTAGAAGCTTTTATCTTAGTTTTCTGTGATAGCTAAGAACGAGCTTGGTATTGATGTAAACCTCAACAGATGAAAGAATCTGAATGTTTGAAACGTGATGAATAGTGTAAATTTGTACAGAGGTAAGGAATTGTATCAACTGCAAGGTAAAACTTGATGAAAATGTGTAAGCTGGAGAGATCACACCGTGTCCAATGCTTTTAGAGTAGAGTAGAGTAGAGTAGAGTAGAGTAGAGTAGAGTAGAATTTTTTATTGGCCAAGTGTGATTGGACACACAAGGAATTTGTCTTGGTGCATAGGCTCTCAGTGTACATAAAAAGACAAGATACGTTCATCAAGAATCATAAGGTACAACACTTAATGATAGTCATAGGGTACAAATAAGCAATCAGGAAATAATATCAATATAAATCGAAAGGATACAAGCAACAAATTACAGTCATGCAGCCATAAGTGGAAGGAGATGGGTGATGGGAACAATGAGAAGATTAATAGTAGTGCAGACTTAGTAACTAATTTGACAATTATTTGTTTAGCAGAGTGATGGCGTTCGGGGGGGAAAACTGTCCTTGTGTCTAGTTGTTCTGATGTGCTGTGCTCTATAGCATCGTTTTGAGGGTAGAAACAGTTTATATCCAGGATGTGAGGGGTCTGTAAATATTTTCTCAGCCCTCTTTTTGACTTGTGCAGTATAGAGTGGAAGGCAGGTTGGTAGCCATTGTTTCTTCTGCAGTTCTAATTTATATTATTAATAAAAAACTTTTTATAAGAAGAAAAAGGAAGAGAATCTGTCACTATAGGCTAAGTCCATGTATGAAAACCCCAGCTCTCTCAAGGAAAAGGCTGAAAAAGCTGGAAAAAAAAATTTTTTTTTTCCCCCAGTTAAGACAGGACATAAAATCATCCAGACAGCACACGCATAATATTGAAAAGGGAGGAGAAATATGAAACTCAGCTGCAGGCAAGGAGCCATCAACAGCTTCCAAGAAACCCTGTCTGTTGAATTGGCCTATCGAGTTCACACTTGACCTCTGGACCTTTCCACCTAGATCGAGTTACAACTCCCAACCTTGGCCAACTACTTGTAGTCAACACAACGCTTTTTCTCTATCAGTCTCCTAAGAATAGTGAAACTTATCGGCTTCACCCAGGGAGTTGTTAAGTGGCATTTGATGCCTGAGCGATGCAGGATGAAAAGACCGAAACTCAGCACGGGAGTTGAATAAGCGGAGTTGATTTGGATAAAACAGTGTCCTTTGGAAGTAAGGTTTGGCTTGGGTGGCCTTCCCGCAGCAGCTTTCTCCAACCAGAAAGTAGATCCAAGGGGAAAGTGTTAAGGATCTAATTACAGCATGACTCAGCATTACAATGATTATTCAGCAGTAAAACTTACAAGTCATATAATACATATCCATGTTAAAGTCACAGGACACATATATTGCCTGGACAACCTGTTAGGCTCACACCATATCTTAACAGAGAGATCCTTCTTTAAAGTTTGGGAAGAATGAGGGTTTTTTTTACTCGTTTTTGCATCCCTGCTTTTAATTCTCTCCGGAGATCTTATTTGTGAATTTTTTTGTTTTGGAAATTGCACAAAGGTTGCAGTGCACAATCGGAGAAGCTGGCCCATAGAATAGCCAGGTGTCGGACACGACGGAATGGATGACAGTGGAACGGCTTGCCACCAGAATTTGTGGGTGTCCCAACACTAAAGGCTTTTGTGAAGGCTAGAGAGTCACTTGTCTGGAGTGGTAGAAGGTCCTGGAATGGTATATGGTCCTACTTGAGCAGGGGGTTGGACTAAATGACCTCCAAGATCCCTCCCAACCCTGTTATTCTATGTTAGAATAGAACTCTGTTTTCTTTCTCTTTTTTTTTATTAAAAAAGTTTTACAAATACAAATTTTCCCCCCATTTCCCCCCCCTCTCCCCTAACCCCTCCCTCCCCTAGCCCCCCTCCCCCAGTCCCACCTCCTCTAACCCCCCCTCTCTCCCCCCCCCGGCTTCCCCGGGTGAAATCCAAATCATACCATCATTTGCTATAGCGTACATTATCCTCGTATAACCCTAACCCCTAAATGCGCTACAAATTTCTAGATCTTAACATTCAACTAAAAACTATCTGGTACTTCCTTGTTTGATATTTGTTCTGCACATAGTCTATCCATTTCTTCCATTCTAACATATAAGTTTCTTGGGTCTGGTCCCTCAAATATGCTGATATCTTCATCATTTCTGCAAAACTGGCCACCTTTAAAGTCCATTCTTCTATGGTAGGCATACAGTCTTTTTTCCAGTATTGGCCAATCTCTGTTTTCTTTCTCATCAGCACAAACATACCACAAGCACACCGAGAGGCTTCTCCATGAGTCTCAGGAAAGACCTGTGAATTTTTGTGAAGCCTATCAGAATGCTAGAGGGCCTCCTGCTTAAACGGGGTTGGCCTAGAAGACCTCCAAGGTTCCTCTCAACCCTGTTACTCCATTAATTAATCAGTGGAACTTCCAGAAATCGTGGGTGCTCCATCTCTGGAGGTTTTCAAGAAGGGATAGGACAGCCATTTGTCTGAAATGGTATAGGGCCGTGAGGGCGAACTTATCACTTTTGATGGATGGGGAAAAACTTGCCCCCTTTGATAGGGCTCACAACTTGGGTGTCCTCCTGGATGCTCGGCTGTCCCTAGAGGACCATCTAACGGCTGTGACCAGGGGGGCCTTCTCACAGCTTCACCTGGTGCGCCAGTTGCGCCCTTTCCTGGACCGAGATGACCTTCGCACAGTCACTCATGCCCTGGTTACTTCCCGCTTGGATTACTGCAATTCCCTCTCCATGGGCCTGCCCCTGAGATGCACCCCGAGACTCCAACTGATCCAGAGTGCAGCCACACAGGTTGTTACAGGAGCCCCTCATTACTCCCATATAACACCCCTCCTGCGTCAGCTGCACTGGTTACCAGTGGTTCTCCGGGTCCGCTTCAAGGTACTGGTTCTCACCTATAAGGCCCTACATGATTTAGGTCCAGGATATTTGCAGGACCTTCTCCTGCCTGCCTCCTACTGTCCTGTTCGCTCACATAGGGCCGCTCTCCCCAGGGTTCCGACGGCGAGCCAATGTCATCTAGCGGTGCCCAGGGGTAGGGCATTCTCTGTGGGTGCTCCCACCCTCTGGAATGAATTACCTACCGAGCTCCGGACGTCTCCTGATCTCCGCTCCTTCCGTGAGGACCTGAAGACTTGGCTGTTCAAGCAAATAGGCTGACTCTGATTCTGGGTTTTATTATTTATTATTAATTAGTTATTTGGTTTAAAATGGGATTTTATTGTACATGTTTCTTAACTTGTGTTCACCGCCCTGAGTCTTTCGGGAGAAGGGTGGCATATAAATACTTGTAATAAATAAATAAATAAATATCAGAGGGCACGTGATCTCAGCTCCGGAGCACATGTGCACGCCGGCCAGCTGATTTTTGGGCCTTCTGGGCCCACTTGAAGTCAGCAAACAGGCCATTTCCGGCCTCCAGAGTGCCTCAGAGAGCTGGGGAAGGCTGTTTTCACTCTCCTCAGGCTCCTAGAAAGGCTCTGGAGCCTGGGGAGGGCAAAAAAAAAATGGATAGCTCAACAGGCTAAAAGCAGACTAAAGCCTGTTATTAACATCCAGCTGTGTGCAATTACACCAGTTCGAATTTCACCAGGCTCAAGGTTGACTCAGCCTTCCATCCTTCCGAGGTAGGTAAAATGAGGACCCAGTTTGTGGGGGCAATAAGCTGACTGTGTATAAATATACAAAAGTATGAAGGCTATTGCTTAACGCATTGTAAGCTGCCCTGAGTCTCCGGAGAAGGGCGGCATATAAATCTAATAAAAAAAATGGGGGGTCGTGCACACATGCATGGGGGTGGGGCACATAGAATTATGGGTGTGGGCATGCATGTGCGCGATCCCCCTCCCGCGCTTCCCCGACTTTTGACACGCGATGGCAAAAATATTCCCCATCCCTGGTATAGGGTCTCCTGCTTTAACAGCGGGTTGGTCTAGATGACCTCCAAGGTCCCTACCGACTCTGTTCTTCTGTTATCATCATCAGCCAGAAGGAAAGCCGGTGGTGCAAATGTTTCTCTCCCGTGTAGACCTCAGATTCTTTCCAGTCAGGTCCGTGGGACCCCCCCTTGGCAAGAAAAAGTTCTGCCAACCTTGGAGAAATTTATCGTCTCGTGGCATATAAAAAAAAAGAAAAGAAAAATCCACCAGGTGCAAAACTCAGCCTCGGAGGCCTCTTCCGGGAACCTGGAAACGCAGAAGATCCCTCAAATGAACTGAAGGCCATTAGTGACAGCACACGGTCACCAATTAATTTTCTTTCTTTTTTTTCTGAAGGAGAGAAGCCCAGAGGGATGAGAAAAAAGGAAAACAGACAATTGCCGGAGAGTGGCGTTCCAGTTGTATCCTGCCCAATGGTTCTGTGGGTGTGGCTTGGTGGGCGTGGGGTTGCTTGGTGGCCGTGGCTTGGTAGGCGTGGCAGGGGAATGGTGCTGCAAAATCCCCATTCCCTCCCCACTCCTGGGGGAAGGATATTGCAAAATCCCCATTCCCGCCCCACTCCTGGGGAAGGATATTGCAAAATCCCCATTCCCTCCCCACTCCTGGATAAGGATATTGCAAAATCCCCATTCCCGCCCCACTCCTGGGGGAAGGATATTGCAAAATCCCCATTCCCTCCCCACTCCTGGGGAAGGATATTGCAAAATCCCCATTCCCTCCCCACTCCTGGAGAAGGATATCGCAAAATCCCCATTCTCTCCCCATTCCTGGAGAAGGATACTGCAAAATTCCCTTTGCCTCCCCACTCCTGGAGAAGGATATTGCAAAATCCCCATTCCCGCCCCACTCCTGGAGAAGGATACTGCAAAATCCCCATTCCCTCCCCACTCTTGGGGGAAGGATATTGCAAAATCCCCATTCCCTCCGCACTCCTGGAGAAAGGATATTGCAAATCCCCATTCCCTCCCCACTCCTGGGGGAAGGATACTGCAAAATCTCCATTCCCTCCCCACTCCTGCAGAAGGATATTGCAAAATCCCCATTCTCTCCCCATTCCTGGAGAAGGATACTGCAAAATTCCCTTTGCCTCCCCACTCCTGGAGAAGGATATTGCAAAATCCCCATTCCCGCCCCACTCCTGGAGAAGGATACTGCAAAATCCCCATTCCCACCCCACTCTTGGGGGAAGGATATTGCAAAATCCCCATTCCCTCCGCACTCCTGGAGAAAGGATATTGCAAATCCCCATTCCCTCCCCACTCCTGGGGGAAGGATACTGCAAAATCTCCATTCCCTCCCCACTCCAGAGGGAAGGATATTGCAAAATCCCCATTCCCTCCCCAATCCTGGAGAAGGATATTGCAAAATCCCCATTCCCTCCCCACTCCTGGGGGAAGGATACTGCAAAATCTCCATTCCCTCCCCACTCCAGAGGGAAGGATATTGCAAAATCCCCATTCCCTCCCCAATCCTGGAGAAGGATATTGCAAAATCCCCATTCCCTCCCCAATCCTGGAGAAGGATATTGCAAAATCTCCATTCCCACACCACTCCTGGGGCCAGCCAGAGGTGGCATTTGCCGGTTCTCCAAACTGCTCAAAATTCCCACTACTGGTTCTCCAGAACCTGTCAAAACCTGCTGGATTTCACCCCTGGTCCTACCCTTCTTTCTCCTCCTGAACAAGCCACAAACATAGAACCAAGTTTTGCTTTCAAGGAGCCTTAATACTTAATGAGTTATGGGCAGTCCTCACCTTATGACCACAACTGAGCCCAAAATTTGGAAAGAGGGTCCATTTCTACAGCAGAATGATTGAGTCTGTCATCTGCACCTCCATAACTGTCTGGTTTGGCTCTGCAACCCAACAAGACAGACATGGACTTCAGAGGATCATCAGAACTGCAGAAAAAACAATTGCTACCAACCTGCCTTCCACTGAGGACCTGTATATTGCAGGAGTCAAAAAGAGGGCGGGGAAAATATCTACAGACCCCTCACATCCTGGACATAAACTGTTTCAACTCCTGCCCTCAAAACGATGCTATAGAGCACTGCACATCAGAACAACTAGACACAAGGATAGTTTTTCCCTCAACACCATCATTCTGCTCAACAAATAATTCCCTCAACACTGTCAAACTATTCACTAAATTTGCATTATAACCATGTTGCTTGTATCTTCCAATTTATATTGTTTTTATTTGTTTCCTAGTACAATTTGATAGCTTATTAGTAACCTTGACTGTCACTAAGTGTTGCATCTTTTTATTCTCAATGAATGTATTTTATTCTCCTTATGTACACTGAGAGCATATGCACCAAAGACAAATTCCTTGGGTGTCCAATCACACTTGGCCAATAAAAATATATTCTATTCTATTCTATTCTATTCTATTCTATTCTATTCTATTCCATTCCATTCCATTCCATTCCATTCCATTCCATTCCACTCCACTCCACTCCACTCCACTCCACTCCATTCTATTCTATGGGCCCATGTAGAGGTTATGTAGAGGTCATAGCTGGCTCTAGAGGTTGTCTGAACTAGGTTTGGTTGAGGTTTCTGAGGGTTTCTGAAGGACCATGGGAGACATGACGGCAGAGTTCCAATGTTTGAGGGGCTGCCAGAGAGAGGAGGGGGACAACCTGTTTCCCAAGGCACCTGAAGGCCAGACAAGGAATAATGGATGAAAGCTGACCAAGGAGAGATTCAATTTAGAAATAAGGAGGAATTTTCTCACAGTGAGAACAATCAACCAATGGAACAGAAGTTGCCTTCAGAAGTTGTGGGAGCTTCATCACGGGAAGCTTTCAAGAAGATATTGGATATTTGTCAGAAATGGTGTAGGGTCTCCTACTTGGGCGGGGGGTTGTACTAGATGACCTACAAGGTCCCTTCCAACTCTGTTAATCTGTAATCTTTCCAAAGGATCCAACTGGCCCTTAACCAAGAACTTCCTTTCGTTCTAAGGTGGGTTGTTCCCTTCCCCCCTTTTAGCTTTTCAACTTTTTTTCCTTCTTTTTAATTTCTTTCTTTCTTTCTAATCCTCAAAGCTTGAAATGCAAAGAGATTCTCCAACAGGAGAGATCAAAGGCGCCGGGATCAGGAGATTTGCTCACATCCGTTGCCACCACAAACTTTCTGACATCTGTGTTGGCCGCCTACTTGAGCTGTACTTTGATAACAGATCCCGGGCTTCGGCCTGTTTTCCACACGTCCCGTTTTCCTGGATCCTCCCCCACCCCATTGCCAATTATTTTAGGACTCAGAAGCAAGGGAAGGGAAGGAGAAAGGAAAGAGAAAGGAAGGAGAAGGGGAATAAATTGATGGAGAAGGAGGAGGAGGATAGAAGGAAGAATAGGAGGAGGAGAATGGATGGAGAAACAAGAATGAAAGGGGAAGAAGGGGAAGAGGAAGGTAAAGTAGAATGATGGGAGGAGGAGGAGAAGGGAAGTGGAGGGAAGGGAAGGGATGAATGAATGGGGAAGGGAAGAGATAATGGAGTAGGGAAGGGAAGAGATGAATGGGGAAGAGAAGGGAAGCAATGAATGGGGAAGGGAAAGGAAAAGAAAAGGGAAGAAAGGGGAAAGAAAGGTAAGGGATGAATGAATGGGGAAGGGAGGGGAAGAGGGAATCTGGAGAAAACTGCAGCAACAAAGACTATGCATTTTATAACTTTCCCAGTATGGTTGCCTCTGTAAAGATATTACAATATTCAGATATGATACTAAAGCCACAATGATGCCACCCTGAACACTCAAAATGCCACTGCGATAAAAACTCAGGTTAGGCTTGAAGAAATGCCACATCCCTCCCTCCCTTCCTGGAGACAGGAGGTCATGGCTGAGCCAAGCCTTGACCCCCTTTCTCTGGCCAACCTTATAGGGATCTCGCGAGTTTGTCCTCGGAAAGATAACTGGCCAGGAATGGTACCTCCTGGGGGAAAGAAACAAATCAACCCACCAATTTCTATGGAAATTTTGGGGGGACACTCAACCTTGGCACAAAACCCTCTCCTTTCCTTTCCTCTCTCCCATGATCTAATCTTTCCTTTTTCCATGTTTGAAATCCCCCCTCTCACTGTCTCTGTCTCTCTCTTTCTCCCCCCCTCTGCCTCTCTCTCTCTCTCTCGTTCTCTCTCTCTCTGTGTCTCTTTCTGTCTGTCTCTCTCTCTATCTATCTATCTATCTTTCTATCTCTCTCTTTCTCTGTGTGTGTCTCTCTCTGTCTCTCTCTTTCCCCCCTCTATGTCGCTCTCTCTCTCTCTGTGTGTCTCTCTCTCTGTCTCTGTCTCTGTCTCTCTTTCCCCCCTCTATGTCTGTCTCTCTCTCTGTCTCTCTCTCTGTCTCTCCGTCTGTCTGTCTCTCTCTCCATCTCTGTGTCTCTGTCCGTCTCTCTCTCTGTCTCTCTGCCTCTCTCTCTGGGTTCAAGGCCATTTTTGGGGGGCATCTCTACAAGGAGGTCAAAGCATTTTCTGCAAGGGAGCCAAGCCATTATTAATATGACCCTCTTCTCGGCCAGGGACGAGATGCTAGCCAGTTGTGCGAGAGAACAAGATAACATCTGTAAGCAAGAGGCAGTTAAAAGAGCAATTATCAAAAGAATTGGGCTATGAAAGGAAACATAATTTCTTCTGTCACTGATAGTTGGCGTTCTGAAAAAGTGATAAATTCATCTGGAGAGGAGGGGGGGGGGAAACCCAGAGAGGGAAGGCCTCTGTAATGCAAATGAGATTTTCCCAGGCTTTGAAATGGGTATTCCCCTTGTGGGTGGCATCTCCCAGTTCCTTTCCTACTTTCTTTTCGTGTCAAAGGCCCTAAAAATATTGCCGGCTTCCAGGCGCTCAAAGCTCCTTCACGGAGATAATTCTTCTACTCACGGGGGTTGCAAGGAGGTAGAGTTGGGGAAGATATCAGGGAGGCGGAGTTGAAATAACCCACCCACCTCCACCCCAACCAAGTGGGGAACAGAAACGCCAAATTTTAGACAGCTGGGGAGGAAAAAGAGAGAACCAGGCAAAAAGAGAAATTAATTTATACAGTATTTATAATCTCAAAGACTGCCCAGCCAAGAGCCAGCATGGTATAGTCATTATGGTGCTGGCATAGAAACCAGGAGACTGGGAGTTCTAGTCCCACTTTAGCTATGAAAGATGGCTGGGTGACTTTGGGACAGTCTCCAAGAGACTGGGAGTTCTAGTGCTGCCTTAGCCATGAAAGCTGGCTGGGTGACTTTGGGACAATCACCAGGAGACTGGGAGTTCTAGTCCTGCCTTAGCCATGAAAGCTGGCTGGGTGACTTTGGGACAATCACCAGGAGACTGGGAGTTCTAGTCCCACTTTAGCTCTGAAAGATGGCTGGGTGACTTTGGGACAGTCTCCAGGAGACTGGGATTTCTACTCCCACCTTAGCCATGAAAGATGGCTGGGTGACTTTGGGACAGTCTCCAGGAGACTGGGAGTTCTAGTCCCGCCTTAGCCATGAAAGCTGGCTGGGTGACTTTGGGACAACCACCAGGAGACTGGGAGTTCTAGTCCCGCCTTAGCCATGAAAGCTGGCTGGGTGACTTTGAGACAATCACCAGGAGACTGGGAGTTCTAGTCCCGCTTTAGCTCTGAAAGATGGCTGGGTGACTTTGGGACAATCACCAGAAGACTGGGAGTTCTAGTCCCACTTTAGGAATGAAAGCCGGCTGGGTGACTTTGGGACAGTCACCAGGAGATTGGGAGTTCTAGTCCCGCCTTAGCTCTGAAAGATGGCTGGGTGACTTTGGGCTCACATGACCCTTCAACTGTTGTAAATATGATCCAGTTGCCGAATGTCTGAATTTTGACCAGGTGCCGCAATGGTTTTAAATGTGAAAAATGGATGTCACTTTTTTTTCCAGGGCTGTTGTAACACTGGATGGTCACTAAATGAACTGTTGTTAAGTCGAGGACTCCCTACGCAGAGACACCAGCCTAGAAACTGGCCAGTCCTTCTCTCTCAGCCCTAAGAAGGAGTCAAAGACGAACCCCTTTCAAGGAAACGGCAAGGAAACTTCCACCGAGTTGCCCAGAATCAACCCTGATTTGAAGGCCTCCATTTAAATGGGTTAAGAGGGAGCTGAAAATTTACAGCTGCAAAATTAGAGTCTAGCTCTTCATTTATGAATGATTTGCTCCGGTTTCCCAAGTGAACTAAATACCTCTCCTATCCTTTCTTTTTTTTTTTTTAATTTTATTTTTTTTGCAAAAGAGTGGAAGACTTTGGTATGTGCTTAAACCACCAGGGTCCCTGCTGAGATCAAAGGCCTGGCCTAACCCAACTCAAGAGTAAGATCTACTCCTGTCTCCTTATTAATACTTGCCACTCAGATCTTCTTCGCTTCTAGCCCTCAGTGACAGATGGGAGAGTGTCAAAATGAGGCAACTGGAAGCGTCCTTTTAAGAAAGGGGAGACGGTGACTGCCACTAATCCTGGACAAACCCTCTTTTAAGTGAAAACACCTCCTCAAAGGCGAACAGATGCCCGGCTGTGAATTTCTCAGCAGCTGGAGAGCTGATACCCTCTTTGTCGGGCCCAACAAATGGGGCAGGGTGAGGTTGGTGATGAAGGGATGGCAGAGGGACCAGATTTGGTACCAGTTGGCGCCTTCTGAAACGCTGAAGGACCATCACTCTAGACAACTTGAACAGCAAAGGGGTAGAGGAAGAGGAAGCGGAGAAAGAGAAAGGATGGGGAAGGAGAAGGGTGGAAGGAGGAAAAGGAGGAGGAGGAGGAGGAGGAGGAAGGATGAAAGGGAGAGGAGAAAGATAGAGGGAAGAAGAGAAGGAGAAAGAAAAGAAGGAAAGGAGACGGAATGATGAAAGGAAGAGGATGCGGAGAATGTTGGAAGGAGGAGGGAGGAGAAGAGGGGGATGAATGGAAGAAGAGAAGGAGAAAGAAAAGAAGGAAAGGAGAAGGAAGGATGAAAGGGAGAGCAGAAAGATAAAGGGAAGAAGAGAAGGAGAAAGAAGGAAAGGAGAAGGAATGATGAAAGGAAGAGGGTGTGGAGAATGTTGGAAGGAGGAGGGAGGAAGAGAAGAGGGGGATGAATGGAAGAAGAGAAGGAGAAAGAAAAGAAGGAAAGAAGAAGAAATGATGAAAGGAAGAGGTGAAAGAGAATGATGGGAGGAGGGGGAGGAGGCGGCAAGTGTGGTCCTTGGTGCTCTCTGATCTTGGTTGTTTTCTTGCCGAAATTTTACTACCTAACTATGGAACATCATCACTGCTAGAAAGGGGTGGGGTTTGTGGAATGGAGGAGGAGGGATGAAAGGGAGAGGAGAAGAAGAGAAGAAGGAAAAGAAGGAAAAGAGAAGGAAAAGGAATGATGAAAGGAAGAGGGGAAGGAGAATGATGGGAGGAGAAGGAGGAGAAGAAAAAGGAGGAGGAGAAGGAAAAGGAGGAGAAGGAGGAGAAGGAAAAGGAGGAGAAGGAGAAGAAAGAAAAGAAGAAGAAGGGAGAGGGAGAAGGAGAAAGCGAAGAAGAAGGAGAAAAAAAGAGCAAGATGATTCATGATAGCTACTCGCCACACAGAGACTTCCATTTCCCAATCGAATTAAGCCCATCATTCCAGAGTGTAAATTATAGAAAAATAGTCTTCAGTTACACCAGAAAGAATAAATTAAGAATATAAATTGATCCATCACGCTCTTCCCTTGGGGGATGGGGGAGGGGAAGCAACACGAGCCACCGTGCTCAAAAGTCAATACATGCACTTGTGAGCATCGATCTCTGCAGCCACCCTGGGGCTGCATCTATAAAAGGCTTTCAAAGGGCCCCTCCCCCTCCTACTCTGAAAAAATTGCAAAAAACCCTAAAACAAAACAAAAAACCCATTTGGGCACATCCAGGGAAGCCTGGGCCTCGCCAGAGCCCTGAGGGGACAAGGCGTGGCCTAAGAAGAAAGAGAGGGATAGGTGTGTTAGACAGGTGAGTCCTACCTGCACAGGGCTAGGTGCTTCTTTTTTTAAGCTTCATGCTGGAGCAGGTCCAGAGGAAAAGTGAGTCTCCACACGACCAGTTTCCAGAGTTTGCATTTCACTCAAGAGTGCCCATAAAACAGGACAACCTGAAAAGTCTGTAGAGACTCTCTACGGAGGTTTATTTGTGCCCTATGTCTGAAAACTGCAGACTACAGGAACCATTTGCACCTCTCAGGTGACCCTGAGGACACAGAGAAACCTCCAAGTGTCTCAATGACCCTCTAAAACGAAGCAAATGACCAGCTGGCTGCAAGGAATATAAATCCTTCCATTCCCCACCATCCTGTCAGAGCTGAAGAAGCTTCGTGGATGAGAAGGGAGGATAGAGCAGAAGGTACAACTAAAGAAGTGCTTGAGAAAAGAATTTTGGACATGATATAAATTTAAATGAGTGGGAAGAGGCATGGAATAAGAATTACAAATTGACAAGGGCAATGACCTATAAAGAAAACCAGTATAAAATGTTACACAGGTGGCATTTAGCCCCTGCTAGCAAAGATATAGCCCAATATACACCCTAATTGTTGGAAATGTGGTCACTGCCAAGGCACCTTCTTTCACATGTGGTGGACATGCCCCGAAGCGAAAAAATACTGGAACAAAATTTGGAATTGGCTACAGGAAATAATAGAAGACAACATAGAATTGATACCAGAAATATTTATCCTGGGAATGGGAAAGAGGCTGCTTGGAAAGAAAAAGAGTTATTTATTAACACACATTACAACAGCTGCTAGATTGGCATTCACACAATATTGGAAAGAGAAAGCCCTGGCGCCAGAAGAACATATAATTAAGAGGATATTGGATTGTGCAAAAATGAGCAAATTAACACACGAAATTAATGAGGATGAAAACTCAGCTTATTATTCTGTCTGGGAAAGATGGTGTAAATGGATGAATGAAAAAATGAAAAAAGGAGTTTAAAGGTGGTTATACTATAAGAATTTAGTAATCAAAGAGACACCAATTTGATAATTGTATATAGGTAAAAACACTGCACCTTCGATGTAAATAGCAATGATATTTTATATACTTTGTATAAATTCAATAAAGTTTATTTGAAAAAAAAAAGAGAAGGGACACGTCTTCAAAAGAAAAAAACACGGAAGTCCAGTTGTGTCTTGAAAAAGCACCTTTGGGGAGGGCACCTATATCGTTAAGAATCACCATCTTGAGAAAATGAGCCTCAAAATCAGAACTCAGGACAGGTCATCCTTGACGGACGACCCCAGTTTGAGCCCCATGTTTCTGTCGTTAAGTGTTTTTTGCCCCTATTTTATGACCTTGACTTTGCTTGGTCGTAAGTGTGAAAAATGGTCGTAAGTGTGAAAAACAGTCGTAACTGTGAAAAACAATTATGACATCATTACAACAGCACTGCAAAAAGTTACATATGACTGTTTTTCACACTTACGACCGTTTTTCACACTTACGACCATTGCAGGACCCTCTATCTCCTGAAGCAAATTTGAATTTTGCACCTGATCAAAATTCAAATTTGCTTCAGGAGATAGAGAAGTATGGTAGAGTTGCAGGTCTCCGAACCAACAAAGACGAGATGAAGATTATAATAAAGAATACGACACGAAACGGTTGGAGTGAATTGGAGAGAGAATTGGGCCTTCAAGTGACTGAGAGAATAAAATACTTGGGTATTAGGATGTCTTCTAAAAATACGTCTATTTTGGCAGATAATTACACAAAGTTGTTAGCCCAAACAAAGACAGACTTAGAAAAGTGGGAGCACCTGCAACTCTCCTTACTTGGTAGGATAGCTACGATTAAAACCCACGGACTTCCGAATTCCGAAATGGAATTATTTCTTTCAGACTGCCCCCGCGAGATTGGATAGATAGTTACGTGAGGAAATTTGTGTGGCAGAAGAAGAAACCCAGGATAAAACTTAAAATGCTCCAAGAGACTCCATGTAGAGGGGGATTTGGTCTACCGAAATGGGAGTTTTACTACCAAGCGGCTAATTTAACTTGGATTAGAGACTGGATGCTTTTAAACAGGAAGAGGACTCTTACATTGGAGGGTTACGATTTTTTTTTTAATTTGATTTATATGCCGCCCTTCTCCGGAGACTCAGGGCGGCTTACAATGACTTAAGCGATAGCCTTCATACTTTTGCATATTTATACAAAGTCAGTTTATTGCCCCCCACAAACTGGGTCCAACCTGTCAAGCTTGGCACCACTTTCTATGGAGTGAGAGAGGCAAGAAATGTGGACACTACTTTCGGAGAATATTATTAGAATCTTGGGAAGGGCTTAGAAACAGGTATTGTTCAATGATTCCGATTTGGTTTTATTTTTATTTTTATTTTATTGATTTCTATACCGCCCTTCTCCCAAAGGGCTCAGGGCAGTGCACAGCCACATTAAAACAACCAAGTATACAAAATTTAAAAAACAATTAAAACTAATTAAACGCTATGGCTCCCCGAATTAAAAACCCAAGAATTTAAAAACATCCAGTCCATGTTCTTGTCAGGCTAGTCCAGCTTGTTGGAAAAGTAGGGTCTTAAGGGCACGGTGGAAGGTACGCAGGTCAGGGATCATGCGTATCCCTGGGGATAGTTCATTCCATAGGGCGGGTGCCCCCACAGAGAAGGCTCTCCCCCTGGGGGTCGCCAGTTGACATTGCTTGGCTGGCGGCACCCTGAGGAGCCCCTCTCTGTGGGACCATATTGTTTGGAGGGAGGCTATCGGTGGCAAAAGTCGGTCTCATAGATATCCGGGTACTAAGCCCCACTGGAGTTTGCCCCACTAGAGGCAGTAACACATGCGACACTATATAATAAGGAAATACCATTGACATCAGGATTTGCTTGACCCTCAATGGGAATTGAAGACCCGAGAGGAGCTTATGAAACAGGGCAAAAAGGTAGACTGGTGGGCATATGCCCAAATACAATCGAGAGTCAAAAGGGACAAAGGAAAGGAGGGAATATATAGGTCACTACAGGAGTTAGAGAAAATCTTACTGGGAATCAAAAAGAAATTACTTTCAAGGTGCTACCAGTTTTTGATATCATGATGGATTGATGAGGAGGTGATTAAGGACACCATGATTAACTGGGGGAGGAACCTCGGATTTTCCCCAAATCTGGATAAATGGGATGAGATATCGAATAGGAATATGAAACTTACTTTGGCCACTTCCTACAAGGAAAATATTTATAAAATGATCTATCGTTGGCATATCCCCCTGGCAAAAGAATCGCAAGAATGTTTCCGGGAGTTTCTCCGGCATGCTGGAAGTGTGGGAATGGTAGTGGGACGTACTACCACCAATGGTGGACATGCCCCAAAGTAGGCAAATATTGGTCCAAGGTTCAGAACTGGATAGTGGAAATTACAGGATATAATATATAATATAGATTTGGTGGCTCAGCAGACTAAAGTGCTGTTAAATAGCACCAGGTGTCTGCCATTACTGCGAGTTCAAATCTCACCAGGCTCAAGGTTGACTCAGCCTTCCACCCTTTCGAGGTAGGTAAAATGAGGTCCTGGATTATGGGGTAATAAACTGACTTTGTATAAAAAAGAACACCGCTTGGGGGGGGGGGGGCAAAAGCCCTACTAAGCAGGTATATACAAAAGTATGAAGGCTATTGCTTAACGCATTGTAAGCCGCCCTGAGTCTCCGGAGAAGGGCGGCATATAAATCAAACAAACAAACAAACAAATAAATAAATAAAACCAGAGACTTTTTTATTAGGAATGAAACCAGACAAAATAACTAAGGAAAAATGATATTTGATCCTCTACATCACTACTGCAACTAGGATACTATATGTGCAAGAATGGAAAAACGAATTAATACCCACAGAAAATAAACTGATTTGGAAAATTACAGAATGCGCAGAGGCAGACCGGTTAACGAAATTACTTAGGGACCAAAAAGATTCTGCTTATTACAAATGTTGGAATTCATGGAATAATTGGGCGAAAGAAAAGAGAGGGAAATGAAATGGATTGTATTAGTGGTATAGACACATATTTGTGTACGTTAGTTGCAATAACCTTGTATGTATATATGTAAAGTATTGTATTTTTAAAAATGAAAATAAACTTTGTAAAAAAAAAATCAAACACTCGGCAACTGACTCATATTTATGACGGTCACGTGATCCCCGTTTGCGACCTTCCCACAAGCAAAGTCAACGGGGGAGGGGGGGGGAGAGACAGATTCACTTAACAACCGGCTTAACTCATCAACTGCAATGATTCACTGAACAACCGAGGCAAGAAAGGTTAAATGTCTCACTGAACAACAGAAATTGTGAATAAGTTGAGGGTTACTTCTTGAATTCCTCATACGTATTTCCCTCGTAGGTACACCGTAACCTTATGTGCTCCTTCCATATATTTTTAACCATGGTTATCCGTGTACATGAGCCCCGGCTGTGCAGGCAGTACTGCAGGCTACTTCTGCTGACTGACAGCTGCCTGCAATTCAGCAGTTCAAATCTCACCAGGCTCAAGGTTGACTCAGCCTTCCTCCTTCCAAGGTGGGTGAAATGAGGACCCAGATTGTTTGGGGGCAAGAGGCTGACTCTGTAAACCGCTTAGAGAGGGGCGATAAAGTACTGTGAAGCAGTATATAAGTCTAAGGGCTATTGCTATTCCTTTTCTCGTTCCTCCCTCCCTCTTTTCTTCCTTCCTTCCTTCCTCCCTCCCTCTCATTCTCCCTCCCTTCCTCCTTCCCACTCTCCCTCCTTTCCTTTTCCTTCCTTCCTTATTTCCTTTTCTTTTCCTTCCTTCCTTCCTTCCTTCCTTCCTTCCTTCCTTCCTTCCTTCCTTCCATGGTGTGCAGTTAGTTAGAATGCAGTATTGGAGGCAAATTCTGCCCACTGCCAGCAGTTTGATTCTGAACCGGCTCAAGGTTGACTCAGCCTTCCCTCCTTCCAAGGTGGGTGAAATGAGGACCCGGATTGTTTGGGGGCAAGAGGCTGACTCTGTAAATTGCTTAGAGAGGAGTGTAAAGCACTGTAAAGCAGTATATAACTCTAAGTGCTATTGCTATTGCTACTTTGTGCCATACACTAGATAAATAAATTAAATACATTCAAAGTCGGTGGTGGTTTAGCACACGCAGAGATAATTCTCTGTTTGAAAATAGCCCGGCCCAAGATTTGCATCAGAGAGCAGTAGAAATCTTGTAACCATCAACAGGCCAAACAAGACAATCTACATGAGAATGACAAATCATCAGCTTCTGACTCTGATGACATGGTTTTTTTTAATCTCTAGATCAATGACACTGATTTTTTTTTCTCATTTGCATCCTTGGACAAAACTTGCACATTTGATAAAGCAGCGCATTGACTTACTGTAAAACCAGAAATATTTTTGTTGGAGATTTTACCTGAAACTTATAGTAAAGGGAATGCATATTTAATTTTTTTTTAAATTTTGATTTATATGCCGCCCTTCTCCAGAGACTCAGGGCGGCTTACAATGCGTTAAGCAATAGCCTTCATACTTTTGTATATTTATATTTATACAAACTGGGTTCTCAATTTACCCACCTTATAAAGGATGAAAGGCTGAGTCGACCTTGAGCCTGCCTGGGATTGAACTCGCAAGTAATTGCAGCAGCTGGATCTTAAATGCTGCCTTTGTAGGAGGCATTACTCCCCTACGCTACTCAGGCTCCATGTATTCACTGCAACTAGAATTGTATTTGCACAAAACTGGAAAAGTGGAGAGATCCCTGCTGATGAGAAGGTGGTGAGGAAAATATTAGAATGTGCAGAAACGAACAGATTAACTCTTGCTGTAAAGGAGAAAGAACAAACTGAATATCATATGACACGGGAATTATTTTCTGAATGGTTGGAAAATAAAAACAGAAGTTAGATATGAAGGGAGATCGGTGAAATATAGAAAACACGTGAAGATAGAGAAGTAAATGGTATGATGATTCTTACTAATATGACTATTAAGATGATTGTATTTAATATTATCGTTATATTGTAATTAGAAGGTATGTTAAGAGGGGGAAATGAATAGATGAATTATGCTCATTACTATTATTGTAAGATTAGAGAATCAATATCAATGTAATGGGTACTGTTGTAAATTTTGATGGTTAGTGCACAGAGATATTTGTAACCAGACAACACACTGTTGAATGGAAGATGGAATGTTTAAGTTAAAAAACAAAAAACAAAAACCTTGCACTTTTGGTGCAAATCTGATTCCCTTTCTCTCTTTCATTTGGGACAAGTCAAAGTTTTTATGGGTTATTTTTTATTTATTTATCTGTCAAGCATGTATAAAATAACAGATAAAAATATAAACATGATTTGAATACACGAAAAGGAAACGAGTAAAAAGGGACATTAGGACAGGGCTGGTAGGCCCGCTGGTGTGCTTTTTCTTTTTTTTAAATTTGATTTATATGCAGCTCTTCTCTGGAGACTCAGGGCAGCTTACAATGCGCTAAGCAATAGCCTTCATACTTTTGTATATTTTATACAAAGTCAGCTTATTGCCCCCACAAACTGGGTCCTCAATTGACCTACCTTAGAAAGGATGGAAGGCTGAGTCAACCTTGAGCCTGGGGAGATTCGAACTGATGTAATTGCAGACAGCTGGATGTTAATAACAGGCTTTAGTCTGCTTTTTAGCCTGTTGAGCTTATGCACGTCCCTAACAGACCTCTTAGGAATGGGGTGAGATCAACAGTAGACAGTCTAAGGTTAAAGTTTTGCGGGTTTGGGGAAGAAATTACAGAGTCAGGTAGTGCATTCCAGGCATTAACCACTCTGTTGCTGAAGTCGTATTTTCTGCAATCGAGTTTGGAGCGGTTTACCTTGAGTTTGTATCTATTATTTGCTCGTGTATTTGTTGAGGTTGAAGCTGAAGTAGTCATTGACAGGTAGGACGTTGTGGCAGATAATTTTACATACTACGCTTAGGTCAGACCGAAGTCGGTGTAGTTCTAAATTGTCCAAGCCCAAAATTTCCAGCCTGGTGGCATAAGGTATTCTATTGTGAGCAGAGGAGTGGAGGAATCTTCTCGTGAAATATCTCTGGACTCACTCAATTGTATTAATATCCGATATGCAGTGCGGGTTCCAGAGCTGTATTCAAGAATTGGTCTAGCAAAAGTTTTGTATGCCCTAGTTAGAACAATATTTTTTGTTTGGGGTTTTTTGTTGTTCTTGTTTTGGCAATGCATACAACTCTGTGTTTCTTCAGCAGGAAAATGCAGGTAGCTCCCACTTACTACAATTCGTTTAGTGACCGTTCGAAGTTACGATGGTACTGAAAAAACTGACTTAAGACCGTTTTTCACACTTATGACCGTTGCAGCATCTCCCAGGGTCGTGTGATCAAAATTCAGATGCTCGACGACGGACTCACATTTATGACGGTCGCAATGTCCCGGGGTCACGTCATCCCATTTGGCGACCTTCTGACAAACAAAGTCGATGGGGGAAAACCAGATTCACTTAACAACCGGGTTACTCGTTTAACATCTCTAAGTGATTCATTTAAAAACAGCGGCAAGAAAGGTTGCAAAATGAGGCAAAGCTCACTTAGCAAAGGTCTCACTTAGCAACAGAAATTTTAGGCTCAATTGTGGTCATATGTCCAGGACGATTTATATGCAACCCTCTTTCTTTTTCTTACTTGATTTGGAATTTTTAAAAACAAAAACCCCACCTTTGAAACCCACGAGCCTCCCAGAAGTTGTGAGTGCTCCAACACTGGAAGGCTTGAGACCACCGTTGGTCTGAAATGGTATAGCGCCATGTTGCCAAACCTATGGCATGCATGTCACAGGTGGCAACTTCAGGACCCACCGGAAGTTGGGAAATGGACCGTTTCCAGCTTCCGGAAGGCCTCCAGCGGGTGGAGAAGGCCATTTTCGCCCTCCCCAAGCTCCAAGAAAGCCTCTCGAGCCTGGGGAGGGCGAAAAACAGGCCTAACGTGCCCACCGTGTCATCGCGTGCCAAAAGAAGGGGGAAGGCACATTGAATTATGGGTGTGGGCACGCATGGGCGTGACCTGCCCACTCTCCCCCTGCTTTTGGCACATGACGACAACAAGGTTAGCCATCACTGGTATAGGGAAATGGTAAAGCCTGAGCAGGGGGTTGGACTAGAAGACCTCCAAGGTCCCTTCCAACTCTGTTATTCTGTTATAAGCCTGTCTGTCTCTCCCTTCCTTCCTAGCAAACCTGAGCCGTTTTCTCCTTGCAGGACAACCAGGAGGGTGTTGAAATGTCAAAATTAGCCATCCATCCCTTTTCCTTATAGCTTTTAAAGAACAGTGGATTCCCCCCCCCCCCCCCGGATTTTCTTCTTCCCTGGGAGACCATCATTCCATTCTGGAGAAGAAGAAGAGGAGGGGGAGAGGGGGGAGGAAGAGGAGGAGGAGGAGATGGGGGAGAGGAAGAAGAAGAGGAGACAGAAAGGAGGAGGAAGAAGGAGGAGGATCAGAAGGAGGAGGAGGAGGAAAAACAAGGGGGGAGAGAAGGAGGAAGGAGAAGGAGGAAAAACAAGGAGGAAGAGAAGGAGGAGGAGGAGAGGAAGAAGAGGGAGAGGAGGAGGAGGGGGAGGAGGAAGGAGGAGGAGAAGGATGAGAAGGAGGAGGAGGAGCAGAAAAACAAGGAGGAAGAGAAAGAGAAGGGGAGGAGAAGAAGGAGGAGGAGGAGGAGGAGGAAAAACAAGGAGGAAGAGGAGGAGAAGAGGAAAAAGAGGAAGGAGGGGGAGGAGGAAGGAGGAGGAGAAGGATGAGAAGAAGGAGGAGGAGGAGAAAAACAAGGAGGAGGAGGAGGAGAAGGAGGAGGAGGAGGAGAAGGAGGAGGAAAAACAAGGAGGAAGAGAAGGAGGAGGAGGAGAGGAAGAAGTGGAAGAGGAGGAGGAGGAGAAGGAAGGAGGAGGAGAAGAAGGATGAGAAGGAGGAGGAAGAGGAGGAAGGAGGAGGTGGAGGAAAACAGGGGGGAAGAGAAGGAAAAAGGGAGGAGAAGGAAGAGAAGAAGAAGAGGAAGAAGAGGAGGAGGAGTCTGTGCCTTTAAGTGAGCAGGGACGCCAAACGAGGGAAAGTTGGACAGTGAAAAGGCAATCAGGCTGGGAAAGAGATGGAGCTTAATCTAATTTGGTTGGAGGGGGTCGGCCCCTGGTGTTGTTTTCAAGACTGTGGGAATGGAAAGATCAGGAAGAGCAAATTCTCTCTCTGCAGCCAGAAACAGCGGGGTGTCCCTCCGGCCGTCCCTGATCCAAAGCCAGGCTAAGAAAAGGGATTAAAAAGGGGGACGCTCAGAATGTGCGTTTCATACAACTGGCACCCTGTGGAAAGGCAGCAATATTTCAAACTCCCATTCCAGAGAAGGAAAAAGACCGCTTGGAAAAAGGAAAAAGAAAAAAAGAAAAAAAAAACACAATACAAAGGCCGGCCAAAATTGCCTTAAAAGAGAGGAGTGGGTTTGTAGGGAGGAGGGGATGGGGAGAGAAAAAAGAGGGGGTGGGGTGGAGAGTGTCATTTTGTTTGCTAGGGGGGATTGGAAAACAAAGAAAAACCTGATTTAAAAAAAAATAAAGAACGCATGAGCCATATGGGGGGGAATCTGAAGTTCCACATCCTCCGGGGTGGAAAAAACTTTTTAAAACTTCAATAAGAGGGCTGTGAAAATATCTACAGACCCCTCGCATCCTGGACAGAAACTGTTTCAACTCCTACCCTCAAAACGACGCTATAGAGCACTGCACACCAGAACAATTAGACACAAGGACAATTTTTCCCCGAACGCCATCACTCTGCTAAACAAATAATTCCCTCAACACTGTCAAACTATTCACTAAGTCTGCATTACTATTAATCTTCTCATCGTTCCTATCACCCATCTCCTCCCACTTAGGACTCTAAGACTATAACGTTGCTGGTATCCTTACAATTTATAGTGACTGTTTCCTTATGACTGTCATTAAGTGTTGTGCCTTATGATTCTTGATGAATGTATCTTTTCTTTTATGTACACCGAGAATGTATGCACCAAGGCAAATTACTTGTGTGTCCAATCACACTTGGCCAATAAAGTATTCTATTCTATTCTATTCTATTCTATTCTATTCTATTCTATTCTATTCTATTCTATTCTATTCTATTCTATTCTTTCTCTATTCTATTTCTTTATTCTACTCTACTCTACTCTACTCTACTCTACTCTACTCTACTCTACTCTACTCTACTCTATTCTATTCTATTTCTATTCTACCCTACCCTATCCTACCTTACCCTACCCTACCCTACTCTACTCTACTCGCCCCAAAAGTTGGTGGAAAAACAGAAAAAATAGGCCCAGGGAGGTGGTGGGTGGGTGGGTGTCTCATTCCTTTGGAGCTTCTTTCAGCCAAACCCAGCTTTCTTTTGTGGCTTGTGTCAGATTCAAGCTGAGCGAAGATGGTGGGTTTGCGATTCAGCTTAAAAGGGTGACCCACCAACCCTCGAGTTTTTGGCAATGATGATGTCACCGGAGTCCATCTTTTCAAACTAGAGGTTGCCATGAAAAATCAGGGGAGGTGAGATAATATTAAGAACCCCTGGAGAGGGAGGGGGTGAGTTTCCTTAATATTACCGCTTTTCAACTTAAATATGAACAATTTTAAAACCTGAACTGTTTTTATTCGGTACGATATCCGAAAAATCAGAGAAGAAAAGTATGCATTTAATATTACATGTTGTAACAGCAACTATGTTATATTATATATATATACATGTTATATTCGCAAAATATTGGAAAAATGAAGAAACGCAGTGAGAGGAAGAGATCATTAAGAAGACTGTCAATCAGAAAGGTTGGCAGTTCAACGGTTTGAATCCCTAGTGCAGGTCTCTGGCGTGAGCAGGGGGTTGAACTGGATGACCTCCAAGGCCCCTGCCAACTGCTAAAAAGATACCGGATTGTGCAGAAATGGATAGATTTGATACTGAGAATTAAGCAGAAAGAAGACACCGAATACGATCAAAGGTGGAATCTATTTTACCGGCGGTTGGAGAAAAATGGGGTGGAGATTAAGAATGAAAAGAGAATGGTTAAGCAAATTAAATACCCAGACAACACAATGTTTATTGAGCACTAAGAAATGTAATTAATAAAAAAATCAATAAAATTTAGGAAAGATATAAAGCTTGGTGCAGCCTGACCTCCATCATTTATTTTTGATTCTCAACCAGGAAGAAGAGGTTGAAGCGAGCTTCAATGGAGACAGGACGATCCTGCCTAGATATTTTGCAAATATTGTGGGCGGTGGTGAAATTCAATTTTTTTTTACTACCAGTTCTGTGGGTGTGGCTTGGTGAGCGTGGTGTGGCTTGGTGGGCATGGCAGGAGAAGGATACTGCAAAATCTCCATTCCCTCCCCACTGGGGGAAGGATACTGCAAAATCCCCATTCCCTGCCCACTCCTGGGGGAAGGCTATTGCAAAATCTCCATTCCCAACCCACTCCTGGGGGAAGGGGTCTGCAAAATCTCCATTCCCACCCCACTGCTGGGGGAAGGGTTCTGCAAAATCACCATTCCCTCCCCACTCCAGGGGAAGGATACTGCAAAATCTCCATTCCCACCCCACTCTGGGGCTAACCAGAGGTGGTATTTGCCAGTTCTCCGAACTGTTCAAAATTTCCACTGCCGGTTCTCCAGAACCTGTCAGAACCTGCTGGATTTCACCCCTGATTGTGGGGTTGAGGATGGAATAAAAACCGTAATACAGGTAGATCTCAATTGACAACAGTTCCTTTAGTGGCCATTCAGAATTACAACAGCACTGGAAGAAAGACTTTCACACTGTCATGACCGGTGCGGCACTCCCACACTCACATGATCAAAAATTCAGACGCTTGGCCACTGACTCGTACTTATGACGTGTCGTAGGGTCGTGTGATGACAAGGCAAGAAAAGTCGTAAAATGGAAGGGGGGGGAAAACTTATTTCACAAATGTCTCCCTTAACAACATCAATTTTGGGCTCAATGGGGGGTGGTCGTACGTCGAGAAGCACCTATAGTGATTCACTTAACAACCGTGGCAAGAAAGGATGTAACATGGGGCAAAATTGACTTAAGGAAGGTCTCCCTTAGCAAAGAACAAAAAATTGGGGACTCAGTTCTGGTCACAAGTTAAGGACCAGCGTTGCCTCTATTGCCGTGACTGGCTTCGATTGATTGATTGATTGATTGATTGATTGATTTATTAATTACATGTATTTATATGCCACCCTTCTCCTGAAGGACTCAGGGCGGCGAACACAAGTTAAGAAACGTACAATAAAATCGCACTTTAAATCAAATAACTAATTAATGATAAATAATAAACCCAGAATCAGAGTCAACCTATTTGCTTGAACAGCCAAGTCTTCAGCTCCCGACGGAAGGAGCGGAGATCAGGAGCCGTCCAGAGCTCGGTAGGTAATTCATTCCAGAGGGTGGGAGCACCCACAGAGAATGCCCGACCCCTGGGCACCGCTAGATGACATTGGCTCGCCGTCGGGACCCTGAGGAGAGCGGCCCTATGTGAGCGAACAGGATGGTGGGAAGCAGGCAGGAGAAGGTCCTGTAAATATCCTGGACCTAAGTCACATAGGGCCTTGTAGGTGAGAACTAGTACCTTGAAGCGGACCCGGAGAACCACTGGTAACCAGTGCAGCTGACACAGGAGGGGTGTTATATGGGAGTAACGAGGGGCTCCCGTAACAACCCATGAGGCTGCATTCTGGATCAGCTGGAGTCTCCGGGTGCATCTCAGGGGCAGGCCCATGGAGAGGGAATTGCAGTAATCCAAGCAGGATTTAACCTCGGGAGGAGATTTAATGGCTTGAAGAAAATAGCATGTCACTGCTGAAGCGTGGGAAGGTGAAGGGAGCCAGTTCAAGGTTTCAGCCACCACATTATCTAGATTTTTGGAGATGATTTTCGCTTTCCCCATCTAGTTTTTCTGGCTGGCGTCTGCAGAGGCTTGGTTTCATGGCCTCCCAATTAACCGAAAAGGATTTTCCAACCTTTCCTTTCCTCCTGCCTCTGTGGAATATTACGTGGATCAAAGAGCCGAATCTTCTCTTTGCGTTACAACGCAACCGAATCTGTGATGATCCTTCCAGGGCTGAGTGTGCACACGCCAACCCACGTTCCAGTTGCAAAAAAAAAAGAGAGAGAGAGAGAGAAGAAGATTTAATCGCTCTCCGAGTTGCGAGATGCTTCTGCTTGAGGAAAGGGGCTTTTAAGATGCATAAGGTTTCCTGCTTTGAGAAGGGGGTTGGACTAGACGTCCTCTAAAGGTCCCTTCCGGCCCCTATGATTCCGATAAGAAGAGAATATTTGGTGAAATGACTCAAGGGTTCAAATGAGGGGAACTTGGGTACTCTCTGAGCTTGGCTGTTTTCTTTGCAAATGTTTCATGACCCAACTCAGTTACATCATCAGTGCTAGAAGGGAAGTAGAGTTTGCAAAGGGGAGGAGGAAGAGGAGGGTGGGGAGAAGAGGGGAAGGGAGGAAGGGGAGGAGGAGGAAGAGGAGGAAAACTGTGGTGCTTTTTTTCTTGCCGATGTTTCATGACCCAACAATCATCAGCGCGAAAAGAGAGGAGGAGGAGGAGGAGGAGGAGAGGGAGAGGAGGCAGGAAAGGGGGAGAAAGGCAGAAAATTCTATGATTCTATGTGTCATTTGGAAGGGAAATTGGGGAGAATTTACATAAGAGGGCAGAGTTAGGGCTGAAGTCGATCTCCAAGGCTGAAGTTGCTTCGTTATTTGAAATCACGTTTAGTTACAAAACTTCATTAAGGAAAGAAAAAAAAAAAACACCCTTGGCTTCCAATCTCCCCTCCCCCAACCCCCGCTCCCCAATTTCCATCCATTTCAAGATCTTGCAATTTCCACCAGGGATGTACATGCTTTCGGCTTCCCCCCAGCCCCCACCCCACCCCCACCCCTCCGCTTTCATCCATGGTTAAATATGTAAATAAAATGTCTAAAGTCATTCTTCAAAGAAGACAAAGGCGAAGAAAACAAGGGAGGGGGAAAAAAAGACAAGCAGAAAATTCTTTCTCGGTTCTCTATAACATTTGCCCAGAGGGTGGGGGGGTGGGGGGGGGAGGCCAAGGCCAGAAAAAGTCTCCCAGCGGGGGTGCCCGCTGTGTCACGTTACAGTCATTGGCGGGGGTGGGTGGGAAAGGCGCTTTTGAAGAAAGAAATACATATATAAATATATATTTTCTTTGGCGCCTTTTCTTTCTCCCTTCCTTTCCTTTCTCTTTCATTCTTTCTATCCTTGTCTCTTTCTTGCGTCTTTATCTAGCCTTCCTTCCTCCCGTTTCTTTTTTCTTTCTCCTTTTTCTTTCTTTCCCTTCTTCCTTTCTTTCCATCCTTCTTTCAGTCCTTCCTTTCTTCTTTCATTTGCTTTCTTTGTATATGCTTTGTTTCCTTTTTTCTTTCCTTCCTACTTTCCCTTCCCCTTCCTTTGCTTTCTTTCTCTCTTTCCTTCTTTCCTTCCCCTCCAACCCTCTTCTTTAAAGCAGTCACATTGAAATGAAAGTTAACTGAAGAAAGTGGTTGTTTTAATTCCCATCACCAAAATGAAAGAAAGAAAGAAAGAAAGAAAGAAAGAAAGAAAGAAAGAAAGAAAGAAAGAAAGAGGAAGAAAGGAGGGAGGGAGGAGGGAAAGAAAGAGAAAGAAAAGAAAGAAAGGAGGGAAAGAGGGAAAGAAAGAAAGAGAAAAAAGAAAAAAGAAAGGAGGAAAGAAAGGAGGGAGGGAGGAGAGAAAGAAAGAAAAGAGAGAGAAAGAGAAAGGAAGGAAGGAGGGAGGGAAGAAAGTGAAAGAAGCAACAAAAGAAAGAAAGAAAGAAAGAAAGAAAGAAAGAAAGAAAGAAAGAAAGAAAGAGGAAGGAAGGAAGAAGGGAGGGAGAGTGGAAGGAGGGAAAGAAAGAAAAAGATAAGGAGGAAAGGAGGGAGGGAGGGAAAGAAAGAAAAAGAAAAAAGAAAGGAGGAAAGGAAGGAAGGAGGAGAGAAAGAAAGAAAAAAGAGAGAGAGAAAGAAAGGAGGAAGGAAGGAAGGAAGGAAGGAAGGAAGGAAGGAAGGAAGGAAGGAAGGGACTAGCGAATTATCCAGAGTGGATGAAAAATCTTCACTTCCACAGGTGAAGATGCCTTAACAGGCAGGATTTCTACGAGGGAAATCTTGAAGTTTGCGTGTGACTCTTTTATATTCCACCTCTTCCCACCCCTCCCAGCAAAGAGGAAGACCAACAGGAACAAGGGACGGACGTGCCGTATTTTGGACAAGAAGGAAGACCCTCAAGTGTCACTCCAACGTTTGTCATTTCTTTAAAAACATTATTCCTGATAGTGATAGCAGCAAGACGGACGGCCCAGGACATTTTAGCCAAACGTCATTTGAACCCTGTTCAGAGAAAGGGGTGGGGGGGCTTTATGAATTTCCCTCTGTATGAATCTTCTTTTTTTTTCTCCCTGTGACCCCCAACTGAGTGGCTCACAGAAAGGTCTACAATGCAAAAGACTGCTAAGAAAAACAAGCTTTGTTTCAGAGAGAATAGAAATTCTTTATTAATCCACTTTCAGACAGGCCTGATTTATGCTGAATCAGAGAAAGAGGTCTGGGCTCTTTGGAGTGCATAAATAGATCTCTTTCCCTCTCTCTTTCTATCTCTCTCTCTCTTTTTCTCCCTTTCTCTCTCTCTCTCTCTTCTCATTCTTTTTCTGTCACCATCTCTTTATCTTATTTCTCTCTCACCATCTTTCTTTCTCTCATTCTTTTTCTCATTCTCTCCCTCTTTCTGTCTTCTTCTTTCTCATTTCTTCCTTTCTGTCTTCTCTCTCCATTTCTTTCTCTCTCTCTTTCACATTCTCTCTCCCTCTTTCTAACTTATTCTCTCTCACACTCTTTTTCTCCCTTTCTTTCTGTCTTATTCTCTCTCTCTCCCTCTGTCTTTTCTTTTTCTCCCTTTCTTTCTTATTTCACTCCATCTCTTTTCTTTCTTCTCAGTCTTTCCCTCTTTCTGTCTTATTCTCTCATTCTTTTTGTTCTCCCTTTGTCTTCTCTCTCTCCATCTTTCTCTGTCTTTCTTTTTCTCACTCTCTCTCCCTTTCTCTCATTCTTTTTCTCCCTTTCTTTCTGTCTTCTCTCTCCAACTTTCTTTCTCCCTCTCTTTCTCTTTTTCTCATTCTCTTTTTCTCCCTTTCTTTCTGTCTTATTCTCTCCATCTCTCTCTCTCTGTGTGTGTGTGTGTGTGTGTTTAGCTAAGACCCCTACCAATGCTCAGGAATGAAACCAACTCCGTTTCAAAATAAAGACATAAATCGCAACATACATATAACCCAGTGGTGAAATCTAAAATTTGTTATTACCGGTTCTGTGAGCGTGGCTTGGGGGGGGGGGGAATGTGACTGGATGGGCATGGCCTTTTTTTTTTTTACTTTTAAAACCATTTTTTTCTACAACCTCTTTGGCAAAGAGGTTGTAAAAAAATGCTTTCAGAAGGCTCTGACGATCCCAGCTGAGTTGCCTGATCGTCAGAGGGTTTTTTAAAAAGCCTCTGCCAAACAGGCAACTCAGCTGGGATTGTCAGAGGCATTTAAAAGAAAAAAAAGGGTTTTTTTCTTTTAAAAGCCTTTGACGATCCCAGCTGAGCCGCGCGATCATCAGAGGCTTTTTTTTTTTTACTTTTTAAAAGCATTTTTTGGCCAAAGAGGTTTTAGAAAAAATGCTTTTAAAACTAAAAAAAAAAAGCCTCTGATGATTGCGCGGCTCAGCTGGGCATGGGGGTGGGGTGGGGTGGCAGAGATTTTTGCTACCGGTTGTCCAAACCACCCACCTCCATTGCTACCGGATCAGGTGATCCGGTCCGAACCGGGAGGATTTCACCCCTGACAGAACCCCTATTTGCATATCATATATACAGGGACTCGGAATCCAGTTCATAGACTGTGAAACTATGATTTGTTTAGCTGCATTTTTTAAAACACAGCTGGTCCTTAACTAACAACCATCCATTTAGTGACCATTCAATGTTACAATGGAAGTGACTTACAACCAGTTTTCGCTCTTAAGATCCTAGCAGTATCCCTTGTCAGACTCTGGGCAACTGACTCGTATTTATGACCGGTGCGGCATCCAGAGGCCACGCAATCCCCTTTTCAGACCTTCCGACAAGCAAAATCAGTGAGGAAGCCAGATTCACTTAACAACCACAATGATTCACTTAACAACTGTGGGAAGGAAGGTCGTAAAATGGGGCAAAAACTCACTTAAACACCGTCTCGTTTAGCAATGGACCTTTTTGGCTCAAGGGTGGTCTCACAGGTCAAGGACTAGGTGGGAAGCCACAGATGCCTGGATTCACATACGACACACTACTAAGCCTTCAGCAGGGGCTTCCAAGCCCTTTCACACACCATCACACATTATGCTACGCTCCTTTTGTTTTCAACCTGCGGTGGCTGAATTGACACAGCAGGCCAAACTCCCTATCAAACCAGCCCTTGTGCTTTAGAGCCAAATCATCATTGTGCTTTAGATCCACAATGTAGAAAAGATGCTGAGACTCTAGAAAGAGTGCAGAGAAGAGCAACCAGGACGATGAGGGGACTGGAGGCTAAAACATACGAAGAACGGTTGCAGGAACTGGGCGTGGCTGGTCTAGTGAAGAGAAGGATCAGGGGAGACAGGATAGCCATCTTCCGATATTTGAGGGGCTGTCACAAAGAAGAGGGAGTCGACTTATTTTTCAAAGCACCCGAAGGCCATACAAGGAGTAATGGATGGAAACGGACCAAGGAGAGATTCAACCTGGAAATAAGGAGGAATTTTCTGACAGTGAGAGCAATCAATCAGTGGAACAGAAGTTCCTTCGGAAGTTGTGGGAGCTTCATCACTGGAGGCTTTCAAGAGAGACTGTCAGAAGAGACCCTACACCATTTCTGTCAGAAATGGTGTAGGGTCTCCTGCTTGGGTGGGGGGTTGGAATAGATGACCTACAAGGTCCCTTCCAACTCTGTTAATCTGAATCTATCTAAGATGATCAAAGGCTGGAGACTAAAACATACAATGAATGGTTGCAGGAACTGGGCCTGGCTAGTCTAGTGAAGAGAAGGACCAGGGGAGACAGGATAGCATCTTCCAATATTTGAGGGGCTGCCACAGAGAGGAGGGGGTGAAGCTATTCTCCAAAGCACCTGAAGCCCAGACAAGGAATAATGGATGGAAACTGATCAAGGAGAGATTCAACCTAGAAATGAGGAGGAATTTCCTGACAGTGAGAACGATCAACCGATGGAACAGGAGTTGCCTTCAGAAGTTGTGGGAGCTTCTTCACTGGAAGCTTTCAAGAAGAGACTGGACTGCCACCTCTCAGAAATGTGTAGGGTCCCCTGTTTAGATGTGGTTGGTGATGGTGGACTAGATGACCTATGAGGTCTCAACTCTGTTAATCAGAATCTAAGATGATTAAAGCCCTGGAGACTAAAACATGACGAACGGTTGCAGGAACTGGGCCTGGCTATAAGATAAGGACTCTCTGTACGTAGATTTCCATAGTTGTCTTTCTATCAACTGGCTTGCATCTTCAAGGCCTTCTCTTGAAGCTTTTCTCCAAAGGCCACGGCTCAATTTTTGGGGGTGACATGCTGTCCCCACATCAGATTCCCCCACCCCCCTCTGCATCAGCCTAGCAAAGGATGGGCAGATTCAAAAGCAGGTTGATTTGCCGCTGATCCAGAAATCACCGAGTGGAAAGCATAGATCCAACGGAATCTTGCGGCTCTTTGCAAACAAATCACTGGAGACCCAAAGGTGGTGGTGGTGTTTTTCCAAGAGGCAACTGGACACTCTGGTTTTTCTTTGAAGATGTTTCGCTTCTCATCCAAGAAGCTTCTTCAGCCTCTTCAGCTGATGAAGCTTCTTGGATGAGAAGTGAAATGTCTTCAGAGAAAAACCAGAGTGTCCAGTTGCCTCTTGGAAAAATACCGTTGGGGAAAGAAGGGAAGGGAAGGGGGGGGAGGAGGAGGAGGAGGAGGAGGAAAGGAAAGAGAGAAAGGAAAGGAAATAGAGAAAGAAATAGGGAAAGGGAAGGGGGAGCACAAAAGGAAAGTAGAGAAAGGAAAGGAAATAGGGAAAGGAAAGGAAAGGAAAGGAAAGGAAAGGAAAGGAAAGGAAAGGAAAGGAAAGGAAAGGATATAGAGAATGGAAAGGAAAGGAAATAGAGAAGGGAAGGGAAAGGAAATAGAGAAGGGAAGGGAAGGAAATAGAGAAGGGAAAGGAAGGGAAGGGAAAGGAAAGGAAAAGGAAAGGAAAAGAAAGGAAAGGAAATAGAGAAGGGAAAGGAAAGGAAATAGAGAAGGGAAAGGAAAGGAAATAGAGAAGGGAAAGGAAGGGAAGGGAAGAGAAGGGAAGGGAAAGGAAGGGAAAGGAAATGAAATAGAGAAGGGAAGGAAAGGAAAGGAAATAGAAAAGGGAAGGGAAGGGAAGGGAAGGGAAAGAAAGGAAAGGAAAGGAAAGGAAAGGAAAGGAAAGGAAAGGAAAGGAAATAGAGAAGGGAAAGGAAAGGAAAGGAAAGGAAATAGAGAAGGGAAAGGAAATAGAGAAGGGAAAGGAAAGGAAATAGAGAAGGGAAAGGAAAGGAAAGGAAATAGAGAAGGGAAAGGAAGGGAAGGGAAAGAAAGGAAATAGAGAAGGGAAGGGAAGGGAAGGAAATAGAGAAGGGAAGGGAAGGGAAGAGAAGGGAAAGGAAAGGAAAGGAAATAGAGAAGGGAAGGGAAGGGAAGGGAAGGGAAGGGAAGGGAAGGAAAATGTCTACAGAGATTCTCAGTCCTCCAGGTCAAAGATGCTTTTTCAAGAGGCAATTGGACTTTCTGAGTTTTTTTTTCTTTGAAGATGTTTCACTTCTCATCCAAGAAGCTTCTTCAGGCCTGAAGAATCTCCATAGACAAATCACTGCAGACTTCTCCTCTGTGGTTTTTCCCTTCCAAATGCAATTTGCATTCTCCCCACCCCCCCACCCCCAGATCGAAGAAATGCAATATTTCTCTGTCTCAATCATCAGGATATTTTTATTTTAACTCCCTATTGTTTGGATGGGGCGGGTTACTTTAAGTTCTTTAGCAGCCCCCTCCTCCCTTCAAAAAAAGGCCTAGACTTGTAACATTTAGTTGCTCAGATTTGGGACAAACTCTTCTCTGTTTGCCATCAAAGCTTCCATTCCATAAATAGAGGGACCACCAAAACTTCTGAGTCAACTCGATTTTTATGCTCTTTTGAGCCAGATCTTTATTACCCAGGCAATAAAAAGCATTCAAACTCAATTTCTTTAAAACCTCCACTGCTGCTTTTAAACAAATCTTCTTTCTTTCTTTCCCTCCCTCCCTTTCTTTTTTCTTTCTTTCTTTCCCTCCCTTTTTCTTTTTTTCCTTTCTCCCTTTCACTCTTTTTTCTTTCTTCCTCCCTTTTTCTTTCTTTCTTTTTCTCTTTCTTTCCCTCCCTCCCTTTTTCTCTCTCTCCCTTGCTTTTTCTTTTTCTCACTTTTTTCTCTTTTTATTCTATTTTTCTTTTTCTCTCTCCCTCCTTTTTTCTTTTTCTCTCTTTCTTTCTCCCTTTCTCTCTCCCTCTTTCCTTTCTTTCTTTCTCTCTCTTTCTTTTTCTTCTTTCTCTTTCTTCCTTTCTTTTCAAGGAAAGCTTTCCTTTTACACATGCAGAAATAACAGTCACCCAGGTTGAATTGTAGAAGTTTTACAGCCCTGTTTTCATGGTGTTAAGAAGAGGCAGTGAGAGAGATGATGGTTAGCTGGGAAGGAAGCCCTTCTCTTTAGACTGAAGCTGGAGAGGCCCATTCAAACCCAACTGGAATCCCCACCCCCAAAAAACCCCTTAAATCTGATTCTCCCGGAAGTTGCTACAACTTCTAAGCCTCCAGAAGTTAACACAAGAGTTGTAACTTTGAAAGGATCTCTAGATCTAGAATAAACCGTGTCAACTGCCGGAGGTTATCAGATGTTGAGTAATGCTGTATCATTTTAATCCTAATTAAGTGTAATTAAAAGGAGATGTTGGGCTTGGAGAGGAAGCTTCTGCTGGCATACCGTTTCAAAATCAAATGTGGTTCTCCGTCTTGGAAAAAAAAAACCTAGGAATTATTGGGTGTATCAAGATCTTAACTCCAAGAATTCCACAGCCAGCCATACTTCATCAAATTCACCTACGATGCTGTCTGGGAAACTCTGGGATGTTGAAGTCCACCCATCATAAAAGCTGACAAGGCTCACCAGAAGATTCAAAGACCTCCTGGTGAGCCTTGTCCAGAATCTGCACAAGTCTCACCAGAATTCACCGCAAACAAGGGAACTCTGCGTTCCAGAATCCCCTTGTTGCAAAGTCCATCATTTCTAATCAGGTGGTTTGGCAACCTCTAACAATAAAATAGGATGGGTCCAAAAAGGGGCATGGAGATACTTCTGCTTCTTGGAAACAAAGGTGGGGTGGATGATGATGATTGAGGATGATGATGATGATGATGATGAGGCAGCTAGTGTGGCAGATGAAGGAGTGCTGGGGACCAGATTCTCAGCCCAACCTCCCTCATCGGGTCATTTTAGGGATAACCCCAGGCCACATTCTGGAAAAAAGGGAAAGTTACAACCGTCAGATAAATCAATAAATACCGCTAAGACGGGCTGTAAGCAGCTCTTCCTCCTCTTTTACTCCTTTCCTTACAACAACGCTTTCCCCCCACCCTCCTTGCAAGGATCAGGGGAGAAAGTTGAGAAAGTCCTAAAAGAGGGCGGAAGAAGGGGAGGAGGAATGGAGGGAAGCTTTGGGAACGCGCGCCGATCAAGGGCTTCTCTCTTTTTTTGTTCTCTCTCTCTTCAACCCCCTCCCCGCCCCTCCTGTACCCCCAACCCCGGCTTCCTTTCTTCAGCTCCAAGGCGCCCCGTAGGTGCCGGCGCAAAAGGGGCAGCCGGCTTCGCTTCTTTTCTCATGCAAAACCAGAGAGGCGCGCAAAGGAGGCGGAGGGGAGCCCAGGGGAAGTGGGGGGAGAAATAAGAGGGGGGCTATGGCCGGAACTGTGCGCGTGCGCGGATCCGCATCACGGTCTGCTGCTGCTGCTGCTCCCGCCTTCTAACACCCCCCTCTCACCCCTCCCCTCCAGACTTCAGCAGCTGCAAAGCTTGCCTGGACTTACTTTTTTGGCGAGCGCGCGCTCTGGAGAAAGCGAGCGCTTTTGGAGAGGGCGCTGCGCTTTTACGCGCGGCTTTGGCCACCCAGTGCTCCGTCTCGATCCGGGCGCAGGCGGCAGCCCCGGGTCTCCCTTCCCTCCGGCTGGCCGCTTTCTCTGCCCTCCCTCCCTCTCTTTCTTTCCCCACCCAGCCTGGCCGAGCCCTCCTTCTCCAACCGAGGGGGCGGAGACGCAAAAGTCAGCGGAGCGCCCGATTTCTCGGAGCAGAAAGCTCAGCAGAGCAGCAGCCGGAGAGGGCGCCCGCAGGAGCTGGCCAACACGCACTGGGGCAGCCGATTCCCTCCTCCAGCCACCCCCGGGATCTGCAGAGGAAAAGGAGCCGGGAAAATCTGCATCCAGCAGCTTCCCCGGCTGCCGGCGAGCGAGAGCGGCGTGGAAGATTTTTGGGAACGGTCCTCCGGCATGCTGAGCCGCTGTAAGTCACCTCGCGCATGGAGCGCCACGAGAGGCGCGCGTCCGCTTCTTCGCCCTCTGCCCGACCGAGCTTAAGACCCCCAACCCGGGTTGCGGAGCCGGACGAGCGTGGGAATGTCACGCTTTGGGTGGAAGTGAGCGGAGTTTGCGAAGTTTTGTTTTGGGGTTTTGGGATTTGAGAGCGCGGCGATTGCCATGAAGCTAGATTGGAGGCGGATGGAGTCCTTTCCGAAGAGGGCTTCGGAGGAGAGCTGGGGGCCGGGGTGCCCGTGATCCGACCGGCCCCCTCCCTCCCGGTTGCCCACTTCTCCGTCCTTCCCTCCTTTCCTCCACCACCAGCAGAACTTGGGGGGTTCCTCGGAGCGGTGGGGCAGCTTCCCGAGTTGGCCAACATGAGCTGCGGGCGGCGGGGGCGAAGCTCCAGCCAGACTCTGGCTGTGGTGCTGCATCTGGTGTGCTCCTGTTTCGGCATCAGCTCCATCGACATCGACCGGCCCGGAGACGGCCGGTGCCAACCCATCGAGATCCCCATGTGCAAAGACATCGGCTACAACATGACCCGGATGCCCAACTTAATGGGCCACGAGGACCAGCAGGACGCGGCCATCCAACTGCACGAGTTTGCCCCGCTGGTGGAGTACGGCTGCCACGGACACCTCAAATTCTTCCTCTGTTCCCTCTATGCCCCCATGTGCACCGAGCAGGTGTCGACGCCCATCCCGGCCTGCCGGGTGATGTGCGAGCAGGCGCGGCTCAAGTGCTCGCCCATTATGGAGCAGTTCAACTTCAGGTGGCCGGACTCTCTGGATTGCAGCAAACTGCCCAACAAAAACGACCCCAATTATTTGTGCATGGAAGCCCCCAGCAATGGCTCCGAGGAACCTCCCCGGGGATCCAGCATGCTCCCTCCTATGCTCTGGCCCCAGAGGCCCCACAGCGCCGGTCACGACCTGACCCAGCAGAAGGACGGGCTGGGCCGGCTCTCCTGCGAGAACCCCGGGAAGTTCCACCACGTGGAGAAAAGCGGGTTTTGTGCTCCACTCTGCACAACGGGGGTGGACGTTTACTGGAGCTGGGGGGACAAGCAGTTCGCCGTCATCTGGATGGCCGTCTGGTCCATCCTCTGCTTCTTCTCCAGCGCCTTCACCGTCCTGACCTTCCTGATTGACCCCCAGCGCTTCAAGTACCCGGAGAGGCCCATCATCTTCTTGTCCATGTGTTACTGCGTTTACTCCGTGGGCTACATCGTCCGTCTCTTCTCCGGAGCGGAGAACATCGCCTGCAATCCGGACAGCGGCCAACTCTACGTCATTCAAGAAGGTTTGGAGAGCACCGGCTGTACTTTGGTTTTCCTGATCCTCTACTACTTTGGCATGGCCAGCTCCTTGTGGTGGGTGATCCTGACTTTGACATGGTTCCTGGCCGCGGGGAAGAAATGGGGCCACGAGGCCATTGAAGCCAACAGTAGTTACTTTCACTTGGCGGCTTGGGCCATCCCTGCCATTAAGACTATTATGATCTTAGTGATGCGCCGGGTTGCAGGCGATGAGTTGACAGGGTTGTGTTACGTTGGCAGCATGGATGTCAATGCGCTGACCGGCTTCGTGCTGGTCCCTCTGGCTTGCTATCTCATTCTGGGGACCTCCTTCATCCTTTCGGGCTTCGTGGCCCTCTTCCACATCAGAAGGGTGATGAAAACCGGCGGAGAGAACACCGACAAGCTGGAGAAGCTCATGGTGAGAATCGGTGTCTTCTCCGTCTTGTATACCGTGCCGGCCACTTGCGTCATCGCTTGTTATTTTTACGAAAGGTTGAACATGGGTTACTGGAAAGTTTTGGCCACCCAACAAAAATGCAAAGTCAACAATCACACCAAGCACCTGGACTGCACCATGAGTGATTCCATCCCGGCCGTGGAGATCTTTATGGTCAAAATCTTTATGTTGCTGGTGGTGGGGATCACCAGCGGGGTTTGGATATGGACATCCAAAACTCTGCAATCCTGGCAAGGGGTTTGTAGCCGGAGGATCAAGAACAGGACTCGCAGGAAATCCACCAGCATGGTAGCAAGTGGGAGTCTTTACAAAAAGACCAGCCAGCCTTTGCCCAAAGTTCATCACGCAAAGTACGAGACAGCTTTGCAACCCCCGACCTGTGTGTGACCATAGTGGACAAACAAGAAAGACCATAATAATATTATGAATCAGAATACTTGGAAAGCGACTGAAAGAGATGCCCCAGCAGTCAGCAGAACATTCAGGACTAAATGTGGTTGTTGTTTTTTAAAAAAAATGCTTTTAGAACTTCTGTTCTAAAACAGAACAGAAAGGGGGGGGGGGGAATTAGTGCCTCGAATGTTAAGCAAACATAAGCACACTCTTTCTTTCTTTCTTTCTTTCTTTCTTTCTTTCTTTCTTTCTTTCCTTCCTTCTTTTTCACTTTCTTTCCTTCCTTCCCTTTCTTTTTCTTTCTTTCTTTCTTTCCTTCTTTTTCTTTCTTTCTTTCATTCCTTCCTTCCGTCTCCATCTTTTTTCTTTCTTTCTTTCTTTCTTTCTTTCTTTCCTTCCTTCTTTTTCACTTTCTTTCCTTCCTTCCCTTTCTTTTTCTTTCTTTCTTTCTTTCCTTCTTTTTCTTTCTTTCTTTCATTCCTTCCTTCCGTCTCCATCTTTTTTCTTTCTTTCTTTCCTTCTTTCTCTTTCCTTCTTTTTCTTTCTTTCCTGCCTTCCTTCTCTTCCTTTCTTTCTTTTTCTCTTTCTTTCTTTCCTTCCTTCTCTTTCTTTTTTTCTTTCCTTCTTTTTCTTTCCTTCTCGTTTTCTTTCTTTTTCTTTGTTTTTTTTCTCTTCCTTCTTCTCTTCCTTCCTCTCCTCTCTTAGTTTGCTAGTTTTTACATGCTTTGAAAAACTTTAGTAAAACTTCTTTCCTTTCTCCCTCTCTCCCTCCCTTTTTTCTTTTCCTTCCTTCCTTCCTTCTTCCCTCCTTTCCTTCCCCTATTGATTGTTTGGCCAAGCCTTGTGGGGATGAAAAACTTGGTATTCTGACTTGTAAATATTGGAATTTGGTTTGCTTTAGAGGTTTCTAACCCTTTAGACATAAGTACTATATTTGTAGAGCTTTTTTTTTTAAGAAGAGAGGAAAACTTGAAAGAGAATGTTAGGGAAGCAACCAGATCAGAGAGAAACAAGTTTGCATTCACCCTTGAAACCTTTGCAAAAGCAGATCTGTTCTCAATTTTATTTTATTTTTTTTGCCTTTTATCATGCAAGACGGTCTCTCAAAATGGTCTCTTCCGCAGAAAATAATGTGCAATACAGGTTTTTTTTTCTTCCCTTCTTCCTGCATTTCATCCCCCTTGTTCCCTTCCCCCCCCCACACACACACCACTCAGACCCATGCCTTGAAATACGAAACAAGTTGCCAGACATAAAAAACGACAGAAGGGAATCTTTTAACAAAAGAACAGAAGGGTTCTAGTCCCTAGGAACCCTTCGGAGTTACACTTTGTGGCTTTTTAATGGAAATCGGACACGTTTAGAGAAGGGAGGGAGGGAGAGAGGGAGGGCCAGGCGCTGAAAAGAATCCAAAGGGGCTTATTGACTCTTTCCCATTGTTAAATAAGATTCAATCCATGAATAGATCAAGGAAACACTCCCATCTTCCTCCATTCTCCCTCCCCCCCCCCACAGCCCCAAAGAGAAACCAGGACACAGGGAGGTAGTGCCTGGCTTGTCCATCTAGCTTTCTCTATTTGTAATATACAGCTATTTTTCATGCCCTATTTTATTAAAACATGACGAGCGAGAAATAAAAACGACTTCTAGTTTGATAACGAGCATCCTCCCTCTGGCATTCTATCATTTTGGGGAAGCCGGGTAGGGTGGGTGACCAGGGGAATGCCAATGCAGGTTGGCATCCATTGGATGGCATTTAGGGCAATGTCTCGGTGGTGAAGTGGCCAGAGCTGCTGTACAGCTCTTGTAAAGGAAGGAAGAAAATGGCTGGAGTGCCGCACAACTTCTGGTGGCAAGTCGTTCCATCGGTGAATTGTTGTCACTGTTAGGAAGCTTCTCCTTAGTTCTCCTCATTTCTAAGTTGGTTGGTTACAGTGGTGAAATGTAAAATTTGTTACTACCGGTTCTGTGGGTGTGGCTTGGTCGGGGGGGGGGGGGGGTAATGTGACAATGGGTGTGGCCAACTTTTTAAAAAAAAAACTTTTAAAAGCATTTTTTCTACAACCTCTTCAGCCAAAGAGGTTGTAAAAAAATGCTTTTAAAAGCCTCTGACGATCAGGCAACTCAGCTGGGATCATCAGAGGCTTTTAAAAGCATTTTTTTCTACAACCTCTTTGGTCAAAGAGGTTGTAAAAAAATGCTTTTACAAGCTTCTGATGATCCCAGCTGAGCTGCACGATCGTCAGAGGCTTTTTTTTTTTTTTACTTTTAAAAGCATTTTTTCGGCTGAAAAGGTTGTAGAAAAAATGCTTTTAAAACTAAAAAAAAAAAAAAGCCTCTGATGATTGCGTGGCTCAGTTGGGCATGGGGTGGAGGGGCAGGGATTTTTGCTACCAGTTCTCTGAACGACCCACCGCCATTGCTACCGGATCGGGCAATCCGATCCGAACTGGGAGCATTTCAACCCTGGTTGGTTAGCTTCCACCCATTGCTTCTTGTCCTGTATTCAGGTTACTTTGGATAATAGGTTGATCTCCTCTTTTTTGTGGCAGCCCCACAAATATTGGAAGACTGCTATCATGTCACCCCTAGTTCTTTTCGTTAGACTAGACATGCCCAGTTCTTTATATGTTTTAGCCTCCAGCCCCCTAATCCTCTTGGTTGCTCTTCTCTGCACTCTTTCTAGAGTCTCCACATCTTTCCTATATTGTGGTGCCCAAAACTGGATGCAACATTTCCGAGTGTGGTATTACTAAGGCTTTGTAAAGTGGGAGTAGAACAGCTGCATTCATGGGAAGGCAGAGAAGAGCTCTGGGTGCAGGGGTGAAAAAAGGGATGGCAGGAGAAAGCCAGAGATAGCTGGCACTACATCTGGCAACTCTAGGAATCCAGCAGCCTGGTGCAGTGATTGAAGCAGGGACTTTTGAACTCGGTTCTGGAGTTGGGCAGGATATGGAAATGGGGCAGGGAGGTGCAAAATGAAAGTAACTCTCATCCTTTCCCGGTCATTGAAAATTGCCAGGAAGAAACTTTTTAAATTGTCTACTCTACTCTACACACCACCAAGAATTGCTCTGGGAGTGAGATGGGTGGGCTCTATCATTTTGATATACAGGTATCTTGACTTAGAATGATTCATTTAGTGACCAGAGTTACAAGGGCATTGGAAAAAGGGACTTGTGACCGTTTCTCACACTTAACGGCTGTTGCAGCATTCGCCGGGGTCACGTGAACCAAGTTCAAAGACGCTGGGCCACTGACTCGGATTTATGACGGTCGCAAGGTCCTGAGGTCACGTGATTCCCCCTTTGGCGACCTTCCGACAAGCCAAAGTCAATCAGGAAGCCAGATCTGCTTAACGACCGTGCTGTTAACTTATCAATGGCAGTGATTCACTTAACGACGGTGGCAAGGGAGGTCATAAAATGGGGCAAAATTCACTTAATTGTCCTGCTTAGCAGCAGAAATTTTAGTGCCCGTGGTCATAAGTCCAGGACTCTGTGTGTGTGTGTGTGTGTGTGTGTGTGTGTGTGTGTGTGAGAGAGAGAGAGAGAGAGAGAGAGAGAGAGAGAGAATACAGACACATCCTGTATAGTTGTCTACAGGATAGATAGACAGATAGATATAGATGATAGATAGATGATAGAGACAGAGATTAGAGAGAGATGTAGATGATAAAATAGATGACAGAGACAGAGATTAGATAGATAGAGATAGATAGATAGCCAGACAGACAGACAGACAGATGGTAGACAGACAGAGACATACGATAAGTATGAAATATTATACTGTATATATGAAAAAGTACTTTTCTGGATTCTTGACTGTTTTCTCCAATGTGCTTGGGAGCTTTTCTTAAATAATAAAATTACTATTTTTGGTGTGGACATTTAGTTAGAATGATGAGAGAGATCAGATCACTTTCCCATCCTTTTTTTTTTTTGGCCAGGGATAAAACCATCCTTAAAAAGAAGAGAATCTCATTTTGTTCCTCTTCTGGAACAAAATCTCTAGTTTGTGCTTGTACCCCAGAGTGGGGGGGGGAGGGGGGAGGGAAGGAGGGAGAAAGAAAGAAAGAAAGAAAGAAAGAAAGAAAGAAAGAAAGAAAGAAAGAAAGAAAGAAAGAAAGAAAGAAAGAAAGAAAGGAGGACCCAACAAGGACTGAGTTAATTTTATTTGCATCACAAAAAGGTCCTTAGATTTCAGAACAAGGCCAGAGCTTTTGAAAGCACACAATCCTTTCTGTTGTCCATGGAAGAGGAACTAAGAGCAGGGAACACACACACACACAAACACAACCCCCCCACAACACACACACAGAGAATGGGGGAAGCTGTGGGGACAATAATGGCTCTCAGCATGTGTTCAGAGTCTACCTTAGAACTTTTAAAACTTTGGACAGCTGATGGCAGCTATCTTTTTTTCTTCTTTTTTCTCTGATCAAATCATAGCAACCGCAAGGCATTCTTAAGTTGGAGGAAAGAAGGAAGAGAGAGAGAGAGAGAGAGAGAAAGTGGGAGAGAAAGAAGGAGACAGAGAAGGAGGGAGAGGGAAAGAAAGGGAGAGAAAGGGAGGGAGAGAAAGAGAAAGAAATAGGAGAGAGAAAGGGAGGGAGGGAGGGGGAGAAAGGGAGAGAAAGAGAAAGAAAGGAAGAAAGAGGGAGAGAAAGGAAACAGAGAAGGAGAGAAAGAAATGAGGAGAGAAAAAGGGAGAGAAAGAAAGGGAGGGAGAGAGAAAGAAATAGGGAGAGAAAAACAGGGAGAGAAAGAAAGGGAAAGGGTAAGAGAGGGAGAGAAAGAAAGGGAGAGAGAGAAACGGAGAGACAGAAAGGGAGAGGGTATGAGAGAGGGAGAGAAATAGGGAGAGAGAAAGACGGAGAGAAAGGGAGAAAGAGAAGGAGAGGGAGAGAGAAGGGGGGAGAAAGAGAGGGTGTGAGAGAGAGATAGAGGGAGAGAAAGAAAGAGAAAGGGGGAGAGAAAAAGAGGGAGAGATGCTTGATAGCTAGATATGATACATATAACTAGACATGAAACACAGAGAGATAGAAAAATACAGATTGTCCTCAATTTACAACCACAATTGAGCTCAACATGTTTGTTGTTAAGTGAGACATCTGTTAAGTGAATGTTGCCCTGATTTATGACTTGACCTACCCATTCATTGTTCAATGAATCATAGCCGTTGTTAAGTTGGTACCATGGTTTTTCAGTGAATCTGGCTTCACCATGGATTTTGGCTTCTCAGAAGGTCATAAAACGGGATGACATGACCCTGGGACATGGCAAGGGTCGTAAATAGGAGTCAGTTGCCAAGCGCCTGATTTTGATGTGAGCACGGGAGATTCTGCGATGGTCATCAGTGTGAAAAATGGTTGGAAGTCATTTTTTTCAGTTGTGTTCTAGCTTCAGTAGAAAGGTAGATAAGATAGATATGATATAGATATGAATGATGGAGAGAGAGATGTGTGTGTGTGTGTGTGTGTGTGTGTGAGAGAGAGAGAGAGAGAGAGAGAGAGAGAGAGAGAGAGAGAGAAAAAGAAAGAAGGAAAGAAAGAAAGAAGAGGAAGAAAGACAGACAGACAGAAAGAAATTTATTTATTTATTTTATGTATTTAGTTGCATTTCTATGCTGCCCCACTTCCAAGAGACTCTGGACGGCTATGAAGAAAGAGAGAAGGAAAGAAGAGGAAGAAAGACAGACAGACAGACAGAGAGAGAGAGAGAGAGAGAGAGAAGGAAAGAAGAGGAAGACAGAAAGAAAGAAAGAAAGAGAGAGAGAGAGAAAGGAGAAAGAGAAGGGAAGAAAGAAGAAAGAAAGAGAAAGAAAGGAGAAAGAAAGAGAAGAAAAGAAGAGGAAGACAGACAGACAGAAAGAGAGAGAGAAGAAAAGAGGAAGAAAGACAGAAAGAAAGAAAGAAAAAGAAAGAAAGGAGAAAGAAAGAGAAGGAAAGAAGAGGAAGACAGAGAGAGAGAAGGAAAGAGGAAGAAAGACAGAAAGAAAAACAAAGAAAGAAAGAAAGAAGGAAAGAAGAGGAAGACAGAGAGAGAGAGAAGGAAAGAGGAAGAAAGAAAGAAAGAAAGAGAAAGAAAGAGAAAGAAAGAAAGAAAGAAAGAAAGAAAGAAAGAAAGAAAGAAAGAAAGAAAGAAAGAAAGAAAGAAAGAATGAATGGATGGAAACATAGCAAGGAGAGAAACAACCTAGAACTAAGGAGAAATGTCTTTGACACTGTGAACAGATCATCAGTGGAAAGTGGATGCTCCACCACTAGAGATTTTTAAGAAGAAACTGGACAGCCTTTTCTCTGGAATGGATTAGGCTCTACTGCTTGTGCAGGGGTTTGGACTACAGCAGTGGTCACCAACTGGTAGTCCGTGGACCACTGGTGTTCCACAAGAAAATTGTGGTGGTCCACAGAAAAATAATTTGCATTTTTTATATTGCACTAAATCAGGGGTCCTCATACTACGGCCCCTTGGCTGGATACGTCCAATGAACGTTTGTGTTGCTGCAGAGAGTCTCCCCCTTCGGGGTCTTTTTGTGTGGGTCGGAGGGGGACAGAAATTCTGATTTGGGCTCTGCTTCAGCCTCCTGGTGTGGGGCTTTGGGGGATGGCTGGAGGGAAGCATCGCTGGTGGCAAAGAGCCGGAAGGCCTTGTTCCAGTGGGACTGCATCATGGCCTGGAACTGTCTGATCATCTCAGCCCACTGAGCCTCCAGGTGTCGGTACTTGGCCTTGCACTCCCACAGGTCTTCCCTCTGCTTGGAAAGCCTATGCTCCTAGTCCTCAGTGAGGTGCTTCCGCTAAGCCTCCTTGTCAGCCAGATCCAATTTGAACTGAGCTGTTTTGCTAATTCTTTCTCGCGGTGGCTGCTTCAACTGCTTCCTGTTGGGGCCCTAAGGAGCCGGGTGGGGAGACAAGGAGTGGCTGGGAGGGGAGGGGTGAATAAAGGCTAGTGAGATGCCCCTCGATGTGAGTGACACCAAGTTGATCACGCCCACCCAGTCACATGACCACCTAGCCACGCCCACCCATCCAATCATTAGGCAGATCATATTAGTGGTCCGTGAGATTTAAAATTATGAATTTAGTGGTCCCTGAGGTCCGAAAGGTTGAGGACCTCTGGACTAAAGGACCTCCAAGGTCCTTCTAACTGTGTTATTCTGTTCTGTTAAATGAAGATGTGTTTCCAAAATGAAAGGATGCTTATCCTTGTCCACCAGCCAAGTGAAGGGACAAGAGAGACAGATGTTGATTCACACCAGTGGTGAAATTTGAATTTTTTTACTACCGGTTCTGTGGACATGGCTTGGTGGGCATGGTGTGGCTTGGTGGGCGTGGCAGGGGAAGGATACTGCGAAATCCCCATTCCCACCCCATTCTGGGGCCATGTTGTGGCCTGTCAGCAGCCTGTGCAGCTAGTAGCTGATTCCGACAGCGAGGAAGCTGGTGTGGTGCTGCGCCAGCAGCCTGTGCAGCTGGCACTCGAGTGGGACAATGAGGAGGCTGGAGAAGATGTGGTGCCAGAGGCGGAGAAGAGGAAGAAGAGGAGGAGCCTCTTCTCGATGCACGGGCGCGCAGAGCTGCCAAAAGGCAGGAGTGACTCCTCAGGAGGAGGTCTCTTTGAGAGTAAGCCTTGGGGCTAATTGGCCACTCCCTTAGCCTATTTAAGGAGGACCGCCGACTGAAGCAATTTGCAGGGAACAACTTCATTCACTCTCCTTCGTGCCTTGATCTTAGTTATCTGCAAATTGCTTTCTGCCAATCATAGTAAGATTATTTATTCTTTGGATTCTTGCAGGCTGTTAAGAAAGTAATTAACAGCCTCTGTTTGGGAAAAAAACTGATTTTATTTTAGAAAACTAAGGTTTGTATAGACTTTGTGTGTGCTGCGTTCTTTGGGGTCCGTAGCTGGGGCAGAACAGGCCAGCCAGAGGTGGCATTTGCCGGTTCTCCGAACTACTCAAAATTTCTGCTACTGGTTCTCCAGAACCTGTCAGAACCTGCTGGATTTCACCCCTGATTCACACCCAATTATCTGCCTCCACCTCCAATTATCTCCTTTCTATACCTAACTATACCTTTTGAAACCTCGCTGTACCTGCTTCTAAACTGACAGCATCAGATATTTTGGGCTGGAGATGTTTTTAAGACAAGCTACGGATCATCGGTCGATGTGCAGAGAGCCTGCAGAGGCTCTCTGGCTCCTGGCCCATCTCTGAGTGGATGTTGCAAGGTGCATGACCTCATGAAGTTCCGGATGGCATCTTAGCTGGCTTAAAACAAAAGCACACCACCCAAATGAATCGGCAAGGCTGGGGGAAATTTGAAGGAGCCTCCCAGAAACTCAAATGTCAACATAGTTTTCTTTTCATTTAGTTTTGGGTTTTTGTTTTTTTTTTACTCTGCGATCCAGCCTACAGCTTGGAGATCTCCAAGTGGTTCCCCATCCGACTGATTAGCTTGCTGAAAAAGCCAAGGTGAGCTAACTGAAGTGCCAAGTACATATTCAAGATAAGCAACTGCAAAGAAACTTTCTTCTTCCTCTTCTTCTCCTTCTCTTCCTCTTTTTCTCTTTCTTCGCTACTCTTCCTCTTCTTTTTCTTCTCCTTCTCCCACCTCCTCATCTTCCTACTCTTCCACTTCTTCGCCCTTTTCTCCCCTTCCCACTCTCCTTTTCTTTCTTCTTCTCCCCTCCTCCCCTTTTTCTTTCTCCCTTTTCTTCCTCTTCCTTTTCTTCTCCTCTCCCTCTTCCTCCCCTTCTCCCTCTCCTTTTCTTTCTTTTTCCTCCTATTCCTCTTCTTCTCATTCCACTTTCTCTTCCTCCTCCTTCCTCTTCTTTCTCCTTTTTCTTCCTACTTGTTCCTTTCTTTTTCTTCCTCTTTCTGTTCTCCCTCTTCTTCCCCTCCTCTTTCTCCTCCTCCTCTTCTCCCTCCCATCTTCTTTCTCCTCTTCCTCTTCTTCTTCCTCTTCTTTTCCCTTTACTCCTTCTCCCCTCCTCCCCTTTCTTTCTCCCTTTTCTTCCAGTTCTTTTTCTTCTCCTTCTCTCCCTCTTCTTCTCCTTCCCCCTCTCCTTTTCTTTCTCGTTTTTCCTCCTATTCCTCTTCTTCTCATTCCTCTTCTTCTCATTCCACTTTCTCTTCCTCCTCCTTTCTCCTTTTTCTTCCTACTCGTATAGGAAGAAAATTCCTTCTTTTCCTCCTATTCCTCTTCTTCTCATTCCTCTTCTTCTCATTCCACTTTCTCTTTCTCTTCCTCCTCCTTTCTCCTTTTTCTTCCTACTCGTTCCTCTTTTTTCTTCCCCTTTCTCTTCTCCCTCTTCTTCCCCTCCTCTTTCTCCTCCTCCTCCTCTTCCCCTCCCCTCCTTTCTCCTCTTCCTCTTTTCCCTCTACTCCTTCTCCCCTCCTCCCCTTTTCTTTCTCCCTTTTCTTCCTCTTCTTTTCTTCTCCTTCTCTCCCTCTTCCTCCCGTTTCCCCTCTCCTTTTCTTTTTCCTGTTTTTCTTCCTACTCTTCCTTTTTTTTTCTTCTCCTTCTCCTTCTCCCTCTTCTTCCCTTTCTCTTTCTCCTCCTCCTCCCCCTCCTCCTCCCCTTCCCCGCCACTTTCAGAAGGAGGCCTAAGACCAGAAGCTTTTGACTTGAAATGAAATTTGCAGACACCAGACTGCAGGAAATGCTTTGAAGATCCATCTCAAAAGCAGGAAAAAAGGAAATAGCTCCTACTTTGCAAGGGGTGGGGGAGGGTGTGGTGTGTCTACCCAGCTAAGACGCTTCCTTCTCCAACTACCCCTTTTGCTAAGAGTCCTTCTCAACCCCCCCCCACCTCCTCCTGCATCCTAATCCTGCAACTGGATTTGGGAGAAGGGGTGGTGGTGGTGGTGGAATTGAATCAGCCAGGCTCCGCTAGCTATGAACAAATCGCTGTTCCATTGTCTCTGGGGGGGCTACAGTGAGTAAGTATGAACAATACTACAAGGAGGATGAGGGACGAACAGAGTCGCCAGCACCGAAAGTGGACTGAATGCAGATTTCGGGGGGGTGGGGGGTAGTGATGTCTGGCTGGGGAGGGGTCCCAAGTCCCTCCCCATATACACCCACCCACCCACCCCAAAATGCCTGGGTGCAATCATTTTGGGAAACCAAATGATCTTTCCTTAGAGAACAGATTTTAGCATCCCGTAATCCGCACGGCTGTTGGTTTAAATTGAACACACTGGTTTAGCCTGGTGTGCAAACACAGCCATCGATGGCTGCTTCCCCGTGGCACAGGGAGCCAATCAGGGTTTGGCATACGCCTTCGACTTACAGCTATTCATTTAGTGACCGAAACAACCATGGGCACTAAAACAACTTACTTACAACCAAGCCTTACCTTTACGACATTCGAAGTTAGAGCGGCACTGGAAAAAAAAGAGACTTATAACAAGTCTTCGCGCTTCAGGCTACCCTGATCAAATGGACTTACGACCGGTCCTCACACTTATGACCGCTGCAGCATTGCCACGTGGGGGTGGGGTGGGGGAAGTGGAATTCACTGAACAACTGCAGTTGATCTGCTTAACGACGGTGGCAGGAAAGGCTGTACAATGGAGCAAAACTCATTTAACCACTGTCTTGCTTAGCAATTGGGAAATTCTGGTCCCAGTTATGCCCATAAGTCGAGGACTACCTGTACAATCCTAGAGGATGACAATGGAAAAAAAAAAAGCTTCCAGGAAATTAAGAATGAAATCTGATAACCAAGGCAATAATATGGAGGTTCAGAACAGAACAAAAGTTGGAAGGGACCTTGGAGATCTTCTAGTCCAACCCCTTGCTCAGGCAGAAAACCCTCTACCATTTCAGACATATGGTTGTCCAAACTCTTCTTAAAAACTTCCAGTGCTGGAGCACCCATAACTTCTGGAGGCAAGTCGTCTCCACAAATTAATTATTCTCAATCAGAATAGAGTTGGAAGGGACCTTGGAGGTCCGCTAGTCCAACCCCCTGCTCAAGCAGGAGATCCTATACCATTTGAGACAAGTGGCCAGTCTCTTCTTAAAAACCTCCAGTGATGGGGCACCTCCAACTTCTGGAGGCAAATTCTTCCGATGACTGATTGTTCTCACTGTCAGGAAAGTTCTAAGTTGCTTCTCTCCTTGATTAGTTTCCACCCATTGCTTCTTGTCCTACCCTCAGATGCTTTGGAGAATAGCTTGACTCCCTCTTCTCTGTGGCAGCCCCTTAAATCCTGGAACACTGTTATCATGCCACCTCAGGTCCTTCTTTTCTTTAGACCTAGCCATACCCATTCAACCATACCATGCAACCGTTGGCTTGACTCCCTCTTCTTTGGGGCAGCCCCTCAAATATTGGAAGACTGCTATCATGCTTCCCCTGGTCTTTCTCTTCACTAGACTAGCCACGTCCAGTTCCTGCAACCATTCTTCATATGTTTTAATCTCCAGGCCTTTCTCATTGTCACATTCTCCCTGCCAGGGAATTTCTCCTTAGTTCTAAGTTGCTTTTCTCCTTGATTAGTTTCCATCCTTTGCTTCTTGTCCTGTCTTCAGAGACTTTGGAGAATAGCTTGACTCCCTCTTCTTTGTGGAAGCCCCTGAGATATTGGAAGACTGCTATCATGTTCACTGGATTGATTGCCTTGCAGTCCAAGGGATTTGCATGAGTCTTCTCCAGCACCATAGTTCAAAGGCCTCAGTCCTAGAGGAGACCAACCCTGACTGACTGCTCTTTAGAAGGCCAGATCCTGAAGAGGAAACTCAAAGACTTTGGCCACCTATTGAGAAGGAAGGACTCCCTGGAGAAGAGCCTAATGCTGGGAATGATGGAGGGCAAAAGAAGAAACAAGCTAGAGCAACTCCTCCTAATTTGGGAGGAATGCCATCTTTAGACCAGAGTTTGGAATCTCTTTGCAGTGAGATGTTGAGGATCTTAAGATCTTCTTAGATAAAGAAGAAGCTTTTCCTTCTTGGTTGGCCTTGGTTGGCCTTACTCCAGCGGTGAAATCCAATTTTTTTTTACTACCCTGTGGGCATGGTTTGGTGGGCATGGTGTGGCTTGGTGGGCATGGCAGGAGAAGGATACTGCAAAATCCCCATTCCCACCCCACTCCAGGGGAAAGATATTACAAAATCTCCATTCCCTCCCCACTCTGGGACCAGCCAGAGGTGGTATTTGCTGGTTCTCTGAACTGCTCAAAATTTCTGCTACCGGTTCTCCAGAACCTGTCAGAACCAGCTGGATTTCACCCCTGATCAGGACCAGCTGGCCACCAAGGAAAGTTTTTATAAAATCGACACAAAGCCATCCATAATCCATAAAGACCGTTGCTCATTCCTTACGGGTAGCTCCACATCCCAGGAGACCAACAGGTCCAGCTGTTGCATTGTTACTTCCTTGCTTAACTAAAAAAAGAAATCTCCTCTTTCTTCTTTACTTCCTTCCTTCTGTTTTTCTCAAAGCAACAGAGAGTAACCTCATACAATAGTTTCTGGCTATTCTCTCACAGATCAGTGGGAGAACTAGAAGGGGAGGTGGGAGCCATGAGGTGACAAAAAGAGAGGTTTGCATTTGTTTAAGCTTTGGGTTCCCCCCCCCCAAAACTAGGGGTGAAATCCAGCAGGTTCTGAAAGGTTCTGGAGAACCGGTAGTGGACATTTTGAGTAGTTTGGAGAACCGGCAAATACCACCCCTGGCTGGTCCCAAAGTGGGGAGGGAATGGAGATTTTGCAGTATCCTTCCCCCAGGAGTGGGCAGGGAATGGGGATTTTGCAGTATCCTTCCCCTGGAGTGGGATGGGAATGGAGATTTTGCAATATCCTTCCCCTGGAGTCAGGTGGGAATATGAGATTTTGCAATATCCTTCCCCCAGGAGTGGAGAGGGAATGGAGATTTTGCAGTATCCTTCCCCTGCCACGCCTACCAAGCCATGCCAACCGAACCGGTAGCGAAAGTTTTTGAATTTCAACCCTGCCCCCAAACCCATAGGAAGTATCTCACCAAACAGGTTTGCTTCTGGTAAAAAAGCTCTCAAGTTGGAAACAGGTGAGTGGGACAAGGGCAATTGTGTTACCTTTCCAAGATGCTTAAAATAGGAGATAAAGAAATTGTTGTGGCCCACCAGCAATGCTGGCAATAGACTTCGACAGTGTGGCGGTTGGGGAGGAACATGGGCGTATCCTGGAATCTGGGGAAAGTTTGGACGAGGGCTCTGCGTCGGAGGCAGAGAGGGGGCCAGGGCCATCTGACAGTTATCAGCTACCTTCGGAGTTGGAGATCAGTGGGGCTGAAGAACAGCTGGCGCCTGTTCCCAGTGTGTGCATGCAGAGAGCTGCCAGGAGAAGGGAACAGTTAAAGAACAAGGGCCGACTCAGGAGTAAAGGCACAGGTGGACGGTGAATGGCCCCTCCCATAGGGAGTAAAGAGGAGCGAAAGGGGTGTGGAGTTTGCAGAAGACAATTAGTTCATTTCATTAGCGTGAAGATCTGTTCGTGACTCTCAGAGACTCCTTGCCAAGCATTTTCTTGTACAGCACTGCAAGTTTGGAAGATATCGGCCTGGCAGCTCTCCAAGCCTGATAAGGTCTGTGGTTGTAAATTCATCCTGGAAAGACTGTTTGCCAGGACTTTGCTGGATTTGAATGAGAGGAATTCACATTAGCTTAATAAAAAGGGGTTTTGTCAAGACAAGGAGTCTGCTTCGGGCTTTTGGGAAGCCTAGGTCAGAACAGCTAAGAACCTGGATAGCTCAGCAGACTAAAAGCATTCTGATTAACACCAGCTGCCTACAATTACTGTAAGTTCGAATCTCCCCAGGCTCAAGGTTGACTTAGCCTTCCATCCTTTCTAAGGTAGGTAAAATGAGGACCCAGTTTGTGGGGGGCAATAAGCTGACTTTGCATAAAGTATACAAAAGTATGAAGGCTATTGCTTAACGCATTGTAAGCCGCCCTGAGTCTCCGGAGAAGGGTGGCATATAAATCAAATTAAAAACAAAAAACAAAAAAACCCCCAGAAATTTACATGTTCAGGTTGGCTTTACATAACGATAGCTAGGCGGAATAAGAAGCAGAGGATGGGATGAGGAAGTAGTAAAAATTCTTACAGATGTACAATAAAGAGAATTGCAGGGTAGGAAAACCATAGTACATCTCCAAACTAGATTTCGGAATATCTCTTTGTGTACAATAAGGACTGGTTAACGCAACCAACCCAACACTTAAACCGTGATAGTTTGTGCAGTCATGGCTCAGGACAGACACCAGCCACAGATGGATAACTAGTTTATAAATCATGGCTTGTGAACCACAATCATTTCAAACTGGGTTCACTCTGTCTGTAGAGATTCTCAGTCATCTGAGGTCATGGTTGTCCCAAAGGTGCTTTTTTCGAGAGGCAATTAGGCTTTTTTTTTTTTAATTTCCTTGAACATAGTCAAAACTGAAGAAGCTTCTTGGATGAGAAGTGAAATGCCTTCAAGGAAAAACAAGCAAAGTCCAGTTGCCCCTTGAAAAAGCGCCTTTGAGATTGGGTTCACACTGCACATTATCCTTGGTGTTTGGGGGAGTGTTATGGAAAGGTTGAGGCGAGCAAACAAATCAGCCCTAGAGGAGACCAACCCTGACTGCTCTTTAGAAGGCCAAATCCTGAAGAGGAAACTCAAAGACTTTGGCCACCTAATGAGAAGGAAGGACTCCCTGGAGAAGAGCCTAATGTTGGGAACGATGGAGGGCAAAAGAAGAAGGGGATGGCAGAGAACAAGGTGGCTGGATGGAGTCACTGAAGCAGTCGGTGTGAGCTTCAATGGACTCCAGAGGATGGTAGAGGACAGGAAGGCCTGGAGGAACGTTGTCCATGTGGTCGCGGTGGGATGGACACGACTTCACAACTAACAACAACAACATGGAAAGGTTTGGGCCCAGTCTTCTTCTCAGATATTTCTTCAACTTCCTAATCTAGTTTGGGGTCCAAGATGTCCTTCTTCTGCTGCTCCCATCAAACAACTGAAGAAGTCCTCCTAGTAAGGTCAGCAACCCCTGGTGACCTCCACAGCTATATCTCCAAGTTATCTTGGACCCAGGATTCAGTTTTGCCCTTTTCTGAGCTTTTTCAGGGTGAACCCAAGCCCAGGTAGATGCCACCACAAGTCTCTAAAATCTAAAGATGTTATGGAATGCAGAATTCTGTTCAAAATGAGGTGACCCTGTGATATATATATATATTGTTAGAGACCCCACACACCCACTCCATGGCCTCTTTCTCTTGCTCCCTTAGGTATTGAAGTATCTAGAGCAGGACTATTAGATTCTGTAACGGGTTTGTTCCTTATGCCATCTAGCCGGTAAACTTGCAAAATTCGTTTTTTTCTCTCTCCATACATCCAAACAAGACTATGATGTTTGTCGGTGTCCTATATGTCTGTGGATGTGGTATATACATAATGGTTATCCTTTGAGAGCTGAACGTAACAAAATTTCATTTTAATGTATGCTGATTGAGTCTTCAGAGAAAGGCGGCATACAAGTTGAACAAATAAATAAATAAATAAATAGATTTAAAGTGATAATAATGTTTTATTCTATTTCCTTATTCATTTTATTCTATTCTTTTTTCTTATTCATTCTATTCTTTTCTTTCTTTACTCATTCTAGTCTACTTTCTTACTCATCCTAATTTATTCTTTCTTATCTATTCTATTCTACTCTTATCTATTCTTTCTTATTCATTCTATTCTATTCTCTTATTCATTCTATTCTATTCTAGTCTTTCTTATTCATTCTATTCTAGTCTTTCTTATTCTATTCCATTCTTTCTTATCCTTTCTTATTTTTATTGTATCCTATCCTATCCTATCCTATCCTATCCTATCCTATCCTACTCTCCATATTCCATACATATTGGAGACAGCCTCAAAGCAGAAACAACTGCCTTTAACCCCAACTTTTCACCTGTTCATCGAGTGCTGGTTGGGTGATCCCAAGCTGGTCTTCAGCAACCATCAGGTCTAAAACCTGGCTGCTTTTGAATCAAAGCCAACGAGAGCCCAAAGATGCTCCCCAGGTGACAACTAGGCCTTCAATCGCTTCCTTTCCCCAATATCAAAGAGGCTGCCCTCCTTTTTTTTGTCGATCTGCGCACAAAACTCACCTGTCCTGTTTTTTGGGGGGGTTTTTTGGTACCTGCCGCAGCCTTCCTTCCTATCCCAGGAGGATGAGGCATGCACATCATGCAATTCCTGGGGGCAATTTCCAAGAATCTGTGCGAAATGCTTCAGCATGCTTTTTAAAGTCGCTGCCGCTTTGATTGTGTTGTTTGAAAGGGGGGAAAAAAGCTTGTTTTCAAAGTGAAAACAGAACTTTTATAACTTAAAGGGAAGCAGAACAGCAGGGATGCCTTTTCTCTGTGTGTATGGTTTGAAAATCCACCCCCAGATGTTAGAATTCATTGCCTCCCATCTGGCATCTATTTCTCTCTCTCTCTCTCTCTCTCTCTCTCTGTCTCTCGCTATCTCCCCTCTCCCCCACTCTCTCTGCCTCTCTCTAACTTTCCCTCTGTCTCTACCTCTTCCTCTCTGTCACTATCTGTCCCCTCTCCCTCTCTCTCTCTGTCTCTCTCTCTCTCTCCTCTCAGTCTCTCCTCTGTCTCTGTCTTCTGTCTCTCTCTAACTCTCCTCTCTCCCTCTCTCTCTGACCATTCAAAGTTACACCACGGTCACAGTGTCCCGTGATCCCTTTTGGAGACCTTCTGACCAGTGAAGTCAATGGGAAAACCAGATTCATTTAACAACTGTGTTACTAACTTAATAACCGAAGTGATTCACTTAACAAGGGTGGCAAGAAAGATTGTAAAATGGAGCAAATTCACTTAACAATGATCTCTTTTAGCAACAGAAATTTTGGCCTCAATTGTGGTTGTAAGTTAAGGACCTGTTCTTACATACAAGGGGGATACGGTGGCTCAGTGTCTAAGACGCTGAATTTGTCGATCGAAAGGTCAGCAGTTCAGCGGTTTGAATTTCTAGTGCCGCATAATGGGGTGAGCTCCCGTTCCTTGTCCCAGCTTCTGCCAACCTAGTAGTTCAAAAACACATAAAAAATGCAAATAGAAAAATAGGGACCACCTTTGGTGGGAAGGGAACAGCGTTCCGTGTGTCTTTGGTGTTGAGTCATGCCGGCCACATGACCACGGAGACGTCTTTGGACAGCATTGGCTCTTCAGCTTTGAAACGGAGATGAGCACCGCCCCCTAGAGTCGGGAACAGCTAGCACATATGTGCGAGGGGAAGCTTTACCTTTACTTACATACCATAAGTTCCATGTCTAGGGAAAATATTCTTTTATTTGTTTTTAAAATTGTTTACACTTTCTCCTCCCTTCCAATCACACTAAAATGAGGAGCCTTTTAACTGATCAGAAACCAGTTAGAAAAATGCATTTATTGTTCCTGTTTAATCCATTTATGCAAAATCTCTCCCTCTCTCTCATCTATCTATGTAGTATCTTTCTATCTACAGTATTTATCAATCTCTCTATCTATGGTATCTCTCTCTTTCTCTCTCATCTCTCTACCTACCTATCTACAGTATCTCTACCTACCTACCTATCTATCATTCTCTCTATCATCTATCTAGTATCTACCATTTATCATCTATCATCTATCTCTCATCTATCTACCTACCTACCTATCATTCTCTCTATTACCTCTCATCTGTCTATCTTCCATTTTTCTATCTAATATCTACCTACCTATCATTCTCTCTATCATCTATCATCTATCTTTCTATCTACAGTATCTACCTATCATTCTCTCTCTCATATCTCTTTCTCTCTCTCTATTATCTATCTATCGACAGTCTCTCTCTCTTTCTCTTCCTTGATTTGTTTAGTGACTGAAGTTACAACAGTACTGAAATAAATGACGTATGATTGGTTTCCCACTTATGACCGTTGCAGTGTCCCTATTGGCAACTGGCATGTATTTATGATGCTTGCTGTGTCCTGGGGTGTCACATGATCCCCATCCGAAAGCTTCCCGGGCAGCTTCCAACGAGCCAAGTCAATGAGGGAAAGATGGATTTGCTTAACAAAATGTGGTAAAAAAAAAAAAAAAAAAAGACTGTACAAAGAGGCACAAATTGCTTAGCCACAGAAATGTTGGGCTTGATTGTGGCCATACATCGAGGACTACGTCCATGGGAAGGCAATGCAACCTTTTGCAAAGGGGATTGGAAAAGAACATTTTTTCCCCGAGCATCCCAGTCTAAAATAGGTTACGTTGCAGGGCTGAAGGTCTGGCAAGACATAAAAACATTTCCCCTGAACAAAATTCTACAGACAGAAAAATTATACCAAACCCTGGCAATCCACTTCATCTCGATTTCCTTTGGGAGAAAACTCTAAGGATATCTTTTTAGAACTGTCAAAACTCACAAGTCCGTAATAAATTATTCTTTTTCATTACCCAACTTATTAAGTAGGCTGTTCGGGATAATGGCAGGGAAAAAAAAATCCCGTTTTAATTTCCACTGTATTTTGCACAAGCTGGTTAGCCAGCATCTCTCTTTGTAGAATGGTGGGCAGCCTTCGGGTCCCGCCAGATTCCAAAGTTAATGACAGCTGGTCCTCAACCAAAATTTCCGTTGCAAAGCGAAACAATCGCCGAGTGAGTTTTGCCCTGTTTTGTAACTTTTCTTGCCACCGTTAAGTGACCCATTGTAGTTGTTACATTAGGAACTCGGTTCTTAAGTGTATCTGGCTTTTCACACTGATGACTGTTGCAGCATCTCCTATGGCCACAATGGCGAACCTATGGATGCGTGCCACAGGTCGGGTGAAATCCAGCAGGTTCCGGAGAACCTGTAGCGGAAATTTTGAGTAGTTTGGAGAACAGACAAATACAACCTCTGGCTGGCCCCACAGTGGGGTAGGAATGGAGATTTTGCGATATCCTTCCTGTGGAGTGGGGTGGGAATGGGGATTTTGCAACAACTTTTCCCCTGCAGTGGAGTGGGAATGGAGATTTTGTAGTATCCTTCTCCTGGAGTGGGGAGGGAATGGAGATTTTATAATATCCTTCCCCCAGGAGTGGGGTGGGAATGGAGATTTTGCAGTATCCTTCCTGTGGAGTGGGGTGGGAACAGGGATTTTGCAATATCCTTCTCCCTAAAGTGGGGAAGGAATGGAGATTTTATAATATCCTTCCCCCAGGAGTGGGGAGGGAATGGAGATTTTATAATATCCTTCCTGTGGAGTGGGGTGGGAATGGAGATTTTGCAATATCCTTCCCCCAGGAGTGGGGTGGGAATGGAGATTTTGCAGTATCCTGTTGAGTGGGGGTGGGAATGGGGATTTTGCAATAACTTTCTCCCTGGAGTGGGGTGGGAATGGAGATTTTGCAATCAACTTCCCTGCCATGCCCACCATGCCACGCCACGGACACCAAGCCACGCCCACAGAACCGGTAGTAAAAAAATTTGGATTTCACACCTGCCACAGGTGGCACATAGAACCATATCTGTGGACACGCGAGCCATTGTCCTAGCTGAGCTCCAGTGCGCATGCGCGTGCTGGCCAGCTGATTTTTGGCTGGCCCTGCCCACGCTGCCCCTCCCCTCCCAGGAGTCTCCACACGGCCCATTTTGGATGCCAGGTAAGTTTAGGGCTCGCGCAGAGGCTCTGGGAGGCAGTTTTCGCCCTCCCCAGCCTCCAGGAAAGCCTCTGGAGCCTGGGGAGGGTGAAAAACGGACCTACCGGAAGTCTGGAAACAGGTCGTTTCTGGCCTCTGGAGGCTTCAGGGAGGCCCCCTAGGCCCAAAATGGCATGCGAGGGAGAGTGCACATATGCGCAAAGGGCAGGGCACGTAAGGGGGGCATTGAATTATGGATGTGGGCACGCGCTATCGCTTTCGGTACCCGAGGAAAAAAAGGTTCACCATCCATGTCCTATGGTCACGGGATCGAAATTCAGACCAAGCGACTCACATTTATGACGGTTGCCATGTCCTGGGGAGTCATGTGATCCTCTTTTGCGACCTTCTGACAAGCAAAGTCAATGGGGATTCACTTAACGTGCATTGTAAGCAGCCCCGAGTCTCCGGAGAAGGGCGGCATATATAAATCGAACTAATAAACAAACAAACAAACAAACATGTTGCTAACTTCACAACTGCAGTGAGTCACTTAAAAACGGTAGCAAAGAAGGTGGTAAAAATGGGGCAAAACCTGCTTAACGGATGCTGTACTTCAGTGGTCATAAATCAGGGACCACCTGTAGTGAGCTCCAAGCCAACATCCAACCATCTTTGCAGGTGGAACCAGAGCAGGTTCTACCTTCCATCCATCTGGTAGGCACCTTAACCTACCTTATCCCAAAGGTGCTTTTTCTTTGAAGACATTTTACTTTTCATCCAAGAAGCTTCTTCAGCTCTGTGGGGAATGGAAGGATTTATACTCCTTGCAAACAGCTGGTCATTTGTGTTAAGGATATAGTTGTGAGATAACCAGGACTGGTTATAAAAGCAGAGCGTAGACTTTTGCGCACGGAAACGGTGCTGAGAGTAGTTGTGAATAAACTGCATACAAACTGGTTTTTAAAGTAGTTTACTTATAGAGCAAAGCAAATTCATAGTCCTTTTACCAATCCAAGTCTTAGCCATGCATAACCAATCCAGAGATACAAAACTTCTTACCGGTTCGTAGAACAAGACATGAATCATTCAGGAAGAATATAAAAACCGTTCATAAAAGCAGTAATAAATAAACCATGATCACATTGACCATGTAAAGAGACCAAAGATATCTACAACATAGCAGCAGGTAACAACAATATGGTGTAATGTCCACACTGACCACAATCAAGCTCTCCTTAAATACAGTTGCTACAGAGCTCATCCAATCAGGATGCAGAATGACTCAGCAATATTCTTAAAGCTATATTATACATATTCATACTGTAAACATATAATGTTGCCTTATATATTACCTGGCCAACTAGTTAGGCAATGACCATTTCCTAACAATTTGCATCCTTTTAGAAGGTCACTTTGAAGTTTATCTGTGTCCTCAGGGTCACCTGAGTGGTGCAAATGGGTGTGGAGCCTTCTTGGGACTGCTGAAAGGACCATGTTGTAGACTGGAAATAGATGATGTCATCTCCCTCCTCCTCTGTTGAGAGGGGGCTGTTCAATATTGACATCGATGGCCTCTTTGACCCCCTCTTTCAAACCAGCGGTCCCGTCTGTCAAAATGTGGACTTTGCAGTCTTCAAAAGAGGAGTCTTTGTCTTTTAAATGCAGATGGAAGTGTTGAATCCATTCCTGATGGGTTTGTTCTCCTAGGTTGCGCCATGCGTTTATGAAGTGGTTGTTTCGTTTCCCCAATGTACAGATCTGCCCATGGCTCACTGCATTGCACCGCATATATTGTTCCATTTCTTGGACGAGAGGTGAAACGTCTTCAAAGGAACAACCAGAAAATCTAGTTGCCTCTTGAAAAAGCACCTTTAGGACAACCATGACCTGGATTACTGAGAAGCTCCCTAGATCCATGATGGCGAACCTATGGCACATGTGCCACCTGTGGCATGTGGAGCCATATCGGTGGGCATGCGAGCTCAGCTCTGGCCAGCTGATTTTTGGGCCTTCTGGGCCCACCGGAAGTCGAGAAATAGGCTGTTTCTGGCCTCCGGAGGGCCTGGGGGTGGGGTGGGGTAAGCTCGTTTTTCACTTTCCCCAAGCTCCAGAGCCTTTCTAGGAGCCTGGGGAGGGCAAAAAAAAAAAAGGCCTCCCCGCCCCAGAGGCCCTCTGGAGGCTGGAAACGGCCCATTTGCTGACTTTAGGTACTTGGGAAATTGGCCATTTCCGGTCTCTGGAGTGCCTCCGGGAGGAGGGGAGAGGCCATTTTTTCGCCCTCCCCAGGCTCCTGGAAAGGCTCTGGTGCCTGGGGAGAGCAAAAAATAGGCTTTCCGGTCCCACTGGAAGTCAGCAAATGGGCCGTTTCTGGCCTCCAGAGGGGTGAGGAACGCCGTTTTCACCCCCCCCCCGGCTCCTAGAAAGGCTCTGGAGCCTGGGGAGAGTGAAAAATGGGCCTACCGAGCTCACCGTGCCATTGCATACCAAAAGCGGGGGGAGCAGGGGGTGGGGTGCATAGAATTATGGGTGTGAGCACACGTGCGCACAACCTCCCTGTGTTTCTCCCCCACCCCCTCTTTTGGCACGTGATGGCAAAAAGGTTAGCCATCACTGCCCCAGATGCTAAGCCTAGATCAATATTTTCCTGAGACAAAGCCAGGACTTAACCACCTTTCGCTTAACTCTCCAATCCAGCGACGCTAAAGGGAGTTGATAAATAACAGGCCGCCAAACTACTATTATGTAAAAATTAGCGAGCCGGCGGCCTGTGCCATCATCCGGATAAGGGAGAGGATGGTTTGATGATGAAGTGCCGAAACAAGCCTCCCCTCTTGAAAAGAAAATAAAGCGGACCCAGGAAAATAACAAGGTTATTAATCTTTCATTAAGCTAAGGGGATGAAAAAGAATCACTTAAAATCTCCCTTTCTTTCTCGGCTTCACAAGCAGGGAACCCCCTGCTAACATCAAAGGCTCTCCTAGAAATTAGTTAATATGTTGGTGCGGGAACCAGATTGTGGTTTACATAAGGGGTTTCTTCGCCTTCTATGCCTTCTCCTCCTCCTCCTCCTCCTATGAATTTCTTGTCCTCTTGAACAAAGTAACCTCGGGGGACGGAGAGAGAGGGGGGGGGGGAAGACAGAACGGAATTGGGACAGGCGGGATGGCAAGAGTAGGAATTCGGGGCGGGGGGGGGGCGTTCAGAAGTCAAGGAAGGTTTGACTGGGGTTGTTGGCTGCCAGAGAAATTTAACAGATAACAGATGAATGGAATTGAAACGGACCAGTGGTGGGTTTCAATTTTTTTCACTACCGGTTCTGTGGGCGTGGCTAAGTGGGCGGGGCAGGGGAGGGATACTGTAAAATCTCCATTCCCTCCCCACTCCAGGGGAAGGAAAGGGGAGTGGGAGGGAGAGGAGAGGAGAGGAAAGGAAAGGAAAGGAAAAAGAAGGGAAGGGGAAGAGGGGAGGGGAGGGGAGGAGAGAGGAGAGGAAAGGGGAGGGGAATGGAGGGAGAGGAGAGGAGAGGGGAGGGGAGAAGAAGGGGGAGGGCGATGGGAGAGGGGAAGAGAGGAGAGGAAAGGAGAGGAGAGGAGAAAGGGAAGAGAAAGGAAGGGAAGGGAAGGGAAGGGAAGGGAAGGGAAGGAAAGGAAAGGAAAGGAAAGGAAAGGAAAGGAAAGGAAAGGAAAGGAAAGGAAATAGAGAAGGAAAAGGAAAGGAAGGCAAGGCATTGGGAACCAAGCCACCTCCGTTTATTTAGAAATTTAACTTTCCCCTTCATGAATTGATCATCTTGGGGTAGGCTGGCTTCCTAGCAAGCCAGGATAAAAGTCATACACACACACCACCTTCCCTGCCCCCTTTTGCTAATGAGATGATAAAACAGCAGGCGTCAAATTCTTAATTACTAGAGGCGACTCACAGCAGAGAGAGAGACAGAGAGAGACCAACATTTCTCCCCCCCCCCTCGCCTTTTCTTAAAGCTTGCATGCCTAAGTTATAACTTCAGGCTTACGACAGTCCTGCTGAGCTGTCTTCCTTTGATGCTCTTTCTTTTGTCTCCGGGGAAGATCCCGAAAGGGGGAGGGGAAACCAGAGGTGGGGAGACGGCCTGGATTTTCAGGTGCAAATTAAAAGCTCCCCAAAAGCCTCCCCGCCCCACTTCAGAAGGGGAAACTGTCCTGCATTTATCTTGATGCTTTGAATCGCAAAACAAGCCAACCCTAGTTTAGCCTAGCATCTTACATCATCCTGGTTTGTAGAGTTAGCATCAGAGTCTCCTGAAAAAAAGATGTAGAAAGGCCCCAGAAAAATGTAATTCAATCCCTCGATTAAAAACCACAATCTTTCTTTATTGACGGCCCAAGACCAATGACAGTAAAAAACCGTCAGAGTCCAAAATCTGCAAAATAATGTTTTTTTTTAAAAAAATGGCAAGAAAACCCTCAAAACCCCTGAAATCTTTCTTAAATTTAATCCTAACTCTTTCATCTTTACTTTCAATTGTTTCGGTGTTGCCTTTTGATCCTTTAAGAAGCCACCCAGAGTCGCTGTAAGAATGAGACCGGCGGCATATCCATTAAACAAATGCAGAAATAAAACAAACTTTTTGGCAGTGAAGTTATAAAAGAGTATTGAAAAGTGTAGACACTTTTATACAATGAAGTAAAAGAGAAGACATGGAATGATTGAATAATGATAGATCGCAACACATTGTAATTGTCTATTATTATTAGAAATATATCAGTTGATTGAATGTAATAACTATGATTAATTTTACTGGTTTTATTTCTATTAGTCTGTACAACTGTCTGGTTTGGTTCTGCAACCCAACAAGGCAGATACAGACTTCAGAGGAAAATTAGAACTGCAGAAGAAACAATGACTACCAACCTGCCTTCCATGGAGGACCTGTAGACTGCACAAGTCAAAAAGAGGGCTGTGAAAATATCTACAGACACCGCGCTTCTTAGACATAAACTGGTTCAACTCCTACCTCAGAATGACACTATAGAGCACTGCACACCAGAACAACTAGACATAAGGACAGTTTTTTCCCCAAAATGCCATCACTCTGCTAAACAAATAATTCTCTCAACACTGTCAAACTATTTACTAAGTCTGCACTACTATTAATCTTCTCATCGTTCCCACCACCCATCTCCTTCCACTTATGACTGTATGACTGTAACTTTGTTGCTTGCATCCATATGATTGATATTGATATTGTTTCCTGATTGCTTATTTGTATGACTATCATTAAGTGTTGTACCTTATGATTCTTGACGAGTGTATCTTTTCTTTTTATGTACACTGAGAGCCTATGCACCTAAGACAAATTCCTTGTGTGTCCAATCACAGTTGGCCAATAAATTATTCTATTCTATTCTGTTCTGTTCTGTTCTTTTCTAGTCTATTGTATTGTATTCTATTCTTATTCCATTCTTTCCTAATTTCTATTCCATTCCATTCTTTCCTAATTTCTATTCCATTCCATTCCATTCCATTCCATTCCATTTTTTCTATTCTATTCTATTCTATTCTATTCTATTCTATTCTATTCTATTCTATTCTATTCTATTCTATTCTATTCTATTCTATTCTATTCTAATTCCATTCCATTCTACTTCTCTCATTCTATTCTATTCTATTCTATTCTATTCTATTCTATTCTAGTCTAGTCTAGTCTATTCTTCTCTAGTCTATTGTATTCTATTCTATTCTTATTCCATTCTTTCCTAATTTCTATTCTTCTATTCTATTCTATTCTATTCTATTCTATTCTATTCTATTCTATTCTATTCTATTCTTCTCTAGTCTATTGTATTGTATTCTATTCTTATTCCATTCTTTCCTAATTTCTATTCCATTCCATTCCATTCCATTTTTTCTTTTCTATTCTATTCTATTCTATTCTATTCTATTCTATTCTATTCTATTCTATTCTATTCTATTCTATTCTATTCTATTCTATTCTATGACACTCAGGTACCACACTGTTCTTGCATTGATTTGATGTGTTTTTTTAAAAAAATAAAAAATAAAAAACTTTTTTAAAAAAGCGTAATGAGGAAGAAGCAGATGGCTTTTAAGAGGTATTGATTAAAAAAAAGGTAATAAAATCAGAAGAAAAAAAATGGACTGAAACCAGATTTTAAATTCTCTTAAACCTAGGAAGGGCTGCTGTTCTGATCCAGCCTTGTGCCTTTGACTCTTCAAAATAAAGATACCAAAAACCAAGGTTTTGTTTTCAAAGTTGTTTAAACAAAAGCCTTTGTGTTTTACACAACTGTTTTGACAAATGCCCTTCATTGCCCATTATCTCACCCACCGGTTCTAGGCTTAAAAATTCTTGAACGTGGGCATAGAAACCAGAGCAAGCAAAGCATCCTCTGCAAAAATTAATTATAGTAATAAAATGATCACAATTTATTCTAGGATTAGATCCGGAGCTAATCCGGGAATCCAGCCCTCAAAGTGAAGGACTTGGCAGAAATCCAGCATGATGGATAAATTTATCTCATGTATCCTGTGGGGGGAAAAAAAACCCAGCTGTTTTTGGTGGTTTTTTTTGCTTTGATATTTTTGCACTCAACCCCCCCAAATGTCGCTTCCACAAAACTGGGTATCATTTTGTAAGCCGCCCAGAGCAGTGGTGAAATCCAATTTTTTTTACTACCGGTTCTGTGGGCGTGGCTTGGTGGGTGTGGTAGGGGAAGAATACTGCAAAATCTCCATTCCCTCCCCACTCCAGGGGAAGGGTACTGCAAAATCCCCATTCCCTCCCCACTCCTGGGGGAAGGATACTGCAAAATCCCCATTCCCTCCCCACTCCTGGGGGAAGGATACTGCAAAATCCCCATTCCCTCCCCACTCCTGGGGGAAGGATACTGCAAAATCACCATTCCCTCCCCACTCCTGGGGGAAGCCTGGATAGCTCAGCAGACTACAAGCATCGTGATTAACACCAGCTGTCTGCAATTACTGTAAGTTCGAATCTCACCAGGCTCAAGGTTGACTCAGCCTTCCATCCTTTCTAAGGTGGGTAAATTGAGGACCCAGTTTGTGGGGACAATAAGCTGACTTTGTATAAATATACAAAAAGTATAAAGGCTATTGCTTAACTCATTGTAAGCTGCCCTGAGTCTCCAGAGAAGGGCGGCATATAAATCTATTTAAAAAAAAAAAAAAGCCTCCCCACTCCTGGGGGAAGGATACTGCAAAATCTCCATTCCCTCCGCACTCCAGGAGAAGGATATTGCAAAATCCCCATTCCCACCCCACTCTGGGGCCAGCCAGAGGTGGCATCTGCCGGTTCTCCGAACTATTCAAAAATTTCCGCTACCTGTTTTCCAGAACCTATCAGAACCTGCTGGATTTCACCCCTGGTCCAGAGTGGCTGCAGCGGTGAGATGGACAGCATATAAATTTAATAAATAAACACGGCAATAAAACTTTTGGCAGCTTAACAGTTTAAGAAGATTGAGGAGCATCCAGATGGCTTTGAAGAACCATTGATCAAAAGGTTGTGAAAACCAGGACTTTAAAAAATGAGCCTCCGGGGAGCAAATCACCAGAAGCCAGTTTTACAAATCTGACTTCTCCTCAGCTTCTCCCTTGGAGGTTCATTTTTAAACGTGGGTTTTACAACCTTTTCTTCAAGAGAAGCCTGAAGAGAAGGAGAGGGGGGGAAAAGGGAACAGGAAGGAAAGGAAAACAAAGCAAAAGAGAATGTTAAGGAAACCAGAAATGCTGAAAATAAATAAATCAATAAAGCTAAACTTGGAAAAGTTTACATAAACGGAGTAAACCGACACCTGGGAATTGCAAAAATCAGAAAATTGTGCCATCCAAGAGAGACCACCATCTTATGCAATTTTGTAGCTCTCGGCTTAACCCACCTCACAAGGTTGTCGTTGTGGTGGTGGGGAGGAAATAGCAGGAGGAAAAGAATGTGGAATACATTTGCGTCTCGAGTTATTTCCAAAAATAATAAAGGCGGGATGCTAATAAACAAACAAACATCCTGAGCTTTTGGAAGGAATGTTCCTCGCATCTGTTTCTTTCCCGTCGCCCCCTAAAAACTGCCCCCAAATCTGTTCCAAAGAATTTTGGACCGTTACAAGGAATTTTGGGGAAAAAAGCACAGAGACCAGCCCTTACTTGAAGTGATGGGTTGCAGAAAAGCTGACCCTTCCCTTGCAGGGCCCAGCTGCTGTTTCTTAAAAATTAAAAAAAATAATTTTAAAACTGGAAAAGGAAACTGCAAAGACCAACAACTGAAATAAGCATCTGACCAGTTCTGAAGGCAGCAACTGACCAAAAACTGAAAAGCAGATTTGGGGCAGGGGTGAAATCCAGCAGGTTCTGACAGGTTCTGGAGAACTGGTAGCGGAAATTTTGAGCAGTTCGGAGAAGCAACAAATACCACCTCTGGCTGGCCCCAGAGTGGGGTGGGAATGGAGATTTTGCAATGTTCTTCCTCTTGAAGTGGGGTGGGAATGGAGATTTTGCAATATCCTTCCCCCTGGAGTGGGGTGGGAATGGAGATTTTATAATATCCTTGCCCCAGGAGTAGGGAGGGAATGGAGGTTTTGCAATATGAAGAGGGGAGGGAATGGATGTTTTGCAATATCCTTCCCCCTGGAGTGGGGAGGGAATGGAGATTTTATAATATCCTTCCCCCAGGAGTGGGGAGGGAATGGAGATTTTGGAATATCCTTCCCGCTGGAGTGGGGAGGGAATGGAGATTTTATAATATCCTTCCCCCAGGAGTGGGGAGGGAATGGAGGTTTTGCAATATCCTTCCCCATGAAGTGGGGAGGGATTGGAGATTTTATAATATCCTTCCCTCAGGAGTGGGGAGGGAATGGAGATTTTGCAATATCCTTCCCCCTGGAGTGGGGTGGGAATGGAGATTTTATAATATCCTTCCCCCAGGAGTGGGGAGGGAATGGAGATTTTGGAATATCCTTCCCCCTGGAGTGGGGAGGGAATGGAGATTTTATAATATCCTTCCCCCAGGAGTGGGGAGGGAATGGAGATTTTGGAATATCCTTCCCCCTGGAGTGGGGAGGGAATGGAGATTTTATAATATCCTTCCCTCAGGAGTAGAGAGGGAATGGAGGTTTTGCAATATCCTTCCCCATGAAGTGGGGAGGGATTGGAGATTTTATAATATCCTTCTCCCAGGAGTAGGGAGGGAATGGAGATTTTGGAATATCCTTCCCCCTGGAGTGGGGAGGGAATGGAGATTTTATAATATCCTTCCCCCAGGAGTGGGGAGGGAATGGAGATTTTGGAATATCCTTCCCCCTGGAGTGGGGAGGGAATGGAGATTTTATAATATCCTTCCCTCAGGAGTAGGGAGGGAATGGAGGTTTTGCAATATCCTTCCCCATGAAGTGGGGAGGGAATCGAGATTTTATAATATCCTTCCCTCAGGAGTGGAGAGGGAATGGAGATTTTGCAATATCCTTCCCCCTGGAGTAGGGAGGGAATGGAGATTTTGCAATATCCTTCCCTCAGGAGTGGGGAGGGAATGGAGGTTTTGCAATATCTTTCCCCATGAAGTGGGGAGGGAATGGAGATTTTATAATATCCTTCCCCCTGGAGTGGGAAGGGAATGGACATTTTGCACTATCCTTCTCCTGCCATGCCCACCCAGCCATGCCCATCAATCCACACCACGCCCACCAAGCCATGCCCACAGAACCAGTAGTAAAAAAATTTGGATTTCACCACTGATTTAGGGGACCCAAACCTTCCCCAAAATCCAGGAACAGCAATCTGAGTCTCGGAGGTTTCCAGCTTGCAGTAAAGATTTCTGGAGATTTTCTGCCCTCTGCTGGGAGACCCATGGAGCTGTCTGGCTGGACAGAAGTGATTTTATCCATGACTTTATGGCGGTTGTTAAACAGCACAACAGAACTGAGATTGTTCAACTATTCAAAATATCCAAAACGAAATTGACAAGGTCAGAAAACCCAGCGAATTATCATGTTCAGTCACATGAACGAAATTGAGATGCTTGGAAACTGGCATGTAAATTTACAAAAATAACAAAATTACTTTTAAATTTACAGATTTAAATGATTTAAATTTACAAAAATAACACCACGAAGGCCAAAATTTGAAGGGAAAATAACACCAAAATAGCCTAAAACACTCATACAGATAGCCCTGGACTTAAGAACAGTTTGTTGTTACACTTAGGACGTAGTCACATGAACGAAATTCCGACGCTTGGAAACTGGCATGTACCTATGACGGTTTTCAGCATCCTGGAGTCACGTGACTCCATTTTTGAGACCTTCTGACAAGCAAAGCCAACGGGAAAGCCACATTCGCTTAACAACATGTGACTCACTTAACAGCAGCAATGATTCGTTGTTGTTTTTTTTTTTATAAAAAGTTTCTTTTTAAATTTTTTTAGACAAACACACAAACAAACATACAATGTATTTTCTTCGGTTCAGGAATTTAAACAATGTTTAGTCATTTCAATTGAGTTTCATCTATTTTTTTTTTTCAAAAGACCATTTCAATTAAGTTTCCATACTACCTTTTTGCCATATTCATTTCTCATCTATGATTCGCTGCACAATTGTGGCATGAAAGGTTATAAAACGGGGCAAAACTCACTTAAAAAGGTCTCACATAGCAAGAAAAAAAATATTTGGGCTCCCTTGTGGGGGTTAAGTCGAGGTGTACCTGCAATTAACCTAATACAAGCCAAACATCCCTGAAGAATTTTCCACTTAATTCTATCAGTCAGTCAGAATTGAACTGGAAAGGGACCTTAGAGGTCTTCTAGTCCGACCCCCTGCTCAAGCAGGATCCTGTGCAATTTCTGCACTAAAACCCTTTTGTTCAAAAAAATCTACAATATTCCTTCACTGGAATCCAATGCAAAAAAAAAAAAAAAGCAAAAATTTGTGTAAGCCAAAAGGTTTCCTACCTTGGTTTATAAAGAAGCCTTCGGCAGTTTTCGGGCTTCTTCGGAAGCTTCCGAGTCTCCGTCCGGGAGGGAGGGGGAGGAGGAGGAGGGAGGAGGAGGAGGATGCGCGCGAGACGCCGCTCCGCCAATGGGAGCCCAGCGCACTCTTCGAAGCAACGGTCACGAGGGACGCATCGCGCCATCTCCCTCCGAGAGCGGTGGTGAGAAAAAATAGTCCCCCACCGGCGCCTCCGCTTTAAGAAACCAAGACGTGTCACGTGGTACAGAGCGCGGAGTGATCCTTTCGGGTGAGGCGATTCTTTTTACCGTTGGAGGGAAAAAGTAGCGCCGTTTGAAAATTCTGCTTATTATTCGTTCTTTTTCTTTTTCGTTTTAATTATTCGAAGCTTTCTTTGGTTAGTGCTTTGTTTTCGCTGATTTTTATTTTATTAAAAGCCTGCTACGGTATCGCTCTGGTTATTCCTTGGCTGTTTCCTGTTTTTTTTATTCCCAATTTTAACTTATTCTTTATATAATATATTCATATTCATATATATATATATATATATAAAATATATTTCATAGCCTAATTTTTAGCTAATTTAATAGCCTTATATATGTATATGTATACGTATATATATATGTGTGTGTGTGTGTATATAATATATATATATTATATAATCTAGAAAAATTATATTTTTCTAATGCTTTTCTCTTATTTATTTTATTTGTCAAGCATGTATAAGATAACGGCTATAAGTATAAACATGATTATGAATATATTTATGAATAATAAATATAACGAAAAGGTTGCTAGACGGTTTCCCCATAAAAAAGCTTCAATGAAGCTGAACTTTTTTTTAAAAAAAAAAGCAAAAATGATGTGTTTGCAACCTGTGTGTACAAAAAAAGGGGGGAAAAGGAAAACTTTCAAATGAGTAATAATACAGTGTTTTCAAGGCTATGTTTCTATTTATTAAAAATAGTCTCATAGCAGAAAAAAGTGGGGAAAAACTCCTACTAGTCAACGAGCAATGAGTTTACAACACTCCTAAAATATAAAATTCTTGTTTGATAGTTACTAACAAGCTACTAGTTAGTTACTTGTTAATTACTAACAAGCAAACATTCTGGTTTACTAATTCATTGGAGAGGTTAACATTATTAATTATTTAACAATTTAGTTAATGGGTCATGAATGTGTGAGTTTAATACCTTAGTAATTATAGTATTTTTAAGACTGCTATTGGTAAACAATAGCCTTTAAATAAATGAGCAAACTTTTTTACAACAATGCCTAAAATATAAAATTCATTAGTTTGTTAGTTACTAACAAACAGACTTAATAATGTTTGTTAGTAACTAACAAATAATTAACAATGTTAACCAACATTGGGTTGGTTAATATTAATTTAATAATGTAGTTAATAGGTCATGAATGAGTGAGTTAATACCTTAGTAATTCTGGTATTTTTAAGACTGCTATTAGTGAACATTTATTTTATAAATGCTTTATTTTTTAAAAAATAAATAAATGAGCAAACTTTTTTACAATGATGCCTAAAATGTAAAAATCATTAGTTCATTATTTAATTCAATGGGTCACTAATGACTGAGTTAATGTTTTAATTACCCTAGTATTTTCTATAGTCTTTATCATGTCATTAATGAGTGGCTTAAATGAATCTAACTAGCTTTATTAAATGTATCAAACTAGGTTCATTCAGGATAATCTTAAATTGGGTGTGTATCTTTGTAAAAAAGAGATGAGAAAAGTGAGAAACTGCCCCTCCAACACACACACACAAATTATGAATTATTGGGAGGAATGCTGTAAACTACTAGTGATAGTTGTTCCCACTTACTGTTGTTGTTCTCTTTGGAGAAGTTAACATTGTTAATTATTTTGTGTATATTTTTGAAAACGGGCTTTGTTTACCTGGGACAGTGCAGTGAAGAATGTATTTAAAATATCTTTGTAAAGATAGATCTTTCTCCTACTGAGATAATAAGACTTAACCAAGGGATAAATTGTAAGACAAATGAAAAGTATTGTTTAAAAAATAGACGAGCGATCCTAGTTGTTTGGGGATGACGGGAGTTGTAGTCCAAAAGAGAAGAATCTTAGTTGGGAGTTGTCCAGTATTTTGCTTTTGTGTGTCTGTGTGATCCACATTAGAATTGCCGTATCTGGAATGCAAAAGTCCACGTTGCCATTCAAATATGTCTGATGCATATTTATTTACTACCCTTTATGGGTGTCTGGATTAATGCCTCCAGATTGGCTCATACCAAATCGAACATTTGATACTAGTTTAAATATATGCTGTAGATTAAATCCAGTTTGAACAATTGGGAGTCCCTCCTAGAGGTTTGCAGCTTCAAAAATCCACCTTGGAATTTTAGCTTGCATAAAACCTATTTCGGATCTTGCTGGGTCAATTCTGAAGTCCTGTGGTTGGGGCTTGCAGTTAACAATAAGGGAACCATAAGCCAGGATGTGCCTCACATCCTGGTTTATACAGTACCTCTGTGCTAAGAGGGACATCTCTGAGGTCATTTTAGCATTTTCTAAACATGGGGAAGGTTCCCTTGACATATTGATTAATCTCATTGCTGGAAAAGATGTACTGGAAATGGGTTCAATTTAAAGGAGGCTGTATTTTTTTTTTACACCTGGAAATGTGAAAAAGAATGAAAATAAGACCTTTGTCTGCCTTTACAGTTTGTTCAGTGAGACAATGACTGGGAGAGCAAGAGCAAGGTCTCGCGCGAGGGGGCGAGCTCGTGGTCAAGAAGCAACCCTCTCTACAGTGGGGCCAACTCCTGTAAGTTTAAAAAATGAGGAAATTTTAAAAACTTTTTTAAAAAGGGATGAGGCTACTGGTGTTCCTCTGATCACCGATATCCAAGAAGGCCCAGCTAGCCTGTTCAGTGAAGTGATGAGAATTATAATTTTCGTTTTCCAGGGTCACCCATGGCCTCTTTGGTCTGTGATATTTACCATAATGTTTGTCTTTCCATGTTGAGCAGCCCCCTTTTAAATCAGCGTTGCCTTCTCTAGGTTACTGCGCCTGGATACAGCCAAATAACTCCCCAGCTGCCTCCACCACGGCAAGCTGAAGCAGGAAATGGAGCTCAGGTTGGGCATGGCCAACAAAAAGGACCCCCGGGTTCAAAATCAGAAGGTAGGATTGATGTAGCTCAAAGTCAGGTATCTTCTCCATGTTCCTGGAGTCAAACCAAAATTGAATTAGACTGCTGAAATAGAAATAAGATGGAGGTGCAGCTGTTTCTTTGATCTGCTGCCTTTATGTGGATTGAATTCCTAGGGCGCTGTATATATTCATCTAGGAGCGTTGGCCATCATGCACTGCTTGCCTTGGTAATGAAACAGGAAAACAGCCTGGCTTAGAGAGCACCAAGGACCCCAAGTCCTCCTCCCCCCCTTCCTCAAACCCCATTCCCTTCTAGCACTGATGATGTTACCAAGCTGGGTAATGGAACATCTGGAAGAAAACCACCAAGCTCAGAGAGTAGCAAGGACCCCACAGTTCAGCCTTGACCTTCAAATATTCTTTTCTATCAATCTTAGCATACTTTAAAAAAAAAAACCAAACCCAATCTGGTAGGAATCCCATATCTCTCCTTTCAGTGATGGTAATCTTAGAAATGATTTGTTGATCTCTTTATTAATGCCTCCCTATAAGAAGCAGCTGTAGGAACTGACCTAACTAACCATGGAATTGATGTGGTGCTTCCTCTCTGGGTTGCTAAGAGGCAAGTCTTGTGATCCAGTTGATCAGGGTTTCTTACTTCTATGTCATCCCCAGTGGGTCACTTTAGATCATCTTTAGCAACAGCAGTCCACTTGTCCGATAGAGTTCAGGAGGCAAGTTGTCCAAGAATTAACCACAGATGCAGATTATGACTGGTATTTTTTTTCTCCTCTACTTTACAGAATGTAAGATTTCAGCAGGCTTTCAAGAAATGAGCTTGGGAGAACGAGGTGGACGCCGCAGAGACTACCATGACCTTGGTGTAAACACCCGTCACTTAATGGAACATGTCAGAGAATCCAAAACAGGTACTATACGGGGTTCTTAGGAAAACTTCCCATGTTTCTCTTGGGTGCCTTTTCTGTCACCCTCGAGGCACTTTATTTGGGGAGAAACACCCTTCCAGCCCCTTCTAGTTGTAGCAACAACCAACAATATGTCAATTTCCCATGAAGAAACATAGCTGTCCCACACTTGGCAGTTGATGTGCTGGTGCTCTTACTGTTGATGGATTGAATGTATGCCCGTCAGTGGCAGAGCTGTTGAAAATGCTTGTTAAAGAATTGTTGATGGAATTGGGTCTGTGTAGCGGCATGAAAGAAGGACTAGGGATGACACGATCTCAGTCTTCCAGTATCTAAGGGGTTGCCCCACAAAGGGGGTGGGTGGGTTTCAACTTATTTTCCAGAGCACCTGAAGGCAAGACGAGAAGTAACGGATGGAAACTAATCAAGGAGAAGCAACCTGGAATTAAGGAGAAACTTCTTAACATTGGGGATAATTTGCCAGTGGAACAACTTGCTTCCAGAAGTTGTGGGTACTCCAACACTGGAGGCTTTTAAGGAGAGCACAGACAGCTATTTGTCTGAAATAGCAGAGGGTGTCCTTGACCCAGGACCCCAGGCTTGAGCCAGGGCTGTGATGACTCCGGGCATGGCACGAAAGCAACACAACCAGAGAACAGTTCTAACTCCCCTTTATTGCTCCAACTGTGCCCCCAAACATTCCCACATTCACTACAAATCCTGGAGCAATGCTCTCACACGCACTTTCAGGAGCCTCTGGCTGCAAGAAGTCCAGTAAGCCAGGATAACCAAACATTAACCAGGGCCAGAAGTCCAATAAACCAGGTTAGCTAAACAGAAACCAGAGCAGGAAGCAGGCAAACTGGCAAGCCCCACCAGACAAGAGTACAGCAATGTCCAGGCATTGGCAAGTGCACACAAGGCTTCACAGATTCAATGCTTGTTCCCTACAAATGCCCCTCCCACTGGCACCTCCTTACATTTCAGTTCCCAGGTGTGCCTTGTCAAAGGGGGCGGGGCACTTCTCCCTGTCTGCAGGCCTTGCCTGGACTGACTCTGCCTCTCCCCGGTTTCCTCCAAGGCCAGCGGAGCCACCCTCTCAATCTCTCAGTTCTTGTTCCAGCTCATCTCCCCCCCCCCCCCCGCAGATTCAGACTCCGGGGGGGGGGGGATGACAAGGGGGTTGGACTAGGAGACCTTCAAGGTCCCTTCCAACTCTGTTATTCTATTCTGTTCTGATAACAGCTGATGACAGATGGATACCTTTCCACAGGTGTGTCGGGGAATTTAATCCGATTAAGCGCCAACCACTTCCGTCTGACGTCTCGCCCACAATGGGCTTTGTACCAGTACCACATTGACTACAACCCACAGATGGAAGCCCGGCGTCTTCGGGCAGCCTTGCTATTCCAACATGAGAACTTGATTGGCAAGACCCATGCTTTCGATGGGTCCATTTTGTTCTTACCGAAGAAGTTGGAAAATAAGGTACTGGCGATATTCTGTCATAGTCTGAATAGTTCAGATACAGCCTTGGTTAGAATTATGGAAAGAAATTATGGAGTCTTTGAGGTTGAGCAATAGAAATAGCCCTTAGACTTATATACTGCTTCACAGTGCTTTCCAGCCCTCTCTAAGCGATTTACAGAGTCATCCTCTTGCCCCCAACAATCTGGGTTCTCATTTTACCCACCTTGGAAGGATGGAAGGCTGAGTCGACCTTGAGCCCTGTCGGGATTGAACTCTTGGCAGTGGGCAGAGTTATGGAAGGCAGGAAGGAAGCAAAGAAGAGGGAGGAAGGGCAATAGCAATAGCCCTTAGACTTATATACAGCTTTACAGTGCTTTACAGCCCTCTCTAAGCAGTTTTAGAAAGTCAGCCTCTTGCCCCCAACAATTTGGGTCCTCATTTTACCCCCCTTGGAAGGATGGAAGGCCGAGTCAACCTTGAGCCGGTCAGGATTGAACTGCTGACAGTTGGCAGAGTCAGCCTGCAACACTGCATTTTAGCCACCGTGCTTATGGTGGCATTGAGGATGGGCCGTGCAGATAGAATGAGAAGCATTTAGAAATTACGAAGTCATCTTGTCCATTTCTTGATTCCAGTCAGTTTTCTTAAGGCTTTTGAAGGTTAAAATTATCCCATCCTAAAAATAAACTATTGGAGATTCTCTTAGGTTACGGAGGTGTTAAGCCAGACACGGCAGGGAGAAGTTGTGAAGATAACCATCACTTTAACCAACGAGCTTCCATCAACTTCGCCAACATGCCTACAGTTCTACAACATTATTTTTAGAAGGTTAGCCTTTACTGCATAAGCATTTGATGGCGGTGGTTTTTTTTGGAGAGCTGGGATTACTAGGATCTCTGAATAAGAGAACCAGGACGTATTTTTTTAAAAGGAGTGCATGAGAAGTCAGTTACATTTCTACTAGGCAATTTGTAGAATTCATTTCATGTGTGGAAGGGTCTGCAAACATTTTGGTTTTCACTTTTTTTGAAGGGGAAGAGGGAAGAGCTCAATTTGAGTTGTCCCTGTTGGTTCAAGACAAGCTTTCCTAGTTTTGACCCATTATCTCTACTGCTGCTCTCGTTTAGCATCCCTGGTTAATTAGAGGGTCTTCGGGATGGGCATGGAGTTTGTTGATCAATCACCTGGAACAGGTAGCTTAGTTCAGATTTGAGCCTAATTTCTCACCCAGCAGGTGAATGATTGCCTCTCATGGTTCAGAAAGTCAGAAATTGTAATTACAGTGATTTCTTAAGAAAAGCCTTGTGGGAGAAGAGAAGAAAATAAAACCATCATCTAGTGCCCAAAATCAGACTTATTTTTTCCTGCTAAGATCCCTGTGTATAATCTTACTTCTCCATTTCTGCTCTTTCAGATTGTTGAAAATAATGAATTTACAGCAGATTGGGCGAAATTACTACAACCCAAGTGACCCGATAAGTATTCCTAAACACAGGTAACAAAACTGGAAATGCCTTTATGGCCACAACTGGGACTAGAATCAATCCATTATTTCTTTTGGAAGCTTCTAGATACATTCTGCCTCTCCTAGCAAAGATTAGCGTTTAGTTCTGCTTAGTTGTTTATTCTGATGCCTGCAGCATTTTCATATTTCAAAGTCTGGAATTACAAACCCGAGCAAGCTTATTTTCCTTAGTGTGACTTGAAATAATCAATTTTAAGGGCATCAGCCTGACCCGTGGACCTTGGTTTCAAAAGCCAACCACCTACCCACATAAAACGGGTTTCTGTATTGGAGTTGCAGGTGGGTTGCCTTTGCAAAGCTTGTTTGCGATGTGAGAGCCGGTTTAAAAGCAAGCAGGCAAATGTTGAGAGTGAGCTACTGAATTTTTTTTTTGTCTGACAGGCTGATGATTTGGCCCGGCTTCACCACTTCCATCCTGCAGTATGAGACCAGCATCATGCTTTGCACAGATGTGAGCCACAAAGTTCTCCGAAGCGAGACCGTCCTGGATTTTATGTACACCTTGTACGATCAAGTCGGAGAACAGCGGTTCCGAGAAATTTGCACAAAGGAACTCATCGGTGTGATTGTCCTTACCCGGTAAACTCAATTAATTTTGATTTTAATGGTTCAGATCAAAACCTTTTTCTTTCTGTTTTAACAATGCCACAAAATCCTTATCTTTGCACAATTCTGCCCTCATCATCCATCATTGTCTGCTGTGCTCTCCTTTCCAGGCAAGCATTAAAGGGTTGTGATCTGCCCAATCATTCCCTAAAATTTCAACCTCCCGTATCATTTCTCCTAATTCCAATGACATCCATATCATATCAATGCGGGACCATGATTTATGCCTGAGAGAGAAAAAAGTAAACTCTTCCCTTGTCGGATAAAAGTTCCGCCACATATCCTGTAGTCCAAATTCTTCCCTTAATTGATTCCAAATTGCTGGCAACATCTTCCTACCTTTCTTTTTCACTCCCCCCCCCCCACTTTCCAGATTTATAATCCTCTCTATCCATTATAGCATTAAAATCCCCCATAATACAAATATATTCATACCCTAATTCTACCAATTTTTTATATACCGTTTTATAGAACTTCCTTTGATTACTATTAGGGGCGTAAATACCCACCAGCAAGATAAGTCTGCCATACATTATTACTTTGACCATTAACAATCTTCCCTCTTCATCTGAGTACAACTGTTTAGATTCTATATATAACCCTGGGAGACTGCAAGCAGAGTCATCTAGAAATTAAGATTGAGATTAAGATTTAAGGTGATTTAAATCTTAAATCCCACCTTTGCCCCAGGTATAACAACAAAACGTACCGGGTAGACGATATCGATTGGGAATCAAGTCCTAAAAATTCCTTCAAAAAAGCAGATGGGACCGAGATCAGCTTTGTGGACTACTACAAGATGGTACGGAGTGGCTGAAGTTTTGGTGGGGATGAAAAGTTGGTTGTGTATACACACACACACACACACACACACACACACACACACACCCTTTAAGCCAGCCAGATCCATAATGTAATGCTAAGGCTAGATTTTGATCAATAAAAGGCATTGATCAGCACATTAATACTTTTAATTCCAAATGGCCTCTGGGGAATTTGATATGTTCTGCAAGCCTCTTTTTCACTTACCCATTGCTTGTATAATTGCTGAAATTTAATTGCAAGGCTAAGCCTCCAGCCACCAAAAAAAAGTGCTTGAAAAACTACCCTGGTTCCCCCAAAATAAGACACCCCCTGATGATAAACCCAATCGGGCTTTTGAGCGCATGGCAATAAAGCCAAGTGCTTATTTCAGGGTTCAAAAAAATGAAAGACGGGGTCTTATTTTTGGGAAAACATGGTAATTGCTCTTCCCCTCTCCAAAAATAATAATCTTGCCATGTGACAAGATCATTATTATAATCTTGCAAAGGGGTTCTAGAAAGGGAAAGGGACCTTGATCAATTGAGTATGGACGAAACACAAAAGTCGACTTTGCCAAAGCAGTTTTTCTTTGCAATTTACAAAACATTGCTTTCCCGTCTCGCGAAGCTGCTTCTGCCAACGTAATTTAAGACTTGCAAAAGGGAGCCTCTTTCTGCATTCTGCGTGTCGGACTCCAACAACGTTTCTGCTTTTTAAAACAGCAATACACCCAAGAAATCACCGACTTGAACCAACCTGTTTTGATTAGCCAGCCAAAGAGGACGAGAGGCCCATCGGGTACCTTGGCAGGACCAGTGATACTCATCCCTGAACTCTGCTATCTTACAGGTCTGATCGTTCGAAAATAGCCTTTCTTCATTTAATCAAAGGAAGGGCTTGCCCTGCTGGAGTTGTGGTGCTCCATTACTGGAGGTTTTTCAAGAAGAGATGTTGAGCAATATCCGGGATGCCAGAAAGTGGGCAGGGGGTTGGACTAGAAAACCTCTAAGGTCCCTTCCAGCCCCAGAATTCTATGATTCTCCACCTGATTTGGAAACGAGACCATGTAACATTGAAAATTATCTAATGAAAACGATCATTAGACCTCCAGCGACTGGTAGCCTTGACAGTTACAAGAAGGGGGATGTTTTAATTTTTAGATTAATTTGGGTTTTTTTAAATTTGATTTATATGCTGCCCTTCTCCGGAGACTCAGGGCGGCTTACAATGCGTTAAGCAATAGCCTTCATACTTCTGTATATTTATACAAAGTCTGCTTATTGCCCCCACAAACTGGGTCCTCAATTGACCTACCTTAGAAAGGATGGAAGGCTGAGTCAGCCTACGTAGCCTGTTGAGATATCTGAGGTTTTGGGTTGGGTTTAAATGAGTTGGGTCTGGGTGTTGGCTTTTATTGATTATATTGTATGGTCTGCCTCCCCCCCCCCACTAGGATTTGTACTTTTTCCTCTTTGTAGGCCTGACTAATAAGATGCGAAGCGATTTTAACGTAATGAAAGATCTGTCTGTTCACACAAGGCTTGCGCCAGAACAAAGAATGCGTGAAGTTGGACGGCTTATCAATTACATTAATAAGTAGGTTGCCGGAATCTTTTCTTTTCTTACTGCCTCCCCCCACCCCACCCCCACCCCCCACCCCAATCTGAAAGGAAGGAATCGGATGGGAAAAGGTGGCATAAACGAGAGCCTGTAACGAATAACTTCCATAAACAACCATCTCGCGCAGAGGAGTTGAACAAGGGCTATGTTTAAGATTTGTGGTCTTCAATTCTGGGAGTTGAAGTCCACAGGATGGACACCCGCGATCTACCAGCTCCATTTTGATTATTTTTATTTTTGCAGAGATGACAACGTTCAGAAAGAGCTACGCGATTGGGGGCTAAGCTTTGAATCTAAGCTGCTTTCCTTTTCGGGGCGAGTGGTCCAATCTGAAAAAATTCGTCAGGGAGGGAAAATGGTAGGTAACGTTTCTTTCCTCAAGCGGGTTAAATCCTCCCTCCTCCTCCTCCCCCCCCCCCCCAAAATCCAAGCAGGTTAAATTTGACAGATTATAAGAGAAAAGAGAGACTTGGTCTATTCGTTAAGTGCTGAACTCCGGATGCTTCCTTTCAGTTTGACTACAACCCGCACCTTGCCGACTGGTCCAGGGAAACGAGGGGTGCTCCCCTCACCAGCGTAAAACCCCTGGACAACTGGCTGCTGATCTACACCCACCGGAATTACGATGCCGCTAATATTCTGGTCCAAAACCTTTTCAAAGTCACACCCGCGATGGGCATAAGAATGAACAAAGCTATCATGTAAGTACCGTCGTCAAGTCCCGGGTTCTTTGCCAGAAACGGCGGAGGGGCTTCTGAATTTAAAGTTGCCCATTTAAGCCGCGACTCAGTTTCCCCTCTGGGAATTCCCAGCTGAAGCTAGTTCTCAAAAAGGAATGCAGTATTTTGAAGGTGAAGTTTGTATCGATGTCTAGAACAGCCAGGTTAGCAGATAACAAAGTAAAAGAAAGAAAGAAAAAGATAGAGAGATTAGAGAGAGAGAGATTGGATGGATGGATGGATGGATGGATGGATGGATGGCAGGCAGGCAGGCATATAGACAGACAGACATATGCATACAGGTGGTTCTCAACCTACAACCATTCATTTAATGACCATTTGAAGTTACAGCTATACAGAAAAGCATCTTAACAACCAGTCCTTGCACTTACAACTGATGCAGCATCCCCGCAATTACAATCAAAATTCAGGTGCTTGGCAGCTGGCAAGCATTTACGGTTGCAGTGTCCCAGGGTCACCTGAGCACCATTTGAAACCTTTGCAGCCAATTGGGGAGGGGCGGGGAGCCGGATTCATTTAATGACCACAGCAATGGTCACTAAACAATGGCAATGTTGTAAAACCGAGCTTGTCTCCTCACTTAAGTGACCACATCACTTAATGACAAGAAGTTCTAGTCTCAATTGAGGTCAAAAATTGAGGATTTACCTGTCTGCATCTGTTGGCACCAAGCACAGTATTTCTACCAGTGTTACGCAACCTGGACAACTTTTAAGATTTGTGGACTTCCAGCTCCCAGAACTCCCCCGCCAGTCCTCACATCTTCAAGTTATCCAGCTTGAGAAATATCAATTTATACCAGGGGTCTCCAACCTTGGCAACTTCAAGACTTGTGGATTTCAACTCCCAGAATTCTGTGAGTTGAAATCCACAAGTCTTAAAGTTGCCAACGTTGGAGACCTTTGGTTTATACAGCTAGTGGTAAAAGACATGGCCTTTCTTTGTAGGGTTGAAGTTGACGACAGAACAGAGGCGTACCTGAGAACCTTGAAGCAAAAGATTACCTCCGATACTCAGATGGTATGGCCAATGTGATCCCATGAACTGGGGTGCCATCATGCTTTGTCCGATCCCTGATTAAATACAGGGAACCACAAGTTTGTTCTGTTTTAAACCTTCGGGCAAGTGGTTAAAAACCCTCTGGAGCTTTGCCTCTAGGAATAAATGGGGCAGCAACCCTGCCAGACCCCATTTTTCTTATCCGTTGAGATATCATGCCAAGGTCAGGATTAAATACAACCTGTAAGATTCAAAGAGGGCACATGTGACGATAGTTGGAGAATGGAGTAGGGGGCAAGTCCTCTAGAAGGCTTATAAACCGCCAAGTGTATGGTAAAGATAAAGGTTCCCCTAGCACATATGTGCTAGTCCTTCCCGACTCTAGGGGGCCATGCTCATCTCTGTTTCAAAGCCAAAGAGCCAGCACTGTCCGAAAACGTCTCTGTGGTCATGTGGCCGGCATGACTCAACGCCAAAGGCGCACAGAACACTGTTACCTTCCCACCAAAGGTGGTCCATATTTTTCTACTTGCATTTTTTATCTGCTTTCGAACTGCTAGGCTGGCAGAAGCTGGGACAAATCAGGGGAGCTCACCCCATTACGCAACACTAGGGATTCGAACCGCCAAACTGCCGACTTTCTGATTAACAAACAGCATCTTAGCCACTGAGCCACCGTGTCCCTTTTCGTTCTTTACTTAAACACTAATAGGCTAACATTCTCTAACCAGACCATCTAAATTGCCTTTGAGTGTCCTTAGAAGGATGGAAATATAGGACTGCAAGGGACCTTGAAAGCACCCTAGATTTACTTGTCTTTTACACACACACACACACACACACCCCTTGTGTAAAAGGCGAAAGGCCATCCTGGCTTCTCCAGGGTAGCTCTGCTAATGTAGCCTACGATGCGATTCCCAACACGCTATAGAACAGAGCCTCTTGAGGTTTGCAGTAAACCCTGGGTTGGATGCACTGAATGTCTTTCCTTCTTCAAGGTGGTCTGTGTCCTGTCCAGTAACCGTAAAGACAAATACGACGCGATCAAGAAATACCTGTGTACTGATTGTCCCACGCCCAGCCAGTGTGTCCTAGCTCGCACCTTGAGCAAGCCGCAAACTGTCATGGCGATAGCCACCAAAATCGCCTTACAGATGAACTGTAAAATGGGGGGAGAACTCTGGAGCGTTGAAATCCCAGTAAGTAGCTTTTTTTCCCCTCCCCCTCCTTCCAGGAGTGTTTCGCTTAGCAGCCCTGCAAGAAACCTATATGAGAGTTAAAGGATAACTTAGCTTGTTTTGGGGATGTCTTGAGTTTTGCTCCAGTTCACTGATAATCTGCTTGATTTACGAATCAATTAATATCCCGCCTTTATTTTTGCAAGTAATTCAAGGTGGTGAACAGACCTTCCCAACTTCTATTTTCCCCACAACAATGCTGTGAGATGGGTGGGGCTGAGAGAGGGAGTGGCCCAAAGTCACCCAGCTGGCTTTCATATCTAAGGTGGGACTAGAACTCCCAGACTCCTGGTGATCGTCCCAAAGTCACCCAGCTGGCTTTCATGCCCAAAGTGGGACTTTCTAGCCTGGTGCCTTAACCACTAGGCCAAAATGGCTCTCTAATAATAATTCTCCAATATTCCAGATGAAACAACTCATGATTGTGGGAATTGACTGTTACCATGACATTTCAGCTGGACGGCGATCAGTGGCAGCATTTGTTGCGAGCTTGAATCATGGAATGACCCGGTAGGATTGTTAGACGTTTTCAAGAACTACGAATCTTTTAGGAAAACATACATGTGTTTCACACATGTACCTATGTTGCCATTCAGGGATTGTTTTGCTGTTTCAGGCAGTCTTCAGGTTACCACTTCTCATTTAACGACCATTTGGGGTTAAAATGGCCTGAGAAAGGGAGCTTGGCAACATACAAAGCACTTCTGGCTGTTGCAAAATGTCCTCCCTCCTGCCCTGCTATCACATGGCCCTATTTTGGGCACTGGTTCACATTTATGACCGGTTGCAGCATCCTGTGGTTGTGTGACTGATTTGTCTGTGACAATTTACCACAGCCAAATCTCTGCGGGACAATATCAAGAAAACGGTGGAATAGAGTAGAATCATTAAAGAAAGAATGCAAAAGGAGAGACAGAATGAAATATGAATGACAAATTTAAAACATTTTTTTTTTAATTTTAAATAATTAAATTGAATTGTTAAATTGTCCCAGGGCGATTTGACTGTGATGAGTTGGCTGCAGCAAGTTGTCCCATTCCGTGCCAAGTAAACTATGGCATGTTGGATTTACGGCTAAACGATTCTGACTTAACAACCACATTATTTGCTCAGTAACCACTGTAAATTAAGTCCAGTCACAAGTGCTTCACCTTACGGCCAAAATTCCGGTCCCAATTTTGTTTGTAAATCGGGGACTTCCTGTATTGTCCTTGGCAGCAGGGCAGGAAGTCTCTGGGGATCTTGAGCCTTTTTGCCTTCTCTTGGCAGTTGGTATTCACGCTGTGTGCTTCAAGATCGCGGGCAAGAAATTGTGGACGGACTCAAAGTGTGCCTACAAGGTAAGATAACTGCGACGAAGTGTCAACGCTTGAGAGTTTTACTAAACAAACGGCAGTCCTATATTTGAAACGTGATAATCTTAAAAGAAACTAGCTCCTTTGACGTCTAGGGAGGGTTAAAGCTGAGCTCTTCCTTTGGGTAGGGGATCCGATTTAATTCTTGTAAATTGCTGCCCCGTCTTTTCTTAGCGGCACTCAGGACATGGTATTCCTACAACGAACACATGCCCACTCGTATCATCGTGTATCGCGACGGTGTTGGTGACGGTCAGTTAAAAACCTTGGTGAACTACGAAATCCCACAATTTTTGGAGTGCTTGAAAACAGTTGGGTCTGACTATCGGTAAGTTGGGGGCCTGTCCAAAGTTGCCTGGGAGGAAAAAGGGCTTGGTTGGGTAGACCACCATACTCCAAAGGGCAGTTTGCTTCAACTGCTTCAAGGCGCTTTGTAAATTTGTACGGTTGTAATTCCTTGAAGCAAAAGGATTTCTAGAATAAATGTAATTTGGGGGCAGGGCTATCTTGTATATAAAGCAGCACAAAGCAGGCACCGTGAATGAAGTAGCCATATCAACTCTTACTTTTTTTTCAATTTACTGAGTTTCTCAACTGGAAATGACTTTGGGCAACATTAAGGACAGCCAAAGAAATAGAAACAATAATTTTAAAAAATACACTGAAATCACACTTAAAAATATCATCTGCATTTAAATCTTTCTTGGCTACAAAAGTTACTGACACCAATTCAGTTTATTTGTGATTCTGTATATCATTTTTGGCTTGTTTGCAAGGGCAATTTTATGCAGAGGTTTCCTTTGAATGGTTGCACATTTTAATTTTCCAAGAAGAGCAGAGGATGATCGGTTAGAAGAAGGGAAGCCACGTTTAATTCCTGTCTGTCTCTTGAGAAGTGTTGAGCACTTTAAGCAAACTAACCCTTCCTATGCTATCTTCTCAAGCCCCAAACTAACAGTGATCGTGGTAAAGAAACGTGTGAACAGCAGATTCTTTGCCGAAATGGAAGGAAAACTACAGAACCCACCACCTGGCACAGTTATTGACTTAGAAGTTACCAGACCAGAGTGGTAAGTCAACTGTTGAGTTCAAGGGGAAAATGTACAGATGCTCAAAAACGGGAAGTTGAGAGACTTCTATTCTTGGGGGTGAGTGGGTTTCCAATATCTAAGAAGCTGCCTCAAAGAAGAGGGAGTCGACTTATTGTCCAAATCACCCTGAGGGCAGGAAAAAGAAACAACAGATGGAAACCAATCAAGGAGAGAAGCAATCTAGAATTAAGGAGAAACTTCCTAACAAAACAACAGGACAATTAACCAGTGGAAAGGCTTGCCTCCAGAAGTTGTGGGTGCTCCATCAATGGAGGTTTTTAAGAAGAGACTGGGTCTGAAATAGTGTAGGGTCTCCTGCTTGAACAGGGGGTTGGGCTAGAAGACCTCCAAGATCCCTTCCAACTCTTACTCGTTGAGGAAGGAAGGGCTCTTAATTGCCTCTTTTCAGTTCTTCAAACCTGACTAGAAGTCTTATTTCAAAACAACCTTGATTCTTTCTCCTCATACTTACACCAGAGAGCATCAAGATAGGGCAGCCTTGAGTTTCTTTCTCACTCCTTCCTCCCTTCCAGGGTTAGTCTGATGTTCTCCAACAATTGTTGAATATCTTCTTCAAGCCTTCACAGTACTCCTGTACACCAGGTTTCAGTGGAAGGTCACATTTGGTGTGAGATAAGACCAAGCAAACGGAGAAAAAAATGGGGGGGGTGTGGTATGTGTGTCTCATAGTTCCTTGTGAGATCCAGGATGCAGAAAGAATGAACACCAGGCTAGAACAGGATCAGCTCCTCAGAGAAGTTAAGCCCAGTGATGGTCAAGAAATGTAGACACCAGGTGACAAATGTTGATATATGTCACCTGAACAATTTAAAATAATAGGAAGTTTTTTACCTTAAAATCTACCCAAGGACTTTCCATTAGCCATTGAAGGGACTTGTTCTGAGGCAGAGTAGGCTGATCCGAGACCATCACTGGATGGGATCTGTGATCTCCAAGAAGATGAAGTTCTCCAAGCTTGAACGTATCTCAAGGCGGCTTTGATCTGGTTCTCTCCTAGGTACGATTTCTTCATTGTCAGCCAGTCCGTGAAAAGCGGCACAGTTGCACCCACCCATTACAACGTAATCTATGACAGCAGTGCGCTAAAGCCTGACTACATGCAGAGGCTAACATATAAGCTGTGTCATATGTACTACAATTGGCCAGTAAGTAGTAACTTGCCTTTTAGTGGAACTTCCATGATTACTTAAACCAGTGATGGCTAACCTTTTTCGGACAGAGTGCCCAAAGTGCACCCAGATCCCCAAAATACAATGTGTGCATGCCCCTGCGCATATGTCCTACCCTCCACCCCAGTGGTGGGTTTCAATTTTGTTTATTACCGGTTCTGTGGGCATGGATTGGAGGGCGTGGCAGGGGAAGGATACTGTAAAATCTCCATTCCCTCTCCACTCCAGGGGAAGGATACTGCAAAATCCCCATTTCCTCCTGATCAGCTGGGACTCGGGAGGCAGAGAATAGATGTGGGCGGGGCCAGTCAGGGGTGGTATTTACCGGTTCTCCGAACTACTCAAAATTTCTCCTACCGGTTTTCCAGAACTGTCAGAACCTGCGTAATCCCACCTCTGCCCCACACATATGTGTGTGCACCCCCTTACACACACACACACACACTCATATGCACAACAGAGACCCAATGACCAGCTGGCCAGTGGGAGGCGCATGTGTATGTGTGGTGGAGCTGAACTGGGGCAACGGCTCGTGAGCGCACAGGGCACTATGTGTCATAGGTTCACCATCATGGATTTAAACCAACACCAGTTGAGCTGTAGGCTTCTTACTAACCTCAACATTCAAGGGAAAAACCTCATATCTTATTCCAGTCCTACCTGTGTTGCTCAAAAGCTGAATATTGAACCTGGATAGGGAATGGGTTTTATCTACCTGAATTAACAGGAAAGGGGAGAAAAAATGAATACAGTAGTGGTTTTAGCCTCAGAAAATTCCCTAAATGTCTGTAAATTGGACTAAGTCAATAAAGTAATAGAAAAATGTAACGGGACCAACAACCAAGCGGTTGCATTTAGATATTGTTACACTCTGCAGCTCAGGAATGCACATACCAACCCTCCCAGCGTTGTCGTAGTCGAGTATACCTCCCATCAAGTTCAAAAGTAGTTTTTGATGATCCCCAACCCATCTACAGATTTCTTATTTTTTATTACCTGTAGCCTCACGTCAGTTTTTCTGGATTTCAATGGGAAATGTTGAGTTATCTCCTAATCCTCTACAGGTGGCCATATTTTAAAATTTAGTGCATCTAGATTCTATCTTCTTGCTGGATCTCTCCCTGTTGAATTTCTATTCCACTTCTTTTCTGCTTAAAAACACAAGGAGATGAAATTCCATTCATTTCTAAAGCCATATAGGCCTTTTCCACCACTCTTGAAAGTTTATCCTAAAAACCTTCCTGATCCAAAGGCTTGAAGGTTGAGTGTTTGTTGTGTCCCAGAATATGGCTGTTACCTTAACAATAATGCTGATGGGCTGTTTTCTTTCCCTGCAGGGAGTCATTCGGGTGCCTGCTCCCTGCCAGTATGCCCATAAACTGGCTTTCCTCGTGGGGCAAAGTATCCACAGAGAGCCAAATTTGACCCTTTCGGAGAAACTTTATTATCTGTGAGTCTACAAGAGGAGACAGTATAATGGAACGGAAATAGAATATGGAGCAGAGAGAGTTCTTTTGTTAGGGGAAAAAAAACCACACCAAAGAAGTGCCTTAAAACTTAATTGAGTAGATATTTGGTGCTGTTGTATTACATCAGTGATAACTATGCCAAGATTATTTTTTTTATTATCATCATCATCATCATTTGTGCCTGTATGACTTAGTTAAGTTTCTCATCCAGATCAATTTTTACTGGAGCATGTTACTGTTTGTTGCCAAAATAGTGGTTTCATCAGCAGAGGCTGGGTGTTAACGAATAAAGTTGATTTAATGTCAGTAAAGCTTGTGTTGGAATCCGTTTTTCAAAGTGTTAGTACGGTAAGATGTTTCGCTCAGGAAATAAGGAAATGGTGAAGTAGACAAACTGCCTTCTCACCTTTACTATGGCAAGAAGAGTCGTAAAATGGGGTAAGACTTGCTCAACAAATTTCTCATTTAGCAACATAGGAGCCTGTGTAGCGTAGAGGGCTAATGCCTCCTACTAAAGGCAGCAATTAACACCAGCTGCCTGTAATTTCTGTGAGTTCAATCCTAGCCAGGCTCAAGGTCGACTGAGCCTTCCATCCTTTCTAAGGTGGGTAAATTGAGGACCCAGTTTGTGGGGGCAATAAGCTGACTTTGTATAAATATAAATATACAAAAGTATGAAGGCTATTGGTTAACGCACTGTAAGCCGCCCTGAGTCTCCGGAGAAGGGCGGCATATAAATCAAATTTAAAAAAAAAATGTGCTCAGTTGGGGGTGTAAATTGAGGACTGTTTTCATTGTGTGCAAAAAGTCTTGTTCCTTCTAGCTAAATTGTACCAAGAAAAAAATATAGATTCAAAGACCCATGAAACAAACTTATCAAGTACTTTAAAATCCTCACTATAATGATTCATGTGTAAGAGGGAGTCTAAAATTAAACCTAGTTTCATAGGTTTAATTTGCACTTCTGTGTTTTCTGCTATTCTTGGTGAAACTATGTTTAGCCAACATGTCTGAATTTGCTTACACATGGCTAATTGGTTAATTCAGGAGCCACACCCTTCTACAAAATATCAAATTTATTTATATAAAATAATTTACACATTAACAACTGTACACATGCACAGTTGCACACGCCCACACAATACTTTTAACCACGAGTTTAGGCCATTATTTTTTTTTTCCTTTACATAAATCTAGCACACTATTATTTTACAAGAATTTACATTATATTTCTTTGAAGACACAATGGGGAAAAGCTTTGATCATCCATATTACAAACCTTCCATCAATTATAAAACAAAGGCAGTCTGAAAAGTATGTATAAACAGTAAAAAGAATATACAAATGGTTACAAAAGTCTTAAACAGCCAAATAATCTCTCTTTCCCCACCCCCAGCACGTATGCAGTGGTTGCGATTCCGTCTTTCATCTCCAGTCACAACAAGGAGTCAAAATCCAACTTTTCTAATTTGAGAGACTTCTGCTGGCAGTGGCCCAGGAATAATACAACATTTTTGCGTATTATTTCCTTTTGCGTCTTTGACTCCAACACACTTCAGAGCTCAACAATACGGAAACCCCAAGCAAAGCCCACCTTAAATCTGTATTTTTGTTTCTGCCGTAATCGTATACTTTTTTTTTTTTTAAAGCGTACTTGAGAAGCTGAACAGCAGCACTTTACGCAGACGGTTGAAAATAATAACAATGAACCTTTGCACAACATTTTCACACTCCCAGGAATTAATACCAGACACAAATCTGATGCCATCGCCTTTTAAATGATGGCCATCTCGGTGAGAATGGAACCGTTTAATAGGTCAACACAGAGTACATAGAAAGTTTACGCTGTAGAGTTCAGACAGTACAAATAATTGTGCATTTATAAGGCAAACATCAAAGGCTTCTGGCAAACTAGGAGTTTCAAGACCATGTACGGGTCACGTGAATAAACACGGGGATCAAAGAACAAAAGGGTTTTTAAATAGTTTTAGGGTTCTTTGTTTTCCACTTTCAGGGAAGGGTTTCACCAAAGTGGAAATAGGAATTTAGGAATGGAGGGGGGAGGGGAGGGAGAAAGTGGAAATAGGAAACAAAGTCCCTCCTTAGGGTTGGTGCAGGCTTAAATTCCTTAATCCCATCTCCTCTCTAAATGTTTTTGGGGTGAGAAAAGCACGTGTTAGCTTATCAAAATGCTTTTTTTTTTTTTTAGCATCACTGCCACGCTGAGCGAGACCAATCCAGACAGAAGTTTCTGGAGACAACAGAGTGCTCTTAATAATTTTTTAAAAATATAGTGGGTGGGTGGGGTCCTGAAATCCCTAGTTTTGAGCGTTTCTAGATCGGTCTGCATATGGGTATTTTTTTTTTTGTTTTTTATTTTATTTTTTAAAAAAAGTCTGATGGTTTTTAGAGGATGTCCAGATGATTGTAAGTTTCATTTCACGGCACCCAGTCTTTTCAGTAGTTTCTTCCCTTTGGAAAGGAGCCCCTTTGTCTTTCTCGAAGACAGCTCCCTGCCTCGCCTGGGACTACCAGAACCCATAGCTGGCAGAGGTGACCCCGAGTGGAGATGGGCTGTGGGGCTTGGTGATCTCCTTGGTGGTGTACCTGTGTTCTCAGGAGGAACCTGATAGGTATATTTGTTAAGTTTACTGAAGGGTTGCAGTCACGGACAACAAGAAAGCTTTTTTTGTCATTCATTAAACCAGGGTTTCTCAATCATGACCCATTTAAAGATGGGCGGGACTTCCAAACTCCCAGAATTCTCTGCACCGATCTAAGAGCGCTCAAATCTCGACCACTGCTGGCTGGAGAATTCTGAGAGTTGAAGTCCATCCACCCATTTTTAAAAGTCAAGTTGACAAACACTGCATTACACACACACACACACACACACACCTTTTAGGGGCAGGAATTTTTTCTTCTTTCAAATATGCCACGTGACAGACCCCGTCGTCTTTCCTGGAGTGTGTCAAAATTTATGTGGCAAATTGAATTGGGTTGATTTATGTTTAAAGTCACGGCATAGATAACTGCCTATTTTGGAAGAACAAAGTCTCTGCAAAATGACTTTATTTTAAAGAGAGATCTGGATTTTGCCCGGATTCCTTTGTTTCTCAAGGAGGGATCTGGGGACTTGCACGTGGCATATGTCTTAAATCAACTAACCCATTTCTGGGAAGAATCCTCCAGGGCTATGAAGAATTCAGACTATCCCTTGCTTCCCTCCATGCTTCTTAATCCACCGCCACCCTTTGCCAACCTTTAGCATTCTTGTTAGGACATATTTTGAGAAGATGGCACACTGGTGGAAAGGGGAAAAAAACCCCAAACAAACCAAACTAAAACGAACCTTAATCACAATCAAAGAAAGCTCTCCGAGACCTTTGATTAAACGTTTCTGGGTTGGGTGGCACTCTCCAACTCAATGGCATGGAAGAGGATAATGCGAGGAAAAATTGCTTCACCGAGTTGGAAAAAAAAAACCCAAAATGGAGCTGCTAACAACACCCAACTTCTCTCGTGTTTACGTCCGTTTGAACATCTCAGTGGGTTCGTTAAGCCAAGGAGGTCCCAAGCTTGCTTTGATCTTCAATCAAGGTCTTGTCTAATTTGGGTGGGGGAGAGGGGAGAAGACAAAAGGGACCCTTTTCTCAGTGCAACCCCAACATACACCTGAAGATACCATCTGTGGAGCGTTTAATGTGTTTGCCCACCGCTATTATTTCGGCTTATTGCATTGGTCAACCAAGGAGCTGCTGAGATGTTGGGCAGAAGAGCACACTTCCATAAGCGACCTCGTTTGAACTTGGCCATGACTGGATGGACAACCATACACCAGGAGAGCTGCTTTTAAGGCAAATTGATCACCAGATGTTGAAAGTTAGTGTGCTTTCAAAAGAAAGAACTCTTAAGTCCTCTCTTCCCACTGCCGACTGAGTTGTTTAGCACAACCGGGATTACTCAGCAACAAATTTTTGTGTTGCTTTTTCGTTCTCCCCCAATTAGCTCACAATGCAATATGCAGCTTTTCTTTGGGATTGGACACTGGGAACACTCTATGCAAACAAGCATTAAGGCCAGTAAGAAATATGTTCCAAATATTCAAACTATTTCTCCCTGGGTGGGTTAAACGAGCCTTAAGCCTTGGACGCAAGATCCCTTCTGCGTTTCTTTTATAAATCAGAAATTCTCCTTTCCTAACTCGGTGCCTTCTATTGCTGCCGGACTAGCGGTTGGTCTCCTTGGGGGGTGATGGGACTTGTAGTCCACACTGTAGTTGGAAGGCATCAGAGTGGGAAAGGGCAACCCTCATTTAAAAAGAAAACCCAAAAGAATCTGGAACCAGGGCTAAAGAATTTGGAGACATATTTCTTTTTTTTTTCCGGCACACCAGGAACCAAAATGGCTCGCGTTACAGAAGGCCAACTTGAGAGGAATCCAAGTTAACTACTGGTATCTTCAGTTGCACACTTACGTGAAGGCAACGTTGCCCGTTTTTTAAGGTGTGAAATGAACACTCTTCTTCTGTTCCCAAAGCAGATGAGCAAAGAAATAAAAATATATATATATATATATACGTAAAATATAATAAGAGGAAGGAAAAAAAAAAACTGCAAGGATGAGAGAAGACACATGAAACCCTTCAGAAGGGAGCATCGTTCGGCAGCTCAAAACATCGCTTTGAAATTTTGGGGTGATGTTGCCCCCCCCCAAAAAAACCCCAAAAGAAGTGCCTGAAGTTTTACATCCATCCATCCATCCATCCCCAAGTCTACTGTCTTAGGTAATTTCTACGTCAGGTCTATAATTTACAGATATAAACTGTTCAAGGTGGGGAACAAATATATATACATATACATATACATATACATATACATATACATATACATATACATATACATATACATATACATATACATATATGTTCCCCATATATATATATAAATTAGTGGCTCCTAAATTAGCATGAGATCGATCACTGATGGAAGGAATAAGTTGGTTTTAGAGCGAGGAGCTGTTTAGTTTTATTTATTTATTTTTTTGTTTTTTGTCTCCCAGCTTCAGAGCGATCTAAAAACTTGAGTTTCAAAAAATGCGTTTCTTAATATATCTATTCTATATATACATATACATATGTACACAAACACGTTCAAGCCAAAGAGAATCTGAAATGGTCGGCAAGGGGAACAAAGCGAAAACAACAGTTCTGTTTTGTTTTATTCTCTCTCTCTCTCTCTCTCTTTTTTTTCTCAATGCTTGCTTACCCTTTTCGCTTTTGTACGCATGGGCGCGTCTTGAGGGTACCGCGCGGGAGCGTCGGATAAATAGACTTCTACATCATCAGGCACTTCTTCAAGAAAATTCGAAGGAATGAGACCCGTCTGGTTGTTAAGTTCCCCCTGAAACATGGAAACGGAGACGGAAAATTAAGGAACAAACAAACAGCCTCTAGAATAGAGGTCAGCAACCTGCAGCTCTGGAGCCACATGTGGCTCTTCTGCTGCAGCTCCCTGTCGGCTCCACAATTGATAGGGCTTTTGGTTGGGACAGGTAGAGGAAAAAGGATGCTGCGCTAGGAGGAGACTCTATGGTGGGGAAACGGACTTCCAGTCAGCAGAGGAAAAAGGTCACCGCGCCAGGAGGAGACTCTATGGTGGGGGAACGGACTTCCGATCAGCAGAGAAAAAAGGACCCTGCACTAGGAGGACACTATGATGGGGGAACCGGACTTCCGGTCGGCTCCAGAACTGAACGGGGGCTTCCAGTTAGGACCTTTGTGGCTCTTTGAGTGTTTAAGATTGCCAACCCCTGCTCTGGAACAATGTTTCTCAACCATGGTGACTTCAAGATAGGTGGACTTCCAGAATGGTGGAATTCCTGGTCAGCTCTGGCAGCCTTCTGGGAGTTGAAACCCACCTAATTTTCAAGTTCTCGAGCTTAAGAAACACATTGATCTAGGACTCGGGTTAGGGTTAGGGTTAAGGTTAGGGTTATGATCATGGCTGGCTGGAGAATTCTGGGAGTTGGAAGTCCACCTATCCTAAAGTTCTCAAGCTTGAGAAACGCTATATAAATTGAATTAAATAAATAAATAAATAATCTAGAGTTCTCCATCTCGATCATGACTTGCTGGGGAATTCTGGAAGTCCACCTTTCTTAAAATTCTGAAGGTTGAGAAGCACTGAACTAGAACTCTTAATCTCGATCATGACCTCCTGGGGAATTCTGGAAGTCCATCTATTTCAAAGTTCTCAAGGTTAACCTAGAACTCTTCAATCTCAATCACAGCTGGCTGGGGACTTCTGTGAGTTGAGGTCCGTCTATCTTCAGATTCTCAAAGTTGAGAAACGCTGCCGTAGAAATTCCCCCAATGCATTGATTCCAATTATGGCAAAGTAGACACTAAAAGACGTTGAAAAGTAAAGCAGATTCGTATGGCCCTGGCCAAGAGTTGAAGGACACTAGTTTAAGGGAGTCAAGAAAAAAAACAAAAAAAAAACTAAAGATCATTCTTGACCTACCATCCTTCTTGGGTGACATCCTTTCTTCAGGTTCTTGGTTGTCAAACCCAAAGGTTTTTCACACCATTAATTCAGATCAGGGGAAGAGCATAAATAAACCACTTACGTAATAAAAACCATCTTCATCAATTTCTCCAAAGACAGTAATGATGTCTCCAGTACAAAATGTGAGCTCAGCCTGCGGAAATGATTACAAAACAACAATAACATTTCATCTCATAACATCTCATTGCTAAATGCTCTTGCAGTCGTGGCCAAAATTGTGGAAACCTTTTGGGGGGAAAGTGTGTTTTTGATGGCTAATAACACCACTTTTATTTTTTGGAGTTTTAAGATCATCCTATTCCACTGTTGGAATGGCCTGGGAATAGCCCAGACCTTCACCCAATGGGAAATCTATGGAGCCGACTAAAGAAACTTGTTAATCAGAAGCGACCCAGCAATAAAACCCAGTTAATAGAAGCCATCCTTCAATCTTGGTTTCACATTATAACAGCTGCAGAACTAAAAGACTCGGTTCACTCCATGGGAAGACTTCGTAAGGCCGTCATTCATGCTAAAGGTTACGCAACTAAGTATTAACTGACGGAGATCATTTTTGTATATCTTGTTTTTTTTCTACGTGTTTTACTTTTCTTCTTTATACTGTAACTGCTATTCTAATAGCAAATCCTTCATAAAAGTTATTTTTTTTAATTTATATTTTTTAATTAGATTTATATGCCACCCTTCTCCAGAGACTCAGGGCGGCTTACAATGCGTTAAGCAATAGCCTTCATACTTTTGTATATTTATACAAAGTCAGCTTATTGCCCCCATAAACTGGGTCCTCAATTTACCTACCTTAGAAAGGATGGAAGGCTGAGTCAACCTTGAGCCTCGAACTTGCAATAATTGCAGACAGCTGAATGTTAATAACAGGCTATTTAGTCTGTTGACTATCCAGGTTCATAACCAGGCTATGCATAACATTCTCGATTAAATTATCTTTCCATTGATATATCATTTTATGGTACTACTCCCCCCAAAAATGGTGTTATTAGCTAGTTTTAGAAAATATACTTTTCCCAAAAGATTTCCACAATTTGGGCCGCTACTGTATTCCAGTGTTTCTCTAATGTTTTGCTCTGAGGACTCCCCTTCCCACATTTAAAAATTAGACTGGACAACCATTTGATTGGGATGGTATAAGGTCTCCTACGCACCTTGAGCAGGAAGTTAGAGGACCTCTGAGATCCCTTCCAGCCTCATGATTCTATCTTCTAAGTAGCCAGTGGTCCAGGAAAAGTTTCTGGACAGACTGAAACCCATACCATAATTTTGCCACCCACCCAGGGGTGAAATGCTCCCGGATTGGACTGGATCGCCCAATCCGGTAGCGATCTTGGCCAGTGGTTCGGCGATCCGGTAGCGATGGTGGAGCGAAGCTCTGCCCACCCACTCGGATGTCATTACTTCCTGGTTTTAACAAGGAAGTCATGTGTTTTTTGCGCTTCCGAACCGGTAAGGAAGGTAAGTAGATTTCACCCCTGAACCCACCCATCTTGTCCCCTAATTGGATGTTGTGGCCACATTTCCCATAGTTTTTTTTTTTTAATTATTATTACAAAACAAAATGTTTTGTGTCCAGGACCACAATACCTCCACATCAACATTAGGAGAGCTTTCTCTTGGGTCGTAGTCGTACAACGCAACCATTCTTCTTGTGGTCGAGCCAGGCGGACGGCTGCTTCTTCGGTTTCTTTCTGTTCCAACCCACAGAGAGAAAGCAATTGCAACGGTCTTTAAGCGTACAACAAGCCATTCATTTTTAGAGTTCTTTGGTGGTTTGGGATTGGGTTGATTCCTTGCTGATGTTTCATTACCCAAATAGGGAACATCATCAATGCTAGAAGGGAGTGGGATTTGTGGAAGGGAGGGAGGGAGGGAGGAAGGAAGGAAAAGGAATGAAGGAACGAAGGGGAGGAGTAGGAGGAAGAGGAGGAAGAGGAAAAGAAGGAAGGAAGGAAGATGAGGAGGAAGAGGGAAGGAAGGAAGGAAGGAAGGAAGGAGGGGGTGAAGGAGGAAGAGGAAAAGGGAAAGAAGGAAGGAAGATGAGGAAGAGGAAGAGGAAGAGGAAGAAAAGAAAGGTAGGTAGGAAGGAAGGAAGGAAGGGGCAGAGGAGGAAGAGGAAAAGGAAAAGGAAAAGGAAAAAAGCAAGGAAGATGAAGAGGAAGAGAAGAAAGGTAGGAAGGAAGGAAGGAGGGAGGGAAGGAGGGAGGAAGACAGGAAGGAAAAGGAACTAAGGAATGAAAGAACAAAGGAAGGAAGGGGAGGAGTAGGAGGAAGAGGAAGAGGAAGAAGAGGAAAAGAAGGAAGGAAGGGGTGGAGGAGGAAAAGGAAAAGGAAAAGAAGGAAGGAAGAGGAAGGGGAAGAAAAGGAAGGTAGGAAGGAAGGAACAGAGGAGGAAGAGGAAAAGGAAAAGAAGGAAGGAAGATGAGGAGGAAGAGAAGAAGGAAGGAAGGAAGGAAGAAAGAAAGAGGTGGAGTAGCAGGAGGAGGAGGAGGAAAACTGTGTGGTCCTTGACCTCTCTGAGCTTGGTGGATTCCTTGCAGGCATTTCATTACCCAACTAGGCAACGTCATCAGTGCTAAGAGGGAGAGGGGTTTGCTCTCCATTGATATTCCTGTGGTTCGCTCTATCAGTGTTGGTGGGAGGCTTGTAGCCCCCTCAATATGGACGTTGTTTATTGCTTTATTATTGATCTGGTATTACAGATCAATAATACAGATCAATAATAACCCACTCGTCTATGTTCTAAAGTGCTTTCAAAATGAGGAACTGACCCAGTGAAACGTTTTGTGGGAACACAAACCGAGAGGAGTCCTGATCTCAAACATGGAGAACATTTCCCAGCTATGAAAGTAACTGACCAAAGCAGACGTCTTCAAACTTGGCAGCTTTAAGAGGTGTGGACTTCAACTCCTAGAATTCTCCAGCCAGCGGCTGGAGAATTCTGGGAGTTGAAGTCCACACCTCTTAAAGCTGCCAAGTTTGAAGACCTCTGGTCCAAAGGAATGGTGGCCAAGCCAGCCACACACGTCCACAGGCCGGTACTTACCAAGTTTCTCGATTGGGGTATTCAGAGGGAGGAACCCTTGCTTCAGGAGATGGTCCATCATTTCTTGATCATCCGCTTGGATTTCAGAAACCATGTTGCAAGGAATAAGGCCCAGCCTTGCACACGTTTCCCCCCTATAAAACCCATCGGCATCTTTGTCCCCGTAAACCTTGGATGTAGAAAAGAAAAGACACGGAAAAGAATCCAAGGATCACCAGTTAGAATTCAGAACGCTTTTTAACAGCGGTTTAGCTATAATCCGTCGTGTAAGTCCTCAATTTACGACCCAAACCGAGCCCAACACTTCTGTTGCTAAGCAAGATGGTCGAGTGAGCCTTGCCCCATTTTACGACCTTTCTCGCCACAGTTACGTGAATCAGACAAGACAAGGAATAAGGGATGGAAAGTGACCCAGGAGAGATTCAACCTAGAAATGAGGAGGAATTTTCTGACAGTGAGAACAATCAATCCATGGAACAGAAGTTGCCTTCGGAGGTTGTGGGAGCTTCATCACTGGAGGCTTTCAAGAAGAGATTGGGCTGCTATCTGTCAGAAATGGTGTAGGGTCTCCTGCTTGGGCAGTGGGGCTGGACTAGAAGACTTCCAAGGTCCCTTCCAACTCTGTTAATCTGAATCTCTCTAAGATGATCAAAGGCCTTGAGGCTAAAACATACAATGAACAGTTGCAGGAACTGGGCATGACTAGTCTAGTGAAGAGAAGGACCAAGGGAGACAGGATAGCAGAGGAGGGGGTCAAGCTATTTTCCAAAGCACCCAAAGGCCAGACAAGGAATAATGGATGGAAACTGATCAAGGAGAGATTCAACCTGGAAATAAGGAGAAATTTTCTGACAGTGAGAACCATCAATTGATGGAACAGAAGTTGCCTTCAGAAGTTGTGGGAGCTTCATCCCTGGAGGCTTTCAAGAAGAGACTGGACTGCCATCTGTCAGAAATGGTGTAGGGTCTCCTGCTCAGGCGGGAGGTTGGACTAGATGACCTCCAAGGTCCCTTCCAACTCTGTTAACCTGTAAATAAACCCTACCTTGATAATTTGTCCTTCTTTAAAGGGAAGTTCTTCGGTTGCATCAGGGTTTGGAGACATGGTCAGTGGGTCATAATCAAAGAGGGCGACAAATATGCGCGTGGTCATCTCTTCTGCTCCAGGATCAGTTTCTGATTCTTCGTAGATCTCTGGGGACAGGCGGTCCCGACTACTGTACCCATCTGGAAAAGTAGAAAGATTGGATCCGAAAATTGGTCCTACAGAGGTAAGCGCCATTACGAGTACAGCAGTCCTCGACTTACAACCACAATCAAGACCCAAATTTCTGTTGTTAAAGTGAGACATTTCTTGAGTGAGTTTTGCACACACACACACACACACACACACCCTTTTACAACCTTTCCTGCTCTGGTTATTAAGCGAATCACCGCAAGTTGCTAAGTTAGTAACAGAGTTGTTAAGTGAATCTGGTTTCCCTCATTGACTTTGATTGTCAGAAGGTCGTAAAAAGGGATTGTATGACCCTGGGACACTGCAACTGTCATAAATATGAGTCAGTTGCCGAGTGTCTGAATTTTGATCATGTGTTGTTGCAAAGGTCGTAACTGCGAAAAACGGTCATGTTTTATTATTTATTTATTTATTATTTATTAGTTCAATTTATATGCCGCCCTTCTCAGGAGACTCAGGGCGGCTTACAATGCGTTAATGAGGAACGATTAGCACATATGTGCGAGGGGAACCTTTACCTAGTGTTACAATACAGTAAATACTGCGGTCTGCCACTAGATGGCACTGCAGCATTGCATGTGGATTTTGATCCTAGCTCGTTCCTACCTTGAAGTTGAAATAAAACAGCATCCCCCAGCCTCCTTATCAGAGGTGGATTTCAGCACGTTCTGACCAGTTCTGGAGAACCGGTAGTAAAAATTCTGACTGGCCCTGCCCCCATCTATTCTCTGCCTCACAATTCCCAATGATCGGGAGGAAATGGGGATTTTGCAGTAACCTTCTCCTGGAGTGGGGTGGGAATGGAGATTTTACAGTATCCTTCCCATGCCATGCCCACCAAGCCACGCCCACCAAGCCATGCCACACCCACCAAGCCACACCCACAGAACCGGTAGTAAAAAAATTTGAAATCCATCACTGCTCCTAATGGCACAGTTCCAAGTGATCAGATGTCCTTCCAACACTGCCCCAATCATAGATACATATTTCCCAAGGAGGGAGGGAGGGAGGAAGGAGGGAGGGAGGGAGGGAGGGAGGAAGGAAGGAAGGAAGGAGGGAGGGAGGGAGGGAAGAAGGAAGGAAGGAAGGAAGGAAGGAGGGAGGGAGGGAGGGAGAGAGGGAGGAAGATGAGAATGAAGAGAGGGAGGGATTGTTTGAAGTTATGATGGCACTGAAAAAAGTAACCTATGACCGTCACAATATTCCCCACTTCACATGATCACAATCCAGGCACTTGGCCACCAGCTCACATTTACAATAGTTGCAGCCTCCTGGGGTTATATGATCGCCATTTGAGATCTTCCCAGCTGCTTCCAACAAGTGATGTCAATGGGGAAGCCTGCAGGAAACGTAGCAAGTTGCATTCACATGCTATCTTGCTTAACAACCAAGGCAATGCACTTAATGACTGCAGCCCCAAAAGTCATAAAATCAGGGGGAAGTCCTATGATGTCTACTTAACCTCCACACTGCTTAATGACCAATTTTTCGGTCCCAATTGTCATCGTAAATCAAGGAAGATCACCAAGATGTCTCTTATTTTCCTTTAAAACCTCACATCAATTCATCCTGTATTCAGGCCGAATTGCAACATTCGGTCCTTTCGTTTTAACAAGATGTGAATAAAATTTGTCACTCATCTGCACCAGCCATATTCCATGCTGGACTCTGCTTCTACGGAACTGTTAAAAATAAGGCGACTATGTAAATCACATGGGCACAAAAAAAAAAGAAGTGTGAATTGTGTGAAATTTGAACTATTTATAGTCATTTCTAATTATGAGACTTTGCACAAGGGAGAAGTGTCAGCTGACCCTCGATGTAAGCAAGGGTGAACAAAGTTGGTGTGCCTGGTAAAATTGTATATGGTAACCATATGCAGAAAGTTGGACCATAAGAAAGGCTGAGCACCAAAGAATTGAGGCCTTTGAACAATGATGCTGGAGAAGACTCCTGCGAGTCCCTTGGACTGCAAGGCGATCCAACTGGTCAGTCCCAGAGGAGATCAACCCTGACTGCTCTTTAGAAGGCCAGATCCTGAAGATGAAACTCAATTACTTTGGCCACCTAATGAGAAGGAAGGACTCCCTGGAGAAGAGCCGAATGCTGGGAACGATGGAGGGCAAAAGAAGAAGGGGACGGCAGAGGTGGCTGGATGGAGTCACTGAAGCAGTCAGCATGAGATATGGGAGGTAGCGGAAACATACTGCTTCCGCTATCGCCTTTCAGCCGCTTTCGTGACAAACTATTTTTGAAAAAAATTCTTTTGTCGGTAAAATATAAATTCAACACAAAAACTAGTTTGTCGCGAAAGTGACTGCCTGTGAAGGTTCCTGGATTGGAGCTGAAAGGTAGAAGCGGAAGCAGTATCCTCCATCCCATAGTTGGACAGACCAGGTTGCCCTGATAAAAAACACTTAATCTCTCCCCTGGTATAGCCGACAAAGCAAGGAGAGCTCGTGGTTTAGAGGTTAATACATCAACCTAATATGCAAGTAGCCTGGATTCGAATCCCAGAAAGGGTATGGCTAGCTGACAAGAACTAAATAGCTTGAAATAGATCTATACTAAAGGTAAAGGTTCCCCTTGCACATATGTGCTAATCGTTCCCGACTCTAGGGGGCGGTGCTCATCTCCGTTTCAAAGCCGAAGAGCCAGTGCTGTCCGAAGACGTCTCTGTGGTCATGTGGCCAGCATGACTCAATGCCAAAGGTGCACGGAACGCTGTTCTCTTCCCACCAAAGGTGGTCTCTATTTTTCTACTTGCATTTTTTATCTGCTTTCGAACTGCTAGGTTGGCAGAAGCTGGGACAAGTCACGGGAGCTCACCCCGTCACGCGGTGCTAGGGATTCGAACTGCTGAATCGATCGACAAGCTCAGTGTCTTAGCCACTGAGCCACCCCGTCCCTTAGATCTATTCTAGCCTCCCTTTATTTCTTTGTCGGTAAAACATAACTTCAACACAAAAATTAGTTTATCGCAAAAGCAGCTGCCTGCAAAGGCTCTTGGATTGGGGCTGAAAGGCAGAAGCGGGAGCAGTGTTACTCCGTCCCATATTTGGGTAGACCAAGTTGCCCTGATAGACTGGTTTCACTGGAAAAAAACTCTTGTTCCCTTCCACTGCATCAAAGCAGGTCTTCAAAATCAACCTTCTTCTCCTAAACTTGGTAACCCTCCCCGCCTCCCAAACAATCACCCAGATGGATCACCATCAACTCACCCATAGAAGGGGCCTGGATGGGCCTTGATCTTTGAGGACCTGAAGTGCCATGAGATGATCTTCGATCTGGATGCTCCCCTCGATCCGGCCGCCTGGATGACATGGGCTTACTTAAGAGCTGAAGGTCCACACCAACCAAAAATAATAGAGGAGGAGAAGGAGAGGGGGGGGGGGAGAGAAAGATGTTTAAAAGCTACCCAACTGCCCCATAGAAGATGTGAAAGGCAACAAGGGAGAGAATACACAATAATTGCATGGAAGAAAATCAAACGAATCGTTCTCCGAAAACGTACGTTCTAAAGGCAACTAAACTTTTCTTTTTTAACTGAAAGGTTAGCTGAAAAAGAAAAGGAAGGAAGGAAGAAAGGAAAAAAAGGGGGGGGAGGGAACAGATGCCATTAAACCTGAGAAAGAAAATCAGAGAGAGAAAGAGAGAGAGAGAGAGAAAGAAAGAGAGACAGACGGACAAAGAGACAGAAAAAAATGCCATCTGGACATGGCGCATATTTGGCAGACAAAAGTCACACATTCAAACCAAAAAAAGAGAGGAGAATTAAAAGTTTTCTTTTGCCTTTGTGGTTGCGTCTTTTGGCCTCCTCTTTGGCCGTTCCTCGGAACTACGAAATCTGGATGAGCTGGTAGGTTTATCGGCTTTTCGGAGAGTTTAGCCTGTCCTATTTGCAGTATATTTGCCATCCTTTGTTTACAACATCTTTCCTCTTTCTTTTACTTTAGCTGCCACTTTCCCAACTTTTAAAAAAAATGTTAAAGAAGCTTTCCAAATTCTCTTGAAGGAGTGGCTTTGCAAATAACCAACCATTGGCGGGGGGTGGGGGGAAAGACATCAATTTGGTCGATGGACAATTTTGAAAAAAGAAGAAGAAAGCATTTCACTGAGAAGGCCACGGATTCGGAATAATGGACCACTGGATCTCCTTATCACGCCGAGTGGAATATTTGGAACGTCTCTAGTTTGCTACACCGGGAGCAAACCACGATCTGGATCAACTGGAGAGAATCACATTCCTTAAGTAAGACAGAACACCATCTAGGTCTCAAAGGGTCACCGTCTTTCCGTCGCCTGAAAAAGAGGCTAAAATCTGGGAAGTGGATGATGGGTCTTCCTTGCATGCTGAGAGAGTTCAGAGTTTGCAACTTCAAAGGCAAGAAGACATGGTTTCTGATTTTTGTTCAAATAAAAAAGAAACAAGCAGGAGTGGAAAAAAAATCAAGCAGGGATAGAATGAAGCTGGATCACCCCAAGGATTGGCGAGAATGTTCATCCTTGAAAATCTGGAATGAGGTTAAAAATAAACTCAACTTAAAAAAAAAGAAAAGATAAAACGATTGAAAGCAGACATGGAACGGAAGAAGGGAGGGGATGGAAATACATTCATTGTTTGGCTGTGTATGTTTTGTTGTGGTTGCTGAAGGTGTGCATCACATTATACATGATATATCTATTCTACTGAGCGAGCTCAAAATCGAGAGCACAAATATAAAGAAGGGAAAACAAGAGAAATAAAATCAAAAGAGCGATCCCAAATGTCAGGACAATGGCAGTTCAGCTAACCCTTAATTAAAACATCGTTTCAGTTGTCCTTTTTAAAGAAAACAGAGAGGGAAAAGACAGGTGTTTAAATTTTTTTTATTTAGATATTTATTCGTGGCCTGTGGGGAACAATGAAATCATAAATGGATTAACAAGCAATTGAATCTCATTTTATGTTATTTTTTTTATTTTTAAAGCAAGGCACAAAATCAAAAAGAAAGAAAGAAAACGAAACCAAAGGGGGGAACTTTTAAGGAAGCCGATGAAGCAACGCAGATTAAAGATGGGAAGCTAATTATTGGGAGGTGGAGAAGAAGGGAAAAAAAATGGGAAAAAGAAAAAGAAAGAAAAGAGTCACGTGCATATGATGGGGTGGGGGGGAGAGAAGAACTCAAAACGGAAAGAGAAATAAAGATTTTGGTTCGAAAATAAAGGAAGTGATTGGGCAGGCAAGATGTTAGAAGGAAGTTCGGATTGTAACACACCAGTGGGGCTTCGGACTTTCGGGAGGGATGCTTTGAAAGCGGAAGAGAAGCGAGTCTCGTTTCGTTCTCTATCGAGGGGCTATTCCAACCTCCCTCAGCATCTTCATGGACCAAATGTCCTGCTCTACAGCATCCCTGATGCTCAGGCGTCCTCTTATAACAAGCTGAAAGGTCCTCCTGGTTTGGCGAGTCCACAAAGAGCTGGATGGGGTCTTCAAAGTCTTCTTCAACGCTACTCTGCCGGACTAAAGTTTTCCGACGGGCCAAGAGCGGCCGTAAAAACGAGGAAGAGCTGTCCTCATCCTGACCGCAGGTAGGGGACATACGGGCAGCGAAGGTCTCATACGCCGGAGGGAAATTAAACCGTGATTCTTCTTCTTCGCTGCCACAGTCCAAACCACTATCTGGGCTTCGGGTGGAAGACCTGCTGGGTCTACAACCCCGTTCTTCGGTGTCTTCCAAATTCCGTGACTTGGTGGCGGGGTGCCAGAAGGTAGGATGGTCTTGACAGGAGGCCTTGGTCAATCTACCCTCTCTAGCTAGGGCGTTTCGGGCCTGGTGGGGCCTCCGTAATCCCTGCTTGTGGAACCGTTCGGAGTGATCGCCCTCTTCTTCCGCCACTTCGGGGATACTGAACAGTTTTTTACGGTGGCGGGCAAAATTGGGAGACTCCTGGAAAGCTGTTTCAGTGGTTTTATGCTGATAGCATTCCTTTAAGAGTCACCGAAAATGAAAGAAAGAAAGAAAGTAAGAAAGAAAGAAAGAAAGAAAGAAAGAAAGGAAGAGGAAGGAAGGAAGGAAGGAAGGAAGGAGGAAGAAGGAAGGGAGGGAGGGAGGAAAGAAAAAAGAAAGAAAGAAAGAAAGAAAGAAAGAAGAAAGAAAGAAAGAAAAAAAGAAAGAAAGAAAGAAAGAAAGAAAGAAAGAAAGAAAGCAGGCAGGCAGGAAGGCAAGGAGAACAAACAGTGTGCAATTTTTAAAAAGAGAGAGGGAAGTGAAGGAAAGAGAGAGGGATGAATTGGGAAGGGAAGGGAAGAATGGGAAACAGAAGGGAAGGGATAAATGGGGAAGGGATGAGTGGGGAACAGAAGGGAAGGGATGAATGGGGAAGGGAGGAATGGGGAACAAGGGAAGGGAAGAATGGGGAACGGAAGGGAAGGGAAGGGAAGGAAAGGAAAAGAAAGGAAAGGAAAGAGGGAGGGAGGAAGGAATAGAGGGAAGGAAAGGGAAAGGAAGAATGGGGAATGGAAGGAAAGGAAAGGAAAGGAAAGAAAAAAAAGGAAAGAGGGAGGGAGGGATAGAGGGAAGGGAAGGGAAGAATGAGGAAAGGAAAGGAAAGGAAAGGAAAGGAAAGGAAAGGAAAGGAAAGGAAAGGAAAGGGAAAAGGGAAAAATAAAGACAGAATTAGTTGTACAGCAATGGTGAGCTTGAAAGCATGCGGTTCTTATTCAAGTGAAGAACTAGTGTATGTCATGCTTTGAATGGGAATCTGTGAAAATAAAACAGATGATTAGAACAGCTGTCCTAGCGTGGTCTATCGGGCGAGATGTCAACTTTAGCAGGCATGTTTACTGCAGTCAAGAGAAGAACCTGACCAGGCATACAGAACACGAGTAGTTGACCCTACACAGAAAAAAAATCTCATCTCAAAATTGGCTACTGCTGGAGTTTAACCCTTCTCTCTCAGTGTCAGTACCCTGCCTTTGTTCAGTACAAAATCTCTTCACGATTGATTAAAAGAACAAGGGGTTTTTTCCCCCTTTAGGGGATATGACTCTCTGAAGGGCCTTCTTCTCCTCCAATAGTGGGGAAGCCACCCCAGATCCACCAGAAATACTCCAATCTGATGAATCGGGGTTGTTGTTTTTTTGGTCTTTTTCGACCCTAAAAACTTCCTAAAAATAATTCTACTTTTTTTTTTTTTTACTGAAGTGCCTTGTCAGATCAAAACAATGTCACCTACTGTTGAAAGGAGTTGGGGGGAGGAGGGGAGGAAAACATGATACCTACTGCTGGATGGAGAAGACACCAGTTGGGAAAAAAAGCAGGAGATGTGATGCCACAGAGAACTCCAAGATTGAAGGGAAGCATTTGTTTCTAAAGCTAGGCCTTCCTTTGCTTTGACTGCAAAGAGGAAGCTTTGCTTTCTTGGTTTGCCTTACTCCAGTGGTGAAATCCATTTTTTTTTTACTACTGGTTCTGTGAGCGTGGCTTGGTGGGCGTGGCAGGGGAAGGATACTGCAAAATCTCCATTCCCTCCCCACTCCAGGGGAAGGATACTGCAAAATCCCCATTCCCTCCCCACTCCGGGGGAAGGATACTGCAAAATCCCCATTCCCACCCCACTCCAGGGGAAGGATATTGCAAAATCCCCATTCCCACCCCACTCCAGGGGAAGGATACTGCAAAATCCCCATTCCCACCCCACTCCAGGGGAAGGATACTGCAAAATCCCCATTCCCTCCCCACTCTGAGGCCAGCCAGAGGTGGTATTTGCCGGTTCTCCGAACTACTCGGAGAACCTGTCAGAACCTGCTGGATTTCACCCCTGGCCTAAGCCAGGATGGCAAATCTAAGGCACACGTGCCACAGCTGACACATGGAGTTCTTTCTGTGGGCACGCAAGCCGTCGCCCAGCTCAGCTGCACCACGCATGTGCGCAAGCCTCCTGCTTGCCACCTGATGTTCAAGATGCATGGGAGAGGAGCATACAGGTGATGCATGCGTATGCGCAGGGTGGGCGGGGGGAGCGTGGGGGAGTGTGGTGAGCCTCCCCCCCATAGCTAGCTTTTGGGCCCAGGAGGCTGCAGGGAGGCTGCTAGACCCAAAACGGGGCGTGAGGGGAGCGGCGTCCTCTCCCATGGCCTGTTTTTGGGGCCAGGAGGCTGCAGGGAGGCTGCTAGGCCCAAAACGGGGCGTGAGGGGAGCGGCGACCTCTCCCATGGCCTGTTTTTGGGCCCAGGAGGCTGCAGGGAGGCTGCTAGGCCCAAAACGGGGCGTGAGGGGAGCGGCGTCCTCTCCCATGGCTTGTTTTTGGGCCCAGGAGGCTGCAGGGAGGCTGCTAGGCCCAAAACGGGGGGCGGGGGGAGGGGCGTATGCACATGCACAGAGGGGGGGCATGGGGAACGTGGGGGAGTCATGCATGCATGTGCGGCGGGGGAGGGGGCGAATTGCATTATGGGTGCCGGCACGCACATGTGCGCTTTCAACACCAGATGAGAAAAAGGTTAGCCATCCCTGCCTTAAGACTTCCCATTTGGTGGAAGGATTGAAGATTTCAAAATTTGAATTGCAACTTTGGCCGCCTCGGTTTTCAAGGATCACACACTGCACTTTTGTCTACTAAAAGGCAGAAAACCTCTAGATTCCATGGGAAAATTCCTAGATGTTTGAAGGAGATGTCAATGGTCTAGGTCAGGGGTCTCCAACCTTGGCAACTTTAAGACTTGTGGACTTCAACTGCCACAAGTCTTAAAGCTGTCAAGGTTGGAGACCCTTGGTCTAGGTCACAATGGCAAAATCCAAGCCTAGAGCCGCGATGGCAATTTTTCCTCTTTTGAAGTCTCCGAAAATTTCCAGAGGGCCATGCGTTGCTTATCTAGACTCTCATCTTATCTAGATCTTTTGATACCCCCCAATTTACAACTCCACTCATACAACCGTTTCTTCCTTGATCTCTCCCACCAGAATTGCAGCGTAGGAAAACCCATAGTACATCTCAAACTCAATTTGGAACATCTCTTTGTGTACAATAAGGACTGGTTAACGCAACCAGTTAACTCTTAAACCAGTTTAAGAACCTGGTTTAGCTTTGCAGACTAAGCACCGTAATTAACATCCAGCTGTCTGCAATTACACCAGTTCGAATCTCCCCAGGCTCAAGGTTGACTCAGCCTTCCATCCTTTCTAAGGTAGGTAAATTGAGGACCCAGTTTGTGGGGGCAATAAGCTGACTTTGTATAAATATACAAAAGTATGAAGGCTATTGCTTAACGCATTGTAAGCCGCCCTGAGTCTTCGGAGAAGGGCGGCATATAAATCAAATTAAAAAAAACAAAACAACCCAACACCTAAACCACGATGGTTTAGGCTCAACACGGACACCAACCATGGATGGATAACTAGTCTATAAATCATGGCTTGTGAACCACAATCATTTCAAACCGGGTTTACCCTGTCTGTAGAGATTCTCAGCCATCCAGGTTCATGTTTGTCCCAAAGGTCCTTTTTTTCCAAGAGGCAACTGGACTCTCTTGGTTTTTCCTCAAAGAAGTTTCGCTTCTCATCCAAGAAGCTTCTTCAGTTCTGACTGAAGAAGCTTCTTGGATTGAGAAGTGAGACGTCTTCGAGGAAAAACCAAGAAAGTCCAGTTGCCTCTTGAAAAAAAAGGACCTTTGGGGGACATTGTTTCTTTTTTTACCTTCAGGGTGTTATGCGAGGTTACGCTAACTCGTCTCCGGCCGCCATCTTCCAGCTGCATCTCTGAGTATAAGTCTTCTTCATCTTCTTCCATAATGTCTGACAAATCAGAGCCTCGGCTACTTTCCGTGTGATATTCCTCCCCATGGCAATAGTGGGGCTGTGAGAGAGGGGAGTGAGAAAGGGAACACAGAACGGAGAATCATAAACTCTACTAATCCAATTCTCTGCTCAAGGCAGTAGACCTTATACCAGGGATCTGCATCCTTAAACACTCCAAGAGCCATTTGGACCCGTTTCCCACAGAAAAGAAAACACCGGGAGCCACAAAACCCTTCCCGTGCCTGACTATTTCTTGAGGGCCACAAAACTAGCATAGGTAGTTGAATTAAATGTTCTGCTTTCTTCTGAAACTTTTCTTTTCTTGGATTTATCCATGGTTGGCCTACAGGAGGTTGAAATGCTCAATAAACTGCCTGCACGGCGGATATCGCACATTGACGGTTGGGGATGCATATTTTGAGTGACAGGGAGCCGCAGCAGAGGGGTGAAAGAGCCACATGTGGCTCCAGAGCCGCAGGTTGCTGACCCCTGCCTTATACTATACTGATCAAATGTGTTCTGACCCAGACTTCCTGAGAAAGCATAAATCACAATCTTAGTCCGAAAAAAACTTCTTTTATTGAGAAGGCTGTGAAGTACGGTCATTCACAGTCCATACTGATTCACAGTCTGTGAAGATTCCGACAGAGGTCTGCTCGAGTTGACACAGTCTTTCAGGATAAGGCTGATAAGCACCACCTTTATCTCCCTTGAAATGCTGCCAGAGGCCTAATAGCCAATTAGGTTTTGCAAGGCCAAACAGAGCACAGAGTCAAACAGGACTTCTCAGAGCTTGTACCGACTATATGAACTAATTGCTTCCTGCAAAGGCTCGTGTCCGTTTGCTCCCTTTTATGTCTTATGGAAGGGGCCAATCAACTCCAAGCCTTACTCCCAAGTCACCCTTTTTTTCCTTAATTGTCTGGCCTTCTGGCAGCTCTGCGCATGCGCATACTAGGAACAGGCTCATGTTGTTCTTCTGCTTGCTGATGTCAGATTCCAGAGGCTCCGGAGGCAGCACATAACTCCCAGATGGCCCTGGCCCCCTCTCTGCCTCTGACGCAGAGCTCTCGTCCGAGCCTTTCCCAGACTCCAGGACTGGCCCATGTTCCTCCCCAACCTCCTCATTATCTGAATCTGCTGCCAGCTCCGCACACCACTGGTGGGCCACAACAAAATGCTTCTCCAATCTGTTCTTGATGGAGCACCTACAACTTCTGGAGGCTGAGTTACTCCACTGATCAATCGTTCTCACTGTCAGGAAATTTCTCCTTATTTCCAGGTTTGATCTCTCTCTGAGGAGCTTCCACCCATTGCTTCTTGTCCTGCTCTCTGGTGTTTTGGAGAATAAGTCAATCCCTTCTTTTCTGTGACAGACTCTCAAGTAACGGAAGTCAACTATCATGTCTCCCCTAGTCCTTCTCTTCGATAGCCTTCGACACAGTCTTTCAAAACAAAAATTGAGACCAACAAACCTTAAGGTTGGTGAAGGAACTCCCCACAGATTCAACCCTACCATTAGGACCACCAATATGACCCAGACAAAGTGTGACAGATTGACGAACTTCTGTTCGGTTCTTGATCACTTTAGACCTTAAATAGAGTAGAATAACAGAGTTGGAAGGGACCTTGGAGGTCTTCTAGTCCGACCCCCTGCTCAGGCAGGAAACCCTACACTACTTCAGGCAAATGCTTATCCAATCTCTTCTTAAAAACGTCCAGTAGTTGAACATTCACAACTTCTGGAGGCAAGTTGTTCCTGGGAAGTTGTTCCACTGATTAATTGCTCTGTCAGGAGATTTCTCCTTAGTTCTAGGTTGGTTCTCGATTCGTTTCCATCCATTGTTTCTTGTCCAGTCCTAACTGCTTTGGAGAACACAACAGAATAACAAAGTTGGAAGAGATCTTGGAGGTCTTCTAATTTGACCCTAGTTCAAGCAGGAAACCCTATGCCATTTCAGACAAATGATTGTCCAATCTTTTCTTTAAAACTTCCAGCGTTGGAGAATTCACAACTTCTGGAGGCAACTTGTCCCACTGATTAATTGTTCTCATCATCAGGAATTTTCTCCTTAGTTCTAGGTTGTTTCTCTCCTTGATTAGTTTCCATCTTTTCTTGTTGTGCCCTCAGGTGCTTTGGAGAATAACTTGGCTCCCTCTTCTTTGTGGCACCCCAAATATTGGAAGTCTGCTATTGTGTCACCCCTAATTCTTCTTTTCTTTAGACTAGCCAAACCCAAATACTGCAGACATTCTTCGTATGTTTCAGCCTCCAGGCCTTTGATCATCTTAAAATGCTCTTTTTCCAAAGTCTCAACGTCTTTTTTGTACTATGGTGAACAAAATTGGTTGCAGTATTCCAGGTGTGTGGTCTTACTAGGGTTTTATAAAGTGGTGCTAATATGTCACGTGATCTTGATTCTATGCCTCTGTTTATACAACCCAGGATTGTATTCGCTTTTTTGGCTGCTGTTGCTGCTGCTGAACACTGCTGGCTCATATTCAAGTATGAGAGCCTCAGATAGCTCGACGGGCTAGATAGCCTGTTATTAACACCCAGCTGTCTGCAATTATGCGAGTTCGAGGCTCAAGGTTGACTCAGCCTTCCATCCTTTCTAAAGTAGATCAATTGAGGACCCAGTTTGTGAGGGCAATAAGCTGACTTTGTATAAATATACAAAAGTATGAAGGCTATTGCTTAACACATTGTAAGCCGCCCTGAGTCTCCGGAGAAGGGCGACAATTATTGCAAGTTCGAATCTCACCAGGCTCAAGGTTGACTCAGCCTTCCATCCTTTCTAAGGTAGGTAAAATGAGGACCCAGTTTCTGGGGGCAATAAGCTGACTTTGTATAAATATACAAAAGTATGAAGGCTATTGCTTAACTCCTTGTAAGCCGCCCTGAGTCTCTGGAGAAGGGCGGCGTATAAATCTAATTAAAAAAAAAAAGTGATCATCCACTAAGACTCCAAGGTCCGTCTCATAGGTACTGTTTTTAGGCTAGGTCTTGCCTAATCTGTACTTATACCAGGGGTGAAATGCTACCGGTTCAGACCGGTTCGCCCTAACCGGTAGGAAAAAATACTACCGGTTCAGGCAAACCGGTATTTCCGACGATCAGCTGTGCCGCGCAATTTATATTCACTAGAAAGCAGGAAATTGAGGAGGGGGAAACAGCATAACTGTTTCCCCTCTTGCTGTTCTACTTACCTTTGCAGACTCAGAAAAGGCTTCTTAATCCTTTTTTAGCACTGCGCAGTAGCACCTGTGGTGCGCATGTATGTGATGAGCGTGTTTCACCGCACTGCGCATGCACGCACGAAGCAAACCGGTAGCGAACTGGTAGTAGGCTTCAGAGCATTTCACCTCTGAGTTATACCTTTGGTTTTTCTTGCCTAAATCTAAAACTTTGCTTTTCTCCACACGGAAATTCATTTTGTGGGAGAGGGCCCATTGTTCAAGTTTGTCGAGATCTTTTTTGCTAAACCTTCTCTCTCTCTTTCTTGAAAACAGATTAAAGAGGAAAGAGACGGTGAACCCCCCAAAACATCTTTCTTATGAATTTTATGGTTTTATTCTCCTGTCCCATCGCCAAGGAGATAGATTTCCATTACCTGTTTCCCGAGTTCAGAGCCCTTCAAAAAGTCATCCACCGAAGCACCTCTTCGTTTGACTCTGGGCGAGTCGTAGCCGTCTTCTTCCTCATCTGAGTTGGCGTACTGCAATGCATTGCTCCTTTCTGGAAATACGGTCCTCCTCTCCATCTATGGGGTTCCAGAAGAGAGAATTTAGAATTAGAATTTAGAATTAGAATTATTTATTTATTGGTCAAGTGTGATTGGATACACAAGGAATTTGTCTTTGGTGTATATGCTCTCGGTGTACATAAAAATAAAAGATACATTCGTCAAGAATCAAAAGGTGCAACACTTAATGCTAGTCATAGGGTACAAATAAGCAATCAAATCATATTAGGAAACAATATCAATATAAATCGTACGGATACAAGCAACAAGTTACAGTTATACAGTCATAAGTGGAAGAAGATGAGTGATAGGAACGATGAAAAGATTAATAGTAGTAGTAATGCAGACTTAGTGAATAGTTTGACAGTGTTGAGGGAATTATTTGTTTAGCAGAGTGATGGCATTCGGGAAAAAAACTGCTTTGTGTCTAGCTGTTCTGGTGTGCAGTGCTCTATCATGTTGTTTTGAGGGTAGAATATAATTCTTTACTGGCCAGGTGTGATTGGAC